>CM053409.1:7136321-7223439 GCA_028644305.1 Xerus rutilus
TGTACAAGGTTGTGTGATTTTTCCAATTCAAGAGATCTGTAGTGATGAAAGGCTGATACACAACAATGCGTTGTCCTCCTCAGACATTACCCTCCTGGTCAACAGTGGCAGGTCCTCTAGTCTTTTGTAGGGGCATCTGGAGAGCTCTCATCTGGGTTGTGGCTCTGGTCTTGGGACAGGTTCTCATCTTGGTCTCGGTGGGAGAGGGTGGAAAAGGCCCTGGGGAAGTCTCTGGCCCTGATGATATGAAGAAGAAAGGAGTAGCTGGTGTCCAAGGGCCATCATCTACTGTCTCTGGGGATGAGGGGGCTGAGGGGACAGCCTATTGTCTTCGTGGTCTTGGCAAGTTGGGGTAAAGTAGCATGTAAAGTGATGGTTTCTCTTCTGGCTTGTTGGACAAAACTGGTTCCTTTTCTGTCTTTCCTTTGACAGGTTTTCTCTGCTTAGTTACCTTTTGTTAGGTCTTGGAGGCTGCTATGGTCTGGACTAACCATCTATACAGGCTCTCAACCAAGGGGGCTATTTCTGTACTCTGTCTTGCCAGGGAACTCTGGGTGTTCAGGGGTCCCAATAACCATAAAGAACTCAGCATTGACACTCTTATCTAAAGATCTTTCTGGTGGCCAGCCCACACCTGAGGTCAGCCATTCTAATTCAGGGAGTATGTAACCTTTGCAGAGTGAGTTTCACCCCATAGTCTCCCTTAAATCCTTTCTTAATGTTTCTTAACATACATTCCAAGGGGTTTAAGGGACTCAGTTTCCTTTGTGTGCCTCCCATGTTCCACCCTGCATTGGAGTCGCACACTTAGGACAAGACTCGCTCTGTCCATCTCTGGCCATTCCCCTTGTGGGGACTTAGGGTCCTCTTAGCCTTGTGGGTTGGACTGACCTGGAGTGTCCACCTGATTGGTGGAATTTGCCACAGACTGTATGAGGCACCACAGCACCGCGGATCAGGATTCCACACTCGCTTTGGCCCTTGGGTCGGGTCAGAATCCTTCTTTTGTCTGTTTCATTCCCAGGCTGACCCAGACACAGTCAGAGCAAATTGCTATACTGCCCAAATTCCCAAAATTCTACAACCAAGGAAGAGCTCCAAGAGGGAGTCACAATTTCTCTCTGCTCACTGACCACAAACAGAGACTACTTGGGCAACTCCCGGCGTCCTTTTCGGCTCTGCTTCCTTTTGGACCTTACTCAGGATCCCCAGAGGTGATCAAGCCTCTCTTCCACCTGCTTAGGCCTCTATGAGGAAGTCAAGGGGGCTACCACTAATGGACCCACGTCCTACCTGCTCCGTTGGATGACGCTCCAAGTTCCCTAGTGCTGGATCCTGTTCCCTGTGGGTTCTGGGTAAGTTGTCCTGCCTTCAGGCAAAGAGTGGCCTGTGTTGTGCATCAAGGAGAAGTGACCTCTGCACTCTCAGGGAAGCCAGACCCCAAGACAGGAGAGGCAGAAAAGCCGTCTTCACTTCAACTGTCCCATCCGGGTCACCAAATCTTGTAGAACAGATAAAGATAGACACCGGAGGAATTAGCAGGAAGCAGATTTATTGGCTACAGCAGTCCAGAGGACTTTATTAGGCATGAGCCTCACTCTGGACTGCTGCAGCCAATAAGCCAGCTTCCTGCTAATTCCTCGGGTGTCCAGACTCATCTGTCCTACATCATCAGCAGGGTCACTCTGAGGGTGATGTTGCTCAGAGTCCCCAGCTGGGCTGGCCCCACATGCTCATAGCAGTCACCCCCTCTCTAGTGAGCTTTCCCACTCCCTGCCCCCACTTCCTCACTCCCTCGTGCTTCCTGAGATCACGTCCCAAATAAAACACTTGTACTAAACTCTTGGTCTCAGGGTCTGCTTTGTAGGAGAAAACAAAGACTCCTTGCGTCACCAGCACAGGTGTGTGCTGATAGTCGTGTGCGTCTAGATGCCCTGCGGGGCACGCTCAATGTTTACACAGTTTTCTTGCCAATGAAGGTCTAGCCTGAGGCTGGACAGATCCAGATTGTGAGACATTCTATAAAACACTTGGTCTGTGCTCTTCAAAATGCAAATGCAATAGAGATGGAAAATGGTGGAGAAACTGTTCTCAAATAAAGGAGTCAAAGAGACATGGAAAGCATATGCACGCACCTTCTTTGACTGGACCCTGGGTCAGAACAGAGAAGAAAAACACCCATGAAGAACATTATTAAGATAATTGCTGAAATTTGATTATGGACTATAAATTAGACAATTTTAGTGTTGGTGAGTTTCTTTGGTGTGATAATGACATCATGGTCACGTATGAGAATGTCCTTATTCTCAGGAGATTCATGTTGAAGCATTGGGAGGGATATATTTTCCATTTACTTTTAAATGATTCAGAGGAAAAAGTAAATATGTAGAGACAAAAGAAATGCAGCAAAATTAGTGGTAAACACAGCAAAGGGGATACGAGCATTCATTGTATTAATTTTCTGTAAGTTTTTTCTATATTTTGAACTTTCAAACTAAAGTGTCAGGTGGAGCAAAAGAAGAATCTTTAAAAAACAAAAATTCATGGACTATATATAAATCAAGAGACTTGGCAATATGGGTTTGAAAATTGCTTTCATAAAAGCCCCAAATAGCTCTATGGAGTCATTTTTTTCCTTTAGTGCTGGGTAGTGGGAATGGAACCCAGGGCTTCACACAAGCTGCACAAGCACTCTACCACTGAGCCACATTCCCAGCCCTGAAGTGACATGTCTAAGTATATAACAGTGAGAGGGCACTTTCAAGAAAAAGAGAAAACATGTTTTTCAAATGAACTGCACATAATAAAGAATTAATTCATTAACCTCTAAGGCCAATGTCCAGCTGGCTGGTCCAGTCTTTGAAAGGGTTCTTTCGGGATCACCAAGCCTATGCTGAACTTTCTCTAATTAAAGATTCCTTTAAAAAAAATCAATATTCAAGATAAAATTTCTAAAACTATTTTAAACTAAACTTTCTTTAGTTGTTAGATTTGAATCTGCATTGTCTTTTACCCTTTTATTATAATTATAAAATGAATGAGAATCTGGTTTTTGTTTGAAGGGACCTCTCAGGATGTTAGTGACCATTGAAATGTATCTTCTCACAGTTCCACAAACATCTTTCCTTATTCACTGTGTCGACATGTTTCTAACTTTCACGGTATAAAGAGAATGTCTATTCAATGTCACCAAAAGTGAGGAAGTCCTCAAATTACTCAAAGTTTTGGCCAATAAAGATCTGGCTAGACCAGTAAACATTTGAAGAAAAGAAAGTAAAGCAGGATGTTGGCGGTTATGTATGTCAAGAGGATAATCTGACTCACAGTTTGAGATGCTTCGGGAAAAGTTTAGGCAAGATGTATGAAGGTGATGCCAAAAAAAATGTGAAACGAAGGCCTTCATATTTCCATATTGTGTTCTCCTACAGCTTTGTCCACAGCAAAAATAAAATAAATTGTGGCTTTCAAATTTGAACACTTGATTAATTCTTGGTTCATCCTAAAATTAGGTGCAGACTCACAAGCCTAATCAAGTCATGTTAAATAGGAGGTTCAACCATGCAAAGTTGTCATCTTTATAAGTCAAAAGGTTGAAACTAATATAAGCTTATTTCTTAATTGATTTTACTTCTGATAATAAAATCCTAATAAAATATTTTACTTTATTTCTGATTTCAAATGAAGTCACTTGAAGTGACTATTTTTCAGTAATTGTATCTCTGGTTATTTCACCTATGTTGGCATTAGGAGGGCCAAAGAGATAAGTGTATCAACTGCTGCAGCATGATGTCAGTGGAGAAGTCATTTTAGGTCCCAATGATGAATTGATGCATTGCAAATTAAGTTTTGCAGTTCACCTACTTTTGTCTTTTTTTTAATGCTGCCTTTGTGCTGAGAGCTGCAACTATGCCATACTATGACTGTTTAAGAAGCACCAGAATGAGCCCTGAGAGTGACTGTAGATGTCCCCAAACTCATCTCCCAGGGAAGTCACACAGACATTTTAGCTGTGGAGTCGTAGCTTTTAACCGTTGCTGGGTCTCTTCTGGAATTGCCCTGAAATTCTGGGGCAATAACTCTTTCTACTTTTTTCCAAGGTGGCAAATATTCATGCACTGAAGATGGGGTTGGTTTAGAAACCCACATGTCAGCAAGCTGGGCAATGAGAAGGTCCAGACAAAAAGGAGGTTTGTGTTCTTGTCTGGCCATACTTCCTTGTGACTGTGCCAAGGTCTGCAGGCTCTCTGTGCTTATTATACCACCTTTTTAAAAAATAAACCTCATTCCTTCTTTAGCAATTGAGAAGACTGGACACACAGAAACCTTCAAGCATCCACTGAATGTTGAACATGTGGTGAATACATGAATCAAGGCCTGACTCTAGAACTGTCACCTGCATGTACAGCGATGTTAGGAACACCTCATGACTGGGGAACAAAGAAGATTTTTTTTTTCTGATACACTTTTCTTTATTGAGCCTGACACTTTATTTCATCACAATAATTTTTGCCAGTTGGATATCAGTGAGCTGTGCCAGCCTCCCCACGCCGGAGTCTCTCTCCAAGAGTCCTGACCTATCCTAAGAGTAGGACTCGGGGCTCTGTTTTGATTAATGTGTCTGTTTAAAATAGTTCTGTTTTCTTTGAAGAATGTTGACTTATAAAATATCTATGCTCCCACCCTTAAGAACACAAGAGGAGCCTTGGTAGATGACATCTGTCTGTATTTTACCATCATGCCCCCCAAATAAGGTCTCATGCACTGTTGTGTCATCTGCCTACAAAAACAGGAAAGAGGCACATTATGTCCACAGAACCATGAGTTCCATGCTTCATCGAGTCATTATCTGGTCATTTGTCTGTAGTACATCAGCAGAGCACATAAACAGTAAAGCAGGGTGGTGGCATGTTGTGGGTCTGAAATGGAACTTTTAAAAAATCTGGCACAAGTTGCAATAAAGAGAAAAAATGTCTGCAGTGCAGAAAGAATAACTTTCCTTTTCAAGTGACAGCTAAGAGAATTTTACAGTAAATTAGAAGATATGCAGCAACATGGGAACAAAAAGCTTTAGGGGGGATTATGGGGAGATGGCCAGCATCTCCTCGAGAGATTCTCCTTCCTGCCAAGGAGGATATAAGCCACCTGAGAAATTAAAGTCTAGAATAGTTAGTAAAGAACAAAAGACAAAGAATTATAGTTTCAAAAGGATGGAGCCCCTGATAGATCCTAGCCCACGCAGGAGCCGGGCAAGACAAGAGAAATTGGCTCCCACGGTTTATTTAAGGGGTACATCAAAGGCAGGGATAAGGTTTCAAGGGTGGGGTCTTGCTTCTTGGTGTCTTGCAGTCAGCCAGTTGATTGACATCTTGACAGGTCACACCCATCTCAGAGGGGCTGTGTGGCTACAGCAGGTCACTCCATCTCCAGTGCTGTGTGGGACCTTTGGCAGAGCTGAGGGGGAAGTTCACTTGCATCAGGTGGTCCAACCCTGTGGGGGTGCCACGGGCATTCCCAATGCCAGACTTATTCCCTTACTGGCTGCAAGGCCGATAGTACACATACGGCCCACGGATGGCTCTCTACAGGGGATCCGGAGGATCTGGGACCCTTGGTGAGGAAGGAAGAGATGAGGAAACAGATGATCAGGGTAGACCTCACTGAGAAGGAGACATTTTGGTTACAACTTGGAAGAGGGTAAGAAGGGAGCCACTAGCAGGTCAGAGGAAAGAGCATTCCAGGCGAGAGGAAATGTGGGTACCAGGGCCTTCAGGTACCAGCATGGCTGCTTGATTCACAGGACAGCAAGGAGCCTTGCCTGGCTGGAGCACAGTGAGTAAAACAGAGAAAAGTCAGAGGCGAGAGAAGCAGCCATGGGGGTGCGGTCACCGGGCGCTTTGAAGGCCGTGGAGAGGATGCCATGGCTTTTACTGTGTGAAATAAGGACCCGGGGCAAGTCTTGGAACAGCGAAGTGACTGGATTGGATTGATATTTTTTCAGGGTTACTCGAGATGCTGCGATAAGAATAAACCAAAAGGAGGTAGAGACAGGGACCCCTGGAGGCCATGCAGGAGTCCAGGCAGGCACCCAGGTGGTTGCTGGGGCAGAACCTGCGGAGGTCATGGTTGGGGCTAGAGGTGGCTGCACTCTGAACAGGTACGGGGTGGATATCAAGTATGAGAAAGGGAGGGGATTAGGTTTGCAGCCTGAGCGACCTCAAGGCTGGAGTTGCCAGGAACTGGAAGAAGAAGGTGGTGGCCCAAGGGGCTGGGGAGCCACCAAAGCCAGTTCATTACCTAAGATGCTTCTCCTGAGGTCAGGTGTTCTCTGCCCCCTGGCTTCTTTCAAGGTTTTCTTTGTCTTCAGCTTTTTTGCCACTGAAATAGAACATGCCCAGGTGCAGTTTGGGGGTTTTTGGTTGTTTGCTTGTTTGTTGTGGATTCTGGCATTTAGGGTTACCTGAGCCTCCTGGATCAGTCGTCAGAAGTCTGTTATTAATTTCAGAAAATTATGGTTATTACTATTCCAAATATTTATTTGAGTTCATTTCTTTTTCTCTCCTTCCGTTATTCCCATTTCGTGTACACCACATTTCATTTCATTGCTCTATTTTGCTTTTTTTCTCTTTGGATTGTAGTTTCGAAAATCTCCATTCACTTGTCTTCCAGCTCACCGATCCTTTGTGTCCAGTCTATTGATGGCATTAAGGTCATTCTTCATTTGTTTTCTTTTATTTGTTTTTTTTAATTTCTAACATTTCTTTTTGATTCTATTCTAGAGTGTCCTCCTCTCGCTTACTTTGCTCATCTGATCTCATTGGTTGTCTTGTTCTCCCAGGAGAGCCCTGAACATATTCATCTGAGTTATTTAGAATTTCCTGTCTGATCATTCCAACATCTGTGTCGTATCTAAGTCTAATTCTTGTTTTGTCTTTTCAGATTTGTTTTTCTTGCCTTTTGGCATAACTTGTATGTTTTATTTGTTTGTTTGTTTAAGGCTAAAACAATGTACTGGGTAAAACAGGAAATGAGGTAAATAGACCTTTAGTGTGAAGATTTATGATAATCTGGCTAGAATTGGAGTTTTGTTTCATGCTTGCTGTAGCTACAGGTGCTGGAGGCTTTGAAGCCCTCCAGTGTCCTTACTTAACACACTGAGACTTCACTTAGTAAGTAAACTAATTAAAATTCTGACTTCGGAGTGTGCAGTCATGAATTGCTGAGTCTCTACAAATCACAGCAGCTGAGCTTCGATCAATCACAGGACACCAACTGTTCAGACTCTGTTCAAGGCCGAGCAGCCACCAGTCATACTCACTTCCATTTTCTGTACCCGTTTACATTTTCTGGTCATAAATGCTGCCTGGTCACAGTGCAGACCAGAGTTTCTCGGAACACGGTTTGGTTCTAAGGGCTGCTCCATAAAGGAATGATTCCTTGCTCAATGAAACTCTGCTAAATTTAATGTCTAATGTTCTAAATCAAGGCTTTCTGTGGTGGGCTGGAACCCAGGGCCCCAGGTACACTAGGCAAGCACTCTACCACTGAGCTCTACCCCCAGGCTAAAGCTTTTATTTCTAATAGATATTGTCTGTGTTCCTCTTGTGCATTCAGATCAGCTCCGGACTGCCATGGCTTTAATTTTGATCTGTCATGGTAACAGAGTGGTGTCGTCAAATGTTGATATTCTAGGAAACTGTTTACGTGCAAGAGGAGAAACTGGGCCAGCTCCTGGTGCACCAGGCCTGGCTGTTGGGGCTGCTCTTTTGTTTCTTATTGATCCTCAATCTCTTTCTGCCATTCCCTTCTGCACCTTGTTTGGCAGTTCCAGTCCTTCACAGAATCCACCCCACACTGTGAAAAACTGTCATTATATAACCTCAGCCTGTGAAGGACACGTGGCATCAGCCCGGTTGGGCCTATGATCCCCACCAACCAGCATCTCCTAAGCTCTTCTGATCTGGTTGATGGTTTCCACAGAATAGCCCAGACTACAAGACAAGTTTATGGTGAGAGCATCTGCTAGCCTTTAAGATCAGAGTTTAAATGGCCTTGAGACTGGCAATGAGATTTACTTGCACTGGCAAATTGTTTAAAATCTCCGTGTTCTTGAAGACTCCCATGCTAAGTGAAATAAGCCAATCCCCCAAATCCAAAGGCTGAACGTTCTCTCTGATATGTGGACACCAACACACAATAAGGGTGAGGGGGAGAATAGAAGTTCCTTGGATTAGACAAAGGGGAATGAAGAGAAGGGAGGGGGATGGGAATAGGAAAGACAGTAGAATGAGTTGGACATGACTTTCCCATGTTCAAACACACGACCACAGTAACTCCACACCACGTACAACCACCAGAATGGGAAGTCGTACTCCATGTGTGTATGATATGTCAAAATACATTCTACTGTCATGTATAACTAAAAAGAACAAATAAAAAATACATAATTGAAAAATTATCCATGTTCTAGTTTCTTCGTCTACAAAAAGAACTAAGACTTCCCTTTCAGGGTCACTGACACCATTGGAGATAATGTTTGAAAGTGGCTAGGGAAGAGCAGAATTTCAACAAATGGTGGTTGTTGGTAGAAGTAATGGAAAAAATAAAAATAAATGTAATAGTTCCTGACATCTTCCACATTGTTGTTAAATTCCCCACCTTGCCCCCACATCATTTTTATCCCATTTTTTCTGCCTTGTTGGAAGATAAAATTACCACCATAGGTTTGGAGCAAAAGCTAGCATTTGTTGCTAACGTAGAAGTAGAAACGTTTCAACTATGGGAGCCAATTAATTAGGTAGTGTGGAAGGAACGTTTGACTTGGAACCCAGCAATTCACACTCCATTCTTGACATCATGAGTTGGAATGTATATGCTGCCAAGTTCCTTGACCTCTGAGCTTTAGATTTCTCATCTTCAAAGCAGCTATAAGAGTTGGGGTCTCAGAGACAGAATGTTGGAAAAATTACATGGGGTCATGTTTCATTTACAAAGTATTTTATATTTTGTAAAGCTGTTTACAGATGCAAGATGCTATTACCATTAGGCCCTTATGCACAATTTCATGTGCTGTATTTGTTGTTCAACTTATTTACAGTCCTGAAATGGAAAACCAGGAAGGAATCCAAATTTTCCTCCAAGGTGTGCGGGTCTAGACTTTCTGGTTAAATTCAACAAAGCTTAACTAAGTTATTAGAGTTATGTTCTTAGGCTACAAACCAAGAATGGTGACCAGCTTTAAATATTTCCATATCAAAAGACTGCCTGGCCTAGGTGTGGCTCGGTGGCAGAGCATTTGCAGAAGGCCCTGAGTTCAATCCTGAACATCGCAAAAGATTGATCTAAGGAAAGCTACAAAGTAAAAGAAGGACAGGGCTGCAAAAATTATTTCCATGTTCACAAACCATAAAATATTACATTACTTAAGAGAATGTGCTCCTCCTTCACCCCCGAGAATAAAAAAAAAAAAAATAGAAGCCAGCTTTCCCAGTCACTTGTTGAAAAGAAAATAATATTTACCAACCCCATGTTCATTATCTGGGGAGAGGGAACTAACTGTCTCTGCACACTCACTCTGTGTTGGCCTGGAAGCTAGATCCTCACAGAAGCCCTGAACTTAAATTGTGATGACCCACGTGCTTGGGTTGGGAACACTTATGCAATTCACTCCAAGTAGCACAACTAGTAAAGGCAGGGCTGAGCTGGAGCTGGGTCTCTTGGATCTGAGTACCTGTAAGGAGCATATGCCATGGATATGCCTGGCCATGCCGGGGAATCACTGGGTTGCTGGCCATAAGGAACAGCAGCCACTGACTTGCTTAGTCATGCCTGCTTGCAATGATGGGGGCCGAAAAAGGCACCTAACCATAGGCCTACAATTGATAGGGAGCCCAGTCCATGCAATCAAGGGCTGCCCGGGGCTCAGCCCATGTAATTGACAAAGGGGCAGTAACCCACCTAACAGCAGGTCTACTGGTTACAATTGATAGATGGACTCAGCCCATGCACATGCGCAAAGAAAGGCCCAGTTGCAATTATACTATCTCACTGGACATAACCAATGGACATTGGCTTTTAGTGGGTGTAACCAATACCAGCCCACACTACCAACTTGGGACTGCTTTTTTTTTTTTTTTTTAATATTTATTTTTTAGTTGTAGGCAGACAGAATATCTTTATTTTATTTTTACGTGGTGCTGAGGATCGAACCCAGTGCCTCACGCATGCTAGGCGAGCGCGCTACCACTGCGCCACAACCCCAGCCCTTGGGACTGCTTTTAAACTGCTTACCCTGCCACATTTTTGGGCTTGCTGCAAGGACATCAGTGAGACCAGCCACCTTGCTGTCTGTCCCTGGATCAGCTCCATCATTCCCTGACGTCCAGCCATCAGCTGAAGAGAACCACCAGACCAGGATAGCGTCTGCTCTTTGGCTAAGAGAAGTCACCTGGCATCGGAGGTACTTTGGGGCTCATGGCTGCCCTAGGATTATGTGAAATAATTGTAATGTTTAGTTGCCCTAGGATTGTGTGAATTGCAGGTAGTGCTTAATTGCCCTACGATAGTGTAACTTACCTATAGTGCTTGATTAGTGCACATCAAATGCTAGTTGGTTTGCTCCAGCACACGCAATACTTTTTGCATTAATTGATTATATTTGATGATTGTTGTGATTGAACATACACTTGCATTTAAAGACAATCCACCTCCGAGTAATTATTAGTTACGCATGCCACTCGTGACAGTACCCTAGACCTACTTGCTCTGGCCGAGGTACCAACTATGAAAAAACAATATCAGAGGAGCAGATCCTTGATTATACACATTCCAGAGAAAAAGTGCTGCTCCCGTGAAGAGGAGCTGCAAGTCACAGGACTTCGAGATGCAGGGGCATTTGAAAGCCTGTTGAAGGAATTCCAGCCCTAGAATGGCATGGGTGGGTCCTTCTGCCGCTGTTGTGCCAGACCACTGGGCCATGGGGGACACAAAGATCCTTCCACATACAGAGCTGAGCCTGTGGGCCGGGAGCTGTGCCATCCAAACTGCCTCTCCTCTGGAGGCACAGTCATCTCTAATCCTTTTCTCCTGTGACACACCCCACCCTTCCCACTGGTTCCCTAAGGGGCTTAGATGTGAAGCCCTTTCTTTTGGTTCTCTTGTGGGTCATTTATCCACATGCCAATGTCTTTCTGCACCTACTTTTCTGAATTCCTTCCAACATCTGCTGGTCACATTAAGCTCTGTCAAAGCAAGATCTGTTGGGTGTTGACCCAACTTCCCTATGAAAACTCACCTGATAATTTATAACTGAGGAGAGCGTTGTGATAAGACAGCTAGGGCTTTGGACCTGTGTAGAATTTAGTAACTGTGGCTTACATGGAAGAATTAGAGCCTCGTTGTTTTTTAGCCCAAAAAGGAAAAATGCAAACATCTTGTTGGTTTTTTAAAAATCAAGTAAGAGGTAAATGTATTTTTGTAGAAATTAAAAATACAATAATCTCTCTCTCAAAATTGTTTTTTGGTTTGCTGTGTATTTGGGGGGCATTTTCTTAAGCATACATAGATAGTTCTGTGTACACAGAGAAAAAACATACTTTAATTTTGTGTATTTAAAAAAAGAAGCTATAGTCCATTCATAATGGGGAAAACCATGCTATTAAAATGAAAGTAGGCTTCTAGTGCTGACCTAGAAAGGTCCCTTTACCTATGGTAACCTTGGCCAAGGCACTCTTCCACCACAAAGGCTGGCTTCATTTTCGCCACATGTGTAGATGAAGATAGATGATGAGCTCTATGCAGCCCAGAAGTCTCTAAATACACAAAGAAAAGAAGAAAGTCTGCACTGTTTTAAAAGGCAGGAGGCCCTAGGAAGGCTTTTTAGCACTGAACTTTCTAGCTTTTATGAGTTCTCTGGGTTGGACAGGAGATAGGCTCCAGGACGCAGGCATTGAAGAAACCCAGAGGAACCACACCCCTTCAGGTAAACCGAGTCTTGTTCGGGTCGGTAACACCTCGGCACTGAGGAAGTTACTATCAGAAGTCGAACTTGGTATTCACTCCTCATGCACAAAGTGCAGCTGGTGAAGAACTTCTCCAGGTGGACCACTTTGTTCA
Organism: Xerus rutilus; assembly: GCA_028644305.1. Lineage (NCBI taxonomy): Eukaryota > Metazoa > Chordata > Mammalia > Rodentia > Sciuridae > Xerus > Xerus rutilus. Next base: position 7,148,433 of record CM053409.1, read on the forward strand.
GCATAACGTGGAAAGGAAGACAGATACGGGTCTAAATCAGAAGTTGCTCTTTCCTGCCATCCTCACCACCCTGGCCCTCCTGACACTTGATGTCACCAATCTCTAATTCTGTGTTCAGCATCAATTCTGTTCCATAGATAAAACATGGTGTAGAACAGCAGCTCTTCCTCTGACATGAGTGCACTGTCTTCTTGACGTTTCAGATAATTAGGAGGGAAAAATCTAGGGGTTTTGAGTGGGATTCTGATTTAGCAAGGTTTGGGGGCAAAATGCCCCAACGATACCAACAGACCCACAAATCCACTTAACTGTGTGAACAGTCCTAAGTCATGGGAGCCCATCTCAAGCATGAGAGCTCAAGTGACCCCAACAGGGGGCAAGCAACCCACCTGCAGTCAGTACAAATAATTCAGTATGTCTTTTTTCAAAATCCTAGGCCTAGATTGGGATGAATGCACTCTTGCTTCTGATGTCTTTAATATTTATACCAAGACGGTCCTTTTGCAGCTTCTCATCTTGAATGAGTGACAGACAGCCCCTCTGTAATTCCTAGAAAAGAAGGGCCACCTTTCCCTCACTTACTAAAGGTGTCAAGTTTTTAGTAGGAGACACTGGTAAGGGAATATTCGGTCAGCAGGAACCCTGTTGTTCCCCCACCTCTTCTATTTCTTGATAGAGGAGGCCTCACCTCTTAGAAGATACCAGTGTCAAAAGAAATCACTACCTTCCAGACAGAGACTTCTCGCCTTCGTAGCTATAGTCATGGTGCTGGGAACAGGAAGGGACAAGAGTTCCAACAGGGTTTGTGAGGTTTCAGGGGACAATGGAAAGCTAGGGAAAGAGAGCCTGGACTTGTCTGTGTGGAACAGAGGTATTTTGTCCCCAAGTTTGGAGTGTGTTTTTATAAAGGTTTGGCATAATCTTTAGACAGTTGGAACTCCAGTCCTACCAAAGATGGCGCTCCTCCCAACAGATTCGTCACAATTATTTCCATGTTACATGATCATCTTAAGTGATTGCTGCCCCTTAAAATATTATGTATTCTAGACTCGTCAGGGGATAAATGCTAGCAAGAGTTTTCACTTTCTATAGTCAAAGCATTTTTACCCAACACTCAAGTCTTCCACCGAGGTTTGATGAGCTGAGCATGAGGAAGAAGCTGGAAACTGACCCTGAATTAATTCTGTGGATGGAGACAGACACAGAGGACACTGGACCAGGTCTGGAGGCAGCTCTAGATGGGCAGTTGAGCAGGGAGAGAACACAGAAGTTGGTCAGTGATCTTCATGTTCAACATGGAACACGAGGGTTCCAAAATACGGGTAGAAAATCGTAGCTTGCTCATGTCTCAAAGTTTTTATTAAATAAAAGAATTTGATCTACAATTAGGAGAAGGGGAATTGTAGCTAGAGAAGAAGAAAGAAAAGAGAGGAAAATCTCAAAATCAGAACTGCAGTGAACGCTAAGGCTAATGCAAAATGCAGAGACCACCTTTGGACCTCTGAGGGCCATGTGGAGGTGACATGGGTGCCTCTTGATGCTGGGTCCTGAGTCTGAGGGGGCAAAGAAGAAAATATGGAGGTTGGTTCAGAGGTCCAGAGGCTACTTCTGTTCCTGAAATCTGGACACAGAGTAAGTGAACAATAAATATTAGTTGACTGCCAGTAAAGGTTAGTGTGCAGACTGTCTCATTCCAATGTAATCTAGAAATTGTTCCCCAGCTGAGATGCAGGTGGAAATCAGCTGAGGGGGATTTAGGGAGACAGGAAATGGGAAAGAGATGAAGAGAAATGCACATTGTCCTAAAATACAAATTAACATCTACTCGTGGCTTAATGGAGACAGCACATGTCACATTCAACACAGTGCATATACTGGTTTCCCAGACCACCGTGCTGGGGTGTCCCAGTCCTCTACCCGACATCCCGCAGGACTACAAAGAGAAGATGACTCTCTGGAGCCAGGGAAGCACTACACCTACGAGGAGCATGCAGACAAAACTCAGAAACCCAGAAGCCTGGCCCTGTTGACAGGAACCTTGTGACCAGTACTTCCTGCTCTCGTGTTGACACTATGAAAGATGTTGCTTTGGGACTTACTGGGAACATTTTAAAAATGTCATTATAGCAATAGAGTCAAACAGACTCTCCCCGACTCTTCTGGAGAATTTTGCTGTGAACCAAGCTCTATTTTGCGGCCTTGCCCTGATTTTCTAGTGGAGAAAGGACCTCCCATCTCAGGCTCAGCGCTACAGGGAAATCTCAAATCTCTTCAGTGCAGCTAATAGTGCAGACTGGCCACCAGGTGGCAGTCGAGCCCAGGAAACGTCACCTTAGCTGCCCTCTGGCAAAATCTCTGCCACCTTCCCCTCCCACAAACCCGCACCAGGAAGAGATAAGAAAGTAAGAGGGGCAGTGGTGGGTTCCCTGTATTGTGTCCATGCAGGTGCAAGATTTTACTTTTAAATTTATGCTTTCAGGTGGATCCTATATAGTCATTTCCCTTAGTTTCCATTGTTGGTTTAGTTGAACTTACAGTTTTCAGTTTTCCTTCAGGATGTACCAACTAGTTGACATGCGGCTCTTCCAGAAAGTCCTGCTCACTTCCTGTTTCATAGCAAGTAAGACTGGATACACACACTTATGTTCTGAAGTCTGATATTGATCAAAAGTAGGGTAGAAAAAAACACAAGAAACACAAGGGATTTTTTTGTTCTTTGTTTTTTCTCAGTGCTAGGATTGAACCCACAGCCTCGTGCGTGCTAGGTACTATGGTTTAGATGTGAGGTGTCCCCCAAAAGCTCATGTGTGAGGCAGTGCAAGAAAGTTTAGAGGTGAAATGATTGGGTTCTGAGAGCCTTAACCTAAGCATTGCATTAATCCTCTGATAGGTGATAATAAAGGGTAACTGAAGGTAGATGGGATGTGGCTGAAGGAGGTGGGTCATTGGGGGTGTGCCCTTGGGGTTTATATTTTGTCCCCAGTGAGCAGAACTCTCTCTGCTTCCTGGTGCGGATGTCCTGAGCTACTTCCCTCATCCACACTCTTCTGCCATGATGTTCTGCTTCACCTCGGGCCCCAAGGAATGAAGCAGCCATCTATGGACTGAGATCTCTGAAACTGTGAGCCCCAAATAAACTTTTCCTCCTCTCAAGTTGTTCTTATTAGGTCTTTCGATCACAGTGGTGAGAAAACTAACTAAAACATGAGGCAAGTGCTCTACAAATGGATTTTTAAAAATAATAAAATATTGAATAGGATAGGATAGATAGTAAAATGATCAGGCAGTCAGGGTAATGGGCCCCAATTAATTAGGGCTTTTTTCAAACACAAAGGCCACCCATGAAAATAGTCAGAAACATTCCAGACCTTCCAGCCAAGCCTTTTTTTCTGGAGCAAAGAGAACATGGAAGTGAGGGAGGACCCAAATGGAGGTAACTGGGAAGTTCAAATTCAAGGGAGCTAAAAGGGCATAGCCAATTAGAAGGTCACAGGCAGAACTAATAACTTTGATATTTTTCCAATAACTCTTTAGCATAGATTTTGACCAGTAGTGTTGGCACTTTTCCAACACCAGATTAACATAGATATTGATCAATGCCCCCACTCAGTAGCTGTATAAACACTTAGACTAGTATGCTTAAATGGCACCCACTTGGGGGTCCCCTTTTGCCCGGTGGGAGCTCCTTTTCTTCTCACTGGGATAAAACCGACTTTTTAATGCTCTCTCTTCCTTGTCTGTGAATTTCATTCTTCAAATTCATGAGACCAGAACCCATAAAGGAGGCACTGGCAGGCAGCTGGGGTCTGCTGGGGCACTACAGCAGCAGAAACTGGAAATCCAGCTTCACTTTAGAAGAGCAAAGACATAATTAACCAAATATTTTACAGAAATGTGTTTTTAAACCAACATAGAATTTTTTTTAAAAAAAAAGATTGTTTCATAGTCTCATTTTTATCCTTGCTTTCTTTTTTCATAAACTTGGTATTCTTTCTACCTTTTTACTTCTCAATTTAATCTTCCTCCTCTTATCTCTAAACCTTTGTGCTCCCTCACTTCAAATCTTGTATACACTCCTTTTCAAGATATACAAACTAAATGTTATAGATGTGTGAGAATAATGCTGAGGATGTTGTTTATATAAGGAGGAAATGCTTAGAGTTGTTACCACATGGTCTTGGTTAATTATGCTTGATCAGCTAACATGCATTTATTGTCAACAATAAGTGGATACAGCCCAGCCCACCATGTGTGCAGAAGTCAGTGGTATTTTTTGGCATGGACGGTGCATCTGACACCCAATCTATCTCTAAAGACAAACTCTGATCTCTCAGAGTCACAGAAAGGACACGGAGCAGTCTTTCCTGACTCTAGGAAAGATGTCTTAATGGGGGCCAAAGGTTCCAGGAAGCGGATGCTGAGCTGTCAGATACATAGTAAGGATTTGTTACTTTTGTATAATATGAGATCAGAGAATTTACAAGGTTACAACTCCTTACAAATGTCTCATCTTAAAATGAAGAAACTGATGTCCGGGAGGTGAACCCATTTCTTTTGGAAACAGAGATGAAGACAGGGCTGGAGATTTCACTCTACACGAACTGTTAGGTCTTAGAATTTTGTTGTTGTGTTTGCTCCACCACCACCTTCCCCCCAAAAAAAGAAGAAAAAGCCTTTTATATGTATTAGCTGGGTTCATAAGAACATTGAGTGTCAGATAGAGCAGGTATTATTACAGTTGTGATGTGTTGTTTATTTTCCTAATTGAAGAAACAAGTTTCAAAAGATTAAAACACTTGCCCAAACTCGATGAGAAGCACAGCTGCGAATTATGCAGGACCCACTAATTCTCCTCCAGTATTCAGTAAACCTCCTTATTTTAGTTTATTTCCCTTCCCGATGACATTTACCATTTATTGATAAAATGTTCAGTTACGAAGTCATTTATCTTTCTGACCTTTATATGTGATCAAACTCTATGTATGATTGTGTAAATGTTTTATTTTATTTTTTAATAAGGAAATATAATTGCCATTAGAACTGAAGAATGTAACTTTTTGGGCGGGGGTGGGGGGGCACAAAACTGGATATTACTTCTCTGATCAAAAATTTTCCTCATGTAAATCCAAAACTTTTGTTAGTACTTGTCAGGATTTCCTATCTTCTGTGTCTCTCCCTGGGTGTGGGAAAGAGAGTTGTTGCTGTTGTTAAGTAAAAGACTAAATTTAACAACAGAACATTGTCACTTGGAGAGGAATCCTGGCTTCCTGTTGAACTTCTGCACTAGCCCCACCCACCCCTCCAGACCTGCTCATTTGCAGATGGCGCCCTCAGGCCAGGTCTGCCCACCTCCCCTACAGAAAGACTAAGGCCAGCCCTGGACACGTGCAAAAAAGCAGGGCAAGGCTACCTGGATGGTGGAACCCAGAACTACTTTCATATTTCCTCTTTCTCTGTCTGTCTACAGTTTTTGTTTGTTTTTGGTTTTGATGTTGTTTTTTAATTACTTCCAAGCTTTCCGTTTTCATAGTAATTATAAGAATATCTAAATCAACCTTTGCTGGGAAGGAAGAGAGGGATGGAGGGAGAGAGTCAGAGAAAGAGGGAAGGAAAGAGAAAGTGAGACAGGGCAGTGGACAGGGAAACCGGAAAGTAGTCCTTTGAGACAGAAGGGAGCCAGTTGACCCTGGCTCAGGAGGCTGATGGTTAAGTAATCCAGCTGGTAGTGCTTCACATCAGTCACTGAGGGAGGGTTACACAACAAAACTTAGCACATAAATCAGATTTTGAGTGTTTGCTTTGGGAGAGCTCCTTCAAGGACACATCTTAGTCCAACCCCACCACCCCACTGGCCCTGTCCCTCCCCAGAGAGTGACCACTGGCATCATTTTGTGTGTGCACTGGCAAACTTGCTTACTATGCATTTTCACACCATAGATATGAGCAAGGGAAGCAAAAAATACACAGCTGTTGTGTGTTTTGTTTTAGATAAGTAGATTGCACCGTATATGATATGTTTGACTTGCTCTCATCATATCGAAGTCTCAAAGTCTTTTTTATGATGTTCCTTACATATACCTAACCCATTCCTTTTAATAGTTGCATAGTTTTCCATGTTTGGGGCATATTATAATTTATTGAACCATTTTCCTACTGATAAACATTTTTGAATTTTTTAATTTAATTATTAGTATACATTTCTTTTACAAATTCATGAGTTTCATGGTGACCTTTCCACCTGTGCATATAATAGAAAAAAGTGAGAACGACGTTTCTCCTGATCATATTACAGCTTCTCTGTAAATAGTTGTTTCAAAGCAGTATTGTTACTTACCTGGGGAGAAAAATCAAACATAAGATCTTCTTAATTCTTATTCCAAAAGAAAAATTTGAAGAAAAATGTTTAGTTAGATACACACAGACAATTACATATGTCAAAAGAATGAAACGGTCCCTATAAAAAATATTGGCAGTGGGCATATTTAGATGATGGGATTATGGAGATTTTAATGTTTTTATTTTCCCAATTTTCTATAATGCACATATATTCTTTTATAATAAAAAATAAATTACAAGTGTTTTTAAACAGGTGATTGTAGATTTTTGCTTTCTGTTCTCATGGTCACCATAAATATAAAAGTTCTTTGTGTATCTACTTTCCCTATGCAGTGACCAAAGCTTAACCAGAATTAGAGGAATTTACCAAAAACTAGTTTAGTGTGAATACATGGATACTTCCTTCCAAATATAGACAACAAAAGAATTCCTTGGAACCCTTGGTAAAATTATATGTATTTTGTACAATTAAAACAGTATTCATGGCCTGGGGTCATAGCTCAGTGACAGAGCGCTTGCCTAGCACTTGTGAGGCACTGGGTTTGATCCTCAGCACCACATAAAAATAAATAAATTAAATAAAGGTATTATGTCCATTTATGACTAAAAATATTTTAAAAAGAACAGTATTCATTAACTCACAGTTTGGGGGACATATGCTGTTATCTCATAACTTTATGAAAAGAATACATTGGTCCACAGGATGATTTTACCTCTATTCTTTCATCCCTAAAAATGCAATGAGATTAATGTCTTCACGTGATCCAAACTGACTTTACAGGAGCCGAGTCACCTAGGTCTCTTGCAAGTAGACCCAATGCTGGTTCAAAGCATTATCCTTGTAACTTCTTCCTAAAAGAACCTTAGCCAAGTGGCACCTCCTGACAATTACCTTTATAAAAACTTCTAACTACTCACCATTGGTTTCTAAGCTCTGTCATTAAGGCAGAGGAGGGACAGACCATTGAGTTCACTTTTTTTTTTCAGTACTGGGGATTAAACCCAAGGGTGCTTTACTTACCATTGAACCATACTCCTAGTCCTTTTTATTTTTTTATTTTTGGACAGGGTCTAAATAAGTAGCCAAGGTGGGCCTCAAATTTGAGATCCTCCTGCCTCAGCCTCTCAAGCAGCTGGGATTATGGGCATGGGCCACTACACCCGGCTTCATGGAGGTCACTTTTTCCACAATGCTTTCATGCCACTCAGCACTCAGCCTTAGGGACTGCAGTAGCAGAGGAATGAGGGTTCATTCTACAAAGCACCTGGAGGAAGTAAGTTGAGCTTTAGGGAGATTGCAGGAAGGTGCAATGTACACAGGAAAACAAAACTCCTAAAGTTGCTGTGAAACCTAATTTCACATTGGAACAGCTCTGAGTGCTTCTTGTGGCAATTACTCCTTCACCCCCCATTTGACTGTCACCCAAGATGCTCAGAGTGAGCACAGCACACAGCACTTGCCCTCAGAGACCTCAATCAAGACCAGGGTACCCATGAATTCCTAGGTTCATTTTATAAATGTTTATTTCCTGCTGGATACACTGGCACCCTCCTCGCAACAAAATAAATCTTGGCTCATCTGCCTAACATGGAAAGTTCCAAAAGATGCCCATCCTGTCTCCACGGGTCCCAACAGCTGCCGTGGTTCTACTCCTACTCCGTAAATGGAAGAGGGGACAGCAGAGGTGGTCCTGCAGGGCCTCTCCTGGTGTGCAGAAACAGCAGACTGGAGAGGCAGGTTAAAAGATGTATCATGAGGCCTGTGTACAGGTGTGCCCGGTCAGGCAGGACTGCAGAGCAATGGCCATGTCCTGGGGCCCCTGGAGATCATCCACTTCAATTCCTGTGGTCCTGTCTTCCAGTTCAGTTCTTGCCTCAACTCCAGACCTACAGCCCTGTAAACACCCACCCTGGCGGATCTCACAGACATCTCGAAATCATTTCAACACTATCTCCTTCTCCAAGCCACTTCCCATCCCTCCCTCCCCCAAGTCAGCCTCTTTCTCTCTCTCTCTCCCTTTGTTAAGGACGCCACCAAACCTGGGACTTCCTTGAACAACTGCTGATTTTCTCATCTCCATATTAATCACCAAGTCTTCCACACCCTAGGTTATTCTAGGCACCAGCATCGCCTGAATTCCTTGAACCCACTGCTCCTGTCCTCACTCTAGTGCTCCAACCCAGCTCTGCACCCCTCCCACAAATCTGGTTATAACACTCCCCATGCTAAAAGTCACCCCCATTGGCTGGCTCAGAAGCCAGCACATTGGACCTGCCAGTCCCTCCAGATCCACGTCAGAATTAGCTTCTCCTAGCCAGCCAACGCTCACTGGCAGATGCTGCCATTCTTGCTCCGCCTGGAAGCCCCCGAATAAGGAAAATTGTTTTCACATCTTTGATTTTTCCCCTCTTCTCTCCATCTGCAATGATTTTTCTCATTGTTTATCTACCCAAAGGGGAGATATTTTAAACTCAGCTTGCGTGTACTTTTGTGGGACAATACTCCCTAAGTAGAGTTAGTTCTAGCTCCTGCAGGTTACATAGTTTCTTAGGAATATTTCTGTTAGAGCATTTACCCAGGTAATTAGTTTTATGGACCTAACTTTCCCACTAAGCTATAAGTTCCTTGAAAGCATACACAAGATTTTATTGTTTTGTAAAACCCAAAACCCCTCTCTGACATGTAGTGGGTGCTCAATAGCTGCTTAAATGGATGTTTCCCTTTGATTTCACTTGCAAGTGAACTAATATCCAAATTCTCTTTTGCCTTTATATTAAAAAAAATTCATAGGTAATAAAGTCTTATAAATCTACAAACATATGTACAATTGATTAAATGTTTCATTCAAAACTGAATATACTTATATTCATCTATATAATAAAAAGTCATATAAATAATCTCATTCTTAGAGCGCATATAATTTCTATATTTTACCTAAAATATGGATTATATATGTTCAATTGATTCATAAGCCCTAGGAATGCAGAGTCTCTAGACTGGAAAACACTTTAACTTACTTTCCATAGATCATCCTATGTAAAAAGGCACTATGAACACCTGTGATTATATGGCTTAGCTTTATGGAATTTAGATGTAGGTGTCCGTATTGTCAAAGCTTCATATGAAAACACAGTGGCAATTTCTCCCAACTTGTTAGTTCTGGGACAGCCCCTTCACTGGGATCCCTGCCTCTCTGTGAAGTGTTTTCTGGAGGGAAAGCCCTGGATGCAGCTCCTTGTGTGGGAAATCCCAGACGCAGATCAGCCCTTTGACTGGATTTTGCATATGGATTATGTATACTTCACGTCTATACCTTTTTCTATTCCCATCTGGAAGGGGTGGACCAGGCATCATACACACTTGCCACCATGTTGGAGGAAGATAAAAGTTATCTCTTGAATGAAAATATCACAACAGTGACCAGAGAGCCAGAAAATGTGGGTAAAGAGGCTCCCATCCTCCAAGACTCTAATGAGATGTACTATAGGGGGAAATTGAGCTTCCAATGCATTCAGCACTTATCTAATTTCATTTTGTGTAAGAAAATCCAGATTAAGAGAGATTTACATTTCCCCACAGTGATTGCCTAATGCATTTCATGTTTCCTTTAAATATAATTTCCCAGTAGAAATTATGTCTACTAGAGTAATTATCTTGAACTTGATTTACCAAATACATTGCAACACCTTCTTGGGACAAAGCATCATTTGATCTACCGCTGAACAGGGAAAGAAAAGCCTCATATTTCTCCATTGTCAGATGGAGTGGGGTGGGTGGGGTGGGTGTTGAGCTGGCCAGGTGGGAGAGTGGGTTGTTGCTCGCTGGTTTTTGAAGACTGTAGAAGGTAGGAAAAAGTGTTAGTCTGGAATCTGGACACGTGGACTCTGGTCTTAACAGTTCCATTCACGAGCTGAATGCTGGGAGACAACTGCTTCTCTGGTTTCCTCATCTCTGAAAGATGAGACCAACTTGGATGCTCTGGTGAGAGCATCACCCAGTTCAGCCACTGAAAATTCCACTGTGTCACTGGAACCCTTTTGAAGTGACTACATATGAGGAAAGTTGTAAACAGCTTTATGAAATAGTTTTTTAAAAAAACAAAACTTTGAACAGTTCATTTCAGATCATGAATGGTTTCACAATTAGTGCTGTGTGGAGTTTCAAAGGTAACAAATATCAGTAAATTAAATCTTTTCTTCACAAATGTCTTGCAACCATAAATGGGTAAAAACGTATAGAAATCTGCTTGGGCTATGCACGTGCTTAGGAGACAACGTTTCATGGCTGGTCTTTAATGTGAGGTCAGAGGAAGATTTACATGGATGGAATGTTCAGGAAATACCTCACTTCCTTAGGAATGGAGGGGGCATGTGATGTGTTTCCCTGTGCCTCTGAGACACCTTCTATGACACCTGACTTCACAGGTCAGAGTATGCAGAAGCGCCTTTGAGTATCAGCTGTCCTGCACAGGATAAGAAAACAGAATCAGTTCAAAGAGGCTCGAGAGAGCTTTGCCCTGCTCTGATTACCAGGTAGGAGCTTCTGGGTCCCACTTCACTCCTGCTGGCTTGGCCTCTCCCAGAGCTCTTCCTGGGCCTCCAGGCCCTAGATCAACCCACACTCTTCCAAAGCCATTGAGATACTTGAAGCCTTTCATTTTGTTTTACTCCATCATCTCCCACACTTCCTGCTCTTCTGTCTGCCTGTCTGTCTGTCTGTCTGTCTGGCCCCCAGGCCTCCTTCCTGTTTCAACCTTTTCCAGCATCTTCCTTCCGCCTTCCTCTCTCCACCCCCCTAAGTATCCTTATTCTCTAGATAATCGTCTTGGCTTCGGTGAGGTTGAGCCTTGCTGGCAACAGCTTTAGAGAAGGTCCCCCATCAGAGCACTGCCTGGAGATCAGAGGGGCCCAGTCTCCCCTCCGACTTAGTGCCCACATTTTTCAAAGACACATTGCAAATGCTTCATCCTACACAGGAAGGAAGAGGCAACGTCTGGACGACATCCGTGGAATGCACTGGAGTGCTCGGTGTGTGTTAGACTTTCAAACACCTTCAGTTCTGTCTTCCTCCCTGCGGATCCCACCTCACCCCCATCCTAGCCCCCAAATTTGTCTGTTTGGGTCAGAAATTACTGACACCAATCAAATACTGGCTGCGCGATGGGCTCACTGTTCTGAGTTCCGTGCGTTGGTATCTTGACTCTGTGATACAGAAGATTCATTTGACTTCACTTCATCCAATTCAAATTTTTTAAAATTTTAAAATTCATTTCCCAATAAATGAACGTGCGATGGAGAGCATACAGAGGGGGAAAAAGACCCTTCGTCAGAGGCCTCTCACGGAGGATGCCCAGTGCTCTCACTCAAGGCCCAGGTATTCCTGACCTGCCAGCCTCTCCCTCTCCCGTCCCCTCCAGATGCTTCACTGAGCTTAGAAACTTCCTCCTCTTGCCATCTTTCCTAAGTGGCGGCATCAGCTGCTGCAAATGTACAGCGACCCAGACAGCATGTCACGCGCTGTGCTCGAGCCTCCACGGGCCTCCTGTCAGCCTAAACTGATTCTCCTTCCCAGGCCCTGTGAAGCTGAGGGTTTTGCCTCCACTCTTCCTTTTCTTGAACCATACCCTCCCCCCAAAATAACAGCCACAAGCCTCAGAGACTCAGTGACACGTTGTCTCAAAAGACAAGGTAGAGCATCCTGAGTTCAGTCTCCAGTACTGGAAAAAGTAACAGTGACAACCGCAATATGTGCAGAGTTGAAATGAGTGACAACTGGAATACATGTGGAGTTGAAATGAGCATAAATTCCAGGGAAGGTGACACTCAGGAGCACCATCAGTACCCGGTGGGCCCAAAGTCACCCAGGGAAAGAAAGACTCCATTCCCAATTCAGGTGGGATTTGCTGGTGGAATCAGGCCTCTGTCCTCTGCTGTTATGGTCTGTTTCCACAGTGTCACCATTTAGGGTTTTCCCTGCAGGGGACCGACTCCCTTCCACCTCCTCTGGCGACCCCATGGTGCCCACCACTCTGATCCTGGCCACCATCGCTTCTCATCCACTCTTCGACAGCTTCCCTCCAGCTCTCCTTTCCACCCTTGTATGCTCCAGTCTGCTCACAGAGCATCCTTTACCTGTTGTCCCCTAAACACCCCATGATGGCTCCACCATGCCACTCAGATTTAAGTGCTATGGTCTATTCAGTGGTCCACTAAGACCCACGGGACCCAGCCCTCCACTCTGCACTGATCCTGTACCTCCAAAGTCTCCTTCCAGACACACAGGCCTCTAGGATGGTCTTCAAACACACCAAGCAAGGCCTGGACACAGGTCCTCTGCTGCCCATGTCCTCTGCCCCACTCTTCCTCCAGCTCTACCTCCCCTGCTGTTTGTCTCAACCTCCCAGAAGCTCTACCCTGACAATACTATAAAGTACTGCTCCTGGCTCCCTTGAATGACCCCAGCCCATACCCACACCCCTCCTTCACTGGGCTGCTTTATTCCTTGATTCATGGAATGAATCGCCTTCTAGTACACCGAAGAGCTACTAAATATGTTGACCCTCTAGAAGGAAGACCAACAGAGCCTCGGAAAGAGATGGAGATGGAGGGAGGGGGCAGGGAATGGAGAGGTACTAGAGAACAAAATCTACCAGACTACTGTGTCCAAGTAAATATATGCCACAGTGCACCCTACACACACACACACACACACACACACACACACACACACACACACAGTGAGAGAGAGAGAAAGCATATCAGGGAGGGAGGAGAGGCAAGAAGGAGAAAGTACTGACATTGATTAAATTATGTAATGTGTATGTATAATGTGGCATATATTATGTATAATTATAATGCACCAATAAAAATGTTTATTGTAGGGCGGGGGTTGTGGCTCAGTGGTAGAGCACTTGCCTCTCACGTGTGAGGTACTGGTTTCGATCCTCAGCACCACATAAAATAAATAAAGATATTGTGTCCATCTACAACTAAAAAAAAAATTATAAAAAAAAATGTTTTTTGCCTTTCTCCATGGTACCCTGCAAACATACACTCCAAAAACATAGGATTTTTAACTTTTTCATTTACGGACTCTTCTCAACTACCCAGAAATATATATGGTCCAAAGAAAGTGCCCAATAAGTATTTCTTTGAATTAATGAACAGATTGAATGGCTATCTGACTCTTAGTTCCTGTGGGGGCATGTCTTATGGGTGACTGCAGAGAAAGGAAATCTGAAGGCAACACTTTGGTCATTTCTTTCTGTGTGTCCCCAGGATTTCTATTGCAGTCTCTGACACAGCAGAGTGCAACCCAGGGGCTTGATACATAAATCCCAATTGAGGCAGGACTTGAACCCAAACCTGGTCAGACACAGCCAGGAGAAAATTATTTACCCTTCAGCCAAGGAAACTTCTGGGATTCTTCTCCTAGCAGGGAGCAGGAGCTGGAACTGAACCACCTGCAAGAAGCCCAGCCTGGCCATGGCTCCAGTATCTCAGGGGCTTATCCTGGGTTTTCCTCCCCTTCCTTCCAGTCTTGTGAGTGTATGTATGAGTGTGTATGTGGGGGGAGTGTACATGTTCAGGTGTGCTTGGTAGCAGGTGTGTTGTGTGATGGGTGTGTGGGTGCATATGCCTGTGTTAAGGATACTTTTCATCATAAATATTTTCAGAAAATGTGTCTGCAACACTTTCCATTGAAGACATTGGTCTTTCTCTTGGTAGAATTTGATTTATTTCTCTGGCTTTCTGTTTTATTATTTATTCATTTATCAAAACTAAAATCTCATCCTGAAAACACATTTTAAAGTACAGAATGAATCTCTGTTTTTACCAAATTAATACATATTTGTTTGTTTTTAAATGAATTACTTCCCAAGGTAAAACAACATTTGGGTATAAATTCTTTGGTACTTTATCTAATTAAATAGTTAGATGAACTAACTTTGTACTTCTTTGTTTCTGCTTTCATTTTCTGAAAGTCAAACAAACACATATTTGGATAGAAATGGAGTGTATCTTGGCTCTAAATACAAGGAAGCTGTTTACTATTAATATTATGATGGCACACTCACAAATTAGACCAAAAAAAAATAAAGATAAAAAACATCTGCATGTGATACCAGAGATGGGAACTTTTGACTGGAAGATGATAGAGAAAAAATGGAGTCGAAATGGTGTGGCCACCCAGGTGGGGCTTTAACGGGGACTTCAGCTGCTGACAGACAGCGCTGACCAGGGGCCCCAAACGGAAGAGATACCAGCGTGTATTGTTTTGCTGGGATGAGCTAGAGGCGGATAGCTTTCTATTGGCCAGGAGCATGGTTCCAAAAGATGTTTCTTTCTGGCATGAGACCCAGCTGCCCCCATCAGGAGTCATGGTCAACTGGTGCTGGGGAAAACTGCATGACTCTTGAAGCTGCCGCTGTCATCCTGTGTAGACACCTGGCCTTGTGGCTCAATCCATGCCTTACAATAGGGCTGAAGGCCTTTGGGCTGTGTAGTTACTAGAAAAGCACAAAAAAATGGGGAAGAAAGTAGCACGCCAGCTCCTGCGGCCCATCAACAGGTCTACACGCAGAGCCACATGCACCCTGACCAAAAAGTGAAGGTAGCAAAGGGGACAGAGACAATCCGACAACAGGGATGCCATTCCAGTCAGCCATCAGACCTCTGCAGGACCAAGCCCAGAGTCAGTGTCCTCAGCAACAGTGGCCTTCAAGGCCCTGAAGAGTAACCAGGCAACCTTGGTCATCATAACCCACACATCAGAGGTTTGTGGGGGGCACTAGTAATGCCCAGCTGCGTGGCTTCAAAATCAGTGATTTTTAAAAAGAATTTTTAGTTGTCGATGGACTTTATTTTATTTATTTACATGCAGTGCTGAGAATTGAACCCAGTGCCACACACATGCTAGGCAAGCGCTCTGCCACAAAATCAATGATTTTTTAAGTTGACTACAGTGAAGCAAGAGGGTTTACTTAGTTTTTTCCCTCAGCAACAATTTTATTTTGTGCAAACACTCTGATCCTCTGGTTTTTATCAGGATCTGTTATCAGAGCACAAGAGTAGAGAGGCAACACATGGTGCCATAGAGAGGGACAGTCTATTGCACCCAGGGGACTTTTCATTTTCCATCCTTGGTCTCACCGAGGTGGCACCTGAGTGTCTCCGGTGTACAAGGCATTAACATACCATACAATTGGTTTTCAGGGGTAGCCCCTTGTCTCCAGCCACTAGAGATTGTTGTCGACCTCCACTCTGACAGAGGACAGGAACTATCATTCAAACTCTAACTTGTTCACTGGTAGGCAAAAGGGAAAGAAAATTAGGACATAAAATGGATTCAAGTACTTTTTTCTTAAAATATAGGAACCATGGAAAATCAATATAGTCAGTTTCAGATTATCTGGCTTCTTTCCCTCAGAATTCAAAATTTCTAAATCTGAAGGCACTCTAGAATGGAAGCAAAGCCCAGGCAGCCCCAGCATCATAAGGAGAGGGACCTCTGTGATTAAAGACAAATGTCCCCCCTCATCTTCTGTCCAAGAGAGAAAAATCACAACCCTTTTTTGATAGTCAGCTTTATATCACTGACAAAGGCCTAAAAAAAACAATTTAAAGAAAGATTGATTGTGGCTCACAGTTCCAGAAGTTTCTGTCCATAGTTGGCTAGCTCCATTGCTCTGGGCCTGAGATGAGGCAGAACATCAAGACAGAGGGGTTTGGTGGAGGAAAGCTGTCAATGTATGGCACCCAGGAAGCAGAAAGTGAGAGGAAGGCCAGGAACGAATAGGTCCCCAAGGCCACACTGCCAGTGACCTAGTTCCTTCAGTCATGCTCCACCTGCCTACAGTTTTTACCACTTTCCAAATCCACCCAATGGATTAATCCACTGATGACATCAAGCTCTCATCACCCAGTTATTTGATCTCTGAACATCGATGTGTTGCTTAAAGTGAGTTTCTGGGGGTTATTCCAGATCCAAACCATAACCCCTTGCCTTTACCCTTGATAGATGAGCAAGGAAACCTCTAAGCCACCCCAGGCATCCATAGCACATGTGCCTAGGTCACATGACATTTCATCTCCTCTTTGAATCCTGATGTTGGAGGTTGTTTTCTGGTGTGGGATCCTGGGAAGATGGATCTGCAAGCAGGAACTTCTCTTGGATCCTCATCCACTTCTAGAGGTCTGTGTGACCTCTGAAGGGAGGTCTGTTTCTGCTGCTTCCAAGTGGGCCTCTATCTTTAGTAACAGCAGGATGTTTGCTTTCTCTAGGATTCTGGCCCAATGCACAAAGATAACACAATCTGACCTCCTAGATTCTATCACTGTTTATGTTAAAAGGAAGACATTTGATGGAAAAGGGGAAAGAAGCGCACTGGGAAGACAGAATTGCCATGGGGGGGGGGGGGTTGGAAAACAGACCCTGACTTTCGGGTTTCTGGTTTCAGTCATTATAGCACAAGTTTGAGGAAAGATTTTTCTTCTGATTTTGTCTCAAACCAGAAATTTTTAGAGCCGATGATATATAGAAAAAATTAAGACAAATTTTATTGTTGCAGTTCTTGTTCAAGATGAAAGAGAGAGACAGGAAAATGAAGGGATCTTTACAGGAGAAAAATTTCACCCTCCCTCAAAAAACAGGCTTTGCAGCTGCTGGAATGTTCCACAAGGGTAAAGGGGCAAGAGAATAATGACATTGGTCATCAAAGAAAATGATGGTTCCATTCCTAAAGAGTGCGGTTACTTCATGTTCATTCAAATACATTTTCTACAGAAGGAGGTTATAAAAATTCTAGCCGATTTAAATTTTTTTAGGGAAAAATCATGTTTCATAAATCAGTGAGGAGCAGTTTGTTGGCGTTTCTTTTTTTTTCTTTTTTCTTTTTTTTTATTTGATCATGTGTTAAGTCAAAGGATAAGTCAACTGTATAAATACTTCAGAGGGCAGATGGGTCAAGATGTAAAGTCACCCCAATTACTAACACAGTTCCCCTTTTATATTCCCTAGATCCATTGATGTTTCTCAATCTTGATCAAATGCTCTGAACTGTGTTCAAAAATAAAGCCTCAGGTCCGTATTCTGTTCCTGCTCAAGGAGTGAAACCGCATTATTGCGCCCTGTTCCAGCTCAGCCAGTTTAACTGCTTTGAGAGAAAGAACACCCCCAAGGCATTGGTACAGAGAAGCAGGGGCTGATGTTCTTCCTGAAATACAGGCTCAGCTGCGGATGAAAGAGAACTGCTGAGAACTACTAAGAAGGGCCTGAAGAGTTTGGGAGGGGGGTTCCTTTGGCAAAACGAGCTTGCTTCCACATTGGGGTGCCCAGGTACAACTGTGGGGGCAGCATTTGGTCTTCAGGGCTCCCCCTCCCCCTGTTGTACACAGTTTCTCCTGTGGGGCCACCCTTTCCTCCCCCTCCATACCTGTCCAGCTGCAAGGTATTCTGAAGGTGTCCAACATGTCCAAATCAAAAGCTGATATAGGAGTTGAGTTTGAGGTGCAGAGAGCGAGGGAGGCCACATGGGAGAGTGCTGAGCGGGTGACAGGAAGTCAGGAGCCAGGGGTGAATACTGCTGTGGTCTCGCTGCCCCCCAGCATGCTCCACTCAAGAGAGAATGTATTAAAAACTGGTTATTAAAAACACCCAGGAAGCAGACTTCGAAATGAACATGAGCAAGCATATGGTCCTCTTGGAGTCAACGACGATGGAGGAAAACGAGGCTGAATTGGGCAGGGCGAGGCTGAGCATGGACACAGCCTCGTCTGAGGTCACAGCAACCTTGTGAGAAGTCCTGAAGGTGCAGCGACCCTCAGCTGTCCTGAGCAGGGCTGAGAGTGGGACCTTTGTGTCCCGTGTTGATCACCCGTCGCAAGCTTGAGCCAAATGCATCTTCAGCCAAGGCTACCTCTGAAGGTGGCTGACCCCTGCTGCAGAAAGTCCTTCATTCCTGAGGGGACCTCTGAGCAGCTGCCCAGCAGAACAAGTCCTTCTGGGAATGAAGAGAATCAAAGAAAGAGCCAGGTTCAGAGAGAAAAGACTTGTGGGGCAGAGGTATGAGAGACAGACTTTGAGGGTGGGTGAAATGTTTCCTTTTGTTTTTAAAAAGCAGACAATTCAACATGAATGACCCATCAAGGGAGTTTGTGTTCTGTTCTGAACAGCATTCTGTTCT
Source organism: Xerus rutilus (assembly GCA_028644305.1). Taxonomy (NCBI): domain Eukaryota; kingdom Metazoa; phylum Chordata; class Mammalia; order Rodentia; family Sciuridae; genus Xerus; species Xerus rutilus. The sequence continues at coordinate 7,166,954 of CM053409.1, forward strand.
GATTACCCAGGAAAAGTTCATCTTACACACATTCCAGACACTTCCCAGTACCTGCTGTGTGTGCCAGGCACCGTGTGTACCAAAAGGTCTAGCACTAAGTCGGTTGTTGAAGATTTGGAACGAGAATACTAGGACTGGGGCTGGGCAGTGGAAGATGAAGATCATGTCAACGTAAGACAATTAACGTCAGCCTCTAGAAAGGGTCGATGCAGGATTATAGGGGAGTCCCCAAAGAACTTGACTGCAAGACGACAGAGTAAAAACTTAGCAGGCTGGTGCTAACAGTATGGGGCAGGGAGGAAACCCATGTGATCCACAGTTTGGAAGGTTCAGAGCTGGAATTCAGGCTTTATCGCCTCTCAAAGCCTAAGTTATTTTCACTAAAATAAATGTTCATTGGACAAATAAGTTAGATATTTAACAATTGACATTTTTCAATGGCAGGATATATGAAGTTTGATCCAGCAACTCTGAAAACCTAATAGCCCACATTGCTGGTGATGTTAGCCTCACCTGGTGACCAACGTGACACCAAAGACTTCAGGTATAGCAAATCATGTAAGTTCTAAATGCCCATTCTATTTATTCAGGAAATAGAAGCTCAGAAAATGTAAACAAACCAAGATCACAAAGCTTGAGGTGAAAGTTGACCTAACACATAGCTTCAATGTTTCCTCATCATCCAATGCTCCCACAAAGGTATCTAGTGAAGGGTTCTATTGAAACCTATTTTATTTGCCTACTTTTAGGAGAGATTCAAACATATACTTGGCAGATCCCTCATAGAACTACTGGCCCCAGTTCCAGGACTTCAAGTGCCCCGGCTTTACCATTCAATTGTGGTCAAGGTTAAGGTAAACTTTAATTCAGTCAGAGTTTTCTACATCTCCTCCTAGAAATTATAATGGAAAGAGACAGGGTTATCATTCTTTTTAAAAAATCTTAGTTCTATGTAAACTTTCTTTCAGTAACATGAATACAACTCAGTTTTAAACCTTGCATTTTAAAGAGCAAAGTAAATTATTACATGATGATTATTTAGACTATCATATTTTCCAAAATGTCCCTGTGAATGGGAAATATATATCTGATAACATAATAATATCCTATACTTTGTTCCATTGAAAGGAATCTGGGTTACAGAAAAGAAACCATGAAGTTTAAATATTCTGTGATTAACAAGAAGTAAATATATACTTTTTTTTTTAAGTTTTTGACTCTGGAGTTCAGGTTTAATTTCCATTAAAAAAATTAGTTCTGTCTTTGAGCTCTTAATTATCTTGGCCTACCATCTGCCAGGAACAAGAATCTACAGAGAGATTTAATCAGAAAACAAAAATGAAGATACATAAAGGTTCCCAACTGAAGGCTGCTGCAGGACAAAGGTTTAACTGTGGAGAGATTGAGTCTTTTAGACATTCCCCGCCACTCGGCTCCAACACCAGGGAATTCTAATTAAAACTGAAGTTTTGTTTTTTAACTAAAATTTAGGAATTAGAGCTAAATCCACTGGGAAAGGTGTCTAAAGGCCAACCAGGAGCTCCGTGTTCTCTAGGGACTTCACCTTTGATGAGTGAGGCTAGGGTGTGTCTTCTTCAGTCAGGGGTCGAGCAGTTCTCTCTGGGCCTCACTCTCACTGCAATGAAATCTTGATTCTCTGCGTTTTCTTTATTGTCTGGCAGATCTTTTTAGCTGTGACCACAGTGCATCCTCTGGCTTTCTCCTTCAGGATCTAACACTGTGACTGGTAGGCCCCCGGGTCATCTGTCACAAAATCACCAAAGCCAGCAAAGTCCGCCAAGTTCTCACCTCATGACTTTTAATAAGAACAAATCCTGGAACTTGGAAGAAAGAAAGCATCAATACCTCTTTTCCGGAACCATAACAGACAGGAAGGATGATGACTGTGACCTTGGCAAGTGACTGCACAGTGACTCACCAACTAGAACCCACAGATTGCTCCTCACCAATGAACACAGATCAGGTCCCCCTCATCAAGCTGGGCATAGTTAATGGCCACTCAGAGGGAGACCTGGATCTCAGGCAAAGGGCCACAGAGGTCTGACTTCGAACAGTTAAATGGAGACACACGTTCCTAATATTCTCAGATTCTTGTGCTAATTTTAAATCTACTTTAAATATATATGCATTTAAGGATCCACCAACTGAAGTCCCTCTAGTTGTAAAATGGTGAAGTCCAACCTCATTATATCAACACAGTCGGTGCTTCATTTCCATTTCCTCAGGCAAGAAAAACTCCAGATTTAGAGTGATCCATGAACAGATGACTTGGTCATGTTTAATAGCTTCCTTGAGCTAGATTTAAAATCCTCACAGCCTCTGAAAACATCCATGATACTTTCAGAATGATGGTCTTTAGAAATATATTACTTTACACCCTCGAATATGATAACCTGTGTCTCTCCCCCAGTATTAACAGAAGAATGTTCTGTCTGTCGTTGCATGTAGGAGATGGAGTGGATTGGATCTGATTGGCGTGGGTGGTGAAACTGACCCCAACACAATTCACTTCCAGTCCTCAGCGTTGATACCCACAAGAGGACTCAGCAGCCCCATTTCATTACTATGATGTCCTGTTAGGTGACTTATGGGGGGAGCTTGGCAAGATATCAGGGCTGGAAAGGGAAAATCACTCTAGAAGTTCAACATGCTCAATCCACATTCCAAGGAAATAGCTCCACAGGTATCTCTCGATTTCCCATGGATATTTGATAAATTCTGGGGGGAGAACAAAGTGCCTTTCCACTCTACTCTGATGTTACTCAACAGATAAACAAGATGTTTATCATCATCTCTAGTTTTTCTTCTCTTTAAAAAAAATTTCAAACTCTTTGTAACATACAAGAAAAATACACTAAACACGAATACAGATTTTGCCACATTTGTTCTCTGTATTTCTTTTGAACCCAGTTGAAAGTAAATTGTAAATATCATGGCTCTTTACTCCTAAATACTAAAGCATCCTAAGAACAAGGACAATCCCCATTGCCAACCACAATAACAATGTAACACCCCCAAAATTAAACTTATTTTAATCATATGGCCTAACATGCAATGCATTCAAATATCTCCAGTTGTCCCCAATCTACACTTTCCAGCAATGCCTGTTCTTAATCCAGAGTCCAATAAAGATTCACAATAGCATTTGATTGTCCCTTTCATATCTTTTCTGAAATCACAAGGTACCCCCTGCCGTAGTTTTTCTTGTTCTTTCACAAAATTTCATTTTTGAAGGGTTAAGGCCAGTAGATTTGTTGGAGGTTCTGTACTGGATCTTGGATGGATAATTCCCTTATGGTTGGATTCATGTCAGATTTGGCAAAAACACTGTCTGGGACATATACTTCCCATTGGCACATCCAGAGGTGCGTGATGGCCATAGTGAGGCTGAGTCGGCCACCTTGATTAAGTCGGGTGGTGATGCTCTGCGTTTCTTCTTCCCCTGGAATCAACAAGTGACCCATGATGTGCATTTGTTTATTTATTCTCCAACAGTTTTTGTTGTTTTACAAAGCATTTGCTGATGATTCTTGCCAGACTCGATTTCTATCATGGCAGTATAAAATGACGACTTTCTATCATTTCTCAGTAGTTACAAAAAGAACAGCCCTGGTGGGCTAGGCTTCAGCTGGCTTTGTGGTCCCTCTCCCTATTTTTGTACTTCTGATCTGTCTTTTTACGTCTCCTGTCTGAATTGCTTCCCCTCACCCCAACAGTTACATGCCTTCCACTTGCTCTTATGAGCACTTTAATGCATCATTTCTCTAATGGATTGTAAGTATTCAAAATTTTAGCCAGATGCAGAGACACACACCTGTAAGCTCAGCAACCCAGGAGGCTGTGCAGGGAGTTGCAAGTTCAAGGACAGCCTGGACAACTTAGGGAGGCTCTGCCTCAAAATAAAAAATAAAAAAGGGCTGGGGGTATATCTTAGTGGTTAAGTGCCCCTGAGTTGAAACCCTAGTACCCTCCTCCAAAACTTTTTTCTCCTAGTTTTGGTTTCTAAGTTAGTGTTGTTCATTTACTTATGGAACTTTTTCTTTTTTACTTCTTCATCCCTATTCTTTATATAGACAGTTTTTAATTTAGAACCAATTTTCTTTGCACTTGACACCTCAGCTACTTAACCCAACCATTAAATTACTGAAATCTATGTCTTCCACCCTGATGAAGTTGCACATAAATCTTTCCTGAGCTCCAGATGTATTGTGTTCACAGTTCCTTCCTGCACAGTGTCCATTGTAAAAATAAATTAAATCAGCACGCTCCACTTGATTCGCACAAAGCCTTATTGGTGTACTGCTTTTTTTCCCCATCCTTTAATGAGCAAATTTGTTCCTCCTAAATTTAACATTCTGGCACAAAGAAAAAAAAACCTGTCTTTTTTGTGGGAAATTTTATATAATAAAGTAGACTGAATAATAAAACAAAATCTCACTGTACTTGACCCAGACCCAATCAGCACGGCCCTTCCATGCTTTCTTCTATGCTCCTCATATTTTTGAGGCAAAATCCTAGATATTAGGATTATTCATAATGTAATATAAAAGTAATATAATGGAATATAAACGTTGAGAGAAAAGAGACTCAGGTTAAAATCTGGTGATAGAGTTTAAAGCATATTTGACATTGTCAGTTCAGCAAATGCCCTCATATGCCTGGAACAGCGAGTGGGTATGGAATCTGCAGAAGAATGAAATGAGAGCTTAATAAGATAAAGAATTTTCCTACAAGCAAGAAGTGGTACAAGTTGGATTTAAATGCTGCCTTTCACTATTAATTGATTCACAAAACTGCCTCCTTTTTTTTTTTTTTTTTTTAAAGATCCTATTGATACCACAGAGCCTGGTATCATCAGTTCTCAGCTCAAAAGTCATCTATTCTCAACCCAGTGCAGGGGAGCTCACCTAGGCTCCCACCTTGAGGCTGAATTTCATTACTTTAGCAAGATGTGGCCTCTGGGTTTTACTCCCTGCAACTCTAGGAGCAGGGGTGAACCCCAGAGCGACTCCTTGAGGTTACTAGCCTTGTTCTAAGACAAGCCAGCCACCCAGGCCTGTCCCCTAAAGCTACCATCTCCCTGGGAATAGGACTCCAGATACTTACTGCACATTTACTAATGTCTTAGAAATTTTTGTGTTATGGTTTGGATGTGAAGTGTTCCCCAAAAGCTCACATGTGAGATAGTGCAAGAGAGTTCAGAGGGGAAATGATTGAGTTGTGAAAGCCTTAACCCAATCAGTGAATTACTCATCTGGTGGGATTAATTGGTGACTGAAGGCAGGTGGGCACTGGAGGCGTGGCTTTGGGGTATGTATTTGTATCTAGCGAGTGGACTCTCTCTCTCTCTCTCTCTCTGCTCTCTGATCATCATGTGAGGTGCTTCCCTCCACCATGCTCTTCTGCTATGTTGTTCTGCCTCAGCTCAAGCCCCAAGGAATGGAGTCCACTGTCTGTGGATTGAGACCTCTGAAGCTGTGAGCCCTCGAATAAACTTTTCCTCCTCTAAAGTTGTTCTGGTTGAGTCTTTTAGTCACAGCAGCAAAAAAGCTGACTAAAACATTTTGTGAATCAAAATAACAGCTGGAAAGAGATAACCCAAAGAATAATGGTATTTATTTGGGACAGCAAAGCGTTATCAGCGGAATACATGTGACATAGTAAGCTACGAATGTATTCAAAAAGGTTAAGGTAAGGGGAAGTTTTCAAAGGCAACAAAGAAAACAGTAAGATGTTTGAAAGAAGAATACTTGGCCTCAAGGATTCATAACAAGTCTGAGTCCATCTGGGATTGAACACAGTTGCAGGGCAGATGACCTTGTGCAAATATTTTTTGGTACAGATGTGGTTCTGGCAGGATCTTTGTGATTGTTACTACAAAGCAACTACATGTGAGAATCCTTTTAACTTTATCATTTCCTGGCTTTATTTATTATGTTAGGGTTGACACAGTGACTCCATTTTGACTGTGATAACTTTCATATTGTCAATTCATAGTTAAAAATCTTCATATTGTTCTCTATATTTTCCGACATCATAGAAATGCATCCTACCTCAAGTATTATTTTCATCTTAGATTCAAAAAATCGGTCTTCCTGACTAGCAATGCCGTGGGCTCCCACTCTGCACCTGGGAGTGAATGACTCAGACCTCCTCTTGTCTGCTGTCCATAGCCTCCAGGGAGTCTTGAGAGCCCAAATTTCTTCTAGGTCACCCATCTCTAATTTCCAGCATCTGCTTTTTCCCTTTGTCTTTCACCTCCTCTTTCCTCTCTCTGTGCAGTTTCAAAAATGGAGCACATTTCCTTTGATACTCTTAAGCAACCACAAAATCAAGGTCGTTGTGGGTCATAGACTTTTAATGAAAGTTGGAGCTGGGGCAGGGAGTATATGAGGATTTTTTTTCAATACAAGGTTTTGAAAGCACTTATCATTTGACATGGGATGCCCTTGTCCTCAATGACCATGCATCCCCGAGAGCTCTGTCTCCTCTATTTTTCACTCCAACCCAGGAGTTGTTCTTCCACATTCTTCCACTCCAGACTCCTCAGACCCCTCTTCTTTCCTCAAATTATTCTGGACTCCATTTTGAGCTACCACCCTCAACCGCCATTCCCCACTCACTTCCAACCTTCAAATGCTTCCTGTGTTAGTTTTATATCCCTGCAACCAAAACACCTGACAAGAACAGCTTAGAGAAGGAAAGGTTTATTTTGGCTCACAGATTTAGAGGATTCAGTCCATGGTTGGCTGATTCCATTGCTCTGGGCCTGAGGTGAGGCAGAATATCATGGCAGAAGAGTGTGTCAGAGGAAAGCTGTGCAGCTCGTGGCAGCTGGGAAGCAGAGAGAGAGAGAGTAAGCAGCTGGGCAGAAGATGAACCCCTCCAGGGCTTGCCCTCAGTACCTACTTTCTCCATCTAAGTCCCACCTCCCAGTAGTCCATCCAGCTATCAATGGATGACCCACTTGAGGGATCCATTAGACTAACTTATGTATGAAGTCAGAGCCCTCATGATCAAATCTTACCTATAAACCTCACTTCTGAATCTGGCTACATTGTGGACTATGCTGTCAACCCATGAGCTTTGGGAGAATCCAAACATAACACCCTTCATAGTATTTTTTTTATATATTTTTTAAATTGTTAATAGACCTTTATTTTATTCATTTATTTTTATGTGGTGCTGAGGATCGAACCCAGTGCCTCACGCATGCCAGGCAAGCGCTCTACCACTGAGCCACAACCCCAGCCCCCCTCATAGTATTTTATAGAACAACTTTTCTGCCTCTTACTTGCCTCTTAATTCTTCAGGTCAGGCCCCAGGGCTTCATCTCTCAAACTCAAAGTAATTTAGAAAGTGTTTCCTAAATTCTGGGTTTCCTCTGCAGGAGAGAAATTAGCTATTCAGTGTACTCATCCCTCGTCCCCAACCCCTGAGAGGGCAGGCATGGCTGCAGGTGCCTGGGGAGCTAGCTCTTCAGCCCCTTCCCCTCCCTCTCCTCTTCTTTTTCCTGTAACCATGGTTTTTCTACTTAGCTGTATCTTGAGAAATGGCTCCACCAGCACCCCTAGTTAGAAATATTTCAGTTACAACCTGAGGGATCTATGAGACTGGATGTTCTCTGAAATCCAGAGCGCTCTGCTAGATGGAGTGCCACAGGGCTGACACCAGAACTGACTGCAGAGCGGGACGTTTTCTTTGTGTCTAACTCTAGAATGTTGTGAGACTTACTTCATCCCCAAACCCTCAACCATACTCAGAACAGAGAAAATAACATCCCTAAGGGCTGGATCTTTGCAATAACACCTAATGTTTTCAAACTATCACCCAGAAAAATATATTAGAGTCAGGCAGTCAGATGATAAGATGTGTGAATGACTGAGATCTATAAGCTATTTATAGTGTTCCGTCTCCTTGTTAGGATCCAGGATTCTATCTATCTGGTACTTATGATCTTCCTTCTGGGGTCTATCACACTATAAAATTGTACATAAATGATGTCAGAACTTGTATCTGATAAAAGATGCCCCTGAGTTAAATGTAATTGCCAGATTTACATGACACATGCTTAAGAGTTTTGAACAAACAATTCACAGAATAAGAAATATTAATGTCTTTGGAATCTATAAAAATATCCAAATTTGCTAATAATCAAATCACTTAAAATCATATTTAAACAACAAGATACTTCATCAAAGTATCTTGGGCAAATTTTTTCTTTTCTAATGATAATAACAATATTTAGGCAAATTTTTCTTTTAGTAATGATAATAATAATAACAATGTGGTAACAGATGCATTACATAGACTTTGATAAATATAAACTGGCTTGATGGATTTTGAAAGAACCTAAATAATGATCCTAAAAGAGTTTAATCAAGTAATTCCACCTTGCAGTTGATTTCAGAAAAATTATTAACTATGCAGAGACGATTTATCATCATGTTTTCTTCTGCTAGTGGAAAACCAAAAACAAGCAAATGATCTATAAATGTTGCTGTTTATAATCGTGTTATTCAGCTTTTAAAATCACACCTTAAAATTTTTAATGGGAAAACACTTATAATAACATATTGAGTGATAATAAAACATTCTATAAAATAGAATTTAAAATATTAGCCAAATTACATATATATGTATATGAGAAAGAGATTAATTTATTGAAATATTAACAGAGACTCTTGGTGGTGAAATTACAGGTGAGTTTTATTTATTTTGTGTTCGTTTTTTGGTGCTTGGGATGGAACCCACAGTATTGCACATGCTATGCAAATATTCTACCACAGATATAAACACTCGCAGTAGTTGTTCATTTTATTTTATGATTTTCTATTTCTTCCAAGGTTTCCGTAAAGTTTAAACTACTTTCAGCATCTGGAAAACCACTTGACATATGCATCATGCCCCATTTAAAGGGAGCCATGCAGCTCCCTGTTCCATGGCTGTTTCTTCCTCGGGCTCCCAGCTGGGCAGATGGAGGGGAGCAGCTGCAACAGGGAAAGAGTGTCAGTGAACATGTCCTCAGATGCTGTCTGGACATAAGGACACTTACCTCACAAAAACAAAAATGGATTACCAAGTTACCAAAATGCAACTTTGACCCACAACATCCTATTAATACCAATAATAATATAATTCTCCATACGATTATACTTATTATGCCTATTCCTATGGCTGTCACCTGCATACTTAGTAGAAGAAGTGTACTGTCCAAGAAATAAATCACACATTTTTAACATTGTTTCTTTGGGAATTTACATCCTGAATTTTGGATCATACAAAGCCTGGCATGGCTGGGTCTATAAATCTTCTGTTCCTATGGGAGGGTGACAGGGATGTTGCTGTTCATTTAATAAATGAAGTTTAGTGGCAGCAGTGCTGTTAGTCATGTTAAGGATGTCCTTCGTTTTTTCCTCCTTGGGTACTGGGGATTAAAACCAGGGCCTTCTGCATGCCAGTCAGGAACTCTGCCACTGAGCTATGTCCCAGCCCCCAGGGATGTTCTTAAGATTGACATAAATGTTGCACTTATTCCTTGATTTATACAGTAATGCTAGTTTAATATTGTAACATGGAACCATGCACTATTGTGTGATGTCAGATCAACTTCGGAAGCTTTCTTATCTGTGGCATAAATGTCTCCTGATTGGAACAGTGGCAAATCCAGGAGCAGAGGCAAAGCCACAAAGAAGGAAAACTCCAGAGACAGAGGGGCCTGGGAGCCAGCTGAAGACTTCATGATGAGGTACCAGGAGAATCTTGTTCCATGTGTGAGCTATTCCCTGTCTGCAAGCTGACGCCGCAGAGATATCCATACTCTGTCTGCAGTGGCTCAACAAGACTTCTAGCAATTCCCTTGGTAGGCCAAGGGACAGAGAGCAGGTGCAAATTGAAATCTTATTCCATTAGGGGTAAAAACTCCACCAACAAAGGTACATGATCCAAGAAAACCCTACAGTGCAACACCAGTAAACATTTAAATCGTGGCATATTCTCACTCAGCATGAACAAACACTGGAATCAGTCTTTAAAATGCAAATCCATATAATATGCCATGCTTTTGGACTAGAGGACTGCAGGTTTCAAAATGTTAAAAAAGGAAAAGAAGGTACTGTTAAAATATCCACTCTGTTGCTCAAACTCTATACTAAACCAAGAAAACTTTGTCCCACAAAGTTTTATTTTCTCAAACTTCGATTTTCTGAGTAGATCTGTAAACAAGTAGGGAGTGCCCCCTAAATTTGAATTTTACAAAAGACCAAAAGCCTAAGTCATGCCCATCTTCCTTGACTTCTAAGTGAATAAGTTATCATTTTGATTTATTTTTCAACACAAGCAATCAGCCCGTTTAAGCCTAGTTGCTATAAGTAAACCGTCAAAATGAAAGTTTCAGATGCCAGTCAGACGTCATGTGAAATCCTTCTGGTATACAGAGGGACTGGGAGGCCCAGCCTTAGGAGGCCTGGAGCCACCTGCTGATGCCCTCAGAGCCACAGTGTGTCTCTGGGTCAGGTGGGCCTGAGTGTGAATCCCAGCTCCTCCGTTCACTAACTGTAGAGTCTTGGCAAGGTATAAAAATCTCTCTCCTGTCCTAGTCTCCTCATCTGTAAAATAAAGATAATAATAATACCTGAACATCAACTGCATTTATCCTTAAATGTAAAATTACTCAGGATGTACATAGCAGGAGCAAAGAGCGGAATGGAAAGTTACAAGCAGTTAATACCAGACTGAGAAAATGTCATAGCCCCCTGAGACGCAGGAGGTGAGAGGGAAGAGGCTAATCTGACCAACTCAATCCAAGGGCACTTTCCTGCCACCAGAGAACAAAGGGAGGGGGGACAACTAAAAGTACATTCCTTTAAATAACCCAATAGGAGATAGTAAAACCTAGGCCATGTTGGGAGACTGTGCATCCCACAGTACTCAGCCAATGAGGAAGGGGGTGGGGAGGGATCCTACACTCCAGGGGATAAAAAGCTGATTGTAACCATTCTGGGTGCACCTGCTCACCCAGACACCTGATCCTGCAAGATCATCGGAAGAAGCTTTGCTTTCTTTGTACCTTTTGGTCTGTTGGTCTATTCTTCAGGTTTGGAGAGTTGAGTGCGTTTCTCACAATGCCCGTCTACTATATTTTGTAGACAAAGCAAAGATCCCTCCCCCACATCCTTCTCCCAGATGTCCACATCCTTCTCCCAGAAACTATGTTTCCTCACATGGCAAAGGGGAATTAAAGTTCCAGGTGGCATTAAATTTGTTTATCAACTGACCTTAAAACGGGGAGGTTACCCAGGATTGCTCAATGGGAGCACACGTGTTCTGGAAATGGATAAGAAGAAGGCAAAGAAGAGCTCAGAGGGACCACAAGGGAAGAAGGACCCCACCTGCCATTGTTTCTTGGAAGATGGAGGAGGGTCACAAGCCAAGGGACACAGGTAGCCTCCAGAAGTTGGAACAGGTGAGGAAATGGATTCTCCCTCAGAGCCTCCAAAAAGAAATTCAGCTCCATAACATCTTGACTTCATCCCAGTGAGATGTGTTTCAGATTTTTGGTGCATAGAACTTGTAAAATAAATTAGTGTTATTTTAAGACACTGTTTGTGGTAATGTGTTATAGCTGCAATAGAAAACTAATACATCTACCTAATAGTTGTAAGGATTAAATAAAAATTTTTTTGGTACTAGGGATTGAACTGAGGGGCACTTGACCACTGAGCCACATCCTCAGCCTTATTTTGTGTTTTTATGTAGAGACAAGGTCTCACTGAGTTGCTTAGTGCCTCGCTGTTGCTGAGGCTGGCTTTGAACTTGCAATCCTCCTGCCTCAGCCTCCCAAAGTGCTGGAATTATAGGCTTGTGCCACCACGCCCAGCAAGATTAAATAAAATTTCAGTACTGGCACTGAGCCCAGTACATCGTAATCATCTAATACATAGTAATCATTGTTATTTTTACAGTTAACATTTACTTCTTCCTTCAATTTTTTTTTCAGTGCTGGGGATTGAAAATAGGGCCTCATGCAGGATAGGAAAATACTGTAGCACTGAGATACATCCCAGTCCTTTATAAAATTTTACTTTGAGACAGTCTTGGGATCCTCCTGCCTCAGACTCCCAGTTGCTGATACTATGGGCATGTGCTATCACATCGGATGCAATATTTGATAAACTGTATGTTAAAGACTATCCTGAGTGTTTAGGATTCAATTCAAAACAGGCACAACCATTGTCCCAGACTAATTGAGGAGATGGTCATGAACATAGATAATTCTAATATGAAGTATATATAAATCATGTGTTTCATTTTCTATAGTTTATGGTGTTTTAACATTGTGGGGGCAATCTTTCAAAAAGAGACTGCCCCTCCCAGAGCTAGTCAATTCCTAGAGATAGTAAAGAAATGGTTGGTGAGCCAGTCTCTCATCCACTCCCAGCCACCCCCTTTATCTAATTCTCACGCACCAATCCATGACTTCCCCCATCTGGGCTCAACATCGAGCCAAACATTAGACAATGAGGGATAGCAGTGATGCCCTACACCCACTGGGAGTATTCAGATTAGCAACCCTAAATGGCTGACCCTGCTTTCCCTTGCCTTTTGCATGGAAACCCCAATTGAGGCTTCTTCCTGACCAACCCCAGGGCTTTACCGTGTGGCCCTGTGTAGCATGCAACCCTCTTGCTTCTGGAGGAAATGTAGGTAGCAATAAGTGATTCTCTCAAGGGCGTTGGCCTGTGTTGTCACTCAGTCTCTTTTTAAAAGATGAAAGACCTGGCACATATCAAATTGTTAAGAGCTATGGGAGTATGTTATCCTGGGGCAGAACAGACCCAGAGGAAAATGGGGTCAGGGGTGTCAAGGGAGGAGAATGCTTCAGAAGTCAGCCACTGAACTTTGGTGTAATCAAGTCTGGCCAATACATTTTCTTCTTTAATCTTTTAAAAAATAATTCCATTATTGTGGTTTGGTGTCATTGCTAAGTCATATGCTTTTGTTTCTTCATCATTCAAGGTGGTGAGAGAACAAGAATGAAGGTTGGATTGAACTCCCTATGCTGTGTTTTTAAAAAGCCCCTTTCCCATTCTTTTGGAGACCTTGACATCATCAGGTTTCAGCACACTGGACTTGGGGCTTTCCCTGTTGCCTTGCTTGTGACCGCTTTCCATGCCAGGATCTGCCGAGCAGGGCCATGACCTACTGGTGGGAAGCCAGAGGGACATGGAGTGACCAGAGGCCTGCCGAGAACTCATTCCCTATGCAGCCTGTGAACTGGCTGACATGGGGGAAAAGGATCTGCCACACTCACGCTGTGCCAGGGCAGGTCAGCAGGCGTGCTCATTATCAGGTCCCGTACGTGACCACATGCACCAGTAAAGTTCCAGAGTTACACAATTTCCTGTAAGAAAGAAAGCAGCGTGGTGGTCAGACTGGCCACGGATAGAATGACCTGCTGTTTTAAACTTAGTCTCTAGCTGTCAGAGTGAGGGACAGCCCTGGATGGAGGCTCACTTCTTAGAAATTCCGCTGGCACAGAGCAGACGTCAGGAGGCAGCTCTTGTGGACCAACGAGAACAACCAGGGGTAGAAGCAGGAGTGGGGGAGGTGAAGAGGGGCTCATCCTGCCACACAGGAATCAACAGAAGCCAAATGCAGTCTCAGAAGATCTCGATGGCTAAGTGCAGATAAGACTCACTCACTCCAGAAGTCTTTAAGGAAACAGCAACAGAAAAGAAACTAGGAAATGATTAAAACTTGTGCTATGTAACTCTATGCAGATGATCAAACAGCTACCTTAGACACAGCCCTTGTTTATAACAAGCTACATGGTCTACCAGGATCCTGAGGTTTCTAGAAAACTTTGGCAGCCCACTCAGGAGGTCATGCAGCTCGGCAACTGAGATGCTGACGTCTTCAAGAGGGTCTATGTCTGTTGGGTTTCTTCTCGTGCCCCCAATCCTGCTTTCCTTGACTTACTCCAGTCTATGTCGTTCCCATGCAACTCATCATGAGTGCAGAAAATTCCCAAGGGCAATATTATTCGAAGTCCACTTCTAAGTACCAACTCTAGAGTTAGAGAGATGGAGATGGTGATGTTCAATGACTCTGGCAACCTCTGGTCCTTTATAGTCCTTCTCCCTCTGATTTAAACAGCTCTAGGTCTAGAGAGCTTCCCCACTTCCTGCCACACAGCAGCCACATACCTTTTGATGGGAAGGTAACTGCCACAAAACTAAACGGAAATATAGACCTCATGACCTTCCTCCATCAAGTCATAGAAGGCTCACAGGCACCAGTCCGGGGATTACCACTGAGCCACTTCACATCACCTCCACTACGAGCCGTACCATAAGTGCACTTTCCAGGGCCCTCAGCAACCATTTGAGGTGGTTTCTTGGATGGTTGGTTGATAGAATTTGCTGGAAGAGTGACTTCAGAGTTGGATGCCCCTCTCTGACTGCCATCATTCCATCGCCAGCACTGGTGCTGAGTTGGAGCACAGAGTATAGATTGTAAAGGAAATGAGTAGGATACCTGCTTGGCTCACGCTTAGGCACAGGGCTTGGCTGGCAGAGTCTGGGCAAGATTTCAGCCCCACTCTAGTTCTCTGGGTGGACTGGAGGGCACAGGGCTCAGGCAGCTCTGGAAAGAGTCTTGGGGCATCTTGAGTGCTGTGACTCTGCTTTCTGTATCAAATCACCTCATTGAGATAATTGCCAACCAGGGCTGACATGTAGCTCTATGGTAGAGCACTTGCCCAGCATGTGCAAGGCCTGGGTTCCATTTCCAGCAGTGCACACAGGCACGCGCACACACACATACACACACACACACACAGATTGTTACCAGCTGGTGGGAGGAATTCCTCTATCATGTGTTTTATCATAGGTCATTTAAATTAATCTTTACAACAGCCCTCTGAGGCTGACATTTTGCCCATGAGGAAATTAGAGCCAAGGTTAAGAATCTTGCCTGAGGTTGCTTGATGGCATCAGATTTTGATCTTCATCCTGATGTTTTCCCAGCACTCATTATTATTCTCTTTCCTTGATTTGTTTTTCTGCATAACACTTACCACCAATATTGTGTATATTTCATTTTTCATTTGTATCCTGGTAGTTTTTCTGGAGTGGAAAGTAAGCTTCACAGCGAGCAGTTGATTCACTGCTGTGCTTAGGTCGGAGCCAGGCGCACAGTGGGGCTCATTCACTAGAATCGGCTAAGTGGATGGACTGTTCAAACACTAGCTATTTCCTCCCATACCAGCTTATTTCAATCAATGGCCTTTGGCAAATACTCAGTAATGCTTTAAGAAGTCCTATCAGAAAAAAAATTATACTAACACGAGATGTCTGCTGCTATCAAGATTTTCTTTAATCTAAGAAAGTCACATTTATACGTTTAGATACATGCTTCACAAGTGCAAACAGAATTCCAAGAAAAGTTATCCAGCCTAAAATTCATGTTTACTTCAAGGAGAGAAATCCCAGGCTAATAAGCTTAGGTACATCTCCTTATTAGAATGATTCTTTGACTTTGAAGGCAGGTTTATTTATGACTGATTTCTTTCTTTGCTTTTTTTTTTTTTTTTTTTTGAAACAGGGTCTTACTAGGTTTCCCAGGCTGTTCTTAAACTCCTGGACTCAAGTAATCCCCCTGCCTCAAATCTCCATCTCCCAAGTAGCTGAGACTGTAGGCATGCACCTACATGCACCCATCTTATGGCTGTTTTCTTTGATTCAAACAAAATTATCAACCCCTGCTTTGCTCTGCTAGTAATTTTCATATAGCATGACAGAATAGCCTGGCACATTTTCTATGCAGATGTGTTCAGAGCTCACAGAGTTTATAAATTCTTCAATACAAAATTCATATGGTTGATTACTAAAATTGGACATATTAAACACCATGTTTCATATCTTTGACGTTACAACAAAGTTTCTGTGGGAGTTAGCAGCCTGGAGTTTCAGGAATAGTTAAGTGCTGCATGTTTTGACTCTTTTACATAATCTTTCTCCTGGTTTATTAAGGCTTGCCGTTTGCGGGGCAGTGTACCCTGGCATATTGTTGGAGGAACAAAGAGAGCATTTAGAGATGTTTTCTAGCCTCCTGGAATTTACAGGATGAATGGAAGAAGGCTCAGAGTTATGCATACTCTGGCAATAACGGTTGACTTTTTCTTTGTAGACAGAGAGCCTGGCAACTGAAACCTGTTTTTTTTTTTTTTTTTTCCCCTCCTGGATTTACGAAAACCAAACTGAATTGGAAAATGTTATTTGCTTTAACAAAACGATTTACTCTTGTGTAACATTAAATTGTGTCAAACAAGCAAATAAAGAAAGAAAGCCTTATTTATAAAATGGGCTGCTTCTGATTCACTTGATTGCTTCTCAGGCTCCAACAGGAGGAAGAAATGAAGCTTTTGGTGCTCGGTATTTTTCTGTTTTTATGCAGTTCTCCAGCCTGGACAAAAGATAAGCACTATTACATTGGAATTATTGAAACAACTTGGAACTATGCCTCTGACAGTGGAGAAAAGAAACTTGTTTCGGTTGACACGTAAGTTGCTATTATTATTGCTTATGGACCAAATTTGTAATGTAGCAATTTTAAAATATAAGCCATAAGAGGAAATAACTTCTTTCATTTGTCTACGGCCAATTGTGTAGTTGAAACTCGAGACGTTTTGATCAGTCTCCTCTCCATCCCTGTCCTGCTGCTTCCCTGGTCCTGGAGAACTCGTCCGTCTCCTATTCATTGCCTCCTCTGGTCATTATACACCTCCCATCAGTAGTCTAACTTTTTGTCTGTCAATGCAGAAATTCTTTAAGTAATGGCTGTGTGAAATGCTATGTTCATGGGGGAGGCAGGAGAGGAGAGAAAGGGGAGGTACTGGGGATGGAAATTGACCACATTATGTTGTTATATTGTGTGCATGCACAAATAAGTAACGACCAATCAAATGCATCAATTAAAGAAAAAGTATGAAAACCTTTTAACAACACCAAAAGCTCCAAATGGAAAAAAAAAAAAGTTTATAACACCATTTACTGGTTATCAATAGTAAAGATGACACATTTTTTTAATCCTTCAGAACATCATTTACAAAAGTAAAATACAGTTTTAACAAAATGATTCTACCTAATACTGGTCGGGTAATTCTGCACAGTGAATGAATGGGGTTAATCGGAGTCCATATCTGCAAAAGGGGATCAAAACAGAACTCCCAGGACGCGTGTCCAGCTCTTGGAGAGCTCAGCAAGGCATACAGACACAAAAAATATGTGATACTCAGTGTTTTCCTGTCTTATTTAAAAGCCTCTTTATTTTAAACAATGTTCACTCTACAGAAAAAATAAGAAAGTGAAGTTCTCCTTCAGGTGTTTTATTATAGAAATTTATCTCTATTGAGGTCATCTATTTTTAATAATGTTAATTAAACATTTACCACCAAATGGAAATTTGTCATTCAAAACCAATAGTCACTATACTCACAAGAGTATTATAATGGTGATAAAACACAAATGAGTCCAATATCCCATAGCTGCTAAGATGTACCTTTAAAAAATAGCTAAATAAGTATGCCAAATCTTATTAATGTGACACATTGATGGGTATATTCTATTCCATTTAGTTGCATATATGGTTGAAATAGTTCACAGTAAAAAAACATGCAAATCTGAGAATAACATCCAATTGTTATTTTATTAATTTAGTAATATGTGGTAAGGAAATTTTCTGATCTAAAGATCACAGTAATAAAGACAAGTAGTACATCTTACAATTGCTAATTTTTTAATTGTAAAATTTGTTCTAATTAGGTACACATGACATAGAATGCATTTTGACACACTGACAATTGCTATTTTTTAAAAATCTGTTTTGAGATAGTATTCTTTTCTTAAGAGTATATTTTTACACCTTAACTAGAAACATTACTTTGCATGGCTTCACCGTCTTCTTGAATAAAAGAATAAAACTACACATGATTTTTATTTCCAAGGAAGAAGGCAGTAGCTCAGTGGTGTAGTATTGGACTGGTGTGAGCAAAGCCCTGCATCTGATCCCCAGCACCTAAATAAATAAATGCATAAATTAAAAATCTTTCAAAAATAAAAGTGCTGTTCTACTTCATGGCTCACGCACCCCCTGCCATGGTTCATGAACAAAAATCAAGTTAATGTATCAGGCATAAACCAAGTGCAAGGTTAGGGTCTGACCATGTTCCAATAAAGAAGTCTTTATTCCAAAAATTGGAAAAACAAGAGAGTGAAGGAAGTTGGTAAGGACTTTTTGGGGTGGTGGGGCAATTCTTTTGTTCTTAAATACTCCTGTGGCCTGTCTAATCCTAGGAAGCGATGTAATGCATGAGTCTTATTTATCTTATTCTTTAACAGGCATACTTAAGAATGCCTAACAAGGAAAGTGGTTCTTCTTCCAGATGAGGTATAACTTTCTTTTTATCAATGATCCATAATCTCCTGTGGCTTCAACAGCAGCCTGGAATTGCGTTAACTCTTGAAGGGACTGGCCACAATCTCTCATTTTGTTTCCCTTATACATCTGAACAGTGATTAGCGCTTCAGCGATTTTGCCAGTTTCATGTTAAACTTTGTGTACAGAGGAGTATGTCCCAGAGTTGCAGCATGTCCAGCCCAGTCAGTGAAAGATGAGGTGGTATCACCAGACAGAGGTGGCCTTCCTTCTTGTGTGGTGGCCAAGAAATAGAAATAAACAGGTGAAGCAGAAGAGGAGAAAATGCAAGATGTGTGTTCAGTTGAGATCTGGGTTTCAGGGTGATGTTGACCTTGAATGTAGATGGAGACAGCAGGAACTCCCTCTGTTATGATCACGGGTCCATCACTGGTACCTAAAACATTGGAGACATTAAATAAATTATTTGAGAATATATATGAATAAATGAATAAAGGGTATATAGGAAGCTAGGAGAAATTATAAGGTATGTTGTTAACAACTTTCCCTTGTACCTTGCCTGGACAGATTCATGCTGTAGAATGAATTAGGCAATGGATGTAATAGAAAAAGTCAGCATAAGAGGTTGGTTACACATAAGGTTGGTAAAGCTCAAGACAGATGGATATTTAAAGAGAAAAACGTATGGATTGTTTTTGCTTTGCTTGATCGGTTAGGAAAATAGAGTTTACCTCTCTGGAATGAGTGCCAGTGTTATTTACTTCCAATAGTGTGCAGTGGAAAATGATTTCCTTGTATTGTGGTTCATGCTCCCACTGACTTGGGTCAGGCCTTATTAAAAAAACCATAAAGTCTCTATAAGATATAGTTTATGGTTCTAAATTACAAATATTTAAATAAGAATAAAAAAGCACACTCATAAAAACAACTAGTAAGTATGAATGTGTTTTGGGTCCATAGTAGGTATTAGTTCAATATTTATTGAATTAGTTGACTCTATAATAGTGAAAAATAATAATACTGCTATCTTCAGGTTATTTTGGTTTTCTGGTGGCCTCTAGGAAGATGGAACTAAGGGAAAGATTCTTTAAGCACAAGAACAGCCCCGCAAAACCCTTCTACACTTGAAGGGTTCATAGTCTACAACTCAGGCTTGGTGACTTTCTCAACATACAGTTTTTACAAACTTTGATATCTAGTTTTTCAGTCATTGACAGTTTGAAAAGCCAATGATATGGTAAAGATGTCATTATAAGCAGACTAAGAAAAATAATAGCTTAAAATATGAACAAAGAAACAGACAACAGGGCTGGGATTGTGGCTCAGCGGTAGAGCGCTTGCCGCACATGCGTGAGGCCCTGGGTTCGATCCTCAGCACCACATACAAACCAATAAAATAAAGACATTGTGTCCATCTACAACTAAAAAAAAAAAGAAAAAAAAAAAGAAACAGACAACAGACTAAAACCATATCCTCCACCATGGTGTAATAAGAGTTATTATAATATGATGTTGGGTGATTAGGGTACAAAAGTGTTTAACAAATATTCATCTTTACTATGATTAGCAGAAACAGGTGACTCCCCCAGTAGAAACCTTGTTTAAGAAAAAAGAGAAGCAAACAAAATATTTTTAGAGAGAAAACTTGAAGGGAAGGAATTGAATTACTCCTATTAACAGATAAACACATTAAAATTTTATCAAGTTTATCTGAGCAGTCAGCATTCATGAATATGGCCACATCAGACCCCAAATAGCTCACTGGGGCATGGGGTACAGGAAAGGAGACTTTTATAAGGTGTTTATGGAAGTCAAATTAAGAGAATTATTTGATGAGTTAGAGAGGAAGGGCCCTAGTTAGAAGTTAGTTGGCAGTTTCTGGTTGGTTAAGCATTATTTTTAATTATTTTTGGTATCAGGAATTGAACCCAGGAGCACTCAACTACTGAACCACATCCCCAGCCCTTTCTTGTATTTCGTTTACAGACAGGATCTCAGTGAGTTGCTTAGGGCCTCACTAAGTTGCTGAGGCTGGTGGACTTAAGTTTTATATTATTGTTTACATTAAATTGCTTTTTGGTTTGCTTGTGTAGAAACCCAAGGTACTGGAGCCTAATGGCCTCCTGATTATGTTAATGCCCTTTCAAAAATAATATAAAACTTTTTTAAATGATACTTAAGGAGGTAAAATTTTTAGCTAAAATTTTCTGGAAATTTTGCTTAAAATGACTCATTCTCTAAGGTTGCCAAATGCCAAAATAGTAATAGCTAGAGTGGTGCAAACCCTTCAGACAAGACATCCTGTGTGATGGAGATAATTAAATTATAACATTTTATACTTTTCAAGCTAACAACCTATGACCACAGTTTCCATTCCTCCCAAGAATGAAGCCAAAGCAAGGCTGGCCATTAGGTGCCATGTTCAGGCTGTGCTGGTGAAGCAAGACCAGTCAGGACCTATAATTCAGGTGAATTTGTTGAGCCTCTCCTGACTTCCTGTTTTCCTCATGATTCCTGTCTGTGGTAGGCAGAATTTCTAAAATGACCTCCCAAAACTTTCCACACTAAATCTCCAGAATCTGTGAGGAGGACAACCTGCTCCTCCCAGGATTTCCGTTGTGGTCGATGGTGCAGCCAACCTTAGGGAGGCTGCCTGGGCGCCTCATCTAGAAGTGGAGTCGTCTAGTGGCAGAAAAAAAAGTGGAGAGATCGGAGACCTGGGGAACTCCACACACTGCTGCTGACTGAGGTGGAAGGGCCACTTGAGAGGTGTAGGGGTGGCCTTTGGGAATTGAGAGAGGCTCCAGCTGACAGCCATATTAGGAAGTGGGTTTTTCCACAAGGGCTCGAATAGCTACTCAGTCAGACAACCCCTTGATTACAGCCTTGGGGTGCCCTGAACAGGGAAGGCAGCTGTGAGGTGCCAGACTCTGCCTCAGAGCCATAAGGTTATGCACAGGCAGTATTTCCTACTGCTGAGTATTTGTTATGGAGCAATAAAAAATCTATCATATTATGTCTCAAATAATGAAGTCCAAAATCTAAAAGGTTTCTACTTGTAACACCCAAGTTTTAGCAACCATGTCTAAACATAAACCAAGATAACTCGAGTGAATTCTGATTCATGAAAGGAAGAGCATTATTATTATCTTACCAAAGCAACACACAGACAGACAGACACACACACACACACACACACACACACACACACAAATCCCCTGCCACTAAAAACTCACTTCTGGGTCTGAGTCTACTTATACAATTGGCTTAAAACTAGGAAATGTGATAACTAGGAGGGAAAAGTATCCATTGTAGTAAGTCAAGAGGAGAATTTGGTCACTGTCAACAGGAAGAATCACAATTAAATGCAAGTTATTTGTTTAGTTCAAGGATTAAATATAATAGATACTTGTGTCTGAATATCAGATTGGCAAACTTCCTGTCAGCTTCCAGTAACTGACCCTTTGTCCCCAAGCTGTGCTCTTTAAATCAAATAGAAATCCCCTAATGACCATTGGATATTCCTTTGGAGATAGATCATGAGCAAATAGACCTTCCCCCAAAGTACCACATGAGGTGAAATGTTTCCCAATTTGGTTAGGGGAACTTTAAAAGGCAAAATTAAAAGGCAATTAAAAGGCAAGATGGGGAAAACAGTTTGTATACTGCAATGTGTAGGAAAGGAACCCCAAATGCTAAAAACGTAGGCTGTATTATAGCTTCAGATCAATTATTTTAAAAGTAATTTTCACAAATGTCCCCAAAAAACTCTGTGTAGAAAAAAAATGAGTCACAAATCTTAGGTAATGATCCTCCTATTTAGGGAAATTATTACAGAAAAAATTTAATATAACGAAAGCATTTTAACAAAGACCACTATAGCTTATTGAAATGAGACATGATGTATTCCTGAGGGCTGTAGAGTCATATTCAGAAAATATAAAAACACATTTTAGTTAAGTTAAGCCTTAAGAATGGGAGGGCTATTTTTAAACTTTGGTCTATGTAGGATGTGCTGTCAACAGTGGGTGGTGGAGCACAGATTAGAATCCCTATTAAATATTATCAGACTATTTCCCAGAAATAGGATGGTGTCCAGATGCTGAAGAAAGTTTACCCTGGCATTTAGTCAAGGCTGTGTGAGATTTGTTGGCCCCGGGCTTGTCTGGCAAGACAAGAAAGGAGCTGAAGCTTCACACTGGAGACTTTGAAGGTGCAGCTATATGTGTGTGTGTCTGACTCAAATTGTTCTTGCTGGCCCCCTCCCAACAGAATGAAGCAAATGAAACTCTAGGCACTAGGGGTCTCTAGTGCCTCTCTGTGTGGCTGCGCAAGAATGTACTTAGGAAGACTCCACCTGCCCTCCTGTCCAAATACCTCCTGGGTGTGGGCAGAGTCCACACCTGTGTTCTGCTCTTTTCCCACGTATTCCCACGTCCTGAAGTCTTTCTGAACCATCCCCAATTAGTTTTCTGTTTTATTCTAACAGATGGGGAAAACACAGCAAACAATTTGAAGGTTTTAAAAAAAAAATAGGACAAAGCAGCCATACTGTGATTTTCCTGCTCAGCGATGTATACAAAAAAATGTCATTTTATTCTTCTAGCTTCTAGCTTGGCCTTCCCACCTAGGTGGGTTTGGAGAGACAGGGGAACACCATCTCAGTCATTTTTTCAGGGAACAATTTGCCTCCTTTAGAGATCCTGGAGTTCATACAATCCAGGAAAGTGGCCCTATTATTACCAACACCTGCTTCCTCTGCCCACATTCAGGCACCAGGACCATCACCAAGTAGCCATGCTCCCTGACCACAGCACTCAGGCCTAATCTGTGCACTTGCCATCAGCAGAGGTCTGGCCACCACCTGGTATGGCCGGAAAACAGAACTTTGCACCCCTCTGTCTCATGGTATCAGGGAATCCCATTACCTCTGGGACTGTCTGCTCTCTTTCCCTTCAGTCACCCCTACCCAGGTTACCCTAAGCCCAGGGCAGCCCGCCTATCCCAGAACACACCAGAATGTCGGTTAAGAAGAGCAACTGCCTGAGCCCTACCCCAGGCCCACAGGATCGAAACCACGAAGCGAGGCCCCAGGAGTTTGCACTCCACCACAGTGCCTCATAGATGTCTATGCACAGCAAAACTTGAGAAACATTGAGCCAGAGCCCTAGGCTTCTGAAAAACAAGATCTTTAAATTTTGCAGTAATGGAATTCCAGAGCTCCTGGACAAACCCTGTTTTTGTTGAAGAAGGGAAGGAAAAAATACTTCTCACTCTTTCTGATGACTTTGTAGCTAAGGAAACATGACAAAGTTTATTCCTCCGTCATGTTATTCAGCCCCCCAAGTGTTAGTGGAAAATGGTAACAGGTCAAGGATCATTGAGATGAAGGAGGCAACACCCCCCCACACACACACACACACAAATATACACTCAAGTTCATCAGCCCAAGTGTGAGCAGTTTTTGTTCAAGTGGAAGAAACCTTGGTTATGGAAGGGCTGTTCAAAGTCTAGACTTACACGTCTACATGGCATTGCCCACAGAAAGGTCCCACGCAGCCATCCAGAACCTTAAGTTAAGAATCCGTTTAAGAATAAGAATCCGTTTAAGTTTGATACTGAGTTCACTTCCATTTTTCCTCCCTGGTTACTATTTACTATGCTGATATATATTTAGGAAAGATTTAAGCAACTATTAATCAGTACTAATCAGAATATAAACATTCAATTGTTAAGTATCTGCAGTAATAGGAATTAAAAAAACACAAAGCTAATTCAAATCCAAAGGTAATTTGAAAACCCACCCATATTGCACGCTTCAACTCTGGCCTTGATGTAGGGGTGCTAAAAGAAATAAAAATGAAAGAATTAATACAGTTTCACTAATTTTAGATATATACTTACACATTTTGAAGTCTCATATATCCAAGTTGATTGCTTATAAACTCAAGGGTTTTTTTTTTTTCCTATAGCTAAGAGAAGCACCATAGTGAAAAATACCTTAATTAGCTGCTGTATTTTAATATTTCACTTTAATTTTGTATTCTATTTTATAAAACCTCTGTTTTATATGAACATCTTGGAAAAATTACTTTGGTAAGATGCACCATATTTTTGTGATGTCTTCAGATGGTACATCTGTCAAATACCTTAGATAATTAAAGCAGCAGGACTAACTGCCAGCCCTCTGCTTTTGTACAATAGGCAAACGTTTAATGTGATGTGGTTATTTGTTTCTCTTTCATTATTTGCTATCCCCAGAAATCCTGGCTTCTGATACAGTTGTCTTCTTTTCCTTTGCAGGGAGCATTTCAATTTCTATCTTCAAAATGGCCCAGACCGAATTGGAAAAATATACAAAAAGGCCCTTTATATTCAGTACACGGATGGAACCTTTAAGACAACCATAGAAAAGCCAGCCTGGCTAGGGTTTTTAGGCCCTATCATCAAAGCTGAAGTTGGAGATAAAGTTTATGTACACTTAAAAAACTTTGCCTCTAGGCCTTACACTTTCCATTCACATGGGATAACTTACTATAAGGAGCATGAGGGTAAGTTCATCTCACGTGGTACCTTGGATTTCCTCTTGTTTTTTAGTATGAAAACCTGGTAACTCCTAAAATGTGGACTCCTCTCCTGGATGAGTCCTGTAACTGTGTCACTTAGATCTGAACTATTTTATTAGCAGGTTAATTTGGGTTCATCATAACAATGCATGTTTCTCCTGGTTGTGTGTGTTGTGTAAGTGAATGTCATGGATTTCCAGGTAGACTCGATGCTGAGAGTCCGTGAGAGTGGGAGCCTCCTGCCAGTGCCCAATTCCCTTTCAGCCAGTCAGAATAAGAGAAATGAACAATGTACCTTAATGGCAATTATCAAGAATACAAGTAACAATAAGTGTTGGTGAGGTTGTGGGGAAAAAGGCACGCTCATACATTGCTGATGGGACTGCAAATTGGTGCCACCACTCTGGAAAGCGGTATGGAGATTCCTTAGAAAACCTGGAATGGAATCACTATGTGACTCAGTTATCCCACTTCTCAGTCTATACCCAAAGATTGTAAAATCAGCATATTACAGTGGTGCAGCCACATCAACGTTTATAACAACACAATTCACAATAGCTAAGCTATGGAACCAACCTAGGTGCCCTTCAACAGATAAATGGATAAATAAAATGTGGTACATATACACAATGGAATATTAGCCATAAAGGAGAATGAAATTATGACATGGATGGAAATGGATGGAACTGGAGACTATCATGCTAAGTGAAATAAACCAATCCCAAAAAAACAAAGGCTGAATGCTCTCTCTAATATGTGAATGCTAACACAAAATAAGGGTGGGGGAGGGAAGAACAGAAGTTCATTGGATTAGACAAAGGGGAATGTTGGGAAGGGAGGAGGGATGGGAATGGGAAAGACAGTAGAATGGATCAGACATCACTTCCTATGTTCATATATGAATACACAACCAGTGCAACTCCACCTCATATACAACCAGAAGAATGGGAAGTTGGACTCTGTGTATGTGTAATATGTCAAAATACATTCTATAGTCATGTATATCTAAAAAGAACAAAAATAATGAAATAAATAATTTTAAAAATTTTAAAAGCTTAGAAGAGGTGGAAGTCCAGAGGGAAGATAAAGGAGTGAGGATGCAGGTTGCTTTCTCTCTAACATCCCTGCACAGGATGACATACGGTGCCATTACCTCCCATCCTGGCTCTGCATGAGCTCCACTCCAGCTAAGGCAGCATGAGCAGTCTCTTACATCAGCCAGACAGTATATGTGCTGGGTCACCTGGAGTCACCTCTGCACCACCATTAGCAGAAAGGCACTTGAATATAGGACTTGGCAGTTTTAAGGGTGGTGTGTGAAGGACACAGGTGAGGTTTGGTCCTGTGGTCTCATGTTCAACACAGGTTGAGGATCCTTTTGTCCAAATGTTGGGGGCCAGGGTGTTTTGAATTTTGTGTTTTTTGTCCAAATTTTGGAATATTTGCATACAAACAATGAGATATCTTAGGGATAGGATCTAAGTCTAAACATGAAATTCATTTATGTTTCACATGTACCTTATCCACATATCCTGAAGATAACTTAACATTTTTTGATAAATTTGTGCATGAAATGAAGCTTCATGGTATGGAATTTTTTCTTGTTGCTTAAGTTATTCCTCAAAAATTTTCAGATTTTGGAGCATTTTGGATTAGGGCTGTTCAGCTTGTACTTGATGACATGAAAAGAGGTAGTATTTTGTTGTAGTTAAGGCAAGGGCTTTGAAATAATAGACTAAGGTGAGTCTCAGGTTTGTCTCTTAGTAACCAAGTGGTTTTTGGCAAGTATATACGGTCTGTGTTTCAATTTCCTTGTCTATTAAATAGAGACAATTATAGTGCATAGTAACAGCTCAATAAACATCAGCTATTATCATGAACAAAAGTTAAGGTCAAGCTACAGTTCATTGAAGTTATAAGGATCAAATGTGGAAAAGAATTTAAATGAGTTCTGATCTTTATTTTCGTACCAGGGATTGAACACGGTGTTGCTTAACCATTGAACCACATCCCCAGCCCTTTTTTATATTTTATTTAGAGACAGGGCCTTCCTAAGTTGCTGAGACTGGCTTTGAACTCTTGATCCCTCTGCCTCAGCTTCCTGAGTTGCTGAGATTACAGGTGTGCTCCATCTTGCCTGACTCATTTTTTTCTCTCTTTTCTTTTTTAAAGAAAATTTTTTAAAGGAAATTAGCATTCTTTTTTAAAGGAAATTAGCATTTATTTTTAAAGTGTAATAATGGTATTGTGGTTTTGTTGAACAAAAATTAAGTTCTTATCATTTAGAATAACTTCTCCAGTATTTATACATAAAGTATAATGTTTTGGATTTGTTTTAAAATAATTCAACATTGTTGGGGATAAGAGTGAGTGTGTTATGGATGAAACAAGACTGGCTTTGGGTTTATCATTGTTAAAGCTGGGTTGATAGGTATGTTAGAGGCTCATCGACTTTTGGAGGTACCTGGAGATTCATCCTAACTTCTGCATGCTTAACATGTTCTGAAATTAAATGTAAAACGTTTTTGAAGTTCCATGGTTACTTCACAGGCAATAATCTGATGTCATGTAAGAAGTTCCAAGTGGTAGGAGAGGATAGTCATTTTGCTCAAATTTCTATACCGTGACCCCAAAGTAAAAGTTGTTCTTTGCTAAGCAACTCAGTGAGACCTTTTCTCTAAATAAAAACACAAAATAGGATTGGGGATGTGGCTCAGTGGAGTACCCCTGAGTTCAATCCCAGTACCAAAAGAAAAGAAAAAGAATTGTTCTTTAAATTATAAACTAAAAGTCCTTTTCCTCCTTACATATCTATTATGGCCCCCTAAAGACTCAATCAAGAATAAAAAAAAAAACATGATTCCTGTGAAGCTTCTAGATCCCCTAGTCATTAGCCTCTCATTGGGGGGGGGGGTTCAAATAGGACATTACCACATCCCCCAAGGGCACTTATGAGATGCCGAATGTTTGTTGAATGAATTAATGGCCTATTTTTTTCCCCCTTGGTTAAGTTCAAACACATTCCCTCCAACTCCACTGATGCTACTTCCTAGGGGCCATCTACCCTGATAACACCACAGACCTTCAAAGAGCAGATGACAAAGTGCTTCCAGGACAGACATACACGTACATGCTGCTTGCCACAGAGGACCACAGTCCTGGGGAGGGTGACCACAACTGCGTGACCAGGATTTACCATTCCCACATTGATGCTCCGAAAGACATTGCTTCGGGACTCATCGGACCTCTAATTCTCTGTAAAAAAGGTACTTTTCACTGTTCACGATGTATGGCCAAAGACAGGAGGGGCGGTTTATTTTTAAACCTAAGTCAAGTCTCCTGCATTGAGGCCGAGGAGGTGAGGGAGAGGGTGAGTCTAGAACAGGGGAAGGAGAGGAGATGGAGGTATAGCTCAGGCAAGGAGCCTCCAAGGGGAAAGCCCGAGGAAGCAGGGCTCCTGGGGGAAGGTCTGCTCTTGCCAACTCCAGCAGGGATGTCCTGTGGCGACACATGACTACTGCATGTGACCTGCCCCCCACCCTGTGCAGTTGGCAATCTATGGTGATGAATCTGTAATCATCTGCATTGTGCTGGTAAATACAGCCTTGTGGAATCTACTTCTAATATTATGAAAAAGGCACCTTAGCCCAAGAACTGGAGATGTCATGCTTAGCAATCATTAGGCACTGCCAGGCCAAGCCACGTCAGCTCGTGGCTCTGTGCACCAGAAGATCTAGATGCAATGCTGAGCGCCAACCTTCCCATTTGCCAAAAAGCACAGGGACGTGCTCAGTGAAGGTGCTGATACACCATGACCCCCAAAGGCAGGATACCAAACGGGTAGTTCCATTTCCATGCCCACAGAATAGGAGTGAATGGTCCAGATTAGTAGCTTATCAGGAAAATGAATACCAATCTTTAAAAAAAAAACTATATATCACCTGAACACACAAGTCAAAATACATGCTAAAATTTTAGATCTACTAAAGTAGAAATTTTCACTTCAGATTCTCTAGATATGGAGAAAGAAAAGAACATCGATCAAGAATTTGTGGTGATGTTTTCTGTGGTGGATGAAAACCTGAGCTGGTACCTAGAAGACAACATTAAAGCTTACTGCTCGGAGCCAGCCAGAGTCGACAGGGACAGCGAGGAATTCCAGGAGAGCAACAGGATGTACTGTAAGAACACAGGACACTCAACTGAGCTTTGCTTCTCTTGAGCAATCAGTTCTGTTAGGTCGATTCCCTTGCATAAGCAATGCATTCCAGTCCCTGGCCCTGGTCGCATAGCATCGTGGACACGTGACTTAACCTCCATCTAAACAGGTCAAAATTAAAACCCTAAACCATTTGAGCTAGATAAACCAACTGTCCACAAACTAATAAGGACAAAACCATACTAATTATAGTTTAATACATATGTATTACATTTATGTACTTATTCAGCCTCCAAACCCATTCTAGAAATTATTTGAGGTGGCCAATTCATTATTAAATTAAATGCTTAAAAATTATAATTTTAGAGTACCTAATAGTAATTAAGAAAATTGTTCAAATCCCTTGTTCCAAAAAGTATTCTTTTAAATGCCACCTTGCCCCCACCATGGCCCACCCTACATCATTCCACCTGTACTTTAGTTCACTTTCTATCTTCTAGAAATGCCTTTTTTACAACTTACTCTTTTTCTTAATTCTCAGACACGAAATAATGAACTTAGAAATATTATCTATCCGTCAGAACTTGCATGAGAACTCAAATACATTAACACTAACCAGGCCAGTAAGAATAGATTTGTTTGTATTTAACTTCTTCAAAATAATCTTTACTCAGAAACAGAGAAAACAAACAGAAATAACTGCACTTCCAAAGTAGAAAAATAAACTAATTACATACATGTCTTTAGTTTCCGGTTTTTGCTTATAAAAGCTGGAGCAGTGTTTGTTTATAAAAAACGGGCTGAAAAAAAACAGGCTGACCAGAGGGGCCCCTTTCTGTATTTTAATCTTGCCTCTGCTATGTGCTAACAGAAATAGATGTTAGAAAAAGATGCTCAAACTTCCAGGTTTGGTACTAAAATCATCTGGTGAATTGATGGTCCCTCCCAGAACTGATTTCCACCTAGGAAATTTCCGGAACCACCTAGCTTGAACAATGGCCCATACAGGTCTAAGGCCACACAACTTGTAACTTTTATGCCTTGGTGGCTCTGGTCCTTGGTCCTGGCTCTCCTTCCTCTGGGTTCTTCTTTTCCTCTTTCATATCCCTTCCAAATTTGCCTTGTAATCTTAAAAAAATTTTTTTAAAGCTTTTCTTGTTTTCTTATTATAAAAGAAATTCATAGTATTAAAATTAGAAAAATTCTGATAAGCAAAAAGAAAAAAATTTAAATCTTCCATATATCCCTACCAACATGACCAATAATCAATCAATCACTAAAGAACCTTCAATCTTTTTTCTATATGTGTGCATATATTGTATATAGGCATGTGTCTAGGTACACCTCTATGTTCACAAACACACAAACTACAACCAGTATGTGTAGCTGATAACAAAGAGAGCAAATAGATTTTATCTTCAGGGAATTCAGTTTGAATTCAGGCTCAAAATGAAAGAGCTCTGTCATCAACTAGCCATGTCTGACATGGAAATGGGAGAGAGGAATCCCTGCTTGTACGCTGGTATTTTCTATCCTGAACTGGTTCTTTTCCTGTGGAGGTAACCTATTACTATGACAGGCACCAGTGTCCATCAGTCGCAAACTCTGCTCTCAACTTGCAGCTGTGAATGGATACACTTTTGGAAGTCTACCAGGACTCTCCATGTGTGCAGAAGACAGAGTGAAATGGTACCTTTTTGGTATGGGTAATGAAATCGACGTGCACGCGGCTTACTTCCACGGGCAAACATTGACTAACAAGAAATACCGCGTTGACACAATCCACCTCTTTCCCGCTACCCTGTTTGATGCTTTCATGGTGGCCCAGAACCCCGGAGAATGGATGCTTAGCTGCCAGAATCTAAACCATCTGAAAGGTAGGACATCCTTGCCTGAAATTAGTTGTCAGCTGAATAAAGAGTTTTATCTCTTGGGCTAGGGTTGTAACTCAGTGGTAGAGCACTTGCCTGGCACATGTGAGGCTCTGGGTCCGATCCTCAACACCACATAAAGATAAATAAATAAAATAAAGGTATTGTGTCCATCTACAACTAAAAATAAATATTTTTTTAAAAAAGAGTGATGTATCAGTCGCTACACTAATGGGGTGATCACAGGGAATCAGAATCTAAATGCTAAATACCCTTGGAATAATCTGAGCTTTGAACTGGTATTCTAGTTTTATTCCCATAATGTTATGTATCATAATGTAATAAAAAAAACTGAAAGCCTGGTATGTTAATAAAGTAATGAGATCTGAAAAGATATTAAGTCTTGGAAAAGAATAATTGGTCCTGCCCTGAAAGCATAATATTGCACACAGTTTTTCAGTTTTGTAAAACATACAATATTGGAAAAACCAGATCCAGATATTATGCTGATAAGTAGCCTGGGTTTTGGCTTGTCAAGTATAACCAGCTTTGTTCTTTATTTGTGACTGGCAGTTCCCTGCCTTAACTTGATAAATCCCTCCTCTGTCTCCTTAACAGAAGGCAATAAAAATATTTTTTATATTTGAGAACTATTTGTGAGATTGATGTCCTGAGGAAATTAGGTGTAACCTAGGCTTCCCTCTGTTACTCCGACCTCCAGACTCTCAGGAGGCCCAGTAGGTGCAGAGCCATTTTGTGAGAACAATAGTCTGTGCTCATTCTAATCCTCCTTCTCCTCTCTCTACCCTGGAGATATGTCAAAGCCCCTCTTCTTTGCTTGTCTATAGATCTGTTCTTTTTCTCTCCTCAAAAGAACTCCCAAGTGCTTCCCACAGACACTGGTACCACGTTTTGAAAACACACATGCTTGAAATCTCTTCTCTAAGCTGTATGTGCATAAAAGTCCAATGTCTTTTTTAAAGCTTGAATTCTAAATAATACTTCATCTAGAGCTCTTTGTCCTGGTGCAGGGAACCGTCCTATCTCTCTCAATTTCCACCCGCCATCTCAGCAACAGCGTCTACAGGGGAATAGGAAAGAGATACTTTGGATCCATTAATGAAGCTTCTTTCTTGTCCTTCCAGCCGGTTTGCAGGCCTTTTTCCAGGTTCAGAACTGTAAGAAGTCCTCATCAAAAGACAGCATCCAGGGGAAACACGTGAGGCACTACTACATTGCTGCTGAGGAAATCATCTGGAATTACGCTCCCTCTGGTATAGATGTCTTCACCAAAGAAAACTTAACAGCTCCTGAAAGGTAAGCCCCCAAAGATTATTATTTCAAACACACTCCATCCATTTAAAAAAAAAACATAACTGATTCAGCAAATTAAAATTTTATTTGGTACCCGATACCCAGTAGCTAGACTGCTAAATATGTAAGGTGCTTGTTGTAAGACTGTGTGTTTGAGAACTGACATTTTAGTCAATCAAAAAAGAGGAGTTCAAATGTCATCAAATGCTCAACAAAGTCCTAAGAAAACACTGAGTGTACTTAGAGATGTGGATTAGTTTGCTTTGTATTTTTGAAAACAGCATTGTACAATCCAGCAGCTTTGAGAATGTCGACGATGTACAACCAGCACCAATGCTCATGCCCAGAACTTCCTTATCATCCCAAACAGAAACTCTGTATTCATTAAAACCCCCCATTCTGTCTTTGCCACGACCCCTGACCACCTCGATTCCACTTTTTGTCCCTATGACTTTGTCTCTTGTAGGCGATTCATGTAAGTGGAATCATTCAAAATTTGTCCTTTGACGTCTTTCACTTAGCATAATGTTTTCAAGAGCCAGCCACATTGTAGCCTGTGTCAGAATTTCACTCCTCTTTAAGATGCAACCATATTCCCACTGTGTGTGTACACTGAACTTTCTTTGTTTATTCATCAGTTAAAGGACATTTGGGTAGTTTCCACCTTTGGCTCTTGTGAATAATCCAGCTGTGAACATTGGGGCGCGAATGCCTGGTCAACTTTCTCTTTCCTTTCTTTTGAGTTACCACCCTGGATAGCGTGGAGAGTCTATGTTTAGTTTCTGAGGAACTGCCCAGATTTTTTCCACAGTGACTGCACCATTTTATAGGCCTAACAGCAGCATGCAAGGGTTCCGGTTTCTCCACATCCTCACCAACGCTTGCTGTTTTCTTCTTCTTTCAGTTGTAGCCTCTTGTGGGTGAGAAGATAAGTTTTTATAAGGTGATGGTTGGAGAATGTCATGAGATTATGCCCCTTGCCTGCTCCAAGGCTCTGCTCAGGCATCACTGCCTTGGAGAAGCCCTGTCTGCCACCCATCTTACAAATTATACAGCAAGTTGACACGTGGGCCTGCAGGCTCCACTCATGTCTGTGGCTTCTGAAGACTAAAGTCTCAGGCTCCCCTCACGTCCAGATGTGGCGGCTCCCACAGCTCCACCTCCAACCTAGATGGGTCTTGTATATTTTAAATTTCTTAGTGACACCTCCACTTAGAGGAGGTCCGTCCAACTCAGCACATCTAAACCTGAATCCATTGTTTCCTGCACAGAACTGTTTTCTCCTCTTTCATTGAATGAATGACATTGCCAACTACCTGTGAATCTATCCATCCACATGCCGGAGTCCCAACCCTGAGTGCCATCTGGATTTTCCCTTGCTTCTCTGTCAATCCCTCCTCCTCTGCCCATCGAGCACTGCTCAATATATTCTGAAATATTTCTAAGCCTTTCCTTCCTCTCTGCCAATGTCTCTGAAGTCAACACCATCTTCCGCTGAAGGTATAAAGGCAGCCCGCTCACTGGCCTCCGTCCTGCAGTCTCTCATGTTCCCACACACTCCCCATGTCCCACGTTTCGCTTTTGCCCTGTCCCCTCGGCCATCCCTGCTCACTCTCTTCTGAGCCTCCCACAGCTATTTCTTGTCATCACCTGGCCCTGGCAGCAACTCAGAGGCTGAGGCAGGAGGATCTCAAGTTTGAGACCAGCCTGGGCAACTTAGCAAGACCTTGTCTCCAAACAAACAAAAAAAAACAACAACAAAAAGGGCTGGGGATGTGGCTAGTGGTAGAGCACCCCTGGGTTCAATCCCCAGTATTAAAAAAAAAAAAAATCACCTGCCCCATTCAATGAACCACACACATTTAATCTTGCTATCGCTACTTCTTCTTTAGGTATTTTAAAGAATCACTTCCTTGGGAAATCTAGGCCCCTCCCCACCATGTTCCCAGCAAGAAGGGCTCCCAGGCACTCTGTGCTCATTGTGTTTATTGTACTAATGGGTTCGTGGTCACTTCTCTGACAGATGTCAGGTCCCCATGGACATAGATGAACCCCAGCTTGCCATCAGCATATCACAGAGGTCCTGGACAGAGCAGGCATTCGACATTATTTGTCAAATGAAAGGAGATGAATGGGGTGGCTTTGTGCTAGTCAGATGCCCTTCTGAAGTTTAATCTCTTCATTTGTAAATGTGGAGGATGATAGCCATTTAGTGGTATGTGAGTTTCAGCAAATGAAATTTCCTGAGCACCTGGCTGGTGCAAGTCTAGGACCAACAGCAGCTACTACATTTTCGAACGCTTCATAGATGAGTAAAAAGATGCTGTTGTAAATCATTAACTATCAGGGGAGGACAGGGACCCTCCTGAACTTTTTTTCACTTACTAGAAGAAGTAAATACTCTGTGATTCTCCTTCAGGGGACACCCTCCTAGGAGAAGCCCAGAACTGTCTGCTTCTGTTTGCATTAATAGGTATGGGTTGTGTAAATCACATGTGATGTTCAACTAGAAGCACCGAACAGAATTTCTTTCTTTGATAGTGCTTTATGTCAATATTCACTCTCTGTCCCACTTCAACACCAGCCTCAGACCCTTTTTCTTTTGGCAGTGACTCAAGAGTATTTTTTGAACAAGGTTCTACAAGAATTGGTGGCTCTTATAAAAAGCTGGTTTACCGTGAATACACAGATGCGTCCTTCACAAAGCAAAAGGAAAGAGGCCCAGAGGAGGAACATCTTGGCATCCTGGGTAAGTTTGCCCAGAATATGCATGGCTGGGAATACCCTCTCCCTGGGCCACGCCAACCTCAGGAAGAACAGAAATGCCAGGGCCTTTTGCATGATTTCCATGTGGAAATTATCCAGAGGGTCAAATTTCAATAAAATGCAGCAACTGATGAACAGGCCGAGCAAGCCCTGGAGCCCTCTGTAGGTGCCCCCAGGTAAGCCTAAAGATGTGCATAGTGGAGGATCAGAGTGTGGATTCAGATGTCCTTTCTCATCGTCTATTAGCTGTGGGGCTTTTGGAAATTACTCAACTTTCTGTGCCCGCTCAACTCTGCGCCATGGGAACAAGAATAGTGCCTACCTCATGAAATCATAGTGAGGATTAAATGAGCTATTTCGTGTAAACACTCAGAACTGCAGATAGGAAGCTCTCAAAGGTCATGTTGGGCATTGCATAAAATATCTATGTACTATTATGTTTTTATTCCATAACTGGTAATAATATTAATTTTAGTGATGGAAAATCTGAAAGCATCCATCCTTTATACCCAAGGTAATATAGCTCATCTGCTTTGGGTGGTCATGGTTTATAGCACCCACTGACTCTTGGGACAAACGGTACACATCTAGCCAGCAAAAGATTACAGTGAGGAGGATATAGATATGCCAAGTAAGTTTTTGTGGATATATAGACTCTCAGTACAGGTCTTCATAGATGTTGAAAGTCTATTAGCTGACTTGGGCAAAAATGACAACATGTTCATTACCTTGAAGTTGGATCAAAATGTCCTTCCTTCTTTCCAGTCTTGCCATGTCAGACTGGTCATGAACTTTTTAAAAACCGAACTTTCCAGTTTGTCTCAAATAAGCATGTTGTTCCAGCAGTACTCACTAGAGGACACAGTCAAAGAACATAATGCTTACACATTCTGCACGTTAGATACTGAGTAAGCACGATAATTCTTTGTCCCTAGGTCCTGTCATTCAGGCAGAAGTGGGAGATGTCATCAAAGTCACCTTCTACAACAAAGGACCATACCCTGCCAGTATTGAGCCAACCGGGGTGAGATTCAACAAGGACAACGAGGGCCTGTACTATGCGTCACATTACAATCCCCAGAAGGGAAGTGAGTACGGCCCTTTGCAGCCAATCAGCAATGGAAAGTTCTTATAAGACGTCCAGATGCTCATTTTAGAATATTTGAAAAATGTATGAAAGTATAACCAAAAATATGTATTATCCATAGTTCTATAGACAACTACAATTACATTTCATATAATTCCTCCACTTTCATCTATGCACATATAATATGTATTTTAAATATAGTCAAGATGCTAGTATGTAAATATACTTATCATTTAGGTTTTGCACCCAGAGTTTGTTCTCTTAGTATTAGAAGCATTTATAAAAATAATTTTAATGATACAAAATATACCAGCATGTGGATCTCTTTGAGCTTTTCACTTTTCAAGGGGGACCAATGAAGACGAGTGATTTTGCCACCACTTGCAATGTGACTCTGGGCGAGTTATTCAGCTTTTCTGGCCTCAGTTTCCTCAAGTGTAAATTGGGGAGGGTTAAACAGTTCCACAGTTCCTTTCAGCTTTAGGCTTCTGGAAAAAGTCATTCCCATCTGCTAATCTGACACAGGAGCACTAGTAGGATCCCATTTCTCACTTATAACAAGGAACCCGGAAATAGGTTATCCTAAACTCAGTTCATCATGTGGGTTCAGTGACAGTAGAAAGCACACTGAACCCCCTGCTGTGACTTCCCCACAGGTCCACCTCCTCCTCTAGCCTCCCATGTGGCACCCAAGGAAACCTTTACCTATGAATGGACTGTCCCCAAAGAAGTGGGACCCACTTATGCAGATCCCGTGTGCCTGTCCGGGATGTATTATTCTGCCGTGGATCCTACGAAAGATATATTCACTGGGCTTATTGGGCCGATGAAAATATGCAAGGAAGGAAGTTTACTTGCCAATGGGAGACAGGTAGGTCCAGTGAGAGGAAATGAAGATGATTTGTCACTCTCTGAATTATCATTATTATAATAAGGAAAATTCTGGATTTTCAGACTGTGAAGTTTTTACATATAACTTTTATTTTAATTTTTTTTAGCCTTATGGGTATTGTGCAAAGATTTTCTCCTAATATGATTGTTAGAAGATGGGTTGGGGATGAGATTGTCCATGAGATCCATGGTCTTTTATGATAAAAATAGACTTTTAGCATGCACATTTTCAAGCTCACCTACTAATGATAATAATTCAATCAATGTTCCGTGAGGAAAATCTTGCTTAATATATATTTTTAGCAATGAGAAAATAATCCTTTGACCTATATATAGAAATGCAGTTATAATCTATCATTGCTTTATCTCTAAAATAAATGTTTTAGCAGTATTGATAAAACCACATCTTAAAATAATAATCACACACATCATAACTCCTTATTATCATTCAATATCCAATCAATGTTCATATTTCTGTCTTAAAAATTGTTTTGTTTGAATCAGTATCTAAATATTTACAAACATTACAATCAATTGTCATGTTTCTAAGATTATTTTCTTGCAATATTTCTGTTGCAAGTTATTGGTCCTGTAGACATTCCCCATGCCTAAATTGTGTGTGTGTGTGTGTGTGTGTGTGTGTGTGTGTGTGTTTATGGTTTGTTTGTTTTGGTGTTAAGAACAAAACCTAGGGTCCCACATATGCCAGGCAAGTGTTCTACCACTGAACCACACCCTAGTTCCATGTCTAGATTTTACTTATTGCATTTCTATGGTGTTTTATAATATGTTTTTCTTTCCTTCCTTATTTCCTTTAAATCAGTGACTTGATTTAAAAGTTTGATCAAATACAGATGTTCTTTCTTTTAAGGTTACTAGTCCCTTAGTTGGAGATGTTATCAGTCATCAATGATCTTTTCCTAGATTCATAAACTAATCAGAAGTTAAATAATAATAACAACAACAATACTTTAATTCCACTCTTTTTTCTTTACTATCTGGCATTTTTCTAAAAGTTGGAACTTCCTATAATTCATTATTTGGTTACCTCAAAGGACATGTTATATATAAAGGAGAAGACAAAAATTTGGTCCTTCCCTATTTCTTCAAGTTTTCAAAATTGAAATAATTTAAGCTTCAATAATTTATTTTTTAGTCACGTTATATATTGTCAAATGTGGGGATTTTTACCATTCTAATAGGAAATAAATAGGAAGTAAATAATATCCTTTATTCTTTTTCTAGTTTACTGAAATTATTTTTTCTATTTAAAAAACAAATTACTTGAACTTCTCAAAAACACTTCCTGTGCTAAGCACAGAATTCCCTGGTAAATCGACATCTCAGCCAGTTTACTGCTTTAATAGGTTTACAGTTAGGGTGAACATGTAGAGAGGGTTCATGTCGGGGGGCAACAAGAGGAGAGGAGACAAGCAACACAGAAAAATGAAAATAAACAACTTCAGGGAGCGACAAGTGCCTTGAAAAACAAAATAGAGAAATGGGACAGTGAACCAAAATCTTGAGAAGACGGAAATAACGTGTAAGGTGGGAGCTAAACTTCGGGCAAACAGACTCACAGCAGCCTGGGGGGACACAAAGGGAACAGCTGAGCAGGAATACCATGGGTTATAAAAATTTCATTTCAGATGATATTTTTTAAAATGGAGAATTATAGAAATTCTGTCTCTGAAGTTAAAAAATGTTATGAGGACATTTTTGGGATATAGGTCTCTATTACAAATTTCATCTTATTTCCAGGGAAGCTTTTTTTGAATCTGAATACTCTGGTTTTTTCTGTTTATACTGGTGGACATTCCTGCTATTATTTCTGATGATCATGTCTCCCCCTTTTACAATTCCTCTCTAAAATTGTTGCTCTGTGCACTTCGCATCTTTGTTCTTTTCTTCTGATATAAGGGCATTTCTTTAGGTCACCCTCATTGGTTTAGTTCTCAATAGGCTCTAACCTTCAGGTCTCTGTCTTCAGTGGTTTTTACATTTTGATAACCCTGCTCTTCATCTCAAGAAGGACCTCAACGGAAAAACATGCAACCCTCCCTAATGTTTGCTCTCCTTTGCCGTCTTCCAAATTTTTTTTTTTTTGGCCAGGAGCAGGGGAGGGAATACTTGCCCAGCTGGTTGGAGACTGTGACTTTCCGTCCCAGTCCATTGGCAGATTATTTCTTCATTTAGGATGAACTGTCTTTCCATCTGTGGCTTCCACTTTCTCTGCCTTCAGGAATTCTGGAGTTCTTGTAAATCTGCGTGCATCTCCCCTGACTTCCATCCAGTACCCACACATATCCACCCCCCACTTTTTAGTAGTGTGTGGAGGGTGGTTTCAACTGGTGGAGGGGCACATGGGTAGGAAGGAAGATGAGAATCTGAAGTTTTAGATGCAGAGCGAGGCTCAGATGACCATGCTGAACCATCACCCCATTCAGCAGATGCCAATGTGAACTCTGCTGGCCGACTGGACTACTTCACCAGCCCTGGTTCACAAAGAGGAGCCGGCACGCCAGTCCTTGCTTTAGCCCATCTGCGCACAGCCTTATGTCTGCTGCTTTACTCTTTTTTCCTTCACCTCATTGTTCTTCTGATTTGCAGAAAGATGTAAACAAGGAGTTCTATTTGTTTCCCACGGTATTTGATGAGAACGAGAGTTTATTCCTGGATGATAATATTAGAATGTTTACAAGTGCACCTGATCAGGTGGATAAAGAAGATGCAGACTTTCAGGAATCCAATAAGATGCACTGTGAGTACTGCATCACCACCAAGATCTCAGGTTATTTCAGGCTGAATATGTAAGACTTTTAATCAAACCATAATGTGAACAGCTTTGCTCATTAATATTCAACAAATGATTACACAGTGCTCCAAGGGTAATGTCATTGGTTATTTAATGTGTCAATTACGCATCATTCCACTTAACTCAGAATAATAAGACATATAAAGTATGCCAAGTAGATGAATGGCCCTGAAAGAGGGTCCCTATCAGCAGCCTCCGCATCGCCTAGGGACATGAAAGGCAAATCCATAAGCCCAATCCTGACCCACTAAATAGAAACTTGGAAGGTTAAGTCCCAGAAATCTGCATTTTACAACCCTCCAGGTGATTCTGATGTAGGCTCCAGTTTGAGAACTAATTTTCTCATCCATGCCTCAATAATGACAGGCTCATTTTATTATTCAATCTTTGAAATATTTATTTTGGTTCTGTATTTTTGCATTTTGCAAGTATCAAAAAGATTACCTGTCGAAAATAACAGAGAACATTTCGGGCAGAGACTCTTCCTTGACATTCCAGATGAGTTAGAGAATTTTCATCTAGGACAAACACATTCTCAGTCTATGATGTCCAGGAAGAGGAGGTTTTATTCATAGATTTATGAACTCACACAAATGACCATTGAGAGAAGTATGAATGTCAGTGGAACCTCACTGTTCTAGCAGGAAGAGTACTGAGGTCTCCAGGGTGCCAGGGACACAGCACAGAACTCCAAGACCTTCAGTTGGCTCCCTCCAGTTGGGCTGCTCTGGAAGTGCTGGGGACAGCAAAGACACTCCTGACACATCAAGGACAGACAGGCTTGAGTGGGGCTTTTACAATTAAAAAAAAAAAAAAAGTTGGGTTTGGAAAGTCAGAGACTGTCATAAAATAAATTGCTCTCAAAAAGATATTTCTCAACTCTTGCAGCAATAAATGGATTCATGTATGGGAATCTGCCTGGTCTCAATATGTGCCTAGGAGACTCGGTTGTGTGGTACGTGTTCAGTGCTGGCAATGAGGCCGACGTGCACGGGATATACTTTTCAGGAAACACGTTTCTGTCAAAAGGAGAAAGAAGAGACACAGCCAATCTCTTCCCACAAACGAGTCTGACACTCCTCATGAGGCCCGACACAGAAGGTACTTTGCCCTAGAGTCAAGATAAGTTTCTGTTGGGCTGATTTGTGCGACTTCTGCTTGAACATCCAGTATAGCCAAACATGGTGGGTGGTAAAGTCACCCCAGCCCAAGTCTCCCAAGTGCTCTTCCTTCTTTGAAAGGGTATGTAGGGAATAGACAGGTCGATTCCCTATTTACTGGGGAGAAAGTGGGTACCAGAGGAAGAAGACAGTGGGCTCTGGTTTCCTCCAATTGCAGAGTCCTCAAGCAATTCCTTTTTCAATTCAGGTCCTTTTGAAGATAGCTGGGAAGGCAGAGCAGCTGGGCGGCCCCCACAGGCCTCCAGAGCTGAGCTTCTCCTCGGGGCTCTGTAGCCTGAGTGCACTGCTTGCCCTGCTCTCCGCTAGAACTGCAGGCACGCAAGCTCAGGCGGCTGCCAGCCTTGCTCTGAATGAATCAACCAAACTGAAACAACACAGAAAGAATTTTAATCAAGATACAAAATCATGCTAATTTATTTCAGGATTTATTTGGTTCATTTTGTGCCACTAAAATTTAAGACAGATCGAGTGTCCCCTTTTTCATTCTTTTGACAAATGGAAATATGTTGGACAATGAAAAAAAAGAGATAAAGTGTTTTATGGAGCTGAAATTCTATTCTAGGGGGACAGACACTAAGCAGTCATATGAATACATCCATGTCAAGTCATTATAAGCACATGCAAAAGACTAGGGCAGGGAAGGGGATGGCGACCAGTGGAGGAGGGGCTAAGACTCCCTCAGGAGATGACAAGTAAAAGAGACCTGAATAAAGTGAGGCGTGTGCACTGTGTAGACATCCGGGGAGAAGGTTCCAGGCAGGGGGCATAGCCAGTGCAAGGGTGTCAGGATGGGCATCTGTCAACCTCTTCTAAGAACAGCTAAGGGGCCCGTGCGGCTGCAGCAGAGTGAACAGAGGCGAGGCCATCAGAGGTGGGAGTCAGGTCCTGTACCTGGGTCACAATAAAGCTGCGGAGAACAGTGAGCAAGAGTGACCTTTTTCTGTCTCCCACTCCAGGGACTTTTGATGTCGAGTGCCTTACGACTGACCACTACACAGGAGGCATGAAGCAGAAATACACTGTGAGCGGCTGCTCTCAGCAGCCCGAGGATCTCAGCCCCTACTTGGCAGAAAGGACCTACTACGTGGCGGCGCTGGAGGTGGAATGGGATTATTCGCCACACAGGGCATGGGAGAAGGAGCTGCATCACTTGCAGGAACAGAAGTAACACTCCAGGCGCTCGTTCCCAGTTTGTGGTTTTAGATTTCCCTTCCAGAGGAGAATGATACTAACCTTTAGAAAAAGAAGCACGTGTGTTAACCCATAGCAACCCACACAAGAGCTTCCTAGGAACCTGTCCTCATCCATTGCTGCTTAATTTTCTCATAAGGAAATCTTCCCTTATCTTGTCATTTATCTTCAAACTAAACCAAAATTAGTGCTCAAATTCAGAGATCACTATTCTTTTCTTTTTTAAAAAATATTTGTAGTTGTAGGTGGACACAATACCTTTATTCATTTGTTTTTAATGAATAAATAGGAGGATCGAACCCAGGGCCTCACACATGCTAAGCAAGTGCTCTACCACTGAGCCACAACCCCAGCCCACTATTATTTTCTTTACTAACTATTGGATGCTTGTTTTTCTTTCCCAAATTTCATTTTTGGCCCATTTTGTATTCCTAAAACTGTTAGGTAAAAGCAGTCTAGGAGCTCTTTCTTCCCAAGAACTTATAGGAAAAGATAGTTCAAAACCATTAGAGATGTGTGCTCAAGGGGAAGATAATAAATTTAGTGTGAATAAATGTAGGGAAAGATGGCTACTGGAGCTTCCAACATCCATTCTGAGTAGCATCACCTGGCATCTCCAGTGAGTACTGTGCCCCCTCTGCCTCACATACCCGTTGCACCACTGGGATGATCTGGTCTAAGGACTGGGCTCTGCGGTGGGATGTGCAGATCCAGGCTGCACAGCACCAGTAGAGAGCTGTGGTGGGCAGTGCTGGCTGGTCTGTTTGACTGTGATAGCAACTGTGGTTTGCAGTGGAGTAAAAGGTTATTTTGGTGACTGGGATTAAATTCTTTTTTTTTTTTTTTTTTTTTTAAATTATTGGTTGACTTTTTTTTTTTATTTATTCATTTATTTATATGTGGTGCTGAGGATCGAACCCAGTGCCTCACACATGCGAGGCAAGCACTCTACCGCTGAGCCACAATCCCAGCCCCTGGGATTAAATTCTTAAAAGGCTATGCAAGCTGGGCGTGGTGGCACACACCTGTACTCCCAGCAGTTTGGAGGCTGAGGCAGGAGGATTACAAGTTCAAAGCCAGCCTCAGCAACCTAGTGAGGTCCTAAGCAATGTAGCAAGACTCTGCCTCTAAATAAAATATATTTTAAAACACAGGGGTGCTGGGGATGTGGTTCAGTGGATAAGTACCCCTGGGTTCAATCTCCAGTACCACAAAAAAAAAAAAAAAAAGACTATACAGGAGTCACGAGAAGGCCATGAAAATTTTGGGAACCAGGAATAATTGGGAAATGGTGCCGTTGCAGCTTCTATCACCCAGAAATACTGCAGCAAGCAGAGATCATGTCACTGATTCAATCTGGACTCATACAGCTTTAGACCACATGGAACCCGTAGGGATGATCTACTGAATTCCTCATTTTAGGGGAGAGAAACCAAGGCTCCAACAGGCCATGATAAGCTGGAGGTAATGTAGCTAGTGGCAGAGAGAGGGCCAGGACGCGGGCAATGCTGCCCAGATGGCGATATGTGCTGTCTGCCATACCTGTCTAGCTTCAAAGCCTTGTTTTTTTCTTACTAGGGTGAGAAATGACTAAAAACTGCCACAATTACTTCAATAAAACTATGCTTTTACTCAAAATTTAAAACTTTTAAAACAACTTCCATTTTCATTAAAACAAATACTAACCTGTTTCTTTTTTCTTTTTTAGTGTTTCCAATGCATTTTTAGATAAAGGAGAGTTTTTCATAGGCTCGAAGTACAAGAAAGCTGTGTACCGGCAATACACAGACG
This sequence comes from Xerus rutilus, assembly GCA_028644305.1. Taxonomy (NCBI): domain Eukaryota; kingdom Metazoa; phylum Chordata; class Mammalia; order Rodentia; family Sciuridae; genus Xerus; species Xerus rutilus. The sequence goes on from CM053409.1 coordinate 7,211,045, forward strand.
ACACCTTCCGAGTTCCGGTGGAGAGGAAACCTGAGGAGGAGCACCTGGGGATTCTAGGTAGGTCACGCTCCTCCTGTCAGAGGGGTTGGCCAGCGCTTCCCGCAGCTAGGCAATCCAGGTCCCTGGGTTCTATTTTCCTTTCCTCTATCAGTTATTCAAATCAAAATAAAAGATGATTCAATAACAGAGAAGCCTATGGTTATTGAAGAATATACATAATAAAATATTACTCATTTTGGTCGGAAACAATGCATTATTACTTATATTGGTAAACCTTTATGTATTTTGGCATTTATCCAAAGAATTAATGCTGTTTTGGTAAAGTTCCTAAGAAGCTACTTCCTAAGAAGTTCCTATCCAAATTCTCCCTTTTATCCCATCCCACAGACAGACAGACACACACACAGAGCCATTTAATTTTTAAATTAAGATGTAAATGATTAATTACAAGAAAACCCTCACATACGGAAAAGCAAAAATTACCAGGCACAAGCAATGGAGAATTGCCCTGGACTGATCAGGAGCCACCTGAAGACAGAATGTCTGACTTGACCACACCAGGCTTGGGTGGTGAAAGCCATCTGAGACCCCCACCCTCACTTTCACCAACATCAGAGTTCCCCTGGGGCTCGATTATCCTCAGCCCTTAGAGCAAGGCACCCAGAGGAAAATGGCATTGGTGTCAGGATGGCAGAAATTCTACCAGACAGGAGAGTGCTGTGATTGGCTGGGGGGCAGAATGGGGAGGAGCAGCCCATCCTGTCAAATAAGAAATGTCCTAAACTCACACTCAGGAAGGAAAACAGAGGAAGGTGAGCGAGTGCTGCAGGAAGACTCCTGGGAGGGCCAGCTCCCCAAGATTAGGCATTACCCCTAGAACTCTGGGTAACATATTAACCATGGTCTCCAGAGAAGGATAGTGAGTACTACAGGATAACCCCTGGTCATCAGCTCCCCATGATTAGGCACTACCCCTAGAACTCTGGGTAAGAGATAAACTGTGGTCTCCATCTTTCCTGGAAGCCATTGCTGGTTTTTACTCCAGAGCCTCTAGTATGGGTATAAGTCCACGCAGGTACTAGCACAAAGCCCCAAGGGAGATCAGAGACCTGCCTCAAGCTAGAAAAAAGTCACTTGGCCTCTGCCTTTATTACTAAGTTAGAAATTTTGTTCTGGCAGGTGAATAAGCCACTCTTCTTTTCCCTTTTACCAGGTCCACAGCTTCATGCAGATGTTGGAGACAAAATCAAAATTGTCTTTAAAAACATGGCAACAAGGCCCTATTCCATACATGCCCATGGGGTGAAAACGGAGAGCCCAACAGTGACTCCAGCACTGCCAGGTACTCGCGGGGAGGGAGCACCTTAGGGACATGGCAGCCTCTCCATGGACGGCTGTTGTCACAGAGGCATTTCTTCCAAAGGAGTGTGACCTGACGAAGGGAAGCGGGAGTGGGGGCCCAGAGGAGATGCAGGGAGTGTGTTTACCGGTGTGTCCAAGCCCATGCTCCTACCCAAACAATCACCGAAGCACCAACAGGAAAGCAGGAAGGTGCTGCAGAGCTGCAGGTCTTCAAGGAGAGTCCCCAGACGCCCCCCTCCCCCTCCCATGCTCAGCTAGCACACACCTCGGGTGGCACCATCCGTATGTGTGGCTGAGGCGCATGGGCCTGTCTCCCAGACAGGGTCTGCAGGGCCAGGGCCTGCCGCTTGGAATTTTAACCCCCTGTATCTAGTTGAATACCTGCACGACCTAGGAGCTCAGAAAATGTTTTCTTCCATTATTTGTGAAGTTGGCTTCTAGGAAAAGACCATTTTTTCCCCAGTAACTTGGGAGTGCTCACATATACCAAATGAGAAAAAGAATAATTGCTCTGCAGAGTTGCTCTTGCAAATTTAGGGGGGCAGAAATAAAATCCCTGTCCTCGCGGTCCTCTGGTTCTTCCCCGGGAGGTGAGCAGATCTAAGGGAGCAGGCGGGGAGCAGTAAACACTGCTGAGGAAGGTGGTGAGGAGGCCAGGTGCTGTTCTAGGGCCGTCAGGAGGGCTTCTTTGAGGAGGTGACATTGATGGGGACATCTAAAAGGCATGAGGCAATGGTACCCAGGTCGTTGTGGGGCAAGACTCTAGGCCCCTGAGATGGGAGACGGGAGTGTGCCTGGCCTGTCTGAGAAACAGCAAGCCGGCCAGAGGGGAGAGCAGAACAAGCAAGGGATGGAATGGGAAGCAGGGGCAGGGGGCTGGGGTGGAGGAGGAGGACCCAGGAGGCCATGACCAAGATTGGAGAGGTTATTCTGAACACCTGTGTGAGGATCTGAGCAGAAGAGGGATGACCTGGTGAACCCCTCTTAAGGGGCACTTTGATTGACAGGTGGGCAGGTGAGTGTAGGGGAAGTTAGAGAACTTGTTGGATAATATGAGTAAAAATTCTACCAAAATTATTGTGATTTGGAATGGAGGACAGCAGCAGAAAGGGTAAGCAGTTGGCATTCTATTTCAATTTTCAAGGTGCTGCTAAAATGACCTGCCAAAAACTAGGCACGAGGGAGTGTTGGGGAAGAGAGGAGCCAGGGAGGACTCTCAGGTTCTGGGCACCAGCTACAGGCAGAAGAGGGTAGTGGAGAAGGAAATGCTATTCTGTAGCTGTTGCAATAAGTAAGAGCAGAGGAGACAGTAAGATGTTCAGATGGAGAATCTACACTTTATACTTGCAATAAAATTTTCTGCTTAAAGGGTGAGGACATAAGAATGGTTACAGAAAAGGAAAAAAGGTCTACCACATCCCTTGAGACCATCCTCAGGTCTAGCCTGATCACCTGGTAAAGGTTTGCTTGGCTCTGGCAGGTTAGAGTCTGATGGCATTTGTAACTATGTGAGTAGAGAGCACAGGCAGGACTGGGGAGAGGGCATGGGCGAAGTTCAGGTCCAGGAGCAGTGATGCAGGAAGCCCTGAGGTGACTGGAAATGGAGGTGACTCGAGAAGAGCCTGGGGCACATGAGAAGAGGGTAAGGCTCTTGGCAAGGCAGGAGGATCTTCAGGGTGTCGGGAACCAGGATGTGGTTATGCCCCGCAAATGACAGGAGTGGAGGAGCGGCCCGTGAGGCCAGCAGAACTTTGACAAGTCAGGGACACATGAGTTGGAGGCTCCAGGCCAGGAATCCTGAGCTCAGCGAGGAGGTGGTGAGAAGATGGGGAGGAGGGGCCCATGCAGAGTCAAGGGAGTTACATAGGACTGTCGCATACACACACAGAGACAGGACTACAGGGATGGACAGGGCTGCCCCTGTGGCACAGCCATTTGGTGTCTGAGGGAAACCCTTCAAGCTAAGAGGAGTTTGCAAAGCTTCTTCAAATGAGGATACTGGAATGGCCCCCTCCCTCCCATCTGACAGAAAGCGTACACGGCTAGTTAGTTCCTAGTTGACACATACAAATGACATAAAATATATCTTACAGTTGATCTTAAAACTAAATGCCTGCAAGGAATTTTAGTAGTATCATTTTTAAGAAACTAACTACTCTGACATTTCCAGCTCCTGGGTTACTATTATCAAGGCTTAACTATTGATTAATTTAGGTGAAATTCGTACTTACATATGGAAAATCCCAGAAAGATCTGGTGCTGGAACAGAGGATTCGCCCTGTATTCCGTGGGTTTACTACTCAACCGTGGATCAAGTTAAGGTAAACGTTAAGTCATTGGTGTTTCATGACACAGCCCCCCCCCCCGCCAAATAGACACACAATTGAAGGAAGATAAGTGAGGGTTTTCCTGTGCTCAAATTCTATGTTAAATAGGAAAATAAGTATCCAATCTACATTAGTTTGTTTGTTTTTAAAGACAGTTATAGGGCTGGGGTTGTGGCTCAGTGGTAGAGCACTTGCCTTTCATGTGTGAGGCCCTGGGTTTGATTCTCAGCACCACATATAAATAAACGAATAAAATAAAGGTCCATCGACAACTAAAAAAAATATTTTAAAGAATGGTTATAATTACTCTAGTATTGCTGATTATGGAGAACACTTACATAAATTATAAATCAATGTAGTATTTTATTTCCCTTTTGGTCTAAAAATACGTTGAATTCAAAGAGCTGAGGTACATGGTTTCAGTGTTCTTTCTTAGCTGATAATATGAAAGCTGCTCTCAGCAGTCACTCACAGAGCAGCGGAAAGTACTGTTTGATGAAACATTTCAACATTTGTTCAAATATTTGTTCTGTAGAAATAAATCTCTAGTCCAAATCCCTTCTGAGTTTTGATCCTGCATGCTGGGCGTCTCCCCCAGGGACTTAACACTCAGCAACTCTAACATGAATGCTGGAATATTCCTCCACCTCCTTCTGCATGTCCTGTTGTACCAGCAGCAGCACAGGCACCCGGGCCACAGATCTGGTGCAAAGGAGCTCTGAATTACCCAGCTTCTCCCTGGCTCACCCAGGCCATGCACCCTCCCACCCCTACCTAGAGCTCAATCCGTTCCTTCTCTCCATCCCCACAGCTCAGGTTCTTGAAATTTGTCTCAACAACTGCCATAGCCTCCCAGCCTCCAATCTCTTCCCCTTCCTCTTCCTTCACCTCACCTAAATGATTTAGATCAAATTTGCTGCGGTTTTCTATCCAGCTTTTCAGTGACTATCAATGATGCACAAGACAAAAGCTTAAGTTCTCTACCATGATTCAGCCCAAAGACTCTCCAAGACCTATGCTGCCATTACCGACACCCAGCCAAACCCAACTTCTCGCTGACGGGGCAGGTGGTCTCCCTCCCTTGTGCACGTCGGCATTGCACGTATCCTCGCTGCAGCTGGGACTGCTTGGTTTTCTACTCCATTTCTTCCATTTCTGTTTCCTGTATTAGAATGAGTTCCTGGAGGGCAGGGGCTTTGCCTACTCTTCCATGGATTCACAGTGACTGGCTAAAGCGTGGCTCATATTCACGAGTTCACGAGCTCATGGTCCAACCAAGCCCACACTGTTCATTTAGGGTTCTTCTAAATCACTGAGCATTAGCTGAGCCAGTCCCTAGTCTCCGCACACATCCCTTATTTCCATGCCACTTACATAACTGACCTACTGTTCACCACGGTTGCAACTTAACTCCCTCACTGCAAAGTCAGTAAGTTGGTAGCATCCCATTAGGCCAAGCTGACTACTTAAATCAGTCCTCCCCAAATTCCTGAGGTCAAGGGTGGTAAGGCCCCAGTTTGCTGAAACCTTGCCTACATTCCGGAATGACAGAATTTCTGCCCGTCCCCAGGATCTCTACAGCGGATTGATTGGCCCACTGATTGTTTGTCGGAGACACTACCTGAAAGTATTCAATCCCATAGAGAAAGTGGAATTCTCCCTTCTGTTTCTAGTATTTGATGAGAATGAATCTTGGTACTTGGATGACAACATCAAAACATACTCTGATCACCCTGAGAAAGTAAACAAAGATGACGATGAATTCATAGAAAGCAATAAAATGCACGGTACAGTATGAGACTTCATTCTAAAACAAATGTCTTCCTCTTATCCTTTGCTTCTTCCAACCAAAATTAGGTCGGAGACTATTCATTTATTACATTTTAGGTAAACTACTTTTTCCTCACTCTGTGAGGTAGAATTGTACGGAAGGGGACTGTATTTAAAATCATTTACTAATTTCGCTCCCAATTCCAAAAGCTCATTCCCTTTTCATTAAATCCACAAGTAGGATTATGGCTTTTGGTGCAAGGTGATTACAAATGCATTAGACATTGGTGACCTTAAAATACCCGTTTCCCCCATTTGCAGTGAAATGCATTCTATTGTACCCAGAAGATTCCCCCCATTAATCTAATATATTATCTGTGAAATAGCTATCGGTTTAAAATATCCTAAAAGGTAACACGCACTCATGTGCTTTCCCCAGCTATTAACGGGAGAATGTTTGGAAACCTGCGAGGCCTCACGATGCACGTGGGAGATGAGGTCAACTGGTACCTGATGGGGATGGGCAATGAAATAGACCTGCACACGGTGCACTTTCATGGCCACAGCTTCCGGTACAAGGTAAGAGCTGTTTGTGGCAGTCCGTCTTGCTCTATGGCTTCATACAAAGAAAATAGTTCCTCACATATATTTAAGAAAAATTCAAAGTTTCATCTGGGCATGGTGGTGCACACCTGTAATCCCAGCCACTTGGGAGGTAGAGGAAGGAGGATCTCAAGTTCAAGGCCAGCAACTGAGCAAGACCCTGTCTCAACATAAAAGACAAAAGGACTGGGGACTGAGCTCAGTGGCAAAGTGCTTGCCTAGCATGTGTGAGGCCCTGGGTTTTGCAAAAAAAAAGAAAAAAGGAAAAAAGGAAGTTTTAAAGAGCAGAAGGCACAGAAATTTCGACTGATACCCAGGTCTTTGTTATATCTGTTTTCCTTGAAGTTTTTACTGGATTTTCATGGAGTTCTGCTCACACATGCTGAGCAAGGCATTTGAGTGGAATTGCTATCACAGAGGGCAGGAGTGTTCCCGTAATGATAAGCCCGAGAGCAGAGGTCAGGACAAGACCATCCTAACTCTTGCCCTGCAGTTCAAAGTTCTGAATATTAAATGGCCTGTGGTGAGCAGGTCATTGGGCAGATGTTAAGCAACATCCTCCACTGCAATCCTATCTGTTTTTATCCAGTGTTGAAGTGCTGATTTCAGCAGGAGCCAATGGCCCTTTTATAATTTCTTTTTTTTACTTTTGAGTTTATGTAGAAAATGTGGAAAGTACCAGAAAAGCACCTTGCAGAAATTCCATTTATAATCCACATTTTGTTTTACTTTGATGTATGTTTAGTGGGTTTTCCATTCTATCCCTGCAGAAATACACCCAACTCCTGTCTCCAGTTGTGTCTCTGCCTGAACTGACCCTGGCTTGACCCTCTCCATCAGCCTTTTCTGCTTCCATTACTATCTTCCTTGGCCTAGAGTTTCATAGACAGATAGTCCAGGGCAGATTCAGGCTAAAGTGAGGTTAGGGCTAAGGGGCCCCAGCTTAGTTCCTCTGTGTAGCTCAAGTGCTCTGACAAAGAGGTGGGCCAGAGTCATGGTACAGAGAGCCACAGGCAGTCCTGAGCTGGGTCCACTTGATGGGCCACAGTGCTGAGGGCTCACTAGAAACACACAGATCACACCACTCAGTCTGGATGAAACACAGATGTGCAGGGATTCATTCCATTTTCTAATTTCCCCAGGTTTCCCAGTGGAACTCTGAGCAAACTCTTGGTACATGATGTAACGTTTGTCATTTTTCTAATTAAGCACAGGGGCATTTACAGTTCTGATGTCTTTGACATTTTCCCGGGGACATACCAAACCCTAGAAATGTTCCCCCAAACGCCTGGAATCTGGTTACTCCACTGCCACGTGACTGACCACATCCACGCTGGGATGGAAACTACTTATGCCGTTCTACCCAACGAAGGCAAGTATGCGGCTGGAAATGCTACCAGTCGTATTTCATGACACCTAAGAGGCCTTTTTTTTTGCCTAAATATTCCCCTCAACATGAAGAATTTGTGAATCGTCTGCCCTGATTTCTTCCTTATCTATCTCCAGACAGGAGTTTACACAGCTCAATTTCTGATAGCCAGCACTTGAACAGCATCGTAGGCTCAAGCTGGTACCAGTCTGATGCAGTATAATTGTCCCTAAAGCTGACATAAGAGTGCAGTCATATCAGGCATTCACCAAGAAGTAAACCGTGATTTACAGAAGACACATTTAGGATTTAATTTCTGGGCTGAGGGTATAGCTCAGCAGCGGAGCACTTGGTCAGCATACATGAGGCCCTTGGTTCAATGCCCAGCACTGCGAAACGAAAGCAACAAAAGCACAACTTAGGATTTAACTTCTTTCTTTACAGAAAACACTAACTTCTTCTAGGTAATAGCTCGTCTTTAAGAGAAGTCCGGGACAATCCCAAAAAACCAACATAATTGCTGACAGCCAATCAGGCAGAGCAGCAGGCTCTGTGCTTCCAGGGAGAGGGGAAGGCACCACTGATTATTGTTTGTGAAGATACTGGAGAAAAAGTTAAATTCCTTGCTCCCCAATTCCTGCAGCAAACCCCCTACATGAGTGTGTACACACATACACACACTCACACACGACAGCAGGAAAATGAACAGACTTTTTGTATATACACACCAACAAAGTACACAAAGAGTGAAGTTTCTGCCTTGTTGCTACAGGCTTTGGTCTTTCCTGGGCTTATGAGTTCAAAATTAGACATGGCAAACCCGCCAAGTGGAAATTATATAGAGAAAACAGCTCTGTTTCCTTCTCAAACAGGGATAAAAGAAAATATATAAATGAAAATTTAAGTCACTGAAAGATTAATCCTTAGTGCAAATAAAGGTTAATTTCTGCTCCAGGATTTTATACTAACACCTTCTGTCATGAAAAGTTCTTCTATAAAAGCCCTTTTTATTACAAAGAGTAGTTACTGATAATACAAGAACCCGGAAGACTTGAAAAGACAAATAAACCAGTAGTTTTAATGCCAGTAACCTAATCAAAGCAAAAAGTTAAAAAGGCTGTGGGGAAAAAAAAAAAACAAACTATAGTCTTTAAAGAACGCCTGTTTGCCTGTAAACCACACGAAAGAACATCCTGCCGTGATGGTATGCACCTGGAGAAGGCTGTCTCCACCAAGGAGAAGTCCTCAGGAAGGGTGCTGTCTGTCCTGTCAGCTAATGCAGCCCAACCCCCACCCTGAGCAGCACACCCTGACCTCCTGTGACAAATGTTAAAGGTACTTTTCTTACACTGTGACTTCTCCATGACAGATGACCTTTCAGGCGCAGACCACAGGGAAAAGCTTACTTGGTTTGAAATTCCCTACAGACAAGGACTAGATAATTGTATTTCTAGCCAAGTACCCAAATCTAATATAATACGGCGCTTGGTGACTATTTAACATATTAACTAAATGACATGAAATTTTGTAAACTTTCTTTGGACATAATTTCAGACATTTAGAAAAGCTGTAGGAGTACAACAAGAACTTCCCAAATGCCCTTGATCTACATCCCCAAATGTGAACGCTTTACACAGCTTTACTTTCAAATTCCACCAATCATCCTAACGGTGTTCTACATGGAACAAGAAACTCGGCTCATGTCCTGCTCTGTCGCCACTTCACGAGCACCTCCCCGACACCCCTTTTACTCCAGAGCAGCTCAGTCCTTGTCTTTCACAATCCTGATTCTTCTGGAAGACCAGAGGGCAGTCAGTGCACCGACTGCCCTTCAGCTGCAGTCTGTCTGGCGCCTCCTGGTGCTGTTGTTGTGTATTTTTGGTGACGCTGTTACAGAAGCGACGCTGTTTTCCTCATTGCCCCACATCAGGAGGCACGAGAGATTGATTTGTCACATTATGGGTTAGGTTACCTTTGAATGACTGGTTAGTGTGGTCCCCATCGGGTTTCGCCACTGTCAAGTTACTATTTGTCCCATTATAATTAATAAGGATCTTGTAGGAAGCAAAGTAATTTTTCTTTAATTAAAGCATTACTAGAATGAAAGATTTCTAAACATATGAAAAGCAGAAATATATAAATAAATTAAGAATGATTAAGCTAAGTAACTAATACTTTGAAATTAGAATACATTTAAAGCACCATCTACTAATTTTTTAATCATATAATACACTATTTTAAATAATGGTCTTAAAATTTCTTTTTCTATAGAAACCAAGTCTGGCTGAAGGAAATAATTTGGTGATAAGTGGAAACAAAACAAAACAAAACAAAGATTCGTAACAATGTATGTGAACATGTTGAATAGAACATTATTTTGGAATGGCTATAAACATTAATAAAAGACTGAAAATGTAAAATTCTGTGCATCTGTGGGGGAAACTGTGTTGCCTGCTACTGATGAAAAAGATCAACAGGCCATTAAGATGTAAAAAAAAATCTATGACCAGAGAGCTGTCCAGTGGTCCTCAAAGGATCACTATGAAGGGTCACTGACATGTTCCTAGCCATGACCTTCCCATCCATGTTGACATCATTTCTAATGAGCTGGTGGGCATGCAGGTGCAAGCTGAAGAAGAAGAAAGAAAAATAAAACAAACAAACAAAAAAAGATGCCAATCTGAGTTTTGTTGAACCCTCGAAAACACTGTCAAGAAATATTACCTGGAATTGGGAAAGGTACAGTTGAGAGAATGCCTATGTCAAATCCAGGTAAAAACAAACTTAAGATAATAAAATAATACATTGAGACTCTGCCACCAGGAGAGAAGCTTCAGAACGTGGCTGTGCTAGGTAGGCAGTGGGCAAGTGGAACTTTTGCACTATCTCAACTGGATTCAGTGGACACCTTCAAGAAGCTGAACTTGGACTCAAAACTCCTTAACAGGAGGTTAAAAAAGAAGACAATCATGACTTTCATGATACCGTGCTTTATTATCACAAATGCTCCAGCTGCAAGAGCAGCAGGAGTGTACATCAATAGGAAATGGATACAAGGCTTGGGCTGGAAAACATGCATTCAACAAATCATGCCAACAGCCAGACAGGAAGTGAGCTTTGTGAACATCTACTTCATCTGACACAGGAAGAAAACAGCATGGGTTTTAAAAGTAACAAGAAAATAAAATTGGAAATCTTTTACTGTGGCAAAACATTTACATCTTCCTCAAGAGAAAATTATTATTATTTTTGGAAAGTAACCCAATACAGTAATCTGGAAAAACCCAGAAGACAAAAATTCTGGCACACTAAAGTAACATTCAAACAAACTTGCAAAATGTTTCCTCAAGTGTTCCTGGGATAGAAAAAGATTGTTATATGTCCAACAGCAAGAAATTGGTGGTGTTCTATGGAATAAAAATCAGTCTCTATCTTTAAATATGTATTCTTCCTTGAAGAATTTTTATGTCTTGAAGCTCTTTTACATTCTGGACAATTAAAGGGATTCGGGTTATAAATTTAGAAAGCAGGAGTTACTCACTGTGTGGTAAAGTAAGCATCCTGAAAAAATCTGAGATATATAAAGAATTTAAAAAAAAAAACCAACTCTTTGCTTGCATCTGTACCTGGCAATGATTTTTAAAACACAGCTTCATGTGCAACTTTCAAAAGCCACTTCAAGTCAATGGTTTTTTGCGACTGCAGTAAAGAAGATAGGGCAAGAAGAACGCAGCAGTGCCATCTTCTGGGAGGACGTTCAAGAAATCCCTGAGCTCCAGTTCCACAGCCACGACCGACAGCGCTTCTGTTGTGGGAAAGAAAATCTGTTAGAACCAAAAGCCCATCTTTAATCACTTTAATCATTCATTTGATTAATTAGAAGCTGGTTTAGGAGACAAAATGTTGTGACTACAAAGGAAACAGTCTCCTAAGACCACTTTGTGGTTTTAACAACTTCTAACTTATCCCCTCTAGACTCCTCTGAGGTTGATTTTCTCTCAGCCCCATGTGATCTGGGGTTCCTCTTTCATTGCTGGATTACTAGGGCGTTTTTCAATAGATTTATACTGTCTCTAAAGAGAAACGAAGCCATCTGAACATGGCCTACTGTTAGCACTATCCTGCAGGAAACATACATGGGATGTTTGCCAGGCAAGAGAACACCATTAACAGCTGGATAACACTGTCCTAAATCAGTTCCTCTCAATTATGAGATTTTGACATTATTAAAGTACAAACCTGCCTTCACAACCACGTGCCTTTTCTGTAAATTGCAAGGTCAGCTGCTCCAGTGAACATTTTCAGCACTAAGGGCTTCATCAAGTGCATTTTTCAAGGTAAATGTGCACTTTTGTGATTCTATTACTTCTTAACAGATACACACTTCCCTCTTCTAAAGAGAAGGGTGATGTTAGGAGCAGTGTTCCCAATAAACGCCTCCTGGTCTCATGGCTCTGTGCACACTTCAGGGACGTCCCAGGACGTCCCACTGCTTGCTCTGTGTAAGACTTGCTTTATGCCCAGCACTCAGCAATCTTAACTGTCCTCTCCTCCTTTCCGACTGCAGTGGCAGCATGTGGAAAGATCTCAAGCTCTGGAATCAGGTAGTCTAAGGAAGGTATCCAGACTTCAACCTACCTACTTGCTGAGTGACTTAAAGGGAGTCACTGAATCCTTTGAGTCCTAGTTTCCTCATCTGTAATGTGGTTTTAGTTGGTGGCACCTGGGGCAGTGCTACTGGCATCCAGCAGGCAGAGGCACAGATGCTGTTTAACATCCTAACATGCACAGGGGAAATCTCACAATTTCCCAACCCCCAAAATGCCACAGCTGGGAAAAGCTGCAGTAGAGAGAAAAATCGGAGCTCCCACATACCCCATATGAGTCCCTGTCCCTTGTCTGCAACCTCACTTCCTTGCAGTTTGACCAACATTTCACTCTAGAGTGACTCTGGAACTTCTCAT
>CM053409.1:7223939-7234213 GCA_028644305.1 Xerus rutilus
TCCACACTTACACCAGTTTCCAACACTTAAATCAGGGATTGCAAACTCAAAAGCACCAAGGGGCCGACCAGAAAATGAAAATGCATAAAGGGATCTCAGTACAAGGAAAATAGACACAAGCCACTCAGTCTCTGGGACAGGAGACGTGGAGTTGAGTCATGCAGACGGAACAACAGAAGCAATGCCCAGGGACAGGCCACCAGTGGACTCCAACCTGCAGCCTCAGGAGTAAGGAGGGTCCTGGGTTGCCAGCTCTGCTGAATTTGAAACTCAGAATTATTAATATGAAATCTTGTTTTTCTCTGAGGGCAAGCTACATTTGATAGCCTAAATAAAACAAATGTGGGAATGACAATCAGTCCTCGGGCACTGAGCTATTAGATAAATCATAAATAATGCAGCCCAGCCTGATTCACTGTGTCAAATCAGACTTTACTTCTCATTTCCAGTGGAAATACTGTCAGTGCCAGAATTCTCATGGGATAATCTAGAGTGTCTACCCATGGTGTTAGTTTTTGAAGATCCTTTAAGGAACCAGGTAAACTGGTTACCTTGAGTTGTTTCTTATGAGACAGATGGTAGTGTCTGCCTGGGTGAGCAGTCTAAATTGCGTAAGTCACGCTAAAACATGGATTTCATCAACAAAAACACCACTACATATCTGCCACACTTTTGCTTCACGGAAGTGTTTTCAAGCACATCCTGGAAATGAGAGTGGTGGTCACTGAAGCTGGCAAAGCTTGCCCACCCACTGCAGCTCCAGGCAGAGGCAGGAGTCCTGCCAAAGCCCCTGACTATGCCAACTAGAGATGTGTAGATTAACAGGACACTTGACATCTGACCAAATTTAAATCTTACAGTGTACTGTTGGATGCAAATTCAAAAGGCATTTTAACTTACTTGTAATTTTGAAAGATCTTCTTTGTAATTTTCATCAGCTAAGGAATCAGATGATATCAACACATGAACCCATGGGTAGATTAAGCCAAAATGACTGCAGGCATTTATCTAAAATATAAAAGGAATTTATCATAAAATCTAATGACAAAGAAAACCTTCCTTCGTCCATTCACAAAATGTGGTTGTTAACCCTCTGCCACCTCACAGCATCAGGTACACACTGTTCCAGGAACAGGAAGTCCTCCAGGACGCCTTCCTCAAAAGGAGTTTTAGCCTACTGCTTCCACAATGAATAATCTGCACCTAAATATTTCCTTTATTTGTTTAAAAGATGTTTTAGTTCTAGATGGACACAATACCTTTATTTCATTTATTTATTTTTATACGGTGCTGGGGGCCGATCCCAGTCTCACACATGCGAGGCAAGCGCTCTACCACTGAGCCACAACCACAGCCCCTTATTTCCTTCATTTTAAACTTCAAAATATTCCAAGGAGGTACCGTCTAGTGAAAAAAAAAATCAATACTGCTTTAAGCTAATTATACTGAAAAAGAATGAAAACAAACATGGAAATGATTTTTATTTATACACTTTGAGAGGCAAAACATCATCCATGAGTTATCAAGACTTCCCATGGAGGTCTCCTTATTCAAAAAGCTGGTGACTTTTCCAGTGAACCCACATCAGCCATGCCATCCATGAGAGGCAAAGGGGCTGGAAGGGAGAGAGCCAGGAGGGGCAGGAGGAGCTGTTCTGGTGGCCTGGACTGTGCCCCTGACAGCAGCACTCCCAGAGAGGCGGCCTCCCGCCCAGGCTTCCAAAGCTCCTCTCCCACAGGGAGAGCCGCAGAGGTCCCTTCTCTCTGTTCCACTGTTCAGTATGACCCCTGCTGAGGAGGAACAGGCGTGGTGGTTCTGGGAAGGGTCCTTCCCATGTGCTCTGACTAGTGAGGTGTCACTGCCAGTACCTAATATAGGAGCAGCAGGGACATTCCCTGGAATGTGAAACTATCTAAAACCCGGGCAACATCAGTCAAAGACAAGTTTTAAGTGTACTTTTAACTCCAGCTTAAATAAGATATCTGGTAAGAGAACACTAGGTTCGATTCTGAGTCATTAAAAATAAGAAGGCAGATTGTTGTAATGTGCGACGTGAGTTTAATGTAAGGTACTGTGCATTGTCTTACCAGATCCTCTGATGTTTGCAACGGAGTGGTGTCAGGAGGCTGCCTCTTAGATAATCTCCAGATGTACTGTGATGTGAGCTTGAAACAGAGTTCCTGAAGTACCACATCTGGGAGACAAGCCACTAACTGAGCTTCCCAAAAGTCTACCAAGAGCTGAGGAATCGTATCTTCATCCTGACCACAGAGCACCTTGAAAACAGTGAAACAAGCCCATGCACTAGATGAATACCATACTGACCGAGATACCCTGGGCTACCACACCTCGTGTGGGCTATGCAATTAACACCTTACAATCATCTTTAGCACCATGGCAAAACAATATTTAGATATTTTTAGTAAGAAACAGGTTCTACAACCTAGATGCCCTTCAATAGATGAATGGATAAAGAAATTGTGGTATATATACAAGTGGAATATTACTCAGCATTAAAAGAGAAAAAAATTATGGCATTTGCACGTAAATGGATGGAGTTGGAGAACATCATCCTAAGTGAAGCCAGCCAATTCCAAAAAACCAAAGGCTGAATGTTCTCTCTGATAAGTGGATGCTGATCCATAATGTGGGAGGAGGCATGGGAAGAATGGAGGAACTTCAGTCAAAAGAGAAGGAGGAAAGGGAAGGGATCATGGGGGCAGGAAAGATGGTGGAATGAGATGGACATCATTGCCTTACGTACATGTATGACTGCATATATAGTGCGACTCTACATTATGTAAGAAATCTCAGAGAAATGAGAAGTTGTGCTCCATTTGTGTACAATGAATCAAAATGCATTCTGTCATGTATACCTAATTAGAATAAATAATTTTAAAAAAAGAAACAGGTTCTAGGTTGCAAGAATGGAGTTTCTCCAGAAATATTCTTTTAATTTGCACTTTTATGTTATAAACTGATATTTTCTTTTTCAATAAAGAAATGAAAACTCACTTTTCTTATTCTGCTTCCCTTTCCACTGATTTTTATCAAGCCATCAAAAACATTACATTAGAAAATATACTTCTAGTTGAAGATGAACACAATAACTTTATTTTGTTTACTTAGTTTCTTTATGCGGTGCTGGGGATCGAACCCAGTGCCTCACACATGCTAGGCAAGCATTCTACCACTGTGCCACAACCCCAGCCCAGAAGCATTACATTTTTAATGTGACAAACCTTAAAGAAAGAATCTGCCTCTTCAATTCCGATTTTGTTGTTCTTCTGCAATCCCAGAACTGCAGCCACAAGCAAGCCAGGCTGCGTCTCCCTCAGGTGCACTGCTAGCTGGGTTGGAACCATCTGTCCCTTCCTCTGCTGAATCAGCAGCCGAGGTTCCAGAATGAAGCCACACACCAACTTCATCTTCAGATGGAAAAGGAATTTAAGAATGAAATGTGCCCTTCAACGGGGTCAGGCCTCCTCAGACACTCCCTGGGGTGCTCGGGAGCCAGGGCTGGGCTACTCATAACCGACTTGAATCACAGTTTTTTCTTAACTACAAAGACGGGTTCATATCTCAAGAAGGACATTATTAACTGTCTCACAGAAGCTACTAGTGTTTAATATTGAGATATTTATTTTTTGTAGAGCTTTTCATTTAGACATACTTGATTTGAAAGTAAAAGTTAAGTTTTTTCTAAAATTATGGAAATAAAATTTATTTTCTTAGAAGGCTTCTCTTCAAAGAAGATGCCCTAATATTCTCTTCATCACAACAAACCAGCTCTTTTCCTGTTGGAGACTAGTCATATTGTGGGCATGTGAACATAGTCAGGCAACAAGAACAGCAGCCTAGGAGCACAGGTTCTGAGACCAGGCTGTGGGCCCTGGCTCGCTCAGCTATCACCCATCACGTAATCACAGACGGGCTGGTGAAGCACTGAGTCTCAGCTGCTTGACTATATTTATGGTGTCAACTTCATGGCATTATTTTAAGAATTAAGTAAGATTAACACATGCAAGGGGCCTACAATAGACCTGGGACATTGTAAGAGCTCAAATAATGCTACCCCTAATTTTCTCCCCATTAATATTTTTGGCTCATGTCCCTAAGGGACAAGTTTTAAGTGTACTTTCCCAAGGGCAGTGACTTTCTTCCTTTGATATACCATCTGTATGTCTATCTTCCCTAACATCACCGTGATTCTCCCAAGGGGAGGCTACCTTTGATCTACTGATCATGCTCTACACCAAGCTGAAAGGTCTCTGCATATACCACTGTCAGTCTAACTTTTTTCATTTGCTAGATCCAAAATCCCACTTTCTCTTCTACTATTGAGTCCGTTTTCCATTACAACTAAGAAAATATGAGCTAAAAAGAAGCCAAAGAGTAAAACACCTCAAGACTACCGCCTCCTCTTTCAGTGTGTTATTACGGCAGGCAGGGCTCCGTACCTCCGAATGGCTTCTCATTTCACTTCCATACGTGTCAAGATCTCCCATTTTCAGAGCCACTGCTGCTTTGGTCAGTGTCACTAGGACTGAGGAAAGTCCACAAGTACCCGGCTTGCTCAGGTAGCTTAAGGCAGTTAAAGGATTAACATTCTTCATGGAAGGGCTGCAGAGAACATGGGGCAGTTGCTTTGGCTCAGTCACGTGAAACATCTGAACCACTTTTGCTGCTAATTCCTTTGAGAAGCAAAAGAATAAAAGGCCATTCAGTGAAGAGAAAGCCACAAAATTAGCAAATACATGTGTGTGCACGTGCCTGTGCATAAGAACTCCAAAATTCCTAAGTGCTGGAAGACATACACATACACCAAGCCAAGATACAGATATAGTAATTAAAATAAAATTATAGGGCCGGGATTGTGGCTCAGCGGTAGAGCGCTTGCCTCGCATGCGTGAGGCCCTGGGTTCGATCCTCAGCACCACATACAAAGCAATAAAATAAAGACATTGTGTCCATCTACAACTAAAAAAAAATATTTAAAAAAAAATAAAAATAAAAAAAAAAAATAAAATAAAATTATACTACTATGTTTTGCTTAAAACAGAATTAATTCAGATACATAGGACACCTGAGGTGAAGTGATCTCTTTGCTGAGTGATAATGAAGAAAAGGCAGTGAAATATGCACCAGAGTTGTGACTGACATTTCTAATTTTAACAGGAGTTCAGAGGAAGAAAATAAATGTTTCACTAAATTATACTTAAAAGTCTACAATAAAAGACTACAACACAGTTAAAAACATACTCAGTGAAGTAATTTATGAGAAAATTTCATCTCTCTCAAAACATTTGGTAACACAATATCCAACTATATTTAAAACACACAAGAGAAAAAAGAAAAACCCTTAATAATGTTTTAAGGTCACAAATCAGAGTTTTGTAGGCAAAGCTTTGGACCCTTGGAGAATGGGCCGACCAGGGTGGGAAGGACTGTGGATGAGGAGCAGGGCGGGTCCACACTGTTATTCTGTAAGACATGCTGCTGTGGCCAGGAAGGTCCTCAAACACCACATCTCCCCGTCTGTACACTGAGGAATGGCAGGAATGGCACAGAAGGTCTTTTCGACACATAATCAATGATCACTCATGAAGACAAAGGTACATTACTTTTTTTAGGAAAAGAAAAACAAAGAAGAAAATGTCTGGAACTTGCCTTCTAAATTATATGATATAGAATAAATTACTAAAATGGAAAGGGAAAAGTACTTGCTATAACTAAATAATAAACGATATTCACTTCACTTAATTCTTCATCCAGGTTTTCATGAAGTGAATGATTAATATAAAAGATTAATCCCTTCTCATATTTCTGCGGTTCATTTTCCACTGCCCAGTCCACACGCGCCAAGACTTCAGCCATGGATAAGCCAGACATCTTATAGTAGGGCAAGGCCAGGTGGGAATGCTGGGTGTCCAGCCTGAGGGGAGGAAAGAAACACCACAAGTTTATGAGTTGTAAGTCTGTATGTCTGACCATGTCAATAATAACACAGATCACGCTTCCAAAGACATCAATTGCAAATGGCATCAAGCACTGGAACAGACGCCAAAGTTTTATTTTGCAAAGTCATTCCAACTAATGTAGTTTCTTTTTGCATACTTAAAATACAGAAAAAAGTAATTCATTAGATGAATTTCAATATTGGTGATGTGTCCATCTCTAAAGATAATGGTCTTTATAAGTAAGCAAAGTCTCTTTTATCAGTTTACAATCACTCACATGGGTCACTCTTCATCCCAAGGTCCCTTTCTGACATCATAAAGCACTGACCACTAAAATTAAAACCACAGCCTGTCTTGCTGACACCTCTTCCTTAGCTCACTGACAGTAAGCAAGCAGAGGGATATTCTCACCAGCCACAGCCCCCAAGGCCTGAGAAAACCTTCAAATGTCCCATGTCACGTGGTGGGAGACTCACTAGCTTGAGACTGCTCATCTAGCACACTGATTCTTTCAAGACAGGAAATGGGTCACATTCATCTCTGTATCTGTACACCTGGTACACAGTATGTGCTCAGTAAATGCTTGTGTAATAAGTGAATAAATGAACCACTTCCTCTCATGTTCCCCTAGTTTATTGGGTAACTACCAGAGAAGCAGTTGGCAAGTATACCCAAAATGCAAGATGGCTTCTACAGTAAGATTGCAAGAGGCGTCACCAACCTGCTGTAACAGTCTCCGAGGTGCCCACAGCTTTCTTTAAATGCTTCTAAAAGCTCTGCTTTCTCTCCAGCTTCCAGCTGGCCAGCATCCATCAGGGCAGCCCTCACTAACAGATGAGCCTCGCTGAGCAGGTGGATGCAGCTCTGGGTTTTTACGGTCTTGTAGGTGTTGCTATAGTCGACCTAAAACCCAGAGGACAAGAGCTAATGCTGCCAAAGAAAGACACCCAAAAGCCCCCATTTCTGAAGAACATCTATTTTACAGCTATATATTTTGTTAATAATGTTAATTTGGGGGCATATTAAATCTTTTTAAAAGTAAATAAATGAGTGGTTATGTATCGTTCAGTTGGAAGTTAGCTGATGTTTTCTTTCTGTACAATCCGTGACCCAGTTTAACACACACAATTTGTAAATGCTGCCTTGGTAAAAGCTTTAAGCATCATGAGGTCCAAAGAATGCTGTAATACTAATAATGCAGTTAACTTAGCAACAACTTGATCCCAATTTCATAAAACTAGTAAACATATGTAAAATGGTTAATTTTTTTTTAAAGTTCTATGATTTCTCTTTCAAATTGATACTGAGTGGGTTGGGGCTATAGCTCAGTGGTAAAGCGCTTGCCTAGCATGCATGAGGCACTGGGTTCGATCCTCAGCACCACATATATAAATAACAAATGAATAAAATAAAGATCCACCAACAACTAAAAAAATATTAAAAAAAAAATTGATACTGAGTGTCCCTCCCTGAGTTCCAACTGATGAGTTCAGGTTCAACTCACAGTGGGCTCAAAATTCTCACCAGCCAATCTGAGTCAGTAAGTACACTTGGACTCCAGCAGTCAGATCATCCAGGTGGAGTCTAAGGCTTTCAATTAAGAAGACAAAAAAGACAGGACAAAGCTGATTCAATTATCAGCATTAAAATGCCAGAGATACTGGGTTCAATCCCAGGATTACATAAAACAAATCAAAAACAAAACACAACAAAACAAAAACAGTCCTAGATTTAGTGATATGCAGTGACATCAAAGAGGTATTTTTTTTTTTTAGGAAAAATGCAAAGCAACAAAGCGGGCAGAGTCTGCTTCTAGCTGTGTGCTTTCCAACACCACGCACACGTGGACAGAGCTACATAGGCTCTCTCTGGAAATAAACACCCAATGGGGATATGATGACTGCTCCTGGGGTGTGCAAACAGGAGACCGCAAGGGGCAACTGGTGTCATGTGGCCTTTACTACTATTTAAATATTATTTTCTTTACTATGTGAAGTTTTATTTATAAAATGAATTTTCAATGTCTGTCCTCAGCCAGATCTTACTCATCTTATTCTGAGCTCTAGATCAATATTTCCAGCTGCCCACTTGATTCTAACTCTATATCTAGATTTCTCACACCTTCAACTCAGTAAAGGAAAAAATCAAATGTGTAATCCCTTCTAAGCCACACACCCCCAAAAATGCCAGGGACAAATCAGGCAACACATTGACCTGACTACCAAAATTAATGTCACCAATGAGGGGCAGATGGGCATCCTGCACCTATAAATGTGACATTCTAATAAAATATACTACCTATGCAATATTAGAAGAATGTATCACCTGAATCTAATCATGAAAAAAAATCTAATATAATGCAAAATGCAGAACACTCTCAAGAAAAGAAAAAAAGAGGGGGAAATTATGTTTTTCAAAAATGTTACTGTCGGAAAATAAAAAGAAAGGCTGTAGAAATATTCCAATCCAGAGAGGCTAAAGTGATATGATGATTAAATACACCCCAACCCCAGACTGAAAGGTGTGGAGGATGCTTTTAGGCCATTACTGGGTCAGCTGGCAAAACTGGAATATGATCCACAAGCTAGATATTGCATCAAGGTAAATTTACTGAAGCATCTGACTATACTAGGGTTACACAAGAGAATATCTTGATTCTTACGAAATATACACTAAAGTGTTTATGGACAAAAGGCTATGGGGCACTAAATGTACCTCCAACGAATGGGAGCACAAGAGTACAAAGAGAGAGAAAGAAGAAAATGGGGTGAAACGTGGGCGTGGGTGAATTTATGTGGGGAATATACAGGTTTTCTCTGTACTAGTCTTATTCTTGGAATATTCTCTAAGTTTGAAATTATTTCAAAATAAAGAGTTATAAATGGTAGGAAGCTGGGCATGGTCACGCACACCTATCATCCCAGTTACTCAGGGTCACATGCTTGAAGCTAGCCTGGGCAACACAGGGAGAGACTGTCTCAAAATAAAGTCAAAAAAAGCAGGAGTGGGGTGGGCTAGAGATGTAGCTCAGTGGTAGAGCATAGCCTAGCAGGTATGAGGCCCTGGGTTATTCCTAGTCCCACCACCAAAAAAAAAAAAAAAATCACCAAGGATGAGCAAAAGCTGTCACTCTTAGAACAGGAATGAGTATGCCTGCTACAGGCCCCTTCCCAGGACACTGTTGACATTTCAAAGACAGAAAAGTGAAATAGGGATAAATGGTCTTAGATTCTTTTCACCTCCATTTCAGGGTTCTCTTTACCAGGTTCAAAGTTAAGGTCAAAGGCTATGTATGTTTAGACTGGCACGTGATCCTCTTAGGAGAGTGGGTATGGATGAAGGACTCTTGATTTCAGTGAAGGAAATTTCTAGTGGCTCCTCAAATGTCAAAACTGAAAACAAGAAGGCCAAAAAGATACACACTCCACTGTCAGAGCACGGACACTGGTGTCTGTGGCATCCTGAATGCATGGTAACTAGAATCAATGTGTGATCATCAATTTCATTCCACACTTCTACAAATAAGAATCAAAAGTCTGAAAAAGGTACCATTTCTTTGTATAGTTGCACTGGTGAGACTGTATTCACAATGTACAAATTCCACCCAGCCTCGACTGTAGGAGGTATCTTGTTCTTAACACTGGCATCTTTCCTAGAACTAAGAGCAAAACAAAGGATAAGCATTGTAAGAAAAACATGTTATTTTTAAATGGTAAATATTGGGTACTATATGATAACTATGACATAACTTTCAATATTTTCTTCAACGCTTAGCTGTATAATCAATCTTGTTATTTTTAAATGGTAAATACTGGGTACCATACGATAACTATGACATAACTTCCAATATTTTCTTCAACACTTAGCTGTATAATCAATCTTGTTATTTTTAAGTGGTAAATATTGGGTACCATAAGATAACTATGACATAACTTTCAATATTTTCTTCAATGCTTAGCTGTATAACCAATCTTCCCTGAACATTACTTCACAATACTCCACAGGCCTACAGCATTTAGTATCATGTATTGACAACCCAGTTGCTTCCAATTCACCCTTTAAGTATGCTCAAATGAGCAATAAGCTCAAAAAACCAGTGAGACTCCTGCAGGCTATGAAAGTCCCTGTGCCTGGCTCTCTCCTACAGGTGACCTTCATGAGCCCAGCTACATGCTCTAGGCCGCAAATCTAAGCAGAAACAACATGCAAAACACTTATGCTGCTGGGAAAATGTAGAAGACTCATACAATTTAAAGATTTGGCCGGGTGTGGTGGCACACACCTATAATCCCAGCATTTTGGGAGGCTGAGACA
>CM053409.1:7239436-7267560 GCA_028644305.1 Xerus rutilus
CCCTGGGTTCGATCCTCAGCACCACATACAAAGCAATAAAATAAAGACATTGTGTCCATCTACAACTAAGAAAAAAATTAAAAAAAAAAAAAAAAAACATACTACAGAGCAGGAGTCCCCAGGAACACCTTGACATAACCAAGTGAAGGACCAGAACACACCTAACAGGGCGCCAGAGTAGAAGGGCTTCTTCACCAAGGAAGGCACTCTGGCTTCGTCACAGCTGGGAGCCTCGGCCCAATGGCAGTAAGGGCCTTCAGCCAGGAGGCTCTCCAGCTGTGGGCGCTCCCACCTCTGTTTCAGCGGGCCACTGCTGTCCATTTCCACAGTTCTGGAAATGACCTCTGGAGTCCTCACAGTGACCAGGACAGCAGCACCAGCGCTCACAAATCTGGAGCAGTTAGCAACCTTGGGGAGAACAGCAAACTCCTGCAGTCAGAATGACAGCGCCAGTGGCTATGACCACAAAGGGCAATGGCCTCAGGTTCTGGACTGGAGACACAGGGGCCTCTGACTCACTTATGCCCACGGTGATCCAGCTTGTTGGCCGTCGCTGGAACACTAACAACAGGAGAATAAAGCCAACTGAAATGAACGGTGAAAGTTGGAAAGATGTCCAAGATAAGCTGCCAGGCAGAACCGCAAGCTGCTCAACGGTGGGGGCGTGTGATCCACTTCCACCAAGTAACTCACAGCAGAGCAAGAATTATAAAAAGAAAAGCTGGACAAATGCACACTGATCATTGATGCTGCTGATTCCGGTGTGTAAGATTATGAGGGGGCTGGGGCTGTAGCTCAGTGGTAGAGAACTTGCCTAGCATGTGTGAGGCACTGGATTCGATCCTCAGCACCACATATAAATAATAAAATGAATAAAAATAAAGATCCATCAACAGCTAAAAAAATATTTAAAAAAAAGATTATGAGGGGCTGAGGCTATGGCTCAGTGGTTGAGCGCTTGCCTCACATACGTGAGGCACTGGGTTCGATCCTCAGCACCACATAAAATAAAGATATTGTGTTCATCTACAACAAAACAAAATATTTAAAAAAAAAAAAAGATTATGAGGGCTTTCCAATGTACATACTTCTGCAAGATTGGTATTTTACATGATTTTATATTGTTCCTTGATCCTTCAGAAAAAAACAAAACTATGCTTTTAAAGATATGTAAACACACCAATCTTCCAGAAACTTTTCAAGACAAACTTACGGCACAAGACATTTCTAAAATATGTACCTACTAGATAAAATTAAAAACATGTAAAAATGTGCTTTTTTAAAAAAAAACAATTTAAAAAAAAAATAGAAGCTGGGCACCCTTAATAAGAATCTGAATTTACCTAAAACAACTACTATTCCAATGTCCAATAGCTCCACAGTCAAATTAATGCTATCAGAGTATCTTTTGGTGCTGATAACTCTGCATTCCAAATTAGTTCCAGACTCAGACGTGGAAGAGGGGCATGAATTTAGTGGGTCCACTCACTGCAACTGCAATGTCCTGTCCACACATGTGAGCAGAGACAGAAAGATGGGTGGTCTTTGCATTTGGGGACAGAGTGTACCATTTCTCTTCCTTCCTTCTCTCTCCTCTCCTTGGCTTCTGAGATGCTGCAGCTTCCCAGGTTCCTCTGTGGCCTTCAAGTTCACCCTCCTCTTGCTTATGGAACCTGCACCAGAGTTTGGTTCTTTGCTGACTTCTCCCTTCTTCACACCCGTCTTCACACAGACGTCCCGCTTTGAGAGGCAGCTCATTTTTGATGGTAATGAACTTCTAAGCCGTCTTCTCTACCCTTACCTATAGTCCTCTGTGTGTCCAAAACCCAACTCAGCATTTCTTCTTAATATTTCACAAGCATCTCAAACCCAAATGTCTAAACTGAACTTCTCCTTTGCCCCACAGCACATCAGCTTCCTTTCTTTCATAAAGTCAGGCTTGAAGCCCTGGTGGGGTGCTTCGTGCCTCCCCATCTCCATCATTCCATGACCCCAAGTAGCTCTCCTGGGCAGCCTCTCCCAGCCACTCCTCCTCCTCTCACCGCCGCTGCCCTGCCAGCCCCAGCCCTCAGCATCCCTTCCTGAAACATCCCGATAGCTTATTTAGCAATGCAGTCCATCCTCTCTAACAGTCACCATTAATTTTCCTAATGCAATACTTTGATCACATCACTTTCTCCACTTAAAATGTTGAAGAATTCCTCAGTTTAATTTCAAAGCCTCGGGTGCACTCTCACACGTCACTCCCACCTCCCCTGTCCTTTTCCGTTTCTTCCTACTTAAAGAACCTCACTGCACACTGACAGCTGGGAAGACTAGCACCCTCCACGATGTTCACTTCAGAAACACACTCCCGTTGCCAGCATTTCTCCTAGTACCAGAATTCAGGAGGAGAAGCAGGCAGCCCCCAGGCAAGGGTGTCTAGTCCCCAGGTGGCTTCCATGCAGTTTGAATACACTGTAGCACCTGCTGGAGATTCCAATATTACTGCCGAGTAAAAAATCACCATCCTATGCAATAAAGTACCGACATTTCTGAAAAACTAAACAGAGCCTTTGTTTATAGTCTTCCTTCTACCTCTAATACTCATCTCTTCTAATTTCCATCCATCAGAATTCTAACTAACTTTGAGGCCTAGTTCCAAACACAACCACCTATCTAAAACAGCCCCACAGGACCTAGCCAAAAGTACCTTCCCTAGTACTCCCAGAACAAACTACAGTTTCACGAAGCCTTAAGATCTTTACCAAAAATCCCCTAGTGTGTGTCCCCTTCACATGTCTCTGCTCTTCTCTTACACTGTTTTAGAAAGCACATGGTGTATTTTATTCATGGTTGCTTGGCCAGAGGGTCCAAAGCCATGCCCTGAACATAATCTGACCTCCAAAAACAGGAAACAAAACCAAAAGCATCACTTATTACTGAGATAAAAGGAAATGAGATCAAACTCCTCCTCCAGAACCAGTTTACACGCCAGCATACTAGGGCAAGACTACAGAGAAGATAATTACCCCTGACCAACACAGACTTTGGCTAACATTCATATGGCCACTCTGTGAATGTTTTCCATTTGTACCAATCGGGGGTTGAATGAGATCATCTTTCTATCCCATCACAGTTCTGAACCACTTTGAAATCACTTGATTCACACTGAAAGAATACAGCAGCAATGAGAAAAGGAAATCTGAAAGGAACCTAAAGAGATGTCTTGACTGACCCCACCGACTCTCACTGGAATTCCCATGAAAATCTCCCTTATGAGGAACCTCAGACTGGTACCCACAGGTGTCACAAAGATATCCACCCAGTCTAAGGACACAAAACAAAGACAAAGCCAGGGTCCAAATCTTTAACGCTGGAAAGGCAGCCACAGGCCATCAGGCCAGATTTGCAAAGACTGATATAACCTATTAACTTTCAGTGCTCTCTTCTGCTTCACAGGATTCTCGGTTAAGATTGAGGCAGCACCTCAAGCACTTACAGAAAAACAAGTGTCTCAAAGGCCAGCAAGTAAACTGCAATAGTACCTTGTGATGACGTGTAAGAACTGTGGCGTGAGCACGGCCTGCTGGGACTTCTCAGGGTACTGGTAGATTGACATTAATTCAACAGACTGGACAACCATGTAGAGATAGCCCACATGAGGTAGGGAGAAAAAGCAAAAGAGACTCAGCAACTCTTTTTCCTGAGACAAATTTTTTCCATCAGAAGAAAGCGAACCTGCATTCAAAAATGAAAGAAAGAAATACCATGAAGCTAGTAAGAAAAGCGGAGAGAATCAATACCTGGACTTTTCTATGCAAACTGCTTCCCTGGGTAACCAAAGAGTTGCTAAGGGGAAGCTGTTCTTTATGGAAGAATGCCAGTAGGAAATGAAAAAGAAGTGACAGAATTAGAATATCACTATTTTGTGACCCCTAATAAATGAACAGAACTAATAATGATCATCAGTGGCAGAAAGCATCACACAAAATCCACTCGATAACCACAAGTTTTTCAACAGATATACTTGCTACAAAAATATAATAATAATAATAATAATAACAATAATAATAATCTGATCAAGCCTGAATCTAGACCACCATGGTTAATAGAAATGTAATATGAGCCACATTTGTAATTTAAAGTTTCCTAGTAATCATATTTTAAAAAGTAAAAAGAGCCAGGTGTGTTGGCACATGCCTATACTCCAAGTACTTTGGGAGAATGAGGCAGGAAGATCACAAGCTAAAGACTAGCCTCAGTAACCTGGTGAGACCTTCAGTAACTTAGTAAGATCCTGTCTCAAAATAAAAAATAAAAAGGGTAGGGGATATAGCTCAGTAGTAAAGCACTCCTGGGTTCAATTCTCAGGACAAAAAAAAAAGTAAAAACTATAAAAGGAAATAGGTAAATTTCTAGTAACATTGTATTAATTCCAACACATTCAAAATATTATTTGAACAAGCAATAAACAAAATAGTTAATAAGATATTTTATATATTTTTGTACAGTCTTCAAAATCTAGGGCGTATTTCCTTCCTATGATATATCTCAACGTACACTAGTCCTATTTCAAGTGTTCAAGGGCAATGTGCCTTATGCATACAGGACGGTGCAGATTTAGATCCAACTACCAACCCACATGAAATCCTGTGGACACAGCAGCATATTAAATAACACTGTGAGGAGCTGACTGGCAAGATTCAGGATGTGGGGAATTTTATAGGAACAGTTCAATTCCTTGCTAAATGAATTACAAAGAAAAGATTTTAAGAGACTTAAAAGATGACAGCCATCAACTGCAAAGTATGAACCTTATTTATTTGTGTACCTGATTCAAACAAAAGAATTATAGAAAAAAAATTTTAGACAATCAAGAAATTTTGAACATTGCCTAGATACCTGATGAATTTTTAAATGTGAAATGGTACTTGTGAGTTTAAGTAAAAGAATCCTTTCCTTTTAGAGATGTATGCTGAGATTCCATGGATGCAAATAGCCTGGCCTGAGCGGGGGAAGGGGATGGGCACACAGGGCTCCCTGAACTGTCTTCTCACTAACTATGCTGGAAAGCAAGCATTCGTAACCAAAGCCCCCCCTGAATACTCCTCTTACTGACACCCTTCAAGGTCACCCATTAATATGAAGCCCGTTTCGGTACTCTCCACAACTGGCCAGTCGATTGTCCAGTTTTTCCCTCCCTCTTCTTCCCTACACCTATGGGGCTCTAGCCAAGCAGAACTGCTCACTAACGTCCAAACAAACCTAATTTTATATCCTGCACGTGTTGGTTTCCCTAGGTAACATCTTATCAGAATCTCTTCTAAAAACCCTCTCCTCCTCTAGGGCCCAGCTCACAGGTACCACCCATCCACCCGTCTGTCCCTAGAGTGAGTGTTCATCAGACACCTACCCAAAGTGCTGCTGTCCTGAGTTCTAGGGACACAATACAGCACAAGACACAGCAACTGCCCGCACAGCCTGCATTCTAGTGATGGGGCTTCGGATGGAGGACAAACAAGAAAATTCCACAGTGTGAGGACAAGGGTACTGAAACTGACAGGTCAAGGACGTCCCTGTGATGAGGTTACGTTTAAGCTGGGCACTGAATGACCCAAATGTGACCGTACAAAATCTAAGGGAAGTACATTCTAAACCTGGAAGAGGAATTAACAGGTCTTACACAAAAATGCACTTGGCATATCTGAGGAAGAAAGGAAGTCCATTGGGCATGTCTCCTCCACAGATGGAGAACAGTCAGCAGGCTGAGAGTGAGACAGGACGAGTTCAGAGTCAGGTCATGGTGACCAGGGAACGCATTCGGGAGTTTCTATTCCCAGTGCTCTGGGAAGCTCATTGAGTTCAAGAGCTGACCCTCTAACGTGGCTCCTAGCCCTGTCGGGTCTCCAGCCTCAGTCTCCATCCTCTCCCTTGCTGCATGCTCCCTGATCTTGCTTCTCTCAGTTCCTCAAACGTGATATTCTCTCCCCACCACAGAGCCTTTGCTACTTCCTCTGCTGGCAGCTCTCCCCCTTCCCTGCACCAGCCTGCACTCCCCAGGCAGCTCCGTTCATCCTCTGCCTCAGGAAGCCTGGCTAGACCCCACACTGGACCCCAAGCCAGGTCAGGATCCTCAGGAACAGGCTCTCACAGTGGGGTGTCTCCCCCAAAGAGCACTCATCTCAGTGTGATCTTGTGACTGTTTGATTAATATCTACCCCCACTGGATGGTAACTCCACATGAGCAAGCAGGTTGCTACTCAGGCTTCCCTGCTTCCCCAGGACTTAGCACAGTGCTCAGCACAGTTAATACGCAATAAGTGTTCACTAAAAGAAAAAAAGTGAAGTCACAAAGATACTAAACTAGAAT
Source organism: Xerus rutilus (assembly GCA_028644305.1). Classification (NCBI taxonomy): domain Eukaryota; kingdom Metazoa; phylum Chordata; class Mammalia; order Rodentia; family Sciuridae; genus Xerus; species Xerus rutilus. The sequence goes on from CM053409.1 coordinate 7,245,789, forward strand.
AATACTTAATATCTTTTTCTAGACAACATCTAAAGAAGTTAAACAGACCATGACCAAGTACAGAGCCTACTGGTGGTTCTCAATGGTGGAAACCATTAGACTCATGGCGAGCATTTAAAAAATACCGATGCCCAGACCCTAACACTAACCAATTAAATCAGAATCTCCAGCTCGTAGAGCCTCGGCATCTGCAATTTCAAAGCATCCAGGTTCAAAACCACTGCTGTGAAGGAATTTCCATCTAGTCCACATTTTCCCATCTTGCTCACAAGGTCATCAGAAGAAAGTGTCAAACCTGCAGCTGGAACGCAGATACACCTCAGCTCTAACAGCCTCCAGTTTGCTTTTCTGGTCCCAGAGATCTTTCCAAAGAGGGAAGCGGGCTGTGGCCATCACGCCCCTTCCATGGCATCACGTTCTGCAGGCTGCCCTCCCTCTGTAGTGCTCACAGGGTTTGTCCAGGGCCACAGGGACCCAGTAGAAGAGCACAATCCAGCACCTGTGCCGGTCCTCCCTGCTGCCCTAGCCCTGTCACCTCTGCGGCTCCCTGCTGCCACATGTACCTGTGTGGAAAACGGGGAGCAGGTGAAGGGAATGCAACTTGATTTCATCTGACAAGCTGTAGAACGAGATATCAGGAGTAAAACGCCTGTGGGTTGAAAAAGAGGGAAGAATCTAAGTTCCCTGTCCTTGAAGGAGGTCCATAAACACTAAACACTGGTGGACAACAAGCTCTGATACCTGTAGAGCAGGTGCTGAACGTGAGAGTATTTGGTGCTTTCATCAGCCCATCCCGTGGACTCCAGCGTAACCGAGAGCCCAGACTGCTTGCTCTTCTCACCAAGAAGTTCCATGGGCTTTTGGCAGATCACAAAATCATCTGGCTCAAACTGTGAAGTTTTATTGCCAGTGCCTTAAAAAATAAAACCAGAGAATTTAATTTCAGGCACTACTCTACCTGTGTGAAAGAAAATTAGCTTTCACAATATCCTCCAACCAATGCAATAGACACATAGCAGTTTCATTTCTATACACACATTTCCCACAGGTACAGGATACTACAGTTTTGAGGAGTCTCGGCACTTGAACATTTATTCCTCACAACGGATAAAGTATGACAGGACAGGTATCATCATCCCTTTGTACACACGAGGAAACTGAGTCAGAGATGGTGTTACCTGACGTCATCCAACTAGGAAAGATGAGACTGAGGACTGGAAACCCTCATGCAGCAGCTGTTTCATTACTTACATGGACACACGTGTGGAAACACATTTACATGCTACAGAAAAAGATACAGATGGACAGACCATAAAGGCAAATTTGACGTAACAGGAATAACTCAATCTGTAAATAACATGACGAGTGTCCTTTAGAGACTGTCAAAGGTGAAGGATTTCTCCACGCTTAAAGCAAGGAAATAAGTTAGATCCATGATTTATTTACCTTCTTCTGTCTGTTTCGCTGGAGTGTGGGCCTTATGTGAATAGTGGCTAACTCTCTCTCCAGTTTTACGGTCCGATTCCAGTTTTAGGATTAAGACTTCTAAGTCTGACATGACAGCAACATAGCCAACACAAAAAGAAATTTCAATAGGAGTGATGCAATCTATATGTATAATTAAAGAACGTTCAAAGTCCAGTACTGAGAATTCCTCATCAATGATCCGATACTTCAAACTAAATAACACCAACTTATTTGTGCAGCCAACAAGGAGGTCTCCTTTCACCGGGCAACAGGAAATGCACAAGGGGGCCTCAGAAAGGGGCATTTCAACAATAGACATCTGGTCCCTAAAGGTGTCTCTGAAGGGCACCTCCACATTGTGCCCAACCATTCGAATGCACACACGAGAGTTCTCGGTCCTTTTACTTCTCCAGTTCACATAGGCACGCAGAAACGTGGCTTTGTTTTTCTCTTCAATTGCTACCAAGTAGTCTCCTGAAAAGGAAGTGAGATCATGGTTGGAATTTGTAATTAACACTTATTTCACTATCATGAAATGGAACATGCAGATAGCGGAACTAAAGACTGAATGAAACAAAACCCTGAGTAGGTGAATTTCTAAGTTGCATTAGGCACTGAGGTTCCGAAATACAATCAATCCCCACTTCAGTGTCCTAAAATAACCTACCCATTACCCTGTAACACGGAAACTGTCCTTCCCTGCATTAGCTCTAAGGACTCAGCACAGCTCTGACAATGCTCTGCTGGAGAAAGGATCCAGCAGTTCTAGAGAATTAGGGGGACTTGTTAAAATCAGGTGGAAGTTAAAGACCTGTGCTTAACAGTTTACACATCATCCCCTCCCCTTCCCACAAGGCGCAACTCAGGGGAACAAGCAGCAGCTTAATACTAAATAGAACAGAAGGCCAAGTTCATTTTCTCTTATTGGCTGGCTGAGATTTTCTAACTCATAGAAACTCACCGGGCAACAGGAAATGCACAAGGGGGCCTTGTGCATAGAAGTGGAATATATCTGTTGCGAGGAGTCAAAATGGTGAAGTGGTGCAAAGACACAAAGTGAAGGGCTTAACACTCTTGCCACTGTGGGGTCATCCCTGAGACCCCCTCAACACGCGGCCTACTGCACCCTTCCACGTTTCTCTCGTATCAACACAGATCACAGGGCAGTCTTCTTTTTTCTGTGTTGCACTAAATACGTTTAACAATCCGCAAGTTTTAAAAATGATCAATAAATCTTCCCCTCCAAGTCCATACATGGATATCTATCATGATTTTCATTGTCTGCAAAATATCCTATATGGACACGTGCCATCATGTGTTCAACAAGTCCCCTACTGATGTGCATTCCAGTGTTTCCAGTACTTCTTTGCCACCATCCCTCATTCTATAATCAACAGGCCTCTGCCTATGTTTGCAGGGGGATTTGTTTTAATGGTTTAGATTCCAGAAGTGAGAACGCTGAGCCAAAGGGCAGGTGCATTTTAAACTTCAGAAGGTACTGCCAGGCCACTATCCTAATTACGGGACCGAAATACTGACCTCCAGCAGGACCGCAAGAACACACCTACTTCCCACATCCTCCCTAGCTCTGACACTTTGGGGAAGTGTGGAATCCAGTGGTGGGTGGGATTTAGTTTCCAGACCACTTACAAAGCTAGCCTTGTGTCAACCATGGGTTGTTTCTCTTCTGCAAGTTCACCTTTTTAACATAAACGGCTCGTTTATGTAGTCAGATATGTATCTTTTCCTTCTGAGCTTCCTGCCTTGTCCCACGTAATGGCCCCTTGAATTGCTTTAACCTTCTGGTTCTTGTAAATAATCCTGCTATGAACATTTGTGTACAAATATCCATTCAAGTCTCTGCTTTCGATTCTCCTGGGCATGTGCGCAGGAGTGGAACTGGGGGGCACTGGTAATTTCATGTTTAATTCTTGGTTAAGAGCCACCCTGCTGCCCTCCACAGTGGCTGTGCTAGTCTATTTTCCCACCAGCAAGGTACAAGCATTCCAGTTTCTCCCCGTTGTTTTCTTAAAATAGCCATCGTAGTGGGTGTGAGATGGTATTCCATCACGGTTTTAATTCGCATTTCTCTAATAACCTATGTGCTTTTGGCTATTAATATGTTTTCTTTGGAGAAATACCTATTCGAATTCTTTGTCCACTTTTTTTTTCCTTTCTCTCTCTCTCTTTTTTTTTTTTTTTGCAGTTCTGGGCATCAAACCCAGGGCCTCACGCATGCTAGGCAAGCACTCTACTCCAGTCTCATCTTTGCCCATTTTTTAAATCAAGTCGTTTTGTTGCTGTTGGATTGTAATTCTTTAATATATTCTGGATCTTAATCCTTTATCAAAATACATGATTTGCATATACTTTCAATTCCACAGGTTGCCTTTTCAATCTTTTGGCAGGGTCTCCAATGCACAAAAGTCTTTAACTTTTATCACGCACAATTTATCTAGTTTTCATTTGTGACCTATACTTTGGGTGTGATATTCAAGTTAGTAAATGCATTTTAAAACTAAGCATATTTGCTTATCTAAAATAAAAGCTTTTCATTCATGTACCCTATAAATAAATATCTGCTTTGTTGACAGAGTCCACAAGTCCACTAGAGTTCACAGTCTGCAGTGCCCATGTTGTGCTGGATGTTTCTAGATTAAGGACTTGTTCTGAAAATGAGGAATTAGCTCTTGCCAAGCAGTACTCCCTAATAAGCCTCAGGATCAAAGCTGAAGAGTTAACCTTCACAACAGCCCCTTAAGGTATCCATCTCCCTCTCCATTTTATAGATCAGGTTCAGAAGTTCAGACTAGCCAAGTAATCTGCCTAAGGCAACACAGCCCACAGGTGAAGGAGCTGGAATTTAAACCAGGGTCCCAGAAGCTCAAAGGCTCATTTCCCAACCACACTGCTTCAAACTGTTGGAAGAAAGATCTGTGTGCAGGGCTCTGTGGAGATGATAACCTTTACAAGAAAAGGCAACTAAATATTTTTAAGCATAATGTGCACAGTGATTCATGTTAATTTGCAATAGCTTCAGTCCTCATTAGGTAAATTAAAAAATAATTATCATTTTTACTTTAAAGCGAGTTATTGATTTTTAAAAATAAGTAAACTTTTCCTTTTATGCAGCAAGATCACAAAGGTGACTTACAGCAATGGTACCAGATTAAAGAAAAGACACATTCCTATAATAAAAATGACATAATAAACATCAGAATATGTTTTAATACTTCAGAAAAGTTGACAGAAGGCAGGATATGGGGTAGGTGGATGGGCTAGGGATTGTACTAAAGGACAGGCTATGATAGCCATGTGGCTTTGTCCTCTGTAAGAGACCTGCAAAGCATTTAAAGTAAATGTAAATACAATAATTCTTCCCATTTTTGACAAGGGAAGATTTGCTACAGAGAACACTGAGCGCTGAGAACAGAAATTCCCAGGTCCCACTTCCTGGAAATGGAGGAAAGAGCCAAAAGACAAATGCTGAGGAGTGGAAGTCAGGTTTTCTGAATATCAGGACAACCAGGAGCCAGCCCTAGTTTAATTAAGCATGAATTAATAGAAGCTATACCCAGCCGTGAAGTTCAAACTGCAGACTGAAAGTTACCCTTGAGCTACATGACCCAAGATAAAATGCCATCCACATGACTCCTCAACTTTGAGGCAGCCAAAGAGATTACAAAAGAAACCTTTGTTCTCCGAAGCTTTAAAATGGAGATGATTAGGCTACTTGTGGACTCCCGCAGCCAGTGTGGCTGAAGTCAGTGTTTCTCAACCCTGGCTAACCATCGGACTCACTACAATGTTGGCCTTGCTCCAGAGAAACCAACACTGTACTTCTGAAGGTGTGGTCCAGGCGTGGGGATGTGTGTTTAAGCTTCTCAGGTGATTTTGATGCACAGAGAATGGACATCCAAGGATTCCAGGAATCAACACTAGTGACAGGCAAGAAACCAGAGGTTCACATAATGCCTATCTCTTTGAATTTCAGGATGAATGTCCATGTCTGTCTCTGTTGTGTCTGTTTCTCTCTTTCTCTCTCTCTTTCTCTCTTGCATTCTTGCATGCACACACACACACACTAAAGTCGAAACTGTTGAATTTGCCACATGATAGAACTCTTTTTTTCTTTTTTGCAGTGCTGGGGATGGAACCCAGGGCCTCGCACACGCTAGGCAAGTGCTCTGCCACTGAGCTACACTTCCAGCCCGAACTCTTGAAGGTGAAAAAACCTATTCCTAAAAGAGGATACAGTGGGAGAAATAGAAATAACAAAATCAGAATCTTCCTGCTGAAAGGGAACTTCCAGGCCAAATGAGTGGTTTTTCAAAAAGGTCTGTGGAGTGCTGTGCAGGCCCCAGTTAATGTTGTCATTAGTCAAAATGAAATAATAATGACAACATAGTAAGATGCTCATAAAGTTAAAGGTTCTGTTCTCTTCTTTTACAAATCATGCTTTCAGTAAATATTAAGGCTTTGGTTTTCTTAAATAGGCATCTTTACTTGATGAAATAAACAGCCGGATGCTATGGAAGTCCCACTCTTTGTAGCTGGCCCTCAAAAATCCCAATGTCTGAAAACCACTGACCTAATAATTCAACTTAATTCTTTTAAAAGAAGAAACTGAGACCCAAAGGTTCCTATAAACTCATAGTGAATCAGCAGCAGAGCAGGGATTAGAGGGAGATCGCCAGTCCTCCAGGTTTGTGCTCTCTGCTTCATTAGTATCATAGCCACAAGCTTTCTCACCAAGAATACTGCAGTTTACATCCTCCCAAAAAGCAGGAATCAAAGTTTAAGTGTATTAGGCAGTTAAGAAAAACAACAACACCAACAACAACTAGGACGAATGCTTATGTAATCCGAAAAAGCATCTGTTTTCAAATGTTGAAATTTTTTAAGATAAGGGCAAACTCACCCAGTGTCCTTTGGCATTGCTTCACATTTCTGGTGGAAAAAAAGGAGTTGATGCTCCTACTGCTGTTTCAGGAAGGAGGTGGGGAACTAGTTTAAGACCAAGTGATATAGACAGGTAGATTAGATGGATAGATAAGATAGGCAGAAAGGATGGATGGATAGATACAAGAGGACAGATCAGTACATAGTATGAGCCTTAGATAGATACATAAATAGATACATAGATACATAGATAGATAAATAGATAAAAGATAGACAGGCAGATCAGTACATAGTATGAGCTTTCAAAAACCGCCAGACGCGGGCTGGGGTTGTGGCTCAGTGATAGAGCATTTGCCTCGCATGTATGGGGCACTGGGTTCGATTCTCAGCAACACATAAAAACAAATAAAACAAAATGAAGGTATTATGTCCATCAACAACTAAAAAAATTTTTTTAAATAAAGAAATAAACTAAAAAAAAAAAATGTCAGAAGCGGGCGGAAGTATTGATGTAAAATACCTGGCTATGATCTGGAATCATTTTTGAAGCTGGGAGTACCATGAGATTTCGGATAGTATTCTTCCCACTCTTACTTCTCTACGTGTTTGAAATTTTCTACATGAATAATTTCTCAGTGTCCAGCAGGAGTGGAACCGAGTCAGGGGCTCTCTGGGCGCTGGTTCAGGATGCGCGGGGCGCAGGCGCACCGCACGGTTACCACGACAACCGCACAGCTCCGCGCACCCTGCATGCAGCGCAGACCCGGGACCAGACCCATGGAGACCACCGGCACGTGCCGGGAGGCGCCAAGTCCCGCCCTCCCACCCCGGGAGCGGCTGCCTGGTGCTCGTCCGCCGGGGAGGAGGCCCAGGCAGGGCCCAGGATCCCCGCCCCGCCCCGCCCGCTGCTACTCACCGGCCTCGCTGTAGACCATGCGCAGCACCCGGCCCAGCGTGGAGAAGGCGCACCTGGGCTGGCACAGCTCCTGGCCGGCCACCGCGAACGCCTCCACCTTGCAGCCCGCCGCCACGAACAGCGCGTCGCGGCCCCCGCCGCAGACCTGCTCGGGCTCCAGCGAGCAGGGCACCACCTGCTGCGACCCGAACGGGTGCAGGTTGTACAGGTGCACCATCCCGGCGCCGGCCGCCCGGCCTGCCCGCGCCGTGGGGCGCCCCGAGACCCCGCGCCGGCGCCCAGGCGCGACCACTTCCGCGAGCCCGGGCCGCGCCAGGTCACGTGGGCGCCGCCCCGACCCGCGCTCCGCTTCTTAAAGAGGCCGCCACCTCGCCGCGCCAGAGCGGGAGCTAAGGCGCAGTCAGGCCGGCTCCCTCTGGCCGTGGGCCGGGACGCCGCCGCCCAGAGCTCGCCGCAGCCCCCGTCCGCCGAGTACTTAGTGGGTGCGGGGACCGCGGTGTCCTTCCCTCCGTCTTTTCCCATGACTGCTTCGTGCGGGGCGGATGACACTTGGTCGCCTTTCCTGCACGGTTCCCTACCTGTTTCCTCTGCAGGCTTTGAGCTTCAGAAGAGTGGGGCTGTGGCTGGGCGTGGTGGCGCAGGCCTGACGTCCCAGACGCTCTGGAGACTGAGGCAGGAGGATGGAAGTTCAAGGTCAGCCTGAGCAATTTAGTGAAACCCTGTCTCAAAATAAAAAATAAAAAGGACCGAAGATGCAGCTCAGTAGCAGCGCTTGCGTAGCCCTGGGATGGATCCCCATTACCGAGAAATAAAATGGAGCTGCAAAAACAAACGGGATGCAATGGCTCAGCTAGGGGCCACAGACACCGAAGTGGTTCCAAAATACTGGAGATTTTGGAACGGTTTTGTGGTAAAGAGCTGAGCCTCGACGGCGCTCTGCAAAAAGATGTTTGCTAAATGAAAAAATCCGCGGGCATCGTTCTGTAGGCATTTGACAAAAGATTGGTTTGAGTCCCCAGAAGATAGAAGGACCAAGGGAAATCCCCCGGCTCTCAATGCAGCGCTGTCCTGTAACCTGTATCCCTCATCTGATCTATTCCTGCATCTCAACCAGAAGCTCCTTCTTGCAGAAGGGTGCACTCCTTCTGTGCACCCTCCCCTTTAAAAAAAAAAACACATTCAGATAAACCAGGCATTACAGCTACTCTTTCCAATTCTTCTCAAAAATATGTGTGTTCAGTATGGATTGAGGGATGTGTCTTATTTTGACACAGGGATAGAACTGAAAAGAGCAAAATTTCCTTCAGTTTCCAGTTCAATCACTCTCAAGAGCACTTCATTCCAAGAATATATAAGTTAGGTGCAATGGGATTAAAATGCTACTTGCCTCAGTTTCCTGTGTCCTCCAGCTGAATCAAGTATCTTTTAGTGATAACCTTCCTTTCCCCAACCAACAGGGAACTCTGGGAAACAACAGGTTTATCAGATTCACTGAGGTAGAGACATGGACAAGAGGTCGCTCAGGGCAGGAAGGTTCCTATAGGAAAAAAAACTGGACTAATATATTCCACAATTTACCTGTTCTAGACACAACAATTGTAAATACCCCTTTTCCCTCTCAAACTATCTACCATGTGGTCCTTTTTTGATTAATTTTCTCCAAGACTGGCCTGATATTAATTTAATGCAATTACACCTGCAGAAAATGTCTATTTTGTAGAAAGAAGTGAGATTTGCCCAAAGCCTAGAATCCAGTGTTCTTGTGCAGATATCCTCTTCCCCCTTGCTACAGTCCCTGCGTGTCTCATCTAAGATTCTTTGGCAGGAAACACGCCTCATTGGGGGGAGGGGGGTATGTGTCTGGCTTCCTGTCTGTCAGGAGCTGTGAGCCAGAGCTGCCCACTTGTTTTTTCTGCTACAAAAGCAGAGGCAGCCAAGACATGACATCTTTTTTTGGAGGGCTACCTACAGTGTTCATCTGTGAGGGCTGCCATAACAGATGCCACCAGGCTGGGCAGCTTCAATAGCATTTCATTTTCACAGTTCTGGGGGCTGGAAATCCAAGATCAAGATGTTGGAAGGCCTGGTTTCTCCTGAGGTTTTTCTCCTTGGTTTGTTATGGCCACCTTTTTGTTGTGTCTTCACGTGGTTTTTCTTCTGTATGCCCACATTTCCTCTGTCAGGCCCACCTACATAACCCCATGTAACCTTGATTACCTCTTAAGCCCCATCTTCAAACAGAGCCACATCCCAAGGCCCTTGGGGTTAGAGCTTTGACATATGAATTTCAAGGGCGGTGGCACAATTTAGCCCATAACAGAGGTGCTTAGGGGTGGCATTCTGGTTGGTATAACCTAACCTGAGGACTTTAAGCTGTATTGCTGAGGAGGTTCAGGGGAATCATACAGGTATTATCATCCCCCAGATTCTCCTTGATGCTACCATTGGAGCTGGCTACAAAGATGGTTCTCCAAAGCCATGGACAAAAGCTCTCCCCAGCCAGCCTAGAACAAAAGGGTTCTGAATCCCCGGAGCACTGGTTCCCAGTCCCACCTGCAAGGTTATCTACATAGATCTCAGAAAGTGTATGGAGAGATTTACCCAGAAGATGGATTTACTTCTCATTTTTCTATTACTATATGTCCTCAAAGCATTTTCTGGAGAAGTAACAAAAATCAAAAGATAGATTGTAGCAATTCTCAAATGGCTCCTCTATCTTTGGGGAAAACAATTTAAAAACTCTGAAAAAATATTTTTTTAAATGATAGAAGCATCTTCCTGAAGAACAGAATGTGCCTGTCTCAGAGCAACTGAAGTGATTTCCACAGCTTGAGCACCACCATCAGGACTGCAGAGAGGCCCAAGGCAGCTGGGGAAATCAAGCCCCAGTGTGGAGGTGCCTAGTCCCTGTCTCAGGGACAGGGGGTTGGTGGAGTAAGGCAAACCCCAAGCCAGAGATGCCCCCTTCTCTCTTCCTCTTGCCCATTTTCTCTCTGAATGGCACAGGCAGGCTGGCCTGCTTGATTTAGATGCAAACAAATTTGTCTTTGACTTAAGATTCCCCACAGGGCCAAAAAATGCTCTTTTCTTGATTTCTGGGCAGTATTTATCAACTTTCTCTTCTTAAAACATTGTCTTCTCTTGGCTTCTGATATTCCACTCCTGTGTTTTCTCTGTCTCTTGTGGTGGATCCTACTCTTCGTGTTTTGGACTCTAAAGGTAGATATCCTGCCACATGCTCTATCTATACTCACTTTTTTTGGTGACAACAACAAATGCTAAATTTTATTTCACTTTCTTTTCAGTACTGGAGATTGAACTCAGGGGTGCTCTATCACTGAGCTACATCTCCATCTTTTTTAATTTTTTATTTTGAGACAGGGTCTTACTGAATTGTTGAGCCTGGCCTTGAACTTGTGATCATTCCGCCTCAGCCTCCCAAGCTGCTAGGACTACAGATATGCCCTACTGTGCCTGGCCTAATTGTATGGTTCTTAAAACTTTCTAAATATAAATATAGATTTAGAATTTATATCTCTAAATATAAATTTTTATCTCTAGATATAAATTTTATCCAAATTTATATCTCTAGACATTTAGCTTTTCTCTGGAGTTCTCACCTTGAATATCCTACTCAGATTTAACATTTCCACTGCCTGATTACCATTTTCAGACTTTAGATATCCAAAAGTCAACTTCTAATTCATTCACCTCCAACCTCTGCTTCTAACCTTCTTTAGCTAGGTCACTAGCATCACCCTTCACCAGTTGTTTAGGCCAAAACCCCAGGACCCATCCCTCCACCCCGTTCCCATCTAATCCATCAGCAAGTCCTGTCAATGTTGCCTTAGAATATATCCAGAATCTGACCATGTTTTACCATGTCACTGCTGCCATCCCACTCTCAGTCCCCATCATTTCTGTCCTTGGCTTTCTGACTGGTTCTCCTATATCCTTGTTGCACTATAGTCTTTTTTCCATAGAGCAACCAGACACCTTTTTTTTTTTAAGTCAGCACTTTTTCTTCCTTCCTCTTCTATTTCAGGTGTCCAGCAGTTCATCTTAAAACCATTAGGTAAGGCAGAGTACGGGGAAGCTGCACAGTGTGGGAGGAAGAAGCAACGGATAGTGGAAGGCAATGCCCAAGCAGGATGAAAGGTGTATCCATGATGGGGTTATGCTGCCTCCTCTAGAGAATCAGACACCAAGAAGGGGGAGAAGAGCTTCCTCATGGAGGGTAACCAGGTGTAGAGTGGCAGAGTCTACTTGTAGTAAGGAGGGCAGCTGAGCAGGACAAGGAAGTCATCATCCTTGAGGGTAAGAGCCTGTGCCAGGTGAAGAGTGTCCATGCAGGGGCAAGGGCTGGCCTGCCATGGGACATCATCCAGGGCAGGGAAGAGGAGTGTCCACATGAGAGGGGCAGCTTGGTGTGGAGGACTTATCTGTTCGGTGAATATATTAAGAAGAGTTAGCCAGGTGCAGTGGTGAACACCTGCAATCCCAGCTCCTGGGGAAATTGAGCCTGGGAAACATAGCAAGGCTCTGTCTCAAAACATAAAAAAGGCGGGGATGTAACTCAGTGATAGCGCACTCCTAGGTTCAATCTCATGTATTTGAGCTGGGGTAAGTAGGAGACAAGTTTCTTAGTGCTGGCAAAGGAAAGCATAATCACAAAAAGGAGAAAAGTAGACTTAGGAATGGGAAAATTAACGTTGTGGGTCATGTGACAGGATGCAATAACAACACAGTATCATTTCTGTGATAGTCATGCCAAAATTGCAAGAAAGTAGAGAAAAACATCAGACAGATGCAAATTGAAGAAGGTCCTAAAAATCACTGGTCTGTAATTTTCAACAGTGTCAAGGTCAAAAAAAGTCAAGACACAAGTAGGGAACTATTCCAGACAGGAGTCTAAAGAAACATAGCAGCTCATAATACACGTAAATTTTTTTGCTATTAAAGGCATTTTGGCAACAATTGGGAAAATTTGAAAGGGCTCTGAGGATTAAATGGTAGTTAATTTTGCTAATTTTCTGATTTTGATGATTGTATGGTGGTCATATAGGACAATGTCTTTATTTGTAGGGACACTTCAACACTATGTATATATTCAAAGAGTATACACTTTTTACGTTTTCAGTGGTGATAAGGCATGAGGTCAGCATCTTACTAGCTAAGAGTTACACAAAAAAAAGTTCTCTGTCTTGTATTTGAAATTTCTCTGTAATTTTGTGATTATTTCAAAATAATAAAAAATTAAAGATGGTAGCCCCATTCATAAGTGCTTCTACTTTCAGTCAAGATGAAGTAACAGGGACTGGATTTACTCTCTTGTCTGAATAACCAAATAGATGACACAATAGATGGAGGAAGGGTCTTCAAGACACGGACACTGGGTCAGGCAGGACTGTGCCTGAGAGATGGAAAACAAGCAAAAGCAAGGGCCCCAGCTTCCTGTCCAGAGGTAGTTTCAGAGGCACAGAGTGGGAGGCGGCACCTAGAAGGAGCTAGATGCTCTGGTCTTTTGGGTCTCCCTGAAATTCCCCACTATTTCTTATTGATATAATTACAAGGATAAATATACAAGTCCACAATTATAATCAAGTATTTCTTATTGAAATAGAACAGAATTACAGAGAGACCCAAAAGACCAGAACTTGAAGAAAGGAGATGGCTACATTTGAAGAGCAAGAACTCCAGAGATCTGCAGAGGATCAGGTGAAGTGGTAATTAAGATATACATGTGTTCCCAGCGCGATGGTGCACACCTGTAATCCCAGCGAGTTGGGAGGCTGAGGCAGGAGACTCACAATTTCAAGGCCAGCCTCAGCAACTTAGGGAGGCCCTAAGCAACTTAGTGAGACCCTGTCTCAAAATCAAAAGTAAAACAGGGCTGGGGATTTGGCTCAGTGATTATGTGCTCCTGGGTTTAATCTCTGATCCAGAAAAAAAAAATGTGCATGTGTGGAAACTGCTTAAAGCTGGACAAAGAACTGTCCAAAGGGATTAGAGGTAATTAAACTGGAGTTTGCACAGGACTGGAATAGTGAGTGTTCCTTATCAGCCAGACTGGAAAAACCCAAACTTAGCAGCATTGGGTAATGTATTCAGAAGGGGTTTGCTTCAGTGAGAAATAACAAAACCAACACATATGCTTTTTTAAAAAATATAAATGCTGCCTGCAAAAAACAAACTTTAAATATAAGGACCCCTCCCCAAAATAAATAAAGATAAGGACCCAAAATACGTCAACCTGATACTAATCAAAAAAGAATAAGTGACCATAATGCTATTAGATAAATTGGATTGCAAAGAACAGAATACTACCAGGGTTAAAGATGATCATTTTAAGGTGGGCACAGTGGCACACGCCTGTAATCCCAGCACTTTGGGAGGCTAAGATAGGAGGATCACAAGTTCAAAGCTAGCCTCAGGCAACAACAAAGCGCTAAGCAACTCAGTGAGACCCTGTCTCTACATAAAACACAAAATAGTGCTGGGGACGTGGCTCAGTGGTTGAGTACCCTTGAGTTCAATCCCCGGTACAAAAACAAAGAAAAAAAGAAACTAGAAAGTAAAAGTAAATTAGACCAAAAATGGGTAAAATAAAGAAAAAAATTTTTCAGAGCAGAATTTAGTGGAATAAAATACATAAAAACAATAGATAATTCAATAAAACCAAAAATTGGTTCATTGAGAAGATCAATAAAACTGATATACCTTTAGTCATATTTATCAGAAAAAAAAGAAAATAAAAACATAAATGACCAACACCAAGAATGAGAGAGGTGACATCACTGGACATTTTTCAGATATTAAAACAGTAACAAGCCGGGTGCAGTGGCACACGCCTGCAATCCCAGCACTTAGGGAGGCTGAGACAGGAGAATCGCGAGTTCAAAGCCAACCTTAGCAATGGCGAGGTGCTAAGCAACTCCGTGAGACCCTGTCTCTACATAAAACACAAAATAGGGCTGAAGATGTGGCTCAGTGGTTGAGTGCCCCTGAGTTCAATCCCCAGTACCAAAAAAAAAAACCAGTAACAATGAAATATTTGGAAAATCTTGTGCCAATATTTGGAAAAATTCAAAGAAGTGGTCAAAACTCTTGAAAAACACAAACTACTAAAGCTTGCTCAAGAAGTAGATCATCTGAATAGTTATTTGTCTATGAGAGAAATTTATTTGTAGTTAAGTTCTCCTCAAAAAGAAATACCCAGGCCCAAAAGGCTTCATTTGCAGATTTATCAAACATTTTAAAAAGAAGAAAAAAAGGCACAATCTTTTTTTTTTAAATTTGGCATTTACATTTATTTGAAACGAAATAAATTTGTTTCATTGTTTTGTTTTTTAAAACCTGTTCTTAACCTCCTTCCCTCCAGGTTCTATGCTCTGTATCTAATGGTTTTGAAATTATTTCTCTCTGACCCCAGGTCCCCAGACCAGACCTAGGTTTTTGATTGTGCTTCCAAGGCACACAGTGATGATACTGGGGACCTCTCAGCTCACATCTGAGAGACTTAGTGGTGACAGTGTCTACATAACCTTTTTCAGAAAATTTTTAAAACGAGGGATTGCTTCAACTTATTCTATGTGACCAGCATTACTCTAAGATCAATATAATAAATGCCAAAATTCTAAATGCACTTTTATCAAACTGAATCCAACAATGTGTAAAAAGATAAGAGATGAATTAATTAAGAGGAGTTCACTCCAGATATGCAAGTTTGGCTTAGCATTTGAAAATTTACCAATATAACTTCATATATTAAAAAAAACACACGGACAAATGATTTTTGACAAAGGTGCAAAAAGAATTCAGTATAGTAAGGACCTGAATTCTAGTTCCAGCTCTGCAACTAATTGTGATGCTGGTGCATATACTCACAGTCCCTAGAGTTGGTGTCTAAGGGGATAGATGGAAGGGAGAGAGCAGGGGGCTGGCTCAGGTGCTTCTATCTCTAGACCCTTCGATGAGTCTTTGACACCAGTACATACTAGCCAACCTGGTAAGTGAAATTAAAGAGTGAGAACTTGCAAGCTCTTCAGTTAGGGACACAGAAAAAGATGCCAGCTCAAGCCAATGGGAAATCCCAAGTGATGGTACTTCCAAATTCCATCCCGGAGATGTGACCTTAGGAAAAACACACTTCACTCACTCTCAGACTAAGGGAAGGTGGAGCTGTTCTATGAAATTAGTTATTTTTAACAATAGAAGCCTCTACTCCCTCCCCTTTTTCTCTTTCTTTTCTTCCTTTCTTCCTTTTCTTTCTTCCTTCCTTCCTTTCTTTCTTTTCTTCCTTCCTTCCTTTCATTTTTTTTTCTTTCTTTATTTTTGAAAAATATTTACGGGCACCTAATAAAAGAGATGGAAATGCTCCATGGGAAATCAGAGCAAAGAGCTGGATGCCAGAACATCCCAGCTGAGCAAGTGACCTCACAAGCCTGTTTCTTGCTAGTGTGAGACTGACAGGTGGTGATACACATGGTTTTTAATGAAGAGCTTGTAATGTAGAACATAAATATTCTTAGGTCCCTGTGTGTCTCCATGGTGCTTGGATCTTAAGTGACCTAAGAATGAACCACAGCTAAAAATACAGGCTTCATAGAAGAGAGTGCAAGTTCCAAGTAAATGTGGAGAAGATGGCTGTCATCAGTGATAGAGGGACTGTGGGAAGTACCAGGAAGACTTTGCTGTTCCTAGATGAGAAAGTAGGATAGTGAAGCGATTAATCATTTGGGTTCTTGGAGATAGACAGCCTGGAGTGGAACCCTGGCTCTGCAACTTGCCAGCTGTGTTGTGGGATTGTGGGCAAATTATTTAACCACTCTGTGCCTCAGTTTTCTCATGTGTAAAATGGGAAGGATGACTCTACCTAATCTGTTATTTTGAAGGTTAGATGCGCTGAAACCTGGACGGTTAAGAGGAACCTGGAGCATTTTGAGAGCGCAAGTCAAAGCCAAGTGGGAGCTGTACCGCCATTCCCTCTCCACTGAATCCCCTAGTCACTCCACTGAGGCTCCTGCTCCTGGAAATGCTAAGGTTCCAGAGGAGAGAGTATTGTCTGCTTTTGTTCAAGCTGCATGTGAAGGAGATGTATCTACATTCCTAGAAATGCCTCCCTAAGGCCCTGCTAGGTCAGGTTCATAGTCCTTTCTTAGAGAAGGGCTCAAAACTGTAGTTTCAAGTTTCACTGCACATTAGAATCGCTGGGGAACTCTTAGGAATATTGATGCCCACATTGCTTATCCATATTTACTATTCCTCATCTGCAAAATCAAAATGCCTGGAGATAGGAGTCAGGTCTCAATATTCTTAAAAGATTCCAAAAGGCAACAAGGTTTGGGAACTACTGACTTAAAGGACTTCCTTTCCATCTGTGTTTAGGACGTTGAATAAATCAAAGCCCTTGCCCTGAGATTCTGTTTTATTTCTCTAAGTAGTGTGTAAAATTATGGAAGTCCTTAAATTCTGAATTGCTCTTCGAACAAAAACTGATGGTCAATAGCGACCTCTGGTGGTTTAATGAGAACTTAAACTAGCGATCTAATTTTCTGGTGCAGGAAGTCTTCCCACACAGGAAGAAGGTATCAATGACCACCCACCCACACACACCTCCCCTCACATGCACATATTATCTAGAAGGGGAGCTGAGACCTAGAAAGTAGGTTGACCAAGGTCAAACAAGAACCAGTGACAGCCAATTGATACATCCATTTCCCCTTCCTTCAAGGGCATCCTCCCCCAGAGTGGCTCCTTTTACACCCTCCCGGTAGGAGCAACACCAGCGTTTGCCAATAGCTTACAGTTTCTTTTCCTTGCTCCCAAGCATGACCCTGATTCTGCAACTTGCAAACATAGCCTCCTAACTCAGCTGAGCCAGAGTCTCTGGAGAGAACCTGTGATCCTTCTGCTCCATGCCCTGGGGTTTTGATTGTCCCTGTGGTTTAGAAGTCAAAGTTGCACTTTTAGCTAGGCCAATCCAATGGATATCATCAAGAGGTACGCATCCATACCTCTGGTTAAGGAGAACTGTTCCCCTTTTACAGAGCAGGGGGATGAGCCCAGTGAAGGTAATTTCTTAGACCTAAGCCAGCAAAAGAATAGCATTGATTGGATGGGAGATGGTTGATTACATTGGGCTGCCCTGGGATGTCCTGGTGCCATTTATTGCATAGGGAAATGACACACATCTGTACCTACAATTTTCTCACACAGATATCCTTTATATGCTTTCCCATTCGAAACATGAACCCAAGAGGATTTTCAGCCATTTTCATAATATGTGCATGTGGGCACATGTGATATGTAACACACTGATAAAACAACCCTTGCATAAGCTGCGCTAGACTGGACAGGGCACACAGCATCAGATGGGTCTCCGCTCCTCTCCCCTCCCCTCACACACCAGTCTGCTCCTCTTCACTGTACTCTTGAGCAACTCACTTAACCTTTTTTGCCTTAGTTTCCAAAAAGAACTGCTCAGAGAGGGATCGGTCAATTGTTAATGAGGAAGTGAGAGTTTGAGCGTGACTCTTTAGTACTAAGATATGTTTAGTGTGTCTGTCCAAGGATGAAATGCTCACTTAGAAGAGAGGAACCCCACGGGACACTGCCAGATGAAATGTCAGAAGGGTGATGTAAGCACATCTTCTAGACTTCAGAAATGCAAACATGGAAGTCGGGGATCAGGTTCTTCTGGGTTAATTTAACCAGATGGAGCTTATGGCAGAGAGAGAAACAAGCACCATCAGTCTCCTTTTGACCACAGAACTGTCAGCACCATTGGGATGTTGGGGAGCAGTCTGGGAAGTGGCAGGGGAACTAAAAAGCAAATTGCTTTGGGGGCTCTTCTAAAGGTGGCATTGGACCACAAACCAATGCCAGGCTGGACCAGGCATTGTCACATTCTTGAGGGTCCACAGCATCTTCAGCACATGTCCTTGGCAAGAGGAGCAGAGAAGGGATCCAGTTTTACCCTCAGGGAAAGGAAAGTGAAAACCAAGCTGTCTCCTCTCCCGGTGATGAGGAAGTACGTCCAGGAAGGAACCACGATTCACACAACTGTGCTCATGATTTTACTCCAACTAAAAGTAGAGAAGAAAACAGAGGAGACTCCAAGTTGAACAGAGAAGAGGGGACCTCCAGTGCAAAAGAAATCCCAAGTCTCCAGTAATACAACTCCATCTGGGCCAGCTCCCAGGTGAAGGGTAACTGTGGGCAGGAGAAACGTCAGCCTCTTGCCCCGGAGCAGAAGATGCTGAGGGAATGAATAGTCTTTCTGTGGTAATGGTATGAGCTCTTAAGTCACCAAGGAGTTTCCATACCTGGAGGAAAGATTTCTAATAGAGAGGCCTTTGTCATGGGGCAACTTCCTAGATATCCTGGCAGGGCCCAAGCAACTTCCTTAAAAGTATAAAAGATGTGGGGCCAGATGGAGGCTTCTTTGGGCAATGGGGGAAAAAATGGGCTATCACTCAGTGGAATTCCCCTGTTCAGCTCATGCTCGAGAGGCCCTTGAAGCTCTTGAACATTTATCCTTCTGAAGTTTTCTCCTTCCCAGCGACTTCATAAAACAATCTAACCTGTTTTCCTATAACCAGCAGAGAAGACCTCAATCAGTCTGACTTATAGGTGGTCCTATGACCTCTGCAGAAAAGATTGGCAGATACTTGTCCCCTCTGTATTTCCAGTGTCTAGTAGAAGGCTCTGTCACACAGGAGCTGACAGTGACCAATATATATTTTTTAAATAATGAAATGAAAAATTAAATTTAAGGTAGAAACTGCCCTCCCCATACCCAGTTTCGGCCCTCCCTTCTCTAAAGCCTATGGCAGCTTCCCACCCAAGTTAAACCCTTCCTGCCCGAGTTAAACCCTAACCTTCAACTCCTAGAAGTGACCTCAGGGGCGTCACAACCAGACCACCAATCCCTACCTGGCACACCAGCCTAAAATAACCAATCCATAGTCTACCACATGTTTACTGCAGGCCCTATAAAATCCCATGCTCAGCACCTCTTTTCTCTTTATTTTCTTCCTGGACGTCCACCTGCACTGATCTCCTTGAATAAAGATCTCCTGGTTGCATGAGGTATGCTGTGTGTGGTCCGGCTGTAACCCTTACATTAAATACAAAATATTCAGGGCTACCCTAACTACTGAAACCAAAAAGTGAATCCTGGAGGAAAAATTAAAGTACAGTTTTGCCAGGAATATAAAGTTCTCCCTAATATTGATAAATCATAGTCATCCTTTAACCATTTATTGTGCTGTTGCCAAAAGCTTGGTCCTTGTCCCCGATGCCAATCCAATAACGAGGACACAGTTTTGATAAAAAGGAAAAAGGTTTATTGCTTTACTAGCAAAGGAGAAACACAGTCCCAAAGGCTGTGATCCTGCCCATCAGCAGGAACAGGGAGCTTTTAAAGAGGTAACTCAAAGGTGACATGCCATGTGTTCTCTGTTGGAGTTGTCATTCAGTTGTTAAGTTGGGAAATTGTCATTTCTGGTATCTTCTGATACTGCCCCCCAAATCTGGATTACTTCGTTCCTATGGTGAGTGTGTACTCAGGGACAGATGACTGTGCTTAGGATGGAGAAGAAAGGCAATCTTGTTTCCCTTGAGATTGGGGGGGGGGGAGAGATGAGGGAGGAGCAGGAAGAGAGGAAGAGAAACGTCCATTAAAAAAAAAATGTTGCAATGGCAGAGCAGCCAGGGCTGTATTCAAAGCATAAAGTGGATACTGTTGCGATGCCTCTAGCTTAATCTTTTGTTCTTTTTTTGATACAAATTATAGACCTCATTTCTTATCAGTTCTTCCTTTGGTCCATATTCTTAGGTTTTCCTGTTCGGATGATAAAAGTTCAGACTCATCCAATGCTTATTTTCAGAGTTGTATAATTATTTAATTGGAAAGTAAATAGAAATAATTTTAGACATAAAGTTGATTGTAGTTGGTTTATGGGAGAAATGTAAAAATTTTAAGTGGAAAGTATAGGAATGGCAGAAAGAGGATCTGGAGAGAAGGGATGTGAACTGTGAGGCTGACTGTGGGATGAGAAGGGGTGAGATCTATCCAAACGTTCTCTAGCAAAGGAGACCTCTTCTCCTCTCCTCTAGGCTTAGGATCACTCTCAAGGTCCCCCAACTTTTCTTGTCACTGTAAGTGGCCAAGTTCTCCAGCTCATCTTGTTCCACACATACTCACTCGGGAGTCAGATTGGCAGGAACACAGCGTCTAATTCAAAGCCAGCTTTGAAGGAAGATAAAGGGAAAATTTTCTTGTTTCACATTATCATCTTCAGAAAACTCAAAGGCCAGGAAAGCTTTTATAAGAGAAGATGTAGAAAAGCCGAGCAGAAGGCAGGAAAAAGGCCCGTGTAGCTAGGCAGTGTTAGCTACAGAATGGGCTTCTGGATTCACCAGATGACTTGGTGGTGTGGGCATAGACATTTCATCCATCTACAGGGAAGCATTATGAGCATTTGGGAATATTTCTTTCTGATTTTTGTTATATAAATTAAAAACTATGTATGTATATACTGCATATCTTATACATATCTCATAGTTGAGATGATCCTGATTCTAATTTTGCATCTTTTCTGCAACATTAATGCAATAATATCAGCATTTTTCTAGTGATTGAATAGCATTTCATCTTGTATGCTTGTCATTCTTCATATTACTGAACATTATTAA
The DNA here is from genome assembly GCA_028644305.1 of Xerus rutilus. Taxonomy (NCBI): domain Eukaryota; kingdom Metazoa; phylum Chordata; class Mammalia; order Rodentia; family Sciuridae; genus Xerus; species Xerus rutilus. Next base: position 7,266,775 of record CM053409.1, read on the forward strand.
GGTTTATAGCAGGGCACTAGTTATACCTCAGAATCTGTTCTCTCCTTCTTTCATGGTCATATGAACTGTTGGCTAGGCACATCATTACCCTGCTAATGACTAAATTTTCCAGGCTCTCTTGCTGCAGGAGTGACCTGATTGACCAAACAACAGTCAGTGGAATATGAACCACGCACACCTTCCATGTCATTAGCTTAGAATGATGTCACTTGCACTATACTGATTTCCCCCCTTGCTGGGAGTTAGAACATGGAGGTCACAGAGGCTCAGGGTGGGCTGTGCAGATGAAAATGATCCTCTAGGGAAGATAGAGCAGGGTCAGAAGGCATCTGGGTCCCTAAAAAGAGAGAAATAAACCTCTCTTTTCTTGAAGTTGTTCATTATACCAGCTTGTATGCTAATATAATTTAGACTTTTTTTATCACTACAAATAATACTGAAGTGAATATACATAAAGCTTTTTATTTCAAAGTGTTTTATTGGAATAGATTCCCCAAATTAGATTTACTAAGGGGATAAAAAGTATGGAAATGTTAACATTTTATATATTTAATGGTCAAACTGTTTTCTCAAAACTGTACAGTGACAGCCGGGCGCAGTGGCTCAAGCCTGTAATCCCAGCACTTAGGGAGGCTGAGACAGGAGAATCGCGAGTTCAAAGCCAGCCTCAGCAATGGCGAGGCACTAAGCAACTCAGTGAGACCCTGTCTCTACATAAAACACAAAATAGGGCTGGGGATGTGGCTCAGTGGTCGAGTGCCCCTGAGTTCAATCCCCAGTACCAAA
>CM053409.1:7268060-7434013 GCA_028644305.1 Xerus rutilus
TTTTTTTTTAAATTAAACTTATATTAGACCTTCAGTCTACTCAATGGGAGATAATTTAGTCATTTTAAGATTTACATTAAATTCAGGTTTCTGTAGTGCCCTTCCTTACTCTCCAAGGGAGTAATGTTTGAACTCCTTTCATCTGCAGACACCCTTGCCAATGCAACTCCTCTCAACTCATTGTTGGGGACCAGCCTCCTGCTTCTGCTTGCTGGAACCAAGATCGGACCAGGGCCCCTCTTCTCCTCTTCACAGTGCTACAGACTCCTTGGGGGGACTCTCCTGGGATTCTGCAATGCTGCCCTTGGGCCCTGTAGGGGAGATTCCTTGCTCCCTTTTGCTCCTATACTGCTCTTCCTCTTTTCTGGTGTCTGAGACTTTAAGATCAGCAGGATCTTGAGACTAGGCTCTGTGGAATAAGGCACAGCTCCCTTTACTCATGGAGATCTCCAGACACTTTGCTAGGCTTTCTGACACCCCTCCCTTTGTGGCCCTTGATCCAGTGTGATGGCACTCCGGGCCCCTCTCCTTAAGAGCCACTTAGGAAATTTACTCTGCAAACCCTCCCATCTGTCATGCCTGAAAATTCTCCTTCATTGAATTTTTGGGTGAAAGAACAAAAGAAGCAAAATTTAATTCAATGTTCATGAACTTGAAAGTTTTTGTATGGAAGTCATATGTCTGAGTGTTCATATTCTTCTCTTAAAGTTGTTTATTTTTTGTCAAAGGCTTTGAAATTCTGCTTCACAAAGTGAAACAAATATTTTTGAATTGTGAAAATTTGATTATGAATTAGCTACTAGGAGACACTAAAGACTGATTCGTTCTTAATTTTACTGGATATGATAGTCTTTTTGTTATACATGGAAATATCCATAGTTTTCAGAGAAATTAGTGAGGACACTGCGGCGGGAGGGGGAGGTGGTGGGCATCGGGAAGTAAAGGGAGTTGAAGCTGGAGTGGGAGGGAGAGGACAAATCATAAAGAGCCACACATGCCTTGCCTGGAGTTCATGCAGGAGAGTGACATGATTAATTTGCATAAGGGTGGGGGAGGAAGAGAAAGTGTGACTAGGTGGGTGGCTACATGCAAACTTTTCAGTTAGCTTTGTTGTTCCCTTAGCTTTATCACTTCCCCATTCCAGGCTACCATGATCTCTTATAGGGGCACAATATTTTCCTAATTATCAATGGCTTCTATTTTTGTCCCCAATAATCCATTCTCCACACAGCTGCAAGAGGGACATTTTTAAAAGCCTAAATCATCATTTACCTGCTGAAAGCATTCAATGGCTACTCATCAGTTCAACTGAAGCACAGACTTGGCTGTGGAGGGATCATAAATTCCTGTTATCCGGCCTTGACTTTCCTCCCCTTCCTCTTCTTGTGCCATCTCCCCTCCTTACTCATTCAACCTATAAGCCCCCCTACTGTTCTTGCAGTTACAAATGTTCATTTCTCAGAAAACATTATCTAGTGTGATAAGTTGTAGCATTTTAATTAAAAAAAAAAGCACAAATTGTGCTTGCTTTTGGAAAATAAAAAGATTAAAGAAGAATGATTAAGTCAAAGAATACTCAAGTTCATTTTTTGGTTCTTGGTTGTAAAAATGCTGACAATGTGGGAAAACGTTTTGATTTTAAATAACAAATATTACTTTATATGTCACTGTCTTTAACCACTGGACAGTCATTATTCATAGATCTTAAGTCTTGAAGGAGCCACGTTCCTACATTTGGAATTTTATCTTTCCGTCTAATGAATGTAGCTTCATTAACTATATACATAAAATGCTATCAGTCTGGGCATTTTCTGGCATATTTTCCAGATATGTATTCAAAGTCTGGCACAACAAAGTTGAAGTGCATTACCATTTGCCTCTAAAATTTCCAATGAAGTGAAATAATTTGAAAATGCTATTAACATTATATTCCTCATTAACTTCCTGCTGTTTGGTTAAATGAAGTAATAAATTGGCTTCGAAATCTGTATTGGGGTAGAGATGTAGCTTAGTGGTAGAGTGCTTGCTTAGCATGCCTGAGGCCCTGGATTCCATCCCTAGCAACACATACACACACACACACACACACACACACACACACACACACTTTCTCATTCCACTGCTGGCTTATGGTAACAGATCACCACAGTTTAAGGTAATGAATAAATGCCTCTTGACAAACTTTCATTGAACACCTTTCCACACTCTGCAGATGGGAGCATAAAATGGACCATTCTATGGAGAGTAAGCGTGGATATTTACATGTACAAATATATTTCCTCCCTGATCCACCAGTTCTGACACACTGCGCCCTAGGAGCAGCTCAGTGCCTCCACCAGCTTCTGACCCTGCTGCAGGTGCAGATACAGCAGCAGTTAAATGGTCACTTTCACCAGCAGCTGCATCTTCCCGGTCCCTCAAGGCATAAGGCCCAACACTGTGAGCTCTCGGCTGCCGCAGGCCCAGGCACGAATTTGGCTTCCCCAGCAACCCTGTGCATACAGGGGACTGACAGCGCCCATTTCCAGCAGTGGTCAACCACGTTAGTTGTGCTATCATCCTATCTATGTCTTGTACCAAAAAATGAAAAGTTTCCTTTAGAACAACAAAAAATGGGAGGGCCAATCTATAAATTCCATTAACATTTTTCTGAACTCGATGTGTCTGACATACACCTACCAGACTTTAAAATGACAAAGGTAAGTGTTAAGTCCCAGGGCTGGCAGCGGAAAATGAAGGTAAGCAGCTTGTCACTGATTGCCTCTGGCCTCCTAAAATGCGGCACTCATTCTGTGAAGACCGCATTGCATATCAGATGTGACAAGCAGGTGGGAGCTAGGGTGAGGTCAGACCTGCAGAATGCGGCTAGGCTTCGGGCTTCGGGGACAACACCGTTAGGGACAGTTGTCTTCCCCCCATGTGGGCAGGAAACCCACCACACACCACGGGCACCGCGGGCACCGCGCTCGCACTCGGGGCCGCGTGGCTTTCCCGCGCACCCGCCCTGGGGGCGGGGAAGAACCCGGATGGAACCGCCCCTGCAGCCGGGACCCCCCGCCGTCTTTGAATCGTAGGGCGGGGCGAAGTTGCCCTCCCTTCCGTGTCCCGATTGGGTCGTCTCCGCAGGCTCCTCCTCCGGATTGGACGTTCGCTGTGCCAGTCACAGAGCGTCGCGGGTCTCAGATTGTTGCTAGCCGGAGACGGCGGCTACGTTCGCCTGGACGCGCGGCGTCTTGCTCTTCGGCGCTGCGCTGCTGGTCCTGCGTTCGGAGCCTGCCCCTGGCTTCTGGGCTGCGGGGCCTGGAAGGAGCTGACCGTAGCGGCTCGAGAGCCATCGCGGGCGCGCAGATACCTGGAGTCATCTCACGCAGCACCATGTCCTGGATGTTCAAGAGGTGAAGGGGGCAGAGGGGGTGGGGCGCCGGGGCTAACGGCCTGGCGGCGTCCCCAAGTGAACCTGACCTTCCGTGCGTTTCCGCCGCGCTCGGCTGCAGGCTGTGCAGCTCGTGTTGCCGTCTGCCGGCCTCTCCTGCGGCCGCAGAGGGAGTCGACGCATTGTCTCGGCTGGGGAGTCTCGTGCCAGGGCCTTGGGGGAGCTCTGTCACCGCCTGCGGGGGGTCGCGCCCGGCCGCTCGGCCCGTGCTTTATTCTACACGACATCCATTAGACACCCACTGTGCGCTAGGCCTTGCGATGCCGTGGAGGCCGAGCATGGCAGCGCTGTCCCCGAGTAGTCACCATGTATGTGCACGCATCGATGTGCAGATATGTTTGCAGAGGAGCTGCGGGAGGTGTGCGCGACGCACCAGGAAAACGCAGAGCAGATAGCGACGGTCTCTTCCAGTGGAAACTTCTGGAGCCTCCCGCCCCCAGACATCTCATTTTTCATCGTCCAAAGTGGTTTTCATGCCTGTTTCTGAAATACTTATCCATAAAGGGGGTTGAGGTTATCTTTAACCAATGGGTGGGGAAGCTTGGTAAGGGGGGAGGGCTTGAGGTCAGCTTCCCGTGATGGCATCCTGTGTGCTCTTAGGAGGGAATTAAGGAATACTGGATGCATTACCTGAAAAAATAAGAAGAGCTTCAGGTGTAATAGTTCTGTTTTTGCGAGTCTCTTCTAGATCAGTCGCCATTGGAATTTTGGCATATAATCATAGGTACAGACATTTTCAATTTTAATAGATGATTTTCACTGGAAAGGACTTTTGTCAACTTCTCCTGGGTTTTTCATGTTGAATTGGGGCAGAGGTGTGGTAAAAGAGCTAGCGTTGAACAGGTAGGGTACCTGGACTCCTTCAATTCCAGCTTTAACAAGAATAGCTATTTGTTCACAGGGATTCCTATGTAAGATTTTATTTGATAAAATAAGTGAGGAAACCATTGATCTATAAATGCTATTCGTCTGTGGTTTTTGAGAAATACTTGGTTAAATACTGTAGACTTTCTGTGCCTTTTTTTTTTTTTTTTTTCTTTATTAGGGATCCTGTTTGGAAGTATTTGCAGACTGTCCAGTATGGAGTCCATGGAAATTTTCCACGCCTCTCATATCCAACTTTCTTTCCACGTTTTGAATTCCAAGATATTATCCCGCCAGATGACTTCCTGACTAGTGATGAAGAGCTAGATTCAGTTTTATTTGGAACTTTGAGAGGTCATGTAGTTGGACTACGCTATTACACAGGAGTAGTGAGTATAAAAGTAGAAACTAAATTAAATTGTGTATTTATGGTATTAACTAAGAAAATGAGTATTACAAGGCCATATATAAAGTTAATATTTATTTTACTTTAATTGAAATGTATGCAAGCAAGAGATAATAAATACCTTATTTTACTTACTTTACTAATGTTCTTTTGCCTGCTCTCAATATTCAGACACTTCCACTGCACTATCATTTAATTCTTACAGTAACTCAGAGAGGTATCCTTGTTTTAACTGAGAAAGTGAAGCTCCTCAAGGTTAAAAGATTTACCCAAAATACACAGATACTGTGTGGTGAATTTTGGAAATGACTTGCAAAAGTCAACTTTTACTAGATAAGGGAACGAATTTTAAAGTTGTTTTTTTTTTTTTTGTAATATGAATATCTTCTACCTTTTCTTCCCCTATGATTCTGTGTCTGTTCTCTAAATGGTGTGTGTGTATGAGAGAGAGAAAGGGAAGAAGACAAAGAATATATGTAACTTTTTCTGGATAGAGTTGTCTCTCTTATGGTCATCGAGGATGCCTCTTGTGTCATTTGGATAATATACTTCTGATTTCATGAATTTATTATGAAAAATTTTAAACATGCATGAAAATAGAATATAATAAACTTTGATTATATCTGTGGTCCAGATTCTACAGTGAAATTTTTTTCACGTTTCATTTTCTTTCTCCATTTTGTAATGTAAAAGCAAATTCCAGATGTGTCATTTTACATTAATATAATTCAGTATGTATTTCTTAAAAATATCATACTTTTTATTTTCATATCACATCTAATAAGTAACCCATAAATACGTTTTCTTAATTATTTAAAAATGTCTTTATGATTGATTTTTGTTTTGTTTTGTTTTGTTTTGAATCAGCATCAAGACAGGGCACAAACGTTATCTTTGGTTATTATGGGTCATAAGGTCCCTTCCTCCTTGTTTCATGCTATAGATTTGTGGCAAAAACCAGGTTTTCTGTAGAAATCTGTTGATTTGGTAGTTCTTTTATTCCCCCATATTTTCCCTACGTTGAAGCTTGTCAAACCATCTTTTTAATTGTCTCAAGTATGTTCTGCAGGAGATTCCTTGGGTAAAAGTTCCATATTCCAGAATTGTCTGGTCTTTTTTTCTCTCATATTTTGTTTACATTGGAGCTTCTCAAATTGTTTGGTGATCATCTGAACTGTGTTGTCTAGGAGATCACTTAGGAAAGAACAATATTTCCTGAGTTTTTGTATTTTCATAATTTTGACATTTTATACTTAAAGGACAGTTTGAATAGAAAATTTTAGACCCAAATTTTCTCTCCACATCCTAATGTTGCATCAAATGTTGATGAGAATTCTGATGTCAGTGTAATTTTTATGTCCCACTTAAGTCGGTTGGAATTTTTCCTGGATGACTAAAAGATATTTGTCTTTTTTTTTTTTTTGGTACTGGAGATTGAACTCAGGGGCACTCGACCACTGAGCCACATCCCCAGCCCTGTTTTGTGTTTTATGTAGAGACAGGGTCTCACTGAGTTGCTTAGCGCCTCACTGTTGGTGAGGCTGGCTTTGAACTTGTGATTCTCCTGTCTCGGCCTCCCTAAGTGCTAGGATTACATGCTTGCGCCACCACACCTGACTGATATTTGTCTATTTTTGTATCTTGAAATTCTAATAGTTTTTTTAGGGTATGTCTTAGTTTTGTAAATTTGTTTTCTTCTGTGTCAGAAAATTTTCTGTAATTAGAGTTTTGAGTGTTTGCTTTGTTCCAAAGCTTGTTTTCTTTCTCAGCGACTTCATATTCTGTCCTCCACTCGGCACCTCTGTTAGATCTGCTGTACACCTATATGTTTGTTATTGATCATAATTTTTCACCTTTCATCACTTTCATAAGTGATGATCATATTTCATCACTTATTCTCCTGACCATGTTTTTCTCAAGATGTATTCACTCTTGTGTTCTTTTTACTGTAATCTTTAGGTTTAAAATAGTTTTTTCTTTTTCTAGTTCTTTTTAGAATTGTATCAGTTCTAATTTGATAAACTATCTGTCCTCTAGCTCTCATGCCCATTTCTTTCTTCCTTTTTTTTTTTTGGCACTGGGGGTTGAACCCCCCCCCTCCCTGGGGCACTTAACCACTGAGCCACCTAGCCCTTTTATTTATTTATTTTTATTTTGAGACAGGGTCTTGCTAAGTTGAACTCGAGTTCCTCCTGCCTTAGCCTCCTGAGCCACTGGTATTACAGGCATCCTTTTTGCTTTTTTAATATCCTTTTGTGTCTTAACTGTTTGGACCATGTTTTCTTGGTACAATGAGAGGGAACAGAGCTATGCAAAATGTCTCGAGTTGGTAAACAGATGCTGGGAGAGGTTTGAAACAGCTTTCCTGTACTTTTTTAGGAAATTAAAAAATTAAGATAATCCACATGCTATCAAGTTTATTATTTTTCAGCTGGGCCTGGCAGTGCATGCTTATAATCTCAGCAGCTACTTAGGACATGGAAGCTGGAGGATCACAAGTTCGAGGCCAGCCTTGGCCATTTAGCAAAACTGTCTCAAAATAAAAAATTAGAAGGGCTGGGGACGTAGTTCAGCATAGAGTACCTTCCGGTTTGATCCCCAGTACCACGAAAAAAGGATCTCACTATTTTTTTCTTTTCTTTTTTTGCAGTGCTGGTGATCAAACCTGGGACCTCCCACATGCTATGCAAGCACTCTATCACTGAACAATGTCTCCAGCCCCAAACCAAACACACACACACACACACACACACACAAATACTCACACTCATTCATTTTTATAAAGCAGTAACAGAATAAACACACATTGGGGTTGGAACTTAAAACCTCATGATTGCATTTGCTATACTACTGAGCTGTATTACATCCTCAGTTCTGGTTTCTTTCTTTCTTTTCTTTTTTTTAGTGCTAGAGATGGAATTCAGGGCCTTTTAGGGCAGGCATGCACTGTACCTCTGAGCTCTACCCTCAGCTGTTTTCTTTTGCTTAAGTTACCATTGGGATGTCCCATTGAGGTCCAGATCCTTGGTGTCCCGAACAAAGAACTGAGCAATACACACAGAAGTAACAGACAAACAGATTTATTGAAGGTGAAGGTAGCACTCCGCTAGGTAGACTTAGGGAGTGGGCCAAGTGAGAGAGAGATGCTCAAGTCCTCAGTGTCTGGAAATTAGCATCTTATATGCTGAGTTGTGGGGTGTTCTTTTCCCTCTACAGACCTGATTGAAGACCTTACCCCAGTTGCTACCATCGGTTACCTTATGGTACCTCATAGAATATTTTCCAATTTCCCCCCATTGGTTACTTTAGAAAACCTAATTAGAATACATCCCACTTTGCCCCAGTTGGTCATTTTAAAATATCAAACCTGTGGCGGAAATGGCCATGATGATAAGTCCTCAGTGGTGGGAATGGTCACGCTAATGGGACTCATTGTGAACAGTCTTGTCCCCCGGTGGCTTGTCCCCCAGTGGCTTCTTTCTTATATCCTTGTCTTGTCCCCTAGTGGCTTCTTTCTTATATCCTGTCTCTGCCATCTTGGTGTCCCTGAACTCCTACCTAACTTGTAGATTTGCTTGCTCTAGACATTTTATATAAATGGAATCAGGCAGTATGTGGCCTTTGGGTCTGGCCTCCAGCACTGCCGCCTTGTGTGTTAGACTGGTATTTTCTAGTGTACCATAAAACCTTATTTATTTTTAAATATATTTTCAGTTATTAGTGATTACCATAAGGATTACAGTAAACATCTGAATTTATTGTAAGACTCTAGTTTGGATATGGGCCACCTTAATTTCAATAAAAGCTTTGCTCCTAGATATCTCCATCCTACCTCTTTCCTTTGTGCTCTTATTACACAAATTGGGTCTTTATTTTTGTTGTGTACCCATCAGTGCAGACTAATAGTAATTGTTTTATGCACTTTAAAATCAGTTAAGAGGGGCTGGGGACATAGCTCAGTGGTCAGATCTGCTTGGTGATGTATTTATTTGGTTTTTGTTTCTCTAGGAATGTCTTAATTTATCCTTTTTTATGTGTATGTGGTACTGGGAATGGAACCCAAAGGTGCTTTACTACTGAGCTATACCCCAGCTCTTCTTATTTTTTTATTTTAATTTTAATTTTATTTTTTTGTACTGAGGATAGAACTCAGGGGCACTCAACCACTGAGCCACATCCCCAGCCCTATTTTGTGTTTTATGTAGAGACAGGGTCTCACTGAGCTGCTTAGTGCCTCACCATTGCTGAGGCTGGCTTTGAACTCATGATTCTCCTGTCTTAGCCTCCCAAAGTGCTGGGATGACAGGCGTGCGCCACCGCGTCCAGCTCTCTTCTTATTTTTTACTTTGAGACAAGGTGTTGCTAAGTTGCTGAGTCTGGCTTTGAACTTAGAATCCTTCTGCCACAGCCTCCTGGGTAACTGAAATTGTACACATGTGCCATTTATGCCCAACTCCTTCATTTTTGAAGGGTAGTTTTGCCAGATATAAAATTGTTGATTGAGTTTTTTTCTTTTAGAATTTTAAGAAGTTAATCCATTCTCTTGTAACCTCCATGGTTTCTGATGAGAAATCAAGTTTTTCTGTGTGATGAGTTGTTTCTCTTTTGCTGCTTTCAAGATTCTTTTGACAGTTTGATTATGCTTTGTCCAGATGTGGGTCTCTTGAATTGATTTTACTTGGCATTTGTTGAGGTTCTAAATGTGTAGGTTAATGTTTTCCATGAAATTTGGGAAGTTTTCAGCCATTATTTTTGCAATATTCTGCTGTTTTCTCCTCTGGCGTTCATTTTGTAAGCTTTTGTATACTGGATACACAGGTCTCTGAGGCTCTGTTTGTTTTTTCTTTTTTTTTTTGTTCTTTAAATCTCAGTTGACCTATCTTAAATTACACTGATTATTTCTTCTGTCTACTCAAGTCACTTGTTAAGCCCCTCAACTGAATTTTTCATTTCAGTTATTAGACTTTCTGACTCCATGATTTGATGAGATCGAGTTCTCATGTTTGAAGAAATGGTTTGCTGTAGGTCTTTCAACATATTTAAAGTAGTCAACTTAAACTCTGTTTCTAGTGTGTTGAACATCTGTGCTTTCTTAGGGACAGTTCATATTGATTGCTTTGTTTTCTGTGTATAGACTATGCTTTGCCCTTTCTTTACATGACTTCTGCTTTTCTTTTGTTAAGTGGACATTGAAAGTAATGTCCAACTCTGGAAATCAGAGTCTCTCTTTCTAGGGTTGTTTGTTATTGCCAGCTTTGGTAATTGGTGTTTGCTAGTGACTTTTCTGAATTAATTCTATAAAGTCTATTCATTGTGTATAGTCACTGAAGTATGTATGCAGTTGGCTTAGTGGTCAATTAATGGTTGTACTGGAACCAGTAGATTTCCCAGCCTTCGCTTAGAGTGCCTGTGTGTGTTGGGGGCATTCCTTCAAATCTCCAGGGCAGGGAGCAGTTCTGCTTTAGTCTTTATTTCCTGCTTGTTAAATGCCTCAAGTTCAGCCAGAGGCAAGATCATAGGGCCTTCTAAGGTCTTTGCCGAGAATATGCACATCTATAATCATGTAGATACTCCTGTGTTTGCATGTGGCCTTTTAGAATGCCAGGGATATATTGAGCTTTTCAAAGCATCTATTGACATCTCATTCCCTAGCTTCTCCATGTATACCTTTGGTCATCTATTTTGTTTTTTTGTTCTAATTATTACCCATTCCTCAAGCAGCAATAATGTTAAGATACTTCCCTGTAAAATTGTGTTTGATGAACACTTGCCCAAGGAAGCTTTCTCACCTGCCTCCAAGGTGGGCTAAGAGGTCAAATTACAGCCAGTGAGCAGTCTTCTAGGAACCATCACAGGGGTCAGGTAATGATGGTTCTTTGGGAATGGATCTTTGAAAGAACTGTAGCTCCACTCTGCGTGCCAGGCTGCTTTAAGAATCTCAGTGAGTTGATGTTTTAAAGGCTGCTCCGTAGCTGGGGAGTTGGGAAGGGGACTAAGGCATTTACATTCAGCTGGTTTTTCTTGACTAAACACTGCTTAGACTTCTGCCAGCCTTTGATTAGTTCACAGAGTTCTGGAAAAGTTGATTCTATCAGTTTTGGCAGTTTTTCTGCTGCTTTTAAGGAGGAGAGAATTTTGGAAGCCCTTATGTCATTTTCGGTGTTGCCGTCCTCACAGTTTTTAGTCAAGTGGAATCAGAAAATAGCATGGGTTGGAGGCTAGATACATTTTTCTTATGCTAGTTCCATTCTGAGTTACAAATGCTTTTTTTCCTCTTTAAATTCTAGAGAAGTGTGGCTCAAGAACCAGCCTGCCTAGGTTCAAATCCAGGAACTGATTTAATTAGCTTTGTGATCTCAAGCAAATGTCTTAACTTTTCTGTGCTTTAGCTTCTTCATATGTAAAATGAGAATAATTTGCCTACCAATAGAATCACGAGGATTTAAAAAGTTAATATGCAGTGTTCCTAGAACAATGTTTGGCGTACAGTAAGCACTCAGTAAAGAAGCTAATTTTTTAGAAGTTATCACTGGTTTATTAACTTCTCAGTGAACATAAAATAGAAAAGTAGTACAAAAGAATCATTGTGAAACATATTTCTTAATATTTCTAGTTTGATTCCAAATGAACGTATTGTTCTCATAAGCTGTGTTTAGCAGTAGCAGTAAAAAATGAATAGAAGTTCCAGGTAAAGTATAATGAAGTCAAACTATTATTGTCTGTTCATACTTCTAATATCATATTATTATCTGTTAATTATTCTTACTAGGTTAATAATAATGAAATGGTTGCATTACAACGAGAGCCTAATAACCCCTATGATAAGAATGCCATTAAAGTAAACAATGTGAATGGAAATCAAGTTGGGCATTTAAAGAAAGATCTGGCAGCTGCTTTGGCCTATATCATGGACAACAAATTGGCACAAGTAGAAGGGTAATGTACCTTTGGTTCAGATTTGATGTTGTGAGTTGAAGCTGTCTTAGAACTTGTTAGGGCTTCTTAAGGCCCTTACAGGTATTATGGTGCCTTTTGTCACTTTGCCATTAGTTAACATGTTCAGTCCTCCTATGCCTCCACTACCCAGTCGTCCAACAGCTGTCCTCTTGTTTTCCTATTAAATTACCACCACGGAGAAAAAGACCTTGATTCACATGTTGGGAAGTGTACTCCATCTGTCCAAACCTTATCATATAAAGGTTTAGGAATTCAGAAATATGTAGAAATCAAAGATTGTAAACTAGTAGCCTATGATCAAATGTAGGTGAGTTTCATTTTGCCTGCTGTTTTAGGAATTATTTTCATGTATTCCTGGTATCAAAATCTGGATATCTACATTTCCTACTTACTAGATTTTTTTCTTAAATGTAAAACTTAAGATTTTTCTCTTTATAAGTGGAAGACATGCTGATGCCGGACCCTTTTCCTACATGCTGTCGGTTGACTGGAACTGATAGTAGCTCTTCTTTTAGCTAAGGCACATGCTGTCGCATATCCTCCACCAATTTGTTTTTTATTTTTTTAATCTCTAATATGCTCCACTTGGTTACCTTTTCTTTTTTAGGCATTTGTGTTTGTGATCTCAGTTTAAGTATTTGGGATATTCATATCCCAATTCTAATGCTTAGGATAGTTATATCTTAATCACAGGTGAGTTTGGAAGATAAAATAAATGCTTAGCAATGTCTCATTTTGTTTTCTACTTTGTCAGTTCATAAAGTTTTTCAGATACTGAGAATGAATTTTGAGTGAATCCTGGATTAGAACTAGTTCCTACAGGTCGTTCCCATCTTCCCTCAGTGTCTGCCCTGGGTGGTTCTCTTAGCCAGGGCTTCACCCTCAAACAGATTTACAGAATGTTTATCTTGCAGTCTCGTGTATAAACGATTGTATTTTGAACTGCTTTATCCCTTGGTGTGTTTGTTTTGACATTCTATTCCTGTAAAACACCTTTGCTTTGTAATTGTGGCTGATCGTCTTTCCTGCCCTTTTTCTCTTTCAAGTCTGTCCAGGTGGTCGGTCTCTTCCTATTTTATTTCCATACAAAATCTGAAGGTGCAGTTGGAATATTTAACAGAGTCTTAGTTAGGATAAAACATTCTTCTAATTTCCCTTTTTATTTCTCTCCTAAATACAATAGGGTAGTTCCCTTTGGTGCAAACAATGCTTTCACTATGCCTCTGCATATGACTTTTTGGGGAAAAGAAGAAAATAGAAAAGCAGTTTTAGATCAGCTGAAGAAACATGGATTTAAATTGGGTCCTGCACCAAAAAGTAAGTTTAGGATTTAACTTAATATATTTAATATTATAAATGCAGAAATTGTAAACCATTTATTGTCTCCTTTGAGTTTGGTTGGCCAGACTAATTTGTGCTGAAGGCCCTAAGTTATAACTTGTTTTGGGGGTCTTTTGGGGAAATATTAGATTTTTTTCTTCTTTTTTAAATGTTTTTTGTTTTTTTTTTTAGTTGTAGATGGGCATGGTATCTTTATCTTATTTATTTATTTTTATGTGGTGCTGAGGATCGAACCCAGTGACTCACGCATGCGGGGCAAGTGCTCTACCACTGAGCCACCGCTCCAGCCCCCTCTTTTGTTTTTCTTTTGAAATATAGTCATGCATCACTTAATGAGAACAGATTCTAAGAAATTCATCATTATATGATTTTGTTGTTGTGAAGACATCATAGAATGTACTTGTGCAGGCTAAGATCGCTATGTTACTAGGCCATATCATCTTATGGTACCATCATCTTTTATCTGGTCCTACATTGATCAAAATGTCAATACATGATGCATAATTATAGCTGTGGATTCACACACATATATGCAAAGAGCTCCCATATACTTCCTCTTAAATTTCCCCAAAGCTAATGTCTGGAAATTCCTGATTTTAAACATTCTTTTTGATAAATTTTAGACAAAACAAATCTCCCAGTAGGGGGTGGAAGAGAATTGTTTGTTTGGCAAGTTTATTCAAGTACTGTGGAATTATTTTAATAACGTGTGTTTGAATTAGTGTTTAGCCAATTTTTTTCCTAGGGCTTGGGACCTAAATTTGTTTTTTTTTTTGTGGTGCTTGGGACTAGACCCAGGACCTGGACCTGTTAGGCAAATACTCTCATCACTGAGCTACATCCTCAGCCCTATGGAAATTTTTTTTTTTTTTTTTTTTTTATTTATTTTTTAGTTGTAGGTGACAGAGTATCTTTATTTTATTTTTATGTGGTGCTGAGGATCGAACCCAGTGCCTCACGCATGCTAGGCAAGCACGCTACCACTGCGCCATAATCCCAGCCCCCCTATGGAAATTTTTGAAGCAGTTTATTATACGAGTTTTAAAACCCATTTATTTTTATTTCACTTGATGATCTTATTTTTATTTTTCAAATTATAGCTGTAGGATTCAGTTTGGAAAGTAGTTGGAGCTCTGGAAGAGCTGGACCGAGCTACAGTATGCCAGTTCATGCTGCAGTGCAGATGACAACTGAGCAAGTATGCTTCTCTTTCATTTTGTACTATGCTCTAAAAGTGAATTTTAAATGTAGAAGGTTGATATTGAAAAGAATAGGATAATATGTATGTGCTAGTGTTAATGACATTCACATTGTTAAAATGATAAAATCTGTTAAATGATAGTGTATATATATGTGTATTTGTACATATGTATACGAACATATTTATACTTGTTATAAACATTATCTAAAAAGCAGAGATAAAGAATATAGTCATCCCTTGGCATCCACAGAGGATCCCTAATTCCCTTACATAAAACGGTATAGTAGTTTTGTAAAACCTGCACACAGCCTCTCATATACTTTAAATTGTTATTGGATTGCTTGTAATACCTAATGTAATGTAAATGCTTTGTGAATAGTTGTACTATATTGTTTAGGAAATGACAAGAGAAAGGGTATTTACATGATCAGTACAGATACAGCCACTGTAGGCCTAACTACATTTTTGACCCATGACTGGTTGGATCTGTTCTACCAGAACATGTACATGATTATATCTGCATGGGGTATTTTTGCATTTGAGATTTTCAAAATGTCCAAATGGTAATTTAAAACATCAAAGTTTGAAACTTACTCCTTTCAGTACGGTTGCAAATGGAATGGTAAAAATTAACTCCAAATGTTGGCATTGCTCTGGCCCTTACTTTGTCTCATTTGTAATCTAGGATAGTATTATCTGAGTTAATTTGAAACAAAGTGTATAAAACAAATAAATGCAGTTCAATTTAAAAATGACATCAAAATATTTTAATGTCTCTACCTGCCAGTGTTATTTTTATTGTCTTCAATTGTGGTTACCATGTTTTCCCTGAATATTCTTATAAGGGTTTGAGCCTGTGTCTGGTGGGCAAACCCTGGGCTACCTCTGCTAGCGTTTTAGGCCTGACCTAACTTCTAGGCTGCTGTTATACATTCATGTGTTCATTTGCAGTGCTAACATCTACAATATATGTTGCTGTAAAATTGGATCAGTTTTACGATGACCTAAATTAGGATAATAATGAAATCATCTTAATATTTTGTAGCACATAACAAAAGTTTTTTATTACATTAATAATAAATGAAATGTCATCGATTGAAAAAGAGTCAGAGCTGGTCACCATGGCACATGAGTGTAATCCTAACTATTTGGGAGGACGATCTCAAATTAGAAGCCAGCCTGGGTAAACTTGGTGAGATACTGTCTCAAAATAAAATTAAGAATGGGCTGGGGTTGTAGCTCAGCAGTAGAGTGCTTGCCTAAGCACGTGTGGGAGCCCTGGGTTTGATCTTCAACACTGCATAAAAATAATAAATAAATAAACAAACAAATAAATAAATAAATAAATACAAGTGTTTGTGTTCCTCTACAACTTAAAAAGGGGGTAGGGGGCCGCTGGAGATGTGGCTCAGTGGTAGAGTGCTCTGGGTTCAATCCATAGGACTGTAAAAGAAGAGTCAGATATACCTGGTAGGATTCTCAGAGTAGTTCAAATGTAACTAACAGACTCACAGAATTTTAATGGCAGATAACCTTTGAGACTTTCTAAATTTGGTTTATTTCTTTAATTTCATAGGGATAATATATAGGTCCACAAAGGTTAAGTGCCTTGTGCAAATGTATGTAGGCTTATTTATGATAAATCTGTGACTAAAACCCAGAACAACTTTTAACTAACACACTCTCCCTCTCCCGCCTTGTTGCAGTACTGGGGGTCTTGTCTATTCTAGACAAGTGCTCTACCGTTGAGCTACCTCCCAAACCCCTTATAACTCTGTTCTATAATCTTCCAACTATAATGCAGTTACTTTTTTTAAGAAATGTTTTTGTAGGTATAGGTGGACAACAGGGCTTTACTTTCGTTTGTTTATTTGTATGTGGTGCTGAGTATCGAACCCAGTGCCTTACATGTACTGGGCAAGTGCTCTGCCACTGAGCTCCAGCTCTAGCCCCTGCAGTTATTTTTCATAATAACAAAAAAGAAGGAACAAAACCTGTTCATTCTACCTTCAGTGAGCAATATAGTATCTCAAAGAGTTATATGTGTCTTTTGATATTTGACTCTTCTGGTTATTTAAACAATATGAATTCTTATAATCCTTGCTATTTGGGAGGCTGAGGCAGGAGGATCACAAGTTGGAGATTAGCTTGGACAACTTAGCAAGACCATGTCTCAAAAAATTAAAAAGCCTGGCTGGGGATGTAGCTGAGTGGTAAAGTGCTATTGGGGTCAGTCCCTAGTATCGGGGGGGAAAAAGAAAAAGACATGAAACCTCTGAATTAGATATCATTATCACTTTGACTTGCTTAATGGTGTTTCTTGTTGCTGTTTACTATAGCTTAAAACAGAATTTGACAAATTATTTGAAGATTTAAAAGAAGATGATAAAACTCATGAAATGGAACCAGCTGAGGTACTGGGCATTTTTAAATATCCTGATGAGTTCTACATTTCTTAGCACAAGATCAACTCTTTTAGGTACTGCATGTAGAAAAAGGAAGGACCTAACTGTATTTCTCTTTGTGACACTTTGTTTCTAGGCTGTTGAAACACCGTTGCTTCCACATCAAAAACAAGCTCTGGCTTGGATGATCTCCCGGGAAAATAGTAAAGAACTCCCGCCATTCTGGGAACAGCGAAATGACTTATACTACAACACAATAACAAATTTTTCTGAGAAAGACCGACCAGAAAATGTCCATGGAGGAATTTTAGCTGATGATATGGGTTTGGTAATTATTTTTTTCTTAAGTTTAGAAAATCTTATTTTGTAATTACAATTTTGTAGAAAATAATTTTGAAGTTGAAGCATAGGTGTCGGTTTAGGACTAGATTTCATGTTTTGTGTAGAACGCGGACGTTGTGTTTATGGAGGGGGCCTCATTTAAAATAATGCTCAGTCTTTTTGTTTGATCAAAGAACAGATAGCAGTAATGGTATAAACATGTATTTTTCAATTTTCATGTATTTATTTTTTTTTTAATTTGAGGTAACCTGTCTTTCAAAGGTTTCCTTTAAAAAAGTAAAGGCCGGGCTGGGGTGTAGCTCAATGGTAGAGTGCTTGCCCAACGTGCAGGAGGCCTGGATTTCAGTCCTCAGCACAGCAAAAAATGGGTGAAGACAAATGTTAGGTTAAATGGTATTCTCTCACAAATATTGTAATATGCAGAGTATTCAGTTGATATTTACGAATACTCTGAATAGGTATTTATGAGCTACATTAGCAGTTTTTATACTTGTGGGTCTCAGTACCTTTTTTTACTCTTAAAAAATTATTGAAGATGACACAAGTTTTATTTTTGTGAGCTATATTAATATTTACAGCATTAGGCGTTAAAATATTTTTTAAATATTAAAAAGAACAGTTGACAAACCACTTGTTAACATAGATAGCATATTTTTACATGAAAAGTATTCCAAAACAGTTGGAATTTGGGTGAGAACACTACCACTGTTTGACATTTTTCCAAACCTTTTTTGATGTTTTGGATGCATAGACGACACCCAGATTCTCATGTCTGCTTCTTATTTTCAATCTTGTGAATATGTTGTTTTTGTTTGAAGTATATGAAGAAACTCTGTACTCATGGATAGTTATGAAGGGAAGAGCATTTTAGTAACTTTTTAGATAATTGTAGATTTGATTCTGTGCTGAAACTCAACAAGTATTAATTTATTTCAGGTTAATAGTTACAATATGGAATTTGAAATCATGCCAATGAACTTTTAATAGCACCACATTAAAATATATTAGTGTATTTTCCACACTGAATAGATGTTTTACCCATGCATGATTTTGTAACCAGGCTCACTCATTTAGAAAATATTGATTCACTGTATTATGCAGATCTGCCAAATGTTGGTGCATTTCATTATACAATATTAAAAATTTACAATGTTTAATATCACCACTGATCTTACTAGAAAAGCATTTACATTTTTGGAAGTGCTGTATTCGGAGTGTCACAAATTTCACAACATACTGATTTTCAATTGAAAGTTCAGATTTTATTCTTGAACAATAAATACTCCGAGTTGTTCTTCTCTTTTTAAAGATGATAACCTCACTTTGTTAAATTTTCGAGATGATTTCTTTTGGACACTCAGTAATGAACAGGGACAGTTGCTAGTCATTCTTTCAAGTAAAAATAATGGGTACTTAAGAGGTGCTGGTTGAACTTGCAACTGTCTCAAGTGATTTTACTTCAGAGAGCCTTCATATTTTGATTTGCAACAAAAATATTTTATGTGTACCTCCCATTGTGTTAGAAGAA
Organism: Xerus rutilus; assembly: GCA_028644305.1. Lineage (NCBI taxonomy): Eukaryota > Metazoa > Chordata > Mammalia > Rodentia > Sciuridae > Xerus > Xerus rutilus. The sequence goes on from CM053409.1 coordinate 7,286,538, forward strand.
TTTGAAAGATGTGTACTTAAGAGGTTTATTTTGATAGAAGGAATATGGACCACTTCATCAATAGCATTCTTAGAGAAACTGGCTTTTGCTTTTCTGAGCATGGGGCAGTTAGGAGCGCAGGCCTTCAGTGCAGTGTTGTGCCCGTAGCTTTGTGTCATGCCAAGGTGCTAGCACTTTTCCACATGGCTTTGGGAGCATTAGTGTGGCTGTCAACCAAATAAGGTCTTATTTAACTATATTATGGAAAGAGTTTTGACCTCACATTTTCCTGAAAAGGTCCTGGGGCCCACACATTGAAAACTCCTGTTTAACACTGCTTTAACATTGCCAGCTATTTGCTTCTGTTTTGTTAACTATGAATTACACTGCAGAAAAAACTGAAAAACAAACATTTTCATTTAAGAAAAATACACAGGAAGTATCATGCCCTTTATGCTTTGATAAATTGTGGCTTTTAAGTTTTGTTATTATTTTAATAACAGATTTAATAAAATGATTATGTCTTCATAAGCATACTGGAGTTAGTACTCCTCTTAAATTAGCTCTGAACTTCGTGGCAAACTAATTGTAATAATTTCATGATAACAGTTCCAAATTAAATGTAGAATCTTAGAACAGTAGTCATTCAATAAATGACATGCATCTGAGTTGCTTGCAGTATTTTATAATATAAATCACCTAATAATTCCTAATGTGGTGAGGAAAAGCATTTCTGAAAGATTCTCATTTCTCATTAGCATGTATATCATTTAATGTAAGGGTCCTGTACTGTGTCCTTGAATGATATTCAGTATTTGATTATTTTAAAATTGGGTTTGGAATGTTTTCTGATTACCTGGGTTTCAGAATCTGACTGTTCATTGTTTTTCTTCAAACATTTGAAAGGGTAAAACTCTTACAGCGATTGCAGTGATTCTTACCAACTTCCATGATGGCAGACCTCTTCCTGTTGAGAGAATTAAAAAAAGTCAACTAAAGAAGGTAAAGTAATAGTGTGTTTTTCTGTGAAGTCTCTGGTTTACTATGAAACTTTTAAATTTCATTAAAAAGTAATTACCAAGAAATTGATGATACCTTTGGTGGTATGTTTAATTGTCTCTTGTGTTGTAAGAGCTGAAAGGGTTACCTTCTTGAGAGCAATTGATAATATATATCAGGAGCCTAAGTGTTCATAATCTTTGACCTCATCAGTAATTTCTAATAGTCTCCTAAGGAAGTTATCAGAAATCCATTTTTTCCAAAGATAGTAGTACAAATTATTTCTTCAATATTATTTTTAAAGAAGACAATTTGAAATGTCTCTTTATAGGAACTGTTAAATTATGATATAACCATAAAACAATGCTACGCAATCATATGAATCTCAGTTGTGAAGAAGGCTCACTTTCATGTTTGTTTGCTCTTGATGTTTTGCTTAGTGGGGGATTAAACTCCGGGTCTGTGAATGCTCGGCCAGTTTTCCACCACTTGAGCTACACTCCCAGCCCTCATGATATTTTTTAGTAAAAGAACAAATGCCAGGTACAGGTCTGTGTGTAGAGTTCAGATCTCTATTTTGTAATAATTTAAATATGTCATAAGTGTACTTAACATACTCTGTGGGCACCAAAATGTTAATGATTGTTATTTGTCCTAGTGGTGAGACTGTAGCTGGCTTTTCTTGATACTTAGTGTCTATGTGTATGTGTGTAAAATGTATACACATAATATATTTATGTTCATTTTCTAAGAATTGAAAATCAGTTTAATGGAAAAATAAATGTGATTAGAAAGACTTAAAAATCAGTTGAAAGAGAAAAATAAATATTACTAGAAAAAAAAGTTATTCTTTGTTTTTCCCTGAAAATTCTAAGAACTTAAAGTAGGCTAGGGCAAAAACATGTGTGCAAAGTAAATTTCTTGGAACCCAGCTGTTGCTCTTCTCATTTTTTAATTTTCAGAGGCTGCGGCCTAGTCTCCTGCCGCCCGCGCAGGGCAGCGTGTCAGTCCCCGCCTGGCTGCATTACTTTCTTTTTGCTTTTATTGGAAGGTAAACCTGTTAGGATCTCAAGTTCAGTGCCCTACTGTGGATAGTCTAATGATTTACGCCTTGTTCTTCCCACATGTAGTTACTAAAGTGAAAATTGTAGGATTACAAAATTGGCAGAAGCATGTATGACTGTTTACAGCATCAATCTCAATTATCAATTGAAAAATTACCAGTTACCACTAACGATTTCTCTTATTTTCCCCAAATATTTGCAGTGCATTTAAGGTGCTGTAGGAAGGTTTAAGGATCTTTGTTTTAAAGATGCTTATTTGAAATGGAAACTGAAAATGTGATTTCTAATCCACTGAACTTCTATCTCTGCCCCTCCTCCACCTTGTTCAGGGTTAGCATCTCTGTGTAGAGAGAACATTTGACCTTTGGTTTTTTTGGGATTGGCTTATTTCACTTAGCATGATAGTCTCCAGATCCATCCTTTATCAGCAAATGTCATAAAGTCATTCTTCTTTATGGCTGAGTCATATTCCATTATGTATATATACACCATAAGTTCTTTATCATTCATCTGTTGAAGGGCATCTAGATTGGTTCCATAGCTTAGCTGTTGTGAATTGGTGTGCCTGTGTCCCAATAGCATGCTGATTTGAACTCCTTTGGGTATATACCAAGGAATAGGTTAACTGGGTCAAATGATGGTTCGTTCCATTTCTAGTTTTTTCAGAGAGGCAAGGTGTTAGATTATTAGATATTACTGATGAAGCCAAAGATTATGAACACTGAGGCTCTTGATATATAATACCAGTTGCCCTCCAGAACGTAACAATGGATTTTGAGGAACCTCCATATTGCTTTCCAGAGTGGTTGTACTAACTTACAGTCCCACCAACAATTTTCCCCGCATCCTCGGTAACATCTGTTGTTATTTTTGTTATTGATACTTGCCATTCTGATTGGAGTAAGGTAAAATCTCAGTGTAGTTTTAATTTATATTTCTCTAATAGCTAGAGATGTTGAACATTTTTTCATGTATTGACCATTCATATCTTTGAACTGCGAAGAATACGCTTGCTGTGCAAAATCACTTCCCTAATGTAATGAATAATGTAAAGGACATTCTTTATAGGCATATAAATTTGGGGGTAATATCTTGTATACTGTTAATGGTTGCACTAGTCTAGTGATTGAAGACTTGATTAGAATATTGACAGAAAGCATTTTTAACATCTTCTTGGGGCTAATGCATTAACAATTAACTATCCAACCCAAGCATAGTGGCATATGCCTGTAATTTCAGCTACTTGGGAGGCTGAGGCAGGAAGATCACACATTCAAGGCCAGCTTGGGCAGTTTAGTGAGACCCTATCTTAAGATAAAATGAAAAGGCCTGGGAATGTGGCCCAGTGGTAGAGTGCTTGCCTGCTTGCCTACCATGTGGAAGGAAGGCTGGGGTTCAATCCCTATTACTGTAAAAAAGAAAAGGAAGGAAGAAGGAAAATAAAAGTTAACTGTCAACTCTTCCAGTTAATATATCTCTAAAAATGGTTTAGATTTTTAAAATATTTTATTTTTTGGTACTGGGGATATTTTATTTAGAATGGTACCATTAGAAGGAGATGGTTCTAGCCGGGTGCGGTGGTGCACACCTGTAATCTCAGCACTTTGGGAGGCTGAGACAGGAGAATTGCTAGTTCAGAGCCAACCTCAGCAATGGCGAGGCACTAAGCAACTCAGTGAGACCCTGTGTCTACATAAAACACAAAATAGCGTTGGGATGTGGCTCAGGGGTCGAGTACCCCTGAGTTCAATCCCCAGTACCAAAAAAGAAGGGGATGGTTCTTTTCAACCTTCCTCTTCACCCCCCAGTGCTAGGGATTAAACCCAGGGCCTCCTGTCCAGGCAAGTGCTCTGCTGAGCTATACCCCAGCTCCAACCATATTTTTAGTGAAACTTGAATAAGATTTTATGAAGTGTTTAAAATTATATCTGTAGAATTTTTTTGATTCATGTATACATTGATGCATTTTGAAACGAGAGAGTACACATGAGAGACAATGGAAGAGTTGGGGCTGGCTGGAATTCTCTGATAGAGTGAAAGTGGAGGACTCTCTGGGACCTGCACTGCTGCATCTCTCCATCCCAGGATTTCAAGAGCAAAAGTCATGTCTTTACCTAAGTAAAGACAATATAAGATAAGATCTTTAAATTTGTTTAAAACTGATGGTAGGCTGGGCGAGCGCGGTGACATACTCCTATAATCCCAGCAACTCAGGCGGCTGAGGCAGCAGGATCGAGACTAGCCTCAGAAACTTAGCAAGGCTCTAAGCAACTTAACCAGACCCTGTCTCAAAATAAAAAAAATTAAGGGCTGGGGATGTGGCTCAGTGGGTTCAGTCCTGGGTACCCCAAACAAACAAAAACAGGTAGTACCATTAAAGAAATATGCCTTTTCACCCAGGAATGTAAGGAATGTAATGTTAAAGATGAGTCTGAGAAACTTGGAGGAAACAGTTCCAGTGAAAAGGCAGATGGGCAAAGCAAAGGTAAGCGTTAATTTCAGGTATGACCTGATCTGTGATTTACATGTTTCCAACTAATATAATTGCAATTTTGGCTTTAATATATAAAAATTTAGTATCTCCTTCTAAAGGACCTCCCGAGGATTGGTTTTCAGGAAAGGTTTTATTACAGAGGTGATTGGTGATTGATTGTGCACCAGTCAGAAAGCTAGGAAGCACATTTTTGGTTGAAAAAAATAATCCCATGAAAGGACAGTTTAAGAAAAAAATAAGAGTATGTTTTGTTCTGGGACCTCAGTGTATTTCATATTATTTATAATGCATTGTGCAAGAATAACAGCAGATAAAGCTAGAAAGATAGGTCAGAGCCACATTCTGAAGTCAAAGGAGAAATGAAAAGAGATCTGTGGATTTAGCAGTGACATGAGTTCACAAAATCAATTTCTGAAGATAAGTTCAAGCAGAGTAAGATGGAGCGTATTTTAGGTAAGAATCATAAAGTGAGTATTTGGAAGTAACTGTACTGAAATTTCGGATAAGGAAGATAAGAAAATGTTTCTGAGAGAACAAAGTTGAAGGTGGGATTTTGTTTTGTGGTTGTAGGAAAGCTGTAGGTTGGAAGAGTTTTGGATATAATGAGAATGTTTAGTAGGCTTGTGGAAGGAGATGGGCCTGAGAGAACAGCTGGACGAGTCGACATTAGAAGCAAAGAAGTGAGGTGGGAATAGGTAGACGAGGGAGATGGTAAGGCAGAAGAGTTGGGACTTGATAGGCGATGGTATTTGCTTTTCCTTGTAAAGGGAACGAGGTGATCTGGGTGTGAAAGGAATTAGAATCCAGGATGCAGTGTAGTGTGGTTATTGTGGAGAATGGTTGTGGGAACTGGAGGAAGGAGTTGATAAGGCACAAAGTGACAGCCAAGACCTAGAAATGTTGCTTTGTGATTGACAGCAGCTGTGTGCTATTCTGTTCTGTTTTGTGAACCCCTCCCCCAGCATAGCTCTTGGCTGCCTCCATGGTACAGAGGGATTTATCCAGTGCAGGAACTGGCTGGATCACTATTGGGGAAAGACTGGGTCACAGGAAATTGAAAGTTCTAGGTTTGGAGAAAGTAGAGTAACTGGCTGTTTCATGGAGAAAACAGGGCATTTGGAAGGAGTGAGGGTGTTGAGAAAAAGGAAGATCAAACATTGGAAAACCAAGATTTAAGAGGGGAAACTGCTGGTTTAAGACAATTGGATAATTATCTGTGTATTTGGCTTTTTCTTTGAAATAGAAAGATCTAGATGTAGTGAAGAACCCAGTATTTCACATATCAAGGAGAAGAATAAGTGTTCCATGCCAGAATTGTCTAGCTCTCGCCCCAAAAGGTAAATTCTTTTGTGGTTTGATTATATGAAATGTTTTTATTTAAACTCTATTTTCTTACATGTAGGATAGAAAGATGACCATTATATCTTAATTACATAGTTATTTCAAATACTTTATTTCTAATCGCCAGAATCACTCTGACTTGGTTAGACAGACCATTCTCATTTTTATAATTGAATAAAAGTAATATTGATCTATGTAAGAAGTGAATTTTTAATAGTCACTCATCTTTCTACCACATTTTTCTTATTTGTTTCACTTAGTAATTAAGATTGAGCTCCTGAGCTTTTTGTTTTTGTTGAGACTTTAGAAGAGTTTTCTTTAATAGATTTTAGGGGATGAACACTGAAGTATATTTATTGGATGACTTAACAAAACCATTCTTTGCTCATTTCAGATTTTTTTCAGTTCACCTGTAATGTGAATAAGACATTAGATAGTAATGGGGAGTATCATAATGACTTAGTCTACAATTTTGGAAGAATTTTAGTAAAATACATCATACCCCTCCGATTCTACCTTGAATCTTAATGTAACCAAACTTACCCACCCTCTGAAGGCTGTGCACATACTGAGCTTTTGTGGCGCAGTTCTCTGTGGTGTCTGTAGATGTGATCCATGCCTGAGTTCTGCCAATAGCAGTCTCTTAACCTGCTTGGGTGATGGTTCTGTCATTGGTACCCATCAGAACTGAACTCAGAACTGGTACTCATCGGCTCTCCTCTTACCTAAATCTCAAGTCGCAGGGCTCTGAGCTGTGGGTCTGGCTAACACAGTACTGTTAGGACTGTGCTGGGTGAAGGCATGCGGGTGCAGTGACGGGGACTGCAGCACTGCACACTCTGTGGTTGGTGTGGGCGTGCCTGCATGCAGTAGGCACATCCCTGTCCTGCAGGAGAATCGTGTTCCTCCCGCTCTCTTAAGTGCAGAAACCGCAGCATAGGAGAATATGAGGTGACTTGCTTAAAATCCCATAGCAAATTAGTGACAGAATGAGGATTTGAACCCCGGGGGTCTCACTCACTTCAGGGTTCGTTGTTCCTAGCCACGTAACCAGTTACATATTTCTACGCGAAATTTAGGAAATTTCCCATTATGAATGAATCATTTTTGCCTTTGGTTGCTTATTTCTTTGTATTAGAAGTATTTTCTTTGTTAAGAACCTTTTCTTTTTTGTTCAGATTTTACATAAATGTTTTATTGGAACTATGAAATACTGAACTCATTATTAGAGTGATTATTTTTTAGATTTAATTTTTCAAATTTAATAGAAATGATACTGTGTTTTGTAAATGCATCTGATTATGAGACCAGAATGCGTTTAACAGGTTTGACCTTTATAAGTCAGATCAAATCATTCTCTTGAAAATATTTCAAAAATAAACAGTGACATGATAGAGCATTTGAATTGCATTTGCTAAACATATTGTTATATCCCATTTTGTTTTGGATTGATTTTTTTCATGTGTACTTAATTTTAGAAGAAAAATTACTGTCCAGTACATTGAAAGCAGTGATTCAGAGGAAATTGAAACAAGTGAATTGCCACAGAAAATGAAAGGTAATGTGTAGGGGATTGGTTGGGCAATGTGTCCTATATTGCAGTCTTGTATGCCCATTTTAATGTTTATTATGGTTTTGTTTTAGGTAAACTGAAAAATGTACAGTCAGAGACTAAAAGTAGAGCGAAAGGTATGTGTGTACTGTATCTTCTCAATACTTATAATCCACTTAAGGATTATTAAACCCCATTGGTTTGCATCTCTCAAGCTTGGAAATTTTGAATAAATACATCTTTAGCTTTGTTGCTGTTTACATTTGGACTCTTCATGGAACTTCTATGTGTTAAATGAATTAAATAAGGAAAATTAAATGAATAGTTTCAAATTAAAATCTAAGAGGTCATGCTTAGGCGAACTTAAAATAATTTTCTACTAATAAAATAACCAGTAAGATATTATATTTTTATGTATAAATAGTAATTAACGAAGTCAAGTTGAGAGTGCCTTTTTGGTAAAACTCCTTCTTAAAAAGATGTAAAAATAACTAGTATCTTTATTTCTTTACTCTATCCTTAAAACATCCCAACCCTACACACACACACACACACACACACACACACACACACACACACACACACAGTCACACACACAGACACACACATAGACACACACAGACAGACACACACACACACACAGTTGGGGACTGTCCTCCATGTTGGGGATTGAACCCCCTACTGCTGATCTACGTTTCCAGTCCTTTATATTTTGTATTTTGAGACAGGGTCTTTTTGTCGCTGAGGCTGTCCTCTAACTTGGGATCCTCTTGCTTCAGCCTCCCAGGATGCTGGCATTACAAGCTGCGCTACTCTGCCTGGCATCTCTAAAACATTGTTTACTTTATTCTCCTTTAATTCAGGTCATATTGTTTTCCTACCGAATTAAGAAATTGTATTGCATTTGGAAATAAGCTGATCATCATTGAACTGATCTGAAAATCTAGTAGCCTTGTTATTAGGAGTGAAACACCTATTTCCTTGAAAAAATTTCTTGCCCCTGAGAGCAGGATGACTTTGTGTAGGCCTGCCTCTCCTCGCACTGTTCTTCCTCAAGAGAAGCAGTCGTCTTCCCCTGAGTGATCGCATCCCTTCTCTGAGCCAGACAGGTGCTTATTGTCAATTTTTCTTACCAGATAGTTTTATTCAATAATACATGCTCGTAACATGGTATAACAAATGGTATTCCATTTCCTCTCATAAAGCACAGGGAGGAATTCACTGTAAAGTGTCTGATTGTCTGTAGTTTTCCTTCAGCAGGATCTTCCAAGTTCAAAGAAGACGGAGCCTTTGCTTGCGCACTGACTTCACCTACCCCTGCAACAAAGAGGAAAACATTGAAGAGGGGTCAGTGAACCTGCTAGTTTGCCAGTTTAATTAAGTGACAAAAGTTATAAAACCATATTAAAGAACTCTAGAAAATAGAAGGGAAAAGCCACTTCTTGTCATTTCCTCCAGTGATTTTCCCCTGTACTTGTTTCTCAAAGGCACAAATTATGATGGGGGTCCTTTCTGGAAGCAGAAGTGGTTCTCTAGCGAAGACACAGAGTAGTTCATGGTTGCTTTAAAATGTAATTGCTTAATTTGATTTCAATTAAAGATAGATTCTTAATTTTTTCATGATTCAAATTTGCTTTTTGTTGAAGAATATTAGCGATCTGTATTATAATTTTGTATTTTGTAGTTCATATGAAAACATTGCTTACGAGTAAGTATTCGAGAGGGAAAGAGATTGGACTAAGGCCAAGAGACCTGGGGCACTTTGTGTCCCTGCCCCTTGGTCTCATCTGGTTCACATGCTGGCATTTTAGCAAACGCGTCTTATTGCTATACTTTTATCAAGTACTGTTGAAGGACTTTGGTGTCCAGTCCACGGTCCCTGGATACATGCTCAGCTTGCTCTCTTGCTTCACCTAGGTTTCTAAGAGATTGTCACCCAGAAAGCGGTGCCCTCCCTAACCCTCCATCTCAAACCTGCCCCAGCCCAGTTGCTTTCCTCACATCACATTTAATTTTTTTTCACATCTATCACAGCCTGACGTTACTCTGTGTATATCTGTGGCCCACCTCCTCCATTGGAGTGTAAGCCACCTGAGTCATTGTAACCATATCCTGTGGGTGACAGAGACCTGCCTTCGTGGAATGGGGAGGCGGGTGATGCACAGTTTGTAGTAGCAGCGTAGAGATCACTCAGGGCCGGCGTGGAGGACAAATACTGCGAGTTTAAGAAACTGCGAAGTGCTGAGTGGAACGAGAGCGCGGTGCCCGGGCGGTGTTGCGGACTGCCTGCTCTGTGTCCTCCCAGGCATGGTCCACTGCTCTTTGGATAAACCCTCTCTGGGGTTTTAGGTTTTTAAAGTGACCAGGCAAAATCTAATCCCTGTTCCTTCATGGCTACAGACAGAAGTTCATCTGGTTCATTTTAATTTTGCTCAATTTCTCTTCCCTTGGGGCCGATGATTGCCACCTCCTTATTGACATGTATGCCCCCTCCCTCCCCCACAAAAAAAGGACTCAAAGGCTTTGTCAATGATTTGTCCTCAGGGGCATCTGCAGTGGAAGGTTCAAAGAAAACTGATGTTGAAGAGAGACCAAGAACGACACTGATTATCTGCCCACTGTCTGTGTTAAGCAACTGGATTGTAAGTCTTTGAAGCCTTCATTTAAAATGCGGCATAATTTATATTTGTCTTATAAAATGCATTGTTAGAAATTTGCTTTTTCGTCATTTTATGTGTTAAGTGAGTTGGGATCGCGTTTGCTGAGGTGAAGCAGTCTTTCTTTGAGGATTTGTGCTGGAGTAAGATTTTCAGGTGCTGGTGTGAGATTTGGTTTATATTTTTGCCTTTGCCACTTTTGTTCCCCATACGGAATTTAAGATTCCACCATATTTACCAACTATCAGAACTTCCTTTTCTGATAATTCCATTCATAGTAACTTATTTTTATAACACAGAGAGCTCATATCTTCTTGGTTTGTTCATAAGCTCTTTTTTGTAGATTTTTCTCATTTAATCCTCTTTTATCAGGAGACCAAATTGAAACAGAAAGGTAAAGTAGCTTGACTAAGGTCACACAGGAAACACAAGATGGAACTTGGGTGCTGTGTCAGCACTGCGACTCTTGAGCCTGTGCTTTCAAGGTTTCCCACCAGAGGAGTTTGTGCACGCCTGCCCCATACACACACACAGACTGCTTTTGTCTTCCAGAACATAACATTAGAGTGGAATCACTTTTCTCTGCTAAGTGTAAGGAGCAGCCTGCTTCCTTCCCAGTTTCTCAGGTCTCACATTATAGTGAAATACTGAGCCTTTGGAAGCACTGTGAGTGTCCCCTGGATATGGACCTGCCTTCTTGCCGCCTCTGAGATGACCTGTTCTCTTTCCTCCTTTTATCTGAGGAGGAGGTCTCTCACTTCTTTTTAAGACCAGTGCCCCAGTGTGTACATTGTTCTCCATCTGTTCTGCCTTGCCCTTCCTGTTCTTTGCCTCCTCAGTGGATAATCCGCTGTCCCCCCACTGTTGTCCTGAGGTGCAGCTGGGCCTGTTGCGTTTTGCAGTCCTTCCCTCTGATCCCATGTCACCCTTGTGCCCCTCTGCGCTCCCTCACTGGCAGAACTCCTTAGGTCCCCTGGGTGCTTCCCTTGACTCTTTCATCGTTGTCGTCAGGCTTTCGCCACCAGTGGTCGGAATTGCGTTGGAAAAGACACGGATGGTCTAATTACCAACCTCAGCGTCTCTTCCTGACGTCACATATTTCTTCTTGACCTCACACACGTCTTGGTGGGTTTCTTCTTCACGTTCTTCACGCGCTTTCTGTGATGGTGCTTATCTGTTTTTGGCTTACTTGTTTTAAAGAAAGAAAGTGACACCTCTTATCTTAGTGCATTCATCTTTCCTTTCAGGACTAGATGAGTTTTAGTGCTCTCTTCCTCTTTTTTGTTCCCATGAAACCTCTTTCTCGTGGTGTGTGGTCTCTCCTGGGAAGGGCAGTGCATGCACACTTGAATGGCTGTTCGGGGTGAGGCTTAGCAGTATTAATGGAAGCATAAACAATGTAATTGTGATTCTTTCAAGGTGTGGTATGTGGGGATGCCTTTTGAAACTGGGTTATTAGTATTTCTTTATGATTTTATATTTAGAAACCAAAAGTTTGTGAAGTATAAACATAGTAAATGGAAGTACCAAAGTCTTGCCTATTAAGATTACATAAAAATTGAAAAGAGTTGAGGGGTGGTTGGCCATATAGAGATTCAAGGTAGAGAGTTAGACTTTTCCAGTCTCTGAGCAGCTGCTCTCTCCTAGGTAAGTGACATAATGTTCTAAAGAACAGATGGAAACTTATTTTCCTTTTTCATCCAAATTAGAAAAATAATCCAGTAGAAGGATTAAGTCCTGGGGACAGTCCCTCTTCTATCACATATTAATTCTGGATATTTAGACATGTTGCTTAATGTTTTAGTCAACTTTTTCAAAATACCTGACAAGAACAACTTAGAGGAGGGAAAGCTTATTTGGGGCTCGTGGTTTTAGAGGTCTCAATCCAAAGATGGCTGAGTCCATTGTTCTGGGTGTGAGGTGAGATAGCACATCATGGGAACGTCCCAGTGGAGGAGAACTGTCAGCTCATCGTGGGCAGGAAGCAGAGGGATGGGGTGAAGGGATCATAGTGAAGATGTACCCTTCCAGGGTGCACCCCCGGTGACCCACCGCCTCCAGCCATGCCCCACCTGCCTATTGTTACCACCCTTCCCCCCTTCAAACTAGGATGGACTGATGAGGATACAGCTCTCAGGATCTCATCATTTTACCTCTGAGTCTTCCTACATCTAAACCATAACACTTAACCTCTCATTTTCTGTGGGGAGGATATACGTATACATGTGGAACCCAGTAGTGTCTAGTCTAAACAGTAATGGTAGAAAAGTTGATTTTTTTCTATTCTTAACGTAATCCTTTCACAAATAGCTGTGCCGTTTTATCACCACCCTCTGATTCAGGTTGCTCCTATACAATTATTTCTCAATACTAGATTTCTTCTCTCCCAAATTTCTTGAAAATTCTCTCTGTATTTTTACCTTTGTCATTTCATATTTCATGTTTACTTCTTTGTATTTTTCCTGTTCTGTTTCCTGTTGCAGGCTCTCTTCAGCCCACAGTTGTCTGGGTTTTACTCTCGCCTTCCTCTGAGAACCTTTGAGAGACCTTTGACCTCGTTGTGGTGACCACTGAGCTTTTTTGTTGTTCTGCCTTTCTCTGTATTTCTTATTTTGTAACCCATCTCTAAACCTTTTTCTAAAGAGAGAGAGTGAACGTAAATTGACATTAAAAGTCATTCTTATTTTCCTTCTTGAAATTTTATATTCTTCGGCTCTCAGGTCATGTCGTTGCTACCCTAACTTTCCAACCACTGTTTCTTTGCCTTTGTTCTGGTTCCTGTTAAGTGTGCTTTTTCTTCTTTCCTTTAAAGCATGATATTTTTTTAAAAATTATGAGGCATTTTAATGAGATCTGCATTTACTCAGAAAGCTTTCATAAAAAAGTCGGACACATTTGCATTATTTTTTCTTTGCTGAAATATGCCCTTTCTCTGAATAAAAGCACGAGAGCGCTCTGAATGTTAATAGGCACTCTCCCTGACCGCCTTCTATTTTTGTTGCACATTCTAATCCTAATTTTCCCTTAAAATCTTCCAGGTCTATTGTTTTCATGATTTATAAAACAAAACAAAAAACAACAAGACAGGGACAGCTTCTCATTTCCCCCTTTTCAGCTGCACCATTGTTGTGGTCGATGCTTGGCAAATAGCAGGCCTGCTGAAGCGAACGGAGGAACAGTGCTGTGCTTGGATCTCGCCCTGCGTCCTGGGGAATATCAGTTGCTGTTCTTTTTATGGTGGTGTGTTCGCAGTCTCCCGACTCACTGAAAGCACTGAAAAGCATCTTTATTAAAACATTAAATTTTCAAAGTGCTAATTTCTGTTTGAAAGAAGTTTGATAACCTTTTTGTCTTTAAAATGGAATGGCTTCTTATTAGTAGGCCGAGGTGAAATATATGAATGTATTATTGTATGTGTCAGTTTTCCTGACGATGCGATGATAATTAATAGTTATCATTATTATCATCTGGCTAGTTTAGATTACAGAAAAATTTATTTCATGTAATTGTGGTAGCTTGATTTGTGACACTGCTGCCAGGGCTGTGTTTCTTATGTTCATAATGCATTATTAAAAATCTTTCTAATTTTATTCTAGGACCAGTTTGGACAACATATAAGATCAGAGGTGCACTTGAATTTTTATGTTTATTATGGTCCCGATCGTATTAGAGACCCAGCCTTGCTTTCAAAACAGGATATTGTTTTGACTACGTACAACATTTTAACTCATGACTATGGAGTAAGTATGCTGATATTTAGAGATTGAAAGTTGAATTTAAAGACTGTTATTATTCAAGTTTCTAAAGTGTTCTAAAATTCAAACTGTACACTCTTTTATTCTAAATACTTAATATGTAGAAAGTAAATAGGATATTTTAAAATACTTGGTCAAAAAAGAGAGGATTGTACTTTCTTTAGATGCTGATTTGGAAATGTTTTCCATTTAGAACATTTTTAGTTAAAATTTTAACTTTGGATTTGTAAAAAGTATATGTAGCAATTTATAAATGAAATATTTTTTATTCTGGAAAATTGTTTTCTATCATAATGATTTGATTAATATTTTGGTTTAAAAATAAGTTGTTCTGAAGCTGCAGTTAATGAGTCTCCTGATTCTTTGGGAATCTAGTTGTTGTTTACATATATAATTCAAGTTGTTCAGTTAAAATTTTAGTCACAATTTCAGTCTTCTCATGAAAATAGAAGGGAGACCAGTGGAATAGAGGAAGAGACGGGAGGAGGAGAGGTACTGGGGAACAAAATTGACTAAATTATGTTATTGTACAATGAATTCCACTATTAGGTATCATTATTATGCACCAATAAGTAATACTGAAAAAAAGGGAGGAAAAAATAATTTCAGACTTCTGGTAAGAACGTTACCTTTATATGAAAGGAATTAAGGTTGTTACATTGAAAGAATTCTTATAACTGGCAATTTTTTATCATCATTATGTGTAAATCTGAAGCAGAATAGTTCAGGGTGTTGTACAGTGTGATTTTTCAGAGATCTAGACTTGGATCTGAAGGCAAGCTCTGCTGCTTCCTAGTGGAGGTTCTTTGGACAATATACTTGGCACCTTGGGCTTTGATGTTCTTACCTGCAGCGATGCTCTCAGCTTGTGAGGGTTCAGTACTTTAATGGGTATAGTTGTTGAATTAAAAGCAGTGTTGATGTTAAAGAATAACAGCAACTATTAAGCAAATTATATGAAGTGCTGTGTCACAGTCTTGTGTTTTTTAACTCTCACCACACATTCTTTCAGACTAAAGGGGACAGTCCATTACATAGCATACGGTGGCTACGTGTGATCCTGGATGAAGGCCATGCCATCCGAAATCCAAATGCTCAGCAGACAAAAGCTGTACTCGATTTGGAAGCAGAAAGGAGATGGGTATTGACAGGTAATCATAACATTAAACTTATTTTTTTTTACCTTACACCTTTTTTGATTCCTTTTTAAAATTGACATATAAGCATTATAATATTTACGGGTACCCTGTGGTGTTTCAAGATACATCACATTTGGTTCGTGTAATCAATTCAGGGTGAGCATACCTATTTCCTTAATCATTTATCTTTCTTTTGGTGAAAACAAAATCCTTTCATTTGGAATTTTTGAAGTGTATTGCCATCGTAGCCGCCCCAGGAGTTACCTCTGGCTGCACCTTGGTACCATTGAGAAGCTGTCACTCCCCACTTGCTGTTCCTGTCCTTGGCTTCCGGTCACCACTTCTGTGGGATAACTGTGTGTTCCCATACTGTTTTCCATATTCCACGATGACTGTTAATTTGCATTTCCACTAGCAGTGCACAGGGACTCTTTTTTCCCCACGTCCTTGCTGGGATTCGTCTTTTGTCTTTTGGTGATAGTCATTCTGAGTGGAGTGAGCAGTGTCCCGTTGTAGTTTTGATTTGCATTTCTTTTATGAGCAGTGATGCTGAGCATATTTTTCATATATTGGTGGCTATTTCTGTACCTTCTTTTGGGAAATGTCTACTTAGATGTATTGCCCGTTTTAAAACAACTTTTTTCTTTTGCTGTTAATTTCCGGAGTTCCTTATATATTCTGGATAGCAACCCTGTCCCTTACATAGTTTGCAGATAGTGTTTTCCCTCTGTAGGTCGCGTCTTCACTGATGATTGGTTTTTTGTTGTGTGAAGCTTTTTACTTTCATGTAAATCCATTCGTCCATTTTTGATTCTGTTTCCTGTGCTTTGGGGATCTTTGGGAATCCTATCAAAAAAAGAACGAAAAATCTTTGCTTATTCTAGTGTCCTTGAAACGTTTTACCTGTTTGCTTTAATAGTTTTAGGTCTTGCATTTGAGTCTGTAATCCATTTCAAGTTGCTTTTTGAAAGTGATGAGATATAGGGGGTCTCGTCTAGTTTCATTCTTCTGCACAGGATATCCGAATTTCCCTGCATCATTATTGAAAAGGTCCTTTTCTTCTGCATGCGTTAGCACCTTTGTTGATGATTAGTGTGAAGATGTGTAGGTTTACTTCTGCTTTTTTGGCCTGTGTATCTGTTTTTATGCCAATGCGATGCTGTTTTGATTCTTACAGCTGTTGAGTTGATGGTTGACGTCAGGTTGAGCTTCCACTCTGTTTTTGCTCAGGATTGGTTTGGCTATTCAGGAGTTTGTGATTCCATGTGGATTTAACATTTTTTGTTTTCTTTTCTAGTTCTGTGAAGACTGTCTTTGGTATTTTGATATAGATTGCATTGAATCTGTAGATCTCTGAGTGCTGCAGACATTTTCTCAGTATTGATTTTTTCAGTCTGTGATGGAATGTTTTCCATTTCATTTTTGCATCCTCCTCAGTCTCATCGCTGTTTCCTAGTTCTCCGTGTAAACCTCTTTTGCCTCTTTGGTTATATTTATTCCTACGTTGGTTAGTTGGTTATAGCAATTGTAAATGAGATTTCTTCATCTGTTTCATATAATTTACTATTGCCATATGGAAATGCTACTGATTTTTATATGTTGATTTTGTATCCTGCAACTTTATTGAATTCATTTATTTGTTAAAAAAAGGGCTTTTTTTTTTTTGAGCGGGGCGGGGAGTCTTTGGGGTTTTCTATATATAAAACCATGCTCTCTGTTTACAATGACAGTTTTAACCCCTCTTTTAAATTTGGATGCACTTTAATTTTTTCTCGTTCCTGGTTATTCTAGCTAGGAACTACATGAAACTGGTAAAAGTGGGTATCTTGTGTTAAATTTTCTAAAAAAGTAAAATTAATTTGGGGGACTGTGATATAAATGGTAGAATGCTTATCTAATATGGGAGGCCTTGGGTTCAGTCTTCCATACTGCAAAAGAAAAAAAAGAAAGAAAAACACTTTAAAATGTATTAGTAAGTAAGTTGGTGGTATAACTTTGTAAACTTTAAGTGACTAAAAAGTCTATCCTAAAATCAGGGATAGAAATGATTTAATCAAGTGTTTTGACTTGTTTTTCATAACTGTTGGTGATATAACACCCTTGGAGTCATAGTTAATTTATGGAACCTGCTTATTCTTGAACTTCAGGGAGAAGCAGATACTCCAGTCCTATAATCAGAACCTTGACTTTTCGATTGCCCGTCTTAGAGCCTGTTTGTTATTCATGATACCTTTACTGGAAGATGGTAAAGAGAATGTAAATTTATATTAGTTGCTTGCTTTTCTTGCTATTTCTACTTATTTAAAACCAAATAAGCTAGGTATGCATTGACGAGAAAGTGGAGTTTACTGGGTTTGTAGTCTTGTCTTTTTTTTTTTTTTACAAAGGACTACAGGCACAGCTAATAGTGGTGTGCCCATACAGAGTGTCTGCTGTCACCTGTTTTGTCTGGTTGTGCAGGACAGATGTTCTTAAGAGTTACTAGGGACTAAGGGTGTGATCCAGTGGTAAGAGTGGTTGCCTAGCACGTGTGAAGTCCCGGGTTTGATTCTAGAACTACCAAAAAAAAGAAAAAGTAGGAGTTATAACAGTTTCCTTTTATTTTTAGGTACTCCTATCCAGAATTCTTTAAAGGACTTGTGGTCTCTTCTCTCCTTTTTAAAACTTAAACCATTTATTGATAGAGAATGGTGGCACAGAACAATACAGCGTCCAGTCACAATGGGAGATGAAGGAGGACTTAGGTAGGTCGCTTCATGACAGCTGATGTGTCCATTAGCAGCAGTGGAACCACTTGCCAACTCCATTGTTCATTTTATTTGACTCTTGAGTTCACTTTCTAAAAAGCGTATACACTTTATCCCTTTGACTCTTAGAAAATAGTGGCATTTATTTGGGGAGACAAAAGATTTCTTATTACCCTTTCCCTGTTTTAGCCAAACTGGAAGGAAAGGCAGAGCTTTGTAGTCTGTGTGTTCCTGTTACCCACTGAAGCCACCACTAACAGATTGAGCAGTGATAGGATTAAATTTTCATAATTCATATAATTTTGTACAGTGATGATTGAATGATGTGATATTCAGTGACCTCAACAAATTTTTATGAGAGGAAATCTCACATAGTTGTTTCTGGTGAGTACAGATAAAAGTTGAGCACATAAATGAAAACTCAGCTTGGTGACATCCATGTGCTCGGATAATATGGTTCAAGTTTTTTATCTTAGAGCAGTGACTTTTAAACTGAGAATTTGGACCCATTAGTGGGTTATAAAATTGTTAAAAAGGTTGTAGTCAGCATTGAAAAGAAAATGAAACAGTAGAAGAGAAAATAAAAGTTGAGAGTGCATCATACATGGTAAGTATTGTTTTGACAAGTGTTTATCTCTGTTGTATGTGTTTGTGTATGTTTGCCAAGTGGAGTAAAATGTGTTTCTTACCGAGTTACAGTGAAAAAGATTCAGAAGCCACTACCTTAGTTGGCAGAACTATCCACCTGACATCTCAGAACCAGCTATTTAAATTCAAGTTAAAGAATTGTATTTATATTTCACTGCTGGGGAAGTATACATGGGTTCTTAAAGAGGTGGTACGCCTCCTTTAATTCTGATGATAAGAGGGAGTTATAAAGATTGTGGAGCTAAGAAGGTATTTTTCTCTCCTGAATTCTCACACCATGTTTTTATTTTGGGAACACTTCTTTTTTATAAAAATTACTTTTGATTTTCATATTACAGAACATAGGATTTTTTTTTTTAATTTACCAAGTTAAAATGTGTATTTTGGCTCACAGAAGGTAGGATCTTACCCGTATTTGTTTTTTGTTTGTTTTGTTTTTGTTTTTTGTGGTTTGTTTGTTTGGGTTTTTTTTTGGCACTAGGGATTGAACTCAGGGGCACTCAACCACTGAGCCACATCCCCAGCCCTGTTTTATATTTTATTTGGAGATAGTGTCTCACTGAGTTGCTTATCACCTCACTGTTGCTGAGGCTGACTTTGAACTCGTGATCCTCCTGTCAGCCTCCCGAGCTGAGCCGCTGGAATTACAGGCGTGGGCCACCATGCCTGGCCCCGTATTTGTATTCTTACAACATTTAATGAAGCACCTTGCAATCATGGCATAAGAATTTGAGTCTTGATGCAGATTGGATGATATAGTTGACAAGACAATTGAGAGTTAATGACTGGAACAAAAATGGAGAGAAGAGTTTCAGAAAGGAGGACAGAATTTAAGGAGATTAAACTAGGATGGTAGTTGACAAAGTTTCAGTGCATTTGTTGTAATAATTTTTTGCTTGTAGAATGATTCTGTGATTATCAGATCTGATAAAACCTCAAATAAGGATTTTTAAAAAACTTTACAAAGGTTATAAAATTGTAATAAGTTAAAATTTTCTTTCTCATTATATAGAAATAAAAAGTAAATTAATTTTTGTTTTATTTTGACTAGGCGTTTACAGTCCCTAATTAAAAATATCACACTTAGAAGAACAAAGACAAGCAAAATTAAAGGAAAGCCCGTTTTGGAGTTACCAGAACGTAAAGTATTTATTCAGCACATTACACTTTCAGATGAAGAGAGAAAAATTTATCAATCTGTGAAAAATGAAGGCAAAGCCACGATTGGAAGGTATGGAGACAGAGCCATGTTCAAACTTTTCTTTCTTTGTTTCTAATGAACTGAATTGAGTTTTGGTGTTCTTCTTTTTTACATTAGCAGTAAAGTCTCAAATGTATGGAAAGATAATTTTCTACTGTAGTTTACAGGATTTTTTTGTTTGTAAATTAATAGTAGAAGTGAATGAAATAATAGTATGTTTTACTACAGGTAAGGAATTTCTTAAGGCTGGGAAACATTTAGAGTCTACGTAAAGTCACGTTTGGGATTGCTGGTCAGAAGACCGTGCTTGCTTCTGCTTTTGACTGTGTAATTGGAGTACATGAAAACCATTGAGAAGAGGATGGATGGATGGATAGAGAGAGAGTTAAAATAAACTTATTAAGGGACAATAAGATTTTTAAAAGTTACTGTAGGTTCATCAAAAATAAAAGTATGATGAAAGTAAAGAAAGTTACACTGCAGGAAAGAGGAGTGATCAGTAGTGTCACATGGTGTGGAGACTCAGAAAGGGCTATGCAATCTTGTGATCAGGAGTTACTGGGATAAACTCTCAGAATGAGGAAGTAGATTGCAAAGAAATGGAGACCATAGAGATGGACTGGATTTCACTAAGGTTAGCTTCAAAAGGAAGAAGAAAATGAGACTGGTATGTAGACTTCATACTAGATTGCTAGCTCAGCTTTTGGAACTACTTTTTGGGGGGAGGGTGTGCCTGGGATTGTACTCAGGGGCACTCGGCCACTGAGCCATATCCCCAGCCCTCATTTGTATTTTATTTAGAGGCAGGGTCTCATGAGTTACTTAGCACCTTGCTTTTGCTGAGGCTGGCTTTGAACTTTTGATCCTCCTGCCTCAGCCTCCCCAGCTCCTGGGATGGGTAGCTGCTTCTGAGGGAAGAGAATGTGGATGTTACTAGAGATCCAGAGGAGAACACAGCAGCTGTGTAGAGGAAGTGAAGCCCAGTGGGAGCAAATAGCATCCAGAGTCAGACAGTGGGCTGTGAGGCTGGCCATCTCCAGAGGAAGGTGGGATGGGGGCTGAGGAAGGTCTGCTGGCTTTGCAGCTGTCTTTAAATGGCACAGTGTTCAGAGTGTCAGAATGCTCTTTGTAGGGTGAACATATGTAGAAAAATTAGTCAACAGGACTTGCCAACAAATTGTGGGAATTTGAGAGTGGGAACTGACGAAACTGACTACAAAGGATTAGGAATTGGTTGAAATTGAGTCTGGTCCAAGCAAAAGCATGTTTGATGTGCAGGCCTCGAGGGACCAGAATGAACAGGAGCTGTGTGAAGGGCGAGCAGGGCTGCACGGTAGGGGCATCTTCCCAGCGCGAGGACTTCAGTGAGGTCAGGTCCAGTGCCGCTTTGGTCGAAGCCAGGTCATCTTTTCAGAGCACTCTGTCTTTGCCTTAAGGATTTTTTTTAAAGGAAGAAGAGTTTTATTGAGTGACATGAAGTCATGGTGGTATCCCTGCTCATGATTTTTGTCTGTTCTGTGGCAGTGTTTCTCTGGTGACTTTTCTTTTGCTGCCTGCCTTGCTCTGTGCTGATTATTTCTTAATATATTAGTATCTTGAATTCTTTCTGAACTAGTATTTGCTTGTCTGGATTCATGTGAAGTCCATACCCATGTGCCAGACTGGCAGGAAATAGCCCATTCACTTTTGGGATGTATGTCTGTTCCAGGTTTTATTGGTGTGCACATAGCAGATGCAGGGCACTGGAGCTGCGGCGTGGAGCGCCGTGCCGGTGTGTGCTCAGTGTGTTCACGCGCTTCCTCGTGCAGCTCCCCTTCCCTCTTCTGGGTATAGCATGTGTGGAGAAGCTCAGGGCACTAGGCATGCACCTCGTGTCTGTTTGCACAAGAGAGGTTGGTTTTCCCTTCAGAGGGTGCCATCTATTTTAAAGAATTTCAGTTTGGCAGGTCAGATCCCTCAACATCTGTCCAGCTCTTACCACAGCTGGCAGCCATTGCTCATCTGTTGTGCTTCATGGTTAACAAATCCTCTTGGTTTCATTAAAGTTTGCTTTTTCTGGTTTTCATTCTTGTTTTGAAGTGAGTTCCAGAGAAGTCGTTTAGCGGGTCTGATGACATTGACATTTCTGTTTTAGGTACTTCAATGAAGGGACTGTCCTCGCACACTACGCAGATGTCCTGGGTCTTTTGCTTAGACTGCGGCAGATTTGTTGTCACACTCACCTTCTTACAAGTGCAGTGTCTTCCAGCGGCCCCTCGGGTAAGAAGTGTGGTGGAAGCGTGCCGTTGCATTGGTTAGAAGTAATCTTAATCAGAAAGAGAAGTTTTTATATGACTTAAATTTGGTCTGTTGTTCCATTCTGCCATGTGGACATTGGTTATTAAAGGGCTTAACAGGGAATGTACTCAAGAACTTTTTACCAATGAAAGGGAATTACAATAAAGTTCTTGCAGTATTTCTAGTGGTAGACGCTCTTAGATGAAAGGTTCAGGTTGTATCTGACTTTTACTTTGTTAGTCTAGACTGATCAAGCTGTAGCGATGCTTCCATAGGAGGTGTGGTAGGAGTCATCTATTATTTTGT
Source organism: Xerus rutilus (assembly GCA_028644305.1). NCBI lineage: Eukaryota > Metazoa > Chordata > Mammalia > Rodentia > Sciuridae > Xerus > Xerus rutilus. Next base: position 7,308,697 of record CM053409.1, read on the forward strand.
CTTCTGAATTTTTCTTAAAATTCCAAATTTATACCATGCTATTTGCCCAGGGCAAAAAGAGATGAAAAGACTACCTATGTTGATAGGCAGAACTTGGCCTTATGTAAGGTAGATTAACTTGTCTAACCATGTTATAAATCTTGCTCTGAAATTAATTTTTCAGCCTTTTCTCTAGGAAATGATACACCTGAAGAATTGAGAAAGAAGTTAATAAGGAAGATGAAGTTAATTCTGAGCTCAGGTTCAGATGAAGAATGTGCAATTTGCTTGGATTCTTTAACAGTTCCTGTGATAACACACTGTGCACATGTGTTTTGTAAACCTTGTATTTGCCAGGTCATTCAGAATGAGCAGGTGAGTATTTTGTTCAGTGTAGGATCACTGTTTTATGGAGTGGGTGCCTTTCTTTAGTGTAACAGGAATCTAATTCCAAGGAAATAGTTGTTTTGCACTTGTATTTAATATTGACCTTTTCACTGGTTAATTATTTCAGTATTTTCATAGATATTTTTCTCATGGTTATTCCCTTTTAACATAAAAACATTTTTCTTTTGGAGGCAGTCTTTTACAGACAATAATCCTGGTTCTGTGTAATGTTTAGATCATTGCTAATAAATATACTGATGAGGTAAGGCTCAAAGATAATTTTCATTTTATAACAGCCATATTTTTTGTTAAAAAACCATGAAATTAATTTTAATAATACACCTTAATCCAATATATCTAAAATGAAAGTGTGATATATTACATTATTTGTAACTAAGTGTTCAAACTCTGGTGGTATTGTACACACCTGTCACCTCAGTTTGGCTCACTTAAAAAAAGCTTAAATGATCAAAGCCAGCCTCAGCAACGGTGAGGCGCTAAGCAACTCAGTGAGACCCTGTCTCTACATAAAACACAAAATAGGGCTGGGGATGTGGCTCAGTGGTCGAGTGCCCCTGAGTTCAATCTCCAGTACGCTCCCCCCCCCCCCAAAAAAAAAGCCTAAATGACATATGTGGTTATTTGCCATTGTATTGGATAAAGTAGATCTGAATTCTTCTCTGTGTTAAAATTTTTTTAGATAGAATAACCCTTTTAGCAGTCCTTCTGCTAGTGTCAATTTTTTTTTTTAACATTTTGATTTGACACATAGAATACATTTGAAACAAATGGACAAGTTACAGCTGTACAGTTAGAGAATTATCACAAGGTAGACACATCCGTGTAACTGCTGCCCACAGCTCCATGGAACACCCCCCCCCCCATCCCTTACTGTCTTCCTCTTCCTATGAGGCAACACTGATACACTGGTTTCTGAGAGTTTCAGTTTCAGAATCTTTTCCTATTGCAATGGTATTTGTATCTAGTTTTTTAAGATATGACCTCATTTTACTAGCAGGTCTTAGACAACAGATGTTGCTTTGAACAAACCTGAATAGGGGCTGGCAGATCTGGACAGCTGTATAAGGTATCATAAGTTTTATAAATTGTTAGCTTCACAAGCCATTAAGGATTTTGTTTTTTCTGAAGAATTGTTCCAAATAGTGTTTGGTATTAGAGGTAGGTTCAAGACATTCTTATTTGTGGTTTCTTTACCTGCCTGCAGATGATGTGGTATCTGGCATGTCAAGCTCTTGCTGCTAGTCAGGACCGCGTGCTTTTCCCGCCCCCTTTACCCCAGGCTGCCAAGGCTGTTACACTGTGTCTGACTAGAGTTTAGCATGTAGATTGACGTTAAGTGACTGAATCTGGCTTAATAAAATGCTAGCCATGAAGGATACAGAGTCTATCATACATATAAAAATTTTTAGGCAGATTTCTATTTCTATTCCTCTAATCAGTGTAGCTCTTATTTTGTTCTTTCTTAAACAGCCACATGCTAAATGCCCTTTATGCAGAAATGATATACATGGAGACAATTTACTAGAATGTCCTCCAGAAGAATTGTCATGTGACAGCGAGAAAAAGTCCAGTATGGAATGGACGTCCAGCTCAAAGGTGAAGTGCACATGTGCAGATATTGGAGTATTTGCTATATAAGGAAATACACATCCTGTAACAAACAGTCATTCTACTCTTAATCTTGTCATTTGAATTTCTTTTTCCTGGCTGCTGACTTTGCTTACCTTATGTGGTGAATTTCAGAGGAGAGAGAAAGGGTTCAGTTTATTATAGTATTCTTTTAGTCTTTTTAAAATATTTAGTCTTATTTTGCCTTTTAGTTAAGTAACATGGCAGGACCTTTTTTGGACAACATTTTGGAATTTGATCAGTGCATATTATATGTATGTACAGAAATATACTGAATCCCATTAATATGTACAATTAACATGATAAAAATTTTAAAAATTTGGGGCTTATTTTACCATTTAAAAGTGGAATCTAATGAGTATCTTAATTTTTTTCAGATTAATGCTCTAATGCATGCTTTGATTGACTTAAGAAAGAAGAATCCCAACATAAAAAGCTTAGTCGTTTCTCAGTTTACAACGTTCCTGTCTTTAATAGAAACACCACTTAAGTGAGTTCAGTGTTGTTCACTTTGAGTAAAAGGATTTAATATACTTGTATTGATTTGTATCACAGAAAAATACCTGTTTAATGTTTTGTTTAGTCATTTCATCTGTCAAATGTGATGTTCAGAGTCTGTTCTGTGACAACATAAGATTCCAAAGATCAGGTCCCTAATTTATCAGAAAACACACTGGCTGACATATTAGTCAGTGCTCAGCAACACTTGTTAAAATAATTTAGTCAGGGTTGGGGTTATAGCTTAGGGGGAAGGTGCTTGCCTAGCATATGCATGGCCTTGGGTTGGATTCCCAATACTGCAAAAATAAACGAACACATACATACATGCATACATACATTAGTGAAAGAATTGATTCAACTATGATTTGTAACTATTTAACTTTTTTAAAAAATAATATAGTAAGTGTTACGTCTCCCTCCTTGTCCCCATTAGAGCCTCTGGATTTGTGTTTACTCGTTTGGATGGTTCCATGGCCCAGAAGAAAAGAGTTGAATCAATTCAGTGTTTCCAAAACACTGAAGCAGGATCTCCAACTATAATGCTGCTGTCCTTAAAAGCAGGGGGAGTTGGTTTGAATCTTTGTGCAGCTTCTCGGGTATTTTTAATGGATCCAGTAAGTAGTTTTATAGGCTTTGCAAAATGTTATTTCTTTCAAAAAGGTAAAAGACAAATTCTTGGGCAGATACTTTCATAGTTATAATAGATTCTAAGGCAGACTTCAGAAGCAGATAATGGCTTAGTAAATGTGTATATTGGGGGCTTTCTCTTAAGGGGTTTACGTGTATCAGCTAAAATCCTCATGACATTCTTGTGAGGGGAGTAGCATATTATCCTTATTTTATACGTGAGGGAACTGAAACAGAGCATTGCCCAGCATCACACAGCTAATACTATGCAAAACCAGAGTCCCAGTCTGTGTTCCTGAGTACTGCTATGCTGGGCTACGCTGCTTCTCTACTGTATGCAGAATAAGTACCTATTAACTGTGACGTGTAAGTGGCCATCCAGCCAGTAAGAGTTGAGATCCTGCTTAGTGTCAGGGTGTGGTACAGGCAGTGGGACTCTGATGACCGTTACGTGCTAGTGGTCTCAAGCTTTAGTATGGCTAAGAATTAGTCCAAATGCAGTTTTAAACCTCTGTCCTCAGATTAAGGAGCTCTTGGGTAAGACTCAGGAATGTGCATTTTTAACATTGATCATAGGTAACTCAGGTGCAGGTGGTCAGGTATCACAATTTGAGAAACAATTAACTAATGGAATGTTGGCAGAAAGTTTTATTGACTCATGTTTATACATCCACAGTCACCTGTGGATGTACAGTTCGGACCTAGAGGTGGAAGGAAGCTGGAGTCTGTGAGTGGAGCTGAGGCTGCGTCTGCACGGGAGCACGTGTTCTGAATACACACAGGGCTGACTAATTTCTAGTTTGTGCTGGGCGCCATGTGGGCAGCAGACCGTCGTCCTGTGCTGTATGTTTACATATAAGAGAGTCGTGGTCTCTCCTGATTGTCTGAAATTCAGATTTACAACATGTAGAAATGCTTCAGATCTTTTCTTCTAGTGAGGTTTTAGTTGATTCATGCACCTGTGCACCAAGGCTTGTTTTGTTTTCTTTCCCCTTAACTGAGGGTAAACTTCATGGTAAGGTTATAGCCAGTCATATGTAGGCTTTCATAGGCACAGTCATGGCTGGCAGAGGTCCATATTTGCCTTAGTGCTTAGGGTGACATTTATGGTTATTATTTAAAAATCATTATGCCGGGTATTATATATACACGCCTATAATCCCAGAGGCTTGGGAGGCTGAGGCAGGAGGGTTGTTGAGTTCAAAGGCAGCCTTAGCAATTTAGTGAAACCCTATCTCAAAGTAAAATATAAAAGGGCTGAGTCTCAGTGGTTATGTGCCCCTGGGTTCAACCCCTGGTACCAAAAAAAGAAGTCACTGTGACTTTAGATTGTTTCATATTAATGCAGAGCTTATCCAAAAAGCTGATTTTTAGAACAAATTCCCAAATTATTTTGTCTTATTTATATAATCTTAGTATTAGATAAGGACGAGGTTGTTAATAGAATACTTATTATTATAAAGGTTTTTTTGTTTGTTTGGTACCAGGGATTGAACCCAGGTACGCTTAACTATTGAGCCACATCCCAGCCCTTTTTATATTTTATTTTGAGACAGGGTCTCTCCAAGTTGCTTAGGGCCTGCTAAATTGCTACGGTCGGCTTTGAACTTGGTGATCCTCCTACCTCATCCTCCTGAGCCGTTGTGATTACAGGCATGCACCACCACACTCTACTATCAGTTATACTTTTTAAAAAAACACTGTCTGCCCATGTGTAGCACATATCTACAATCCTAGCAACTTGAGAGGCTGCAGCAGGAGAATCGCAAGTTTGAGGTCAGCCCGAACAATTTGGTGAGACCCTATCTCAGAATAAAAAACAAATAGGGCTGGAGATGTAGCTCAGTGGTAGAGTGCTCTTGGGTTCAGCCCACAGTTCAGTGAAAACAAAACAACCAAAGAACAGACAAATGTTGTTTATAACTTTAAAAACAAAAATCAAATCCCAGGAAGTCAAAATGTAGTTAAAAAATTTGTGAAAATCTTTTACCTTTTCAGGCAAACATTGTGTAAGAGGATGGTATTTGATGTCCATTATGAGCTTCTGATGAGACTAATTATTTAATCACTACATGTGAGAGGGGGAGCTATCAGTTTTATGTATCATAAGATAGATTGGATTTCTGATAGTCACATTAGATGTATGTTGCCAGCTTGTCTTTAGGTTGCTAGGTAAAATACATGCAATAGGAAAAGACATTTGACTTGGCTTCTTGGTTATAAGAATTTTAAAATGTGTCTGTGAAATATAAAAGGTTCAGATAATATCATACTTGTCAGTTCTAGAAAATCATAAGCTAAGCGTATCCTTCTGTCTAACTTCCACACTGAAAAAGAACCCCAAATTCAAATTACAGATTAATAGCAAAACCATCCTTTTCCTCAGATTCCAAAGGAACTTAAAAAAGAAAGGAACAGTTAGCCTAAGTATAGATCATACACTGTCATCTACATATGCATCTGATTTTGTTTCTATTTTCAGCTGATACTTTGCTGTATAATGTACCTTTCCCCCAAAATACCGTTTTTAGTTTCAGCAATCATCCCATAATTTACGTGTAAACCTTAGTGGTCCTTATCTTGATAATTTGTGATGATATTTAAAAACCATTTGACGGCTATCTAGACTACAGACCTCTGTCTTTTTGGATATTCCTCCCATTTCATTATATCATCATTTTCTTCTTCCGCTTAAGCAGTTTCTGTAATTAGGTCTGTGTTAACTAGAAGTCAGACTAATTTAGACACAGATACAGAAAACCATATCAACAAAATCTTAGGCAGTTTTTAGGACTTTTGACTAGTCATGAGACCTTGTTTTGTACTTTTTATTTCTCAAATGGAGGAAAGTGAAAGAAAAGGAATCAAAGACCAGCGAGAAAACATGTTCGTGAATTGGGCCCAAGAATCGCATCTTTCCTAGTATAAATCGTCGTCCAGAGTGTGTGAACTTCAGCCCTCTGCAACGCATACATAGACCCGCTTTAAAGTGGGAAAATCAGAAATGACTTGATTAATCAACAGATATTTCTATTGGGTGCTGACATCCATGCCAGGCCCTTTACGTAGTGTGCAGGCTGAGTATCCCTACTCTGAAGCATCTGAAGTGCTTCAACACTGGAGTCTTTTTGAGGACTATCATGACCCCACTCAAGGAGTTTTAGATTTAGGAGCATTTTGGATTTCAGAGTTTTGGTTTAGGGATGCTCAACCAGTAAAGTCTTTGCAAATACTCCCAAATCCGAAAATATAAAATCTGAAACACTTCTGGTCCCAGGCATTTTAGAGAAGAGATACTGAGCCAGAATTAGAGTGAAATGACGTGGGAGAATGTCTGCCTCTCCTCAAGAGTGATTGAGGAAGTGGATTTTTTTCCCTTCGTACATTTGCAGTGTCAGTATCTCAATTCAGTCAGAAAAAGATGGTGCATATTGCTAAAATGAAAGACTAATGCAGAACTCACCTAGCAGGCAGGTACTAAAGCCAGTACTGTTCTGTAGGCCTGGAATCCTGCTGCCGAGGACCAGTGCTTTGACAGGTGCCACAGACTTGGCCAGAAGCAAGAAGTTATCATCACTAAAGTGAGTTTCTGAACCACCTGTTTTAAGATTAAGCTATTGTTTTTTTTTTTAAATTATGCAGGTAATGCATGAATACATTGTTGTAATGATTGAAGTAGAATTATGGAAAACAAAAAACAAAACTCACTTTCTTCTCCATGAATTTTTAAAATATGTTGTCCAAGGATCTTTTCCTTGTAGTTACATATATTCTTTCTTAGGTATACATCTCAACTTTAAAAGAAATTTACTTTAAAAATAAACAGGATCATACTTTATTATTCTGCAATATATTCTTTTTCCTTAAACATTATACTAAAGTACATTTGGATCAACACATTTTTTTATTGTGGTAAAATATACACAACAAATTTTAACATTTTAGCCATGATTTTAAGTGTACATTTCGGTTGCCTTAAGCACATGCACACTCCAGATGGTCGTGCAGCCACCCCTAGAACTCTCCTGTCATCTCAAACGGAAACCCTGTCCCCTTAAAACCACAACTCCCTGTTCCTCCCTCCCACCCCCCTGGCAACCAGCATTTTACTTTGTCCCTGTGAATTTCCTTTTCAAAACCTGCATATAAAAAATTTAGCCCATTTTTTTTGCTAATACAAATAATGCTATAGTGAGCAGTGTTGTGCATATATACAAGGACTTCTTCAGGATAGGTTAAGAAATCTAGAATTCTGGATTTAGGATTTTTATTTAATAGCTGTCAAGTTGTTATCAAAAGAGACTATAATGTATGGGACTGGTAGAAATTTTTGCTCATGTTATGGTCAAAAAAGTGCTGTTCTGATTTGCAGTTACCTAAGACCTTGAACATGTCCACATTTCTATTCATTAATAGTTTTTCTGTGAAAACTGCTTGTATCTTTTTCTAGTTTCCAGGTACAGCGCAAACATAGTCTTAGGGCGTAAAGGAAGTCTTTATACATTCTAAGTCCTTGGTGACGTATGTTAGAAACGGTTTATCCCAGGCTCTCTCTTGCCTGTCATTAAACCTTATGACCTTTTTGTCATGAAAAAGCTTTAAAATCTTTAGGAGTTAAAACCTGCCAGCCTTTTTTATAGTTCTAGGTTTTAAGGACTTTTTAGAAAAGAAGGCTTTATCTTTAGATTTTAAGAACTATTCTCTACTTATTTCTGACTCTTTTGGAAGATTTGTGTTTGGTGAAAATGAGTCTAATTTTATTCTTTTTCCAAATAAAGAACCATTTGTATGGTCATCTTTTTTTTTTAGTCTTTTTTTCTAATAATGTGAAATGTATATGTGGGTCTTTTTCTAGACTGTTCTGTTGCATTGATCTCTTCTTGTTCTCAAGATAATATTAGTTTTATAACAGTGATGGTTTTTGAAAGTATGTTTGGGCACCTCAGAGGGTAGCGTGTTCTCATTACCTCTCATTTTGAGAAAATCATATTGGCTGTTACCATTGCTGCTCTCACACTTAGGATCAGGAACTATTGCTAGGAATTTATTTAATTTCTTCATTAGCAGTAAGGAATGTTTCCATACAGGAACATAAAGTGTTTCTTCATTTATTTAGCTCTTACATATACCAGTAAAGTTTCATAATACAACAACTTCCATTATTGTAGTAACTGGGACTTCTGACTTGCTCCTATTTTTTGTTGGAAATACATTTATTGTTTTACAGTAAATGTTTTTCTTAGTAAATTTCTAGTAGCTTCCTTAATAAGGTTGAGAACGTCTCTTATTCCTAGACTTAATCAGGGTTTTTATTTTTTTTATTGGAAATGTTGAATTTTATCAGATGCTTCTTAAGCATCTGCTGAGAAGTTACATGGTTTTTTCCCCTTCCCTATTTGTTTAATGTTATGAATTAATACTGGATATTCATTCTTACTTTTCTGGAAATTTCTCTCTCAACCTTTTTAGGATAAGGCTAAATTCATTTTGCTTATATTCTAGTTAGACAGATTTGCTTACATAGTTATCGAGTTGTTTTTTTCCTTGTGTTCTCATCTATTGGTGGAATCGTCAGATGTCACCATTTCCTGTGGGCCGTAGTCTTCATGAGGCAACGATGCTGGGTGGTACAGGAGAACCGAACGCAGCTCTAGTGTGCCTAGTCATGTCTAGGCGTTCTCATATTGAGAAAGAATGAGGAGCTGAACAGTTTATTAGCAATTACTGCACATTTTTGAAAGCTGCATAATATTTGTAATATTACAAATCCTTTTGTAGTATACCAACATTCTCATGTCTGGGAACTTGTTTTTTGTTTAGTGGGCAGTCTTGTTATCATATTTATCCCTCATGATGATTCTCAACAATAGTTCATTTGGTTTTCTATTTTAATAGGGCTTACTATTAAAGATTTTAAGTATTGCTTTAAAAGTACTTAACCAATTTCTTTTCTTTCTTTTTTTTTTTTTGAAAGTTCATTGTGAAGGATTCTGTGGAAGAAAATATGCTGAAAATACAAAACACAAAAAGAGAACTTGCAGCTGGAGCTTTTGGAACAAAAAAATCAAATGCTAATGAAATGAAACAAGCTAAAATTAATGAAATCCGAACTTTAATTGATTTATGATTTTTGGGATTTTAGTAAGGTCAGTTTGATCAGATACTAAGTTTTGAAAATGAGAAACAATATAGAGAGTTATGAGTTTTAGAGAGTATGTCTTCTAAAAGGGGCCTGTTGTTTTATATTAGTAAAGAGGTGTTACTGACACGTAATCTCTTCTATATATGAACCTATTTTTAATGATACTTCAAATAGCAATAAGTTCCGTTACATACTGTGGCCTAAAATAACTTTTTTGGAAAAAAAGTTACTTTGTTATTCAACTTTTCATAGTATCTATGCTGAGTATTTTCATATATCTTCCAAGTACTCAGCTTTTTCATATTTCCAGTAAGGTCAAACCTTTTATACTTTTGACCAATAAAGACTTATTTTCTATGTTGGACACATTTAAGTTATTCACCAGAGCCTCTTGGTGATGCAGTGGATCCACAGTCCTTGTAAATGATGAATATATAAATATATACAGACTATAAGAGACTGATTGTTAGACTTTGAAAAATCACATTTGCATTCCAAAACCAAATCTTAATGAGAGACCAAAGTCCATGTTAGCAAGTTGCTTCATGTTTTTTTCAGCTTCATTGAGATATAATTCACATATGTGACTTGCAATTTTATGTTCATGAAAAAATTAGGGACTGTGTTAGAACATTATTTTCTCCATTTTTGTCAAGTGGTACTACTCCATTGTTTAAATGTAATTTGATATACAGGGTGTAAATACAGTCTGGGGGTGAGAGGGAAGCAATTCTACCCAGTTTGATTTGCATATTTAAATTATGGAATTTAAATAGATATTTCTATAAATAGATACTTTTTATTTATGTAGCCTTTTTTTTGGAAATAACTATAAATTTTTATAATTCAGAAGACTACTATATGTGAGAGGCGTGATGTCTGGATGGAAGTTGGGCTGGATGACCTCCAAACTCGTTTCAACTCTTAAAGACATCTTAATCCTGAATGTAAAAATGTCTTTGTTATGTGTGTTTAGAATCAGAATTTGATTTTGGAACTTAAGTAATTCATCCTTAACATTTTTCTTACTTTTTGTTAATAAGCAAACTCACAATAGTTGCCACAGAATTCTAGGTGACTCAAGTCATTTAAAATAAACTAACTAACTAGATGTTGAGCAGTCAGGCTTAGGTATTCAGTGGTTTTATTTCCTTAAGGGATTTTTTTTTTTAATCCAAAGAAGGAATCACTGTAGTGAGAGATGCTTTGTGCTCGATGATACAGACTTAAGAACACCTACACTTTTACTTACAGTGTTAGAGGTGACTTGACTGACAGATGAGAGGTGGGGGCAACATGGGGCTACAGGGGACACACCTGAGGTGTGCCGCAAATACCTCACTGGCTAAGTCCTCCCCTCCCTGTGCCCAGAGTAGTAGTGGATCAGCCAGCAAGAATCCTCCCAGTCCCTTTCTCAGAGGCGAGGCAGAAGACTGACTTCATCAGGGCTGACAGACTCCCGCAGGGACAGTAGTGGGATAATGACGGGTTGGTCTGCTAGCAGAAGAGTCCAGGGAAGTTCTTCACCCAGTAGCTCTAGCATTACACAAAATCAAGTGGATCAGGTTCTGATTGAATGTGGCAGGTGGGTTCTGTGTGACCAGTACTCCAGCAAGATCAAGTATAAACAATTCTTGGGGGGGGGAGGGGATGGAAGTCCCCCAGTCTGCTCTTCTTGGTGGTGAGGCAAAGCCTTTCCAGATCCCTGTGGAGGTGGAGAGGGGTGGTGGCTTCACCCATACACTGAAGAGCTGTTTTTTTAAACACATTCATAAATGATGTTTGGCAAGTCATTTAAAAATGTTTTTGTTTTTGTACAGTTCAATTAAGTGGTGTTAAATTTTAAAAAAATTTAATTCATCCTAAGAAAATATATAAGCCGCTGGAATGAAAACTTCACATTATGCTATGCTGTTAATTGTTTTATTATTACATAGAATAATAGCTTTAGAAATATATTGTAAACATTGTATTTCCAATCGTGGTTCCAACTGAATTTTGTGGTTCAAACTGGATTGTTTTAAATCTAAAATCAATAAAAATATCAAAAATTGATTAGCTTACTTGGTACCATAGTTTTGATGGCTATTTTCTCATTGAATAAAATGAATCATTAAATCTCATTTATGTGAAGATGTTTATAATTTTTATTGATGGTACTTAGGAAGTACTGTGAGAATAATCTACTCCGATTTCTACCTTTTTTTATTTTGCTCAATTTAACCAGTTAAAATTCTTATTCAGGCCATGAGGGCATGCCTGTAATTCCAGTTGCTCAGGAGGCTGAGGCAGGAGGATCACGAGTTCAAAGCCAGCCTCAGCAATTTAGTGAGGCCCTAAGCAACTTAGCAAAACCCTGCCTCTAAATAAAAAAATAAATACAAAGGACTGGGGATGTAGCTCAGTGGTTAAGTGCCTCTTGGCTCAATCCCTGGTAAACCCCAAAATATTCTTATTCTGAAATTAGACTGTGTATTGAATTTAAAATGCCTGATATAAAACATTGGTCTCAATTTCCTCATCTATAAGAAAAAAAGGAGTTGTGACAATACTTGTATATATGAATAATATTGTATATTATTGAAGATTTTGCCCTTAAAATTACAACTCTAGGCTGGAAATAGTTAAGAAAATAATCCTGTATCAATGAAATTATCTTCAGGCAGTGAAAGGTTTATGCTAGGGAATGTTGAAGACATGTTATTCCTTGCTTTATTTGTAGTACTTGCCCAGGTTCTCTTCACTAGCAGTTAGAGGAGATTCATAAACAACATGAAGGCAGATTTGATATTTGACTCATGTTAATTCACTTAACGTCGAGTCGAGTTTTTTTGAATACACTAAGACCTTTTCCAGGGAATAACAGTTGCAGGCAAAGGAGAATGAAGACAGGCATTCACTTCATGCCTGAACACAGACCTTGCTCAGGCGTGGGGTGGATCTGGCCTTCATGGAGGAGATCCGTCTTGCCGTCATAGCCTGTTGTTCACAAGGGGTAAAAAGTAAGCGTGCTGATCACAAGTGCACATCCACGATTTGAAAATATGGCCTTTGTATTAAGCAACCCATTTTCTTAAGCAACCCTTGATATTTGGAGGTCCCTGGAAAAGGTCTTAAAGTATGAACTGTGCAGCTTTGTGTAAAGAAGTCAGTTCTTCATCCTAATTTAAGACCTGTTCTTGAAAGAGCAGGAAAGGAAAAGAAATCCGTTACCTAGTTCAGTGACTTCCCAGCTACAACCTAACGCACCTTTGTGCATGTTATATGCTATCTTCTGGGTCAGCATGTCACTATTTCTGATTCTAAATATTAGTTGCCTTCACTAAATAATTAAAATTTTAAAATTAAGTAAAGCCTTTCACTTTAGAGCTTTCTCTTACACTGTAAAAAAATGAGGAACAAAAGGTGGTAAATACACGGAGTGATAATGTGATCCTCCTGCCAAAAAGATGTGGTGCTTTTATATCGTTTCTCAATTAAAAAACTTTGAATTTTCTCTCTTCTAGTACTCTTTGTTTGGATTGCATATTGCATGGCCACAAAAATAAGGTGGTATTTATTTGAAGACTTAAGTTTCTGTTCACCTCAACTAGGGACCTAGAAACCCCAGAGGCAGAGGTTTCTCATGGCTCATGACATCCAGTGAGGTCTGTGCACTCACACCACCTGCCACATGGAGGCACTTAAGTTTTTGGTAAATGTTTCATGTACTTAGCAACTCACTTGCAGTCCAAATAACTGTTGAATCTTCAGAAGTCACTTGTCATTTAGTACTGTACAGGTAAATTCTCAGGTTCTCAAGCTCTTCAGGTAGCTAGCCTCCAGAGTGGCACACGGTCTCCAAGTACCAAAACCTGGGTGTTCACTTATCCACACTGAGTAGGAATGACCCAAGTAGCCAGAAGAAACAAAGAAGTGTGACTGGGAAGGTTAGGTCACAGAAGTCACTGCGGCTGATGTGTGGTGGTGTACACCTGTAATCCCAGCAATTTGGGAGGCTGAGGGAGGAGGATCACAAGTTGGAGGCCAGCCTGGGCAATGTATCAAGACCCTCAACAACTTAGTGAAAACCTGTCTGAAAATAAAAAGGGCTGGGATGTGGCTCAGTGGTAAAACGCCCCTGGGTTCAATCCCCAATATCGACAACAAAAAGGCACTGCTACTTTTGCTCCATTAAACCTCTCAGGTTTCTCCCTATAAGTGTCTCCTGAATTATTCTGCTTACTCATTTTATGTTTAAAAGGCCATTTTGGATCCTATCCACTGCATATATCCTGTGCGGCCCAGAATCATCTGAAAACTTAATAATCGAACACTTCTATTCTGAGGATAAAACTAGAAAATACTGGACTGGGTCCAGCACTGGTTCTGACAGCCTGAACGACGACTAGGTTCAGAAACAGCCAGCCTAATGATTCCCAGGTGACAGTATTCTACCCGAATACCCCCTGGAGATGCACCGGGGGTGACAGCAGATAAATTTGACCGCACCTTCCTCATCTGTCAGCTCCATCACCACTGCTGGAGAACATTAGTTTTAAATATCTTAGATAACACTTTTTAATGCATATACCCAAGTCGAGCTTTACACTGTTTTTGGACACCGACAAATTCTACAAATCATGAAAAACTCCCTAATAGATTTTTTTTTAAAAAAAAGAGAGTAAGGGAAATACTTAAACAACCAAGATATGGCAGTAAGTCTTTATTTTTCATACAGGATGCTACTGCAGGTCACCATCAGAGAACACACTGCTATTTTCAGATACACAGAACTGAACAGAAGCTCCAGCATGCTGCCCTCACGGTGCGTGGAGAACGTGAACGTATTCACTAGGACTAGGAAATTAGAGGGGTTGACGCCACCCGCCGGACGTGCGTGAATCACAGGGCGGTGCTGTTCAAGGCTGCCTTTCCATGAAAGCAGGAGGATCACGCTGGCAGCCTCTGGACAACGGCAAAATGCATGTCTAGTGAAGGATGTGTGACAAGCTAGCAAGGGGCAGCTACCACGTCCCGTTCTGGAGGGAGAGGGACGTGGAGCCTGACTGTGCACGTTCAGAGATGATACGGCCATCTTAATGTTGGTACCGGGTCTCCCCTACCACGTGTGTTGGCAGTTGCCATACTGAAAATTTCTGAATCGTTAGCTAAGGAAGTCTAGGGTTAGAAAGCAGAACACCGTCCATAACAGAATGGCAACTTCACAACGTTTGCCTAGTGCTCACCTGCTGTCCTGCAAGAAGCCCTCGCCTGATGGGTTTTAGTGAAAGCCTTAACAACTGTGGCAGACTTCTCGGCCCACGCTAGGTGCTAAGTGTCAAGCAGGTGCCTGTGAAGTGGCTGTGTCCACAGGGGGAGGGCAGCGCTGCTACTGGAGGTAAGTGTCCAGCTTCCTCTTGATGTTGTCGAAGGAGTCCGCTCCTAGGTAATCAGCCTGGCCCTGTTCCCACCGCTCCTTCCGCTCCTCTGAGGATACAAAGGGCTGAGGTGGAGCTGGGTTCTCTCCGAGGGACAGATGTGATACGGCTCCTGAGACATGTTCCTAAAAGAAAGCACAGAGACTCCTTGAGAGCCGAAGTCGGGCCATTTTCAAGAGTGCAATAAAGTGAAGTAGGTGAGAAAAGCCAGGATGGATCATCATGCAGACCAGCAAACACTGAAAAGCGTCACGTGAAACAAAAAAGACACAAACATACGAGGGTCGTATGGTGGTTTTTCCTAACGAAATGAAAACTTCTTGACTCAGTGAAAACATTGGGAGAACCAAGGAATTAGGGTTAATGTTTAAGTTCTGCATACCTTTCTACAGAAGCCACAAGAGACGGCCAGCGTACAGACCAAGTCTGAGAGCTGCAAACAGGTCATTAGAAAGCGTAAGAGGGGTGGACAAAGGAACACGTCTCACGGTCAGTCCTCAATCTGTGGGCTCGGAAAGGTCGAGAACTTAAACAAAATGACACCTAGTGTTACTTTTCAGAAGAACCTGCCCCGAGAGCCACATGGGGTATACCAGTTGTCACTTGTAAGCACAGCGGAGTGGCTTGAGACTATGTACCACGATTTTCTGCCTGCTCAAGCTTCCATACGGATTACCAAGCAGCCCCTATTCTTGTAGCTTCTGTCCCTCTGTCTAGTTTTGAATGACTGTTTCAACTTGTCTTCACCTTCCCTTGGTTCATAATTCTCAGCCCTTGTGTAGCAGAAAGAATGGTGTAAAGGCACCAAATGGTGCCAAGCTACTACTCCACGTCAGCCTTGACGGATTCACGTCCATGTGGGAGACAACCATCTTCAGGTGTGCCCTAAGAGAGGGCCAGTGCTATCCGCAAAGAACACTATGGTGGGAAGGCACTGGGAATCTCAGCAGAGAGGAAAAGAAGGTGCAGTAGTAAAAAACAGTCATAGCTATTAACAAAGATTGTTGCTCTCTACGTATGTTGGCATGAGGGTCAGGGTATGTATGTAAACATACGGGAGCTCCAAGGGGTCTGGGAATAGGCTCGTGGTGTAGCCAGGCTGACACAGGGATCACACTCGATCCTGCCTTTGCCTCACACTTGGAACAGCAGTGATGAAGGGAGGCTCGTCCGGAGTCCTCTGCTTCACAGGATGAGGGCTGTGAATTTCTGGTGACCTTTCCCAGGAGAAAGGCCCTTGAGGTCTAGGCAGGTGTACTGGATCGAACTTACAGTGCCTGAGCATGTAAAGTACGCTTTCCCATCCTCTGCCCCAGCAATGCCGTACCTCATTCTGGGTGGCAGAGGGACACCCTAAGCAAGGTCCATCTCAAATTTTTGTGAGAATAATAGTCTTTCAGACCTGGATTTGAGTTCCAGTCCTGCCACTATAGCCTGCTACATAACTAAGACAAGTTATGTAACTACTTTAAGCTTCAGTTACTTTATAAGGAGGAGATTTTAGCAATATTAGTACTTGCTGACAGAGTAGTTCTAAGGGTTAAATAAATACAGCTAACTTTTATTAAGCACTGTTCCAACTCCTGGACAAGTATTATTCTATGATCCATACAGAGTATTTAGAGTGTTATTTCTCCCTTTCCCATTTCTAACTTTTGGTACAAATAATAGTAAGTGACATGACTAAAATCTAAGCTACTAGAGAAAAAAATCTCTTACAATTATAGTCAGGTAATTAACTGATTACCTGATTATAATTTACCCATTTGGTTCTATTTTTTATAACTTAAAATGTAACATTTTAATTTCTCATCTTCTTCCAAGTCGTCTAAAGGACATACCTTAGAGGAGGACCTTTAAAGTCAGAAAACATGCTGAAGGCGGCTGTTATTGCAGATGGGAACGGGTCCTCCTACAAAGGGATTCACTTTCAAGGGCTTATATGATAGGAGTACAAACAGGAGATCAAAATAGTCTGAGAAAAGTATTTATTGTATGTTCATACTATTGTGATTTTTCACTGAAATCTAAACAGATGGCAAATATAAAATATATTTAAATATCAGAAGTTTTTAAAACATTAGGTGAGGCATTCTTTTTTGCAGTTCTGGTGATCAAACCAGGGCCTCCTGCATGCTAGGCAAGCCTCTACCACTGATCCACACCCAGAGCCTGGTGCTGTCTGTAAATTTACTCCATTAGGAATGATCTCAGGGTCTTTTTAATGGACAATGGGCTAAGAATTTTATAGTTACAATGTATGCATGTATATTTATTTTAAAAAAAACTAAAAACTTTTCTTATCCACTCAGATCTAATGAAATTTTTTAAAAATATTTTTTAGTTGTAGATGGACACAATACCTTTATTTATTTATTTTTATGTGGTGCTGAGGATCAGACCCAGTGCCTCACATGTGCTAGGCAAGCGCTCCACCACTGAGCTACAGCCCCAGCCCCTCTAATGAAATTTTCCACAGTCTACCTTTGCTGTTTCTGTGGTGACAATATTTCTCTCCACTATGATGGTCCTTGCTTTCTTTCCACAAATTCTTTCTGTTTAAAATATGACTAAACATTTCCAAACTCTATTGTTAGGCGATGTTTTTCAAAGTGCAGCACTAAATTATACGAAAGGAAAAAAGAGAACCTACCACATGTAGGTATGAGCGGGTGTCTTTGACAAGGCCAAACTGCTGAAGCAGAGGTAAGACGCTGGTGGTGAAGATGTCCCACCAGAGGTGGAGAAACTCTGGATGAGTCATGGTGGGATCATGAGACTCACTTTTAACACTTTTTGTTTGGGCGTCGTAAGTGTAATTCCACGGCTTGGCTCGTCCCAGGAAATGCACAACCTTGGCACTTGCACCAAACCTGCCGAGTGAACACAGTGGTCAGCGGCCTCTGAGTACTGGAAAGAAGATAATAGGCACGTTGCCCTGTGGCTGTGACAGTGCCCCTTCCATCCTATAGGAGGGGCTGGAAAAGAACTGACCTTGCTGCACAACCGCCAGGCAGATGCTTTAAAACCACTCAGTCGTGTGTTAAAGATAATATGCAAAAATGCAGCAGCAGCAGTGGCTCAGTGCCATGACCGCAGCACAGGCCCTGGTGAGAGGCACAGCTGCGCAGAACGGGCTTGGTATCACCCCGCAAAGCTGGGAATGCCCCAGCGCCCAGGAGCTGGGCTCCTTGGCATACACCCTCCAGCTGCTGGTGCAGTGGACCACAGCCACAGCAGCAGCACCGTGTGAAACAGTCAAACTGGGAACAGCCACGTCCATGGGTCCGATTAGGTGGTTGCTCAACCAACCCACACTCCTCCCAGCCTGCACGGCCGGGGCCACCTGATGCTGTATGGACATGGTCCTCTGGCGTGAGCCGGTCAGTGGAACGTGAGCAGAAGGGAGCAGGGCCTAGGGAAGCCTTGCTGGGGTCTGCTCCCCTTCTCTGGGAAATGACAACTTCTCCCCATGAAATGCTCTGTGCAGCCTGCAGCAAATGGGTTGGTTTTAAGAACAGGTTGAAAAAATCAAGTTGAACATTTGCCTCCACTTATACAGAGGCAAAATAAAAAATGAACTGTTTAAAGATAGAAAACTTTAATCCATATCTATTTAATGACACTGGTTACTATGGAGGAGGGGGAAGCTATAACTGGGAAGGGCCAAAAAGGGTTTCCAAGGTCTTGGTTGTGTTCCATTTCTTTTTTAAAATTAAAAATTACTTTGATACATAAAAACATTAAAAATACACATATTAATGATTTAATTGAGTCTTTGATACATTTATACACCATAATATTTAAATCAAGTTAGGTATCTCCCCATTTATCAGTTCTTTATGGTACAAAATTTCAAACTCCTTCCAGCTTTTTGAAATGTATTCCATATTGTTGTTATTTACAGTCACCCTACTGTGTTATTCCATTTCTTAACTTGGGTGGTGGGTATTTTAAAACACTGCCCATTTTTTGGTGTATACTCTTTTGTATACATACCATATTTTCATGATAAATTACATCCTGAAAAGAGTAGGAGTTAAGAGTAATCCAGTACTAGTTAGGAAGAAACTGATCCACTTAAAAACAAAACAACAACAAAGATGACTGTAACACTACAGAATTCGGTGTTACAGTACGGCAGTTCCACAAAAAAGTAGGAATGGAACCAGCATATGACCCAGCCAGCCTTCCTTGGTATTTATCCATAAGAACTAAACTCAGCATCCTACAGTGATACATGCAAACCCATGTTTATAGCGGCACAATTCACAGAAGCCAAGCTACAGATCTAGCCTAGGGGCCCATCGACAGACGTATGGATAAATAAAAAGTGGTATATATATATATACACAGTGGAATTTTATTCATCTATAAAGAATAAAATTGTGTCATTTGCAGAAAAATGGATAGAACTGGAGATCATTGCGTCAAACAAAACAGGCCAGACTCAGAAAGTCAAGGGCCACACATGGAAGCTAAGGGATCTCATAAAAATAGAAGGACAGGAGAGGATAGAGGCAGGTGGAGGGATGAGGGGAGCGGAAGAAAAGGGGAAATTCTGGGGGAAGAAATTGGCCAGGCTGTGTATGGGTCATGTATGAATGTCACGGCGAATCCCACTCCAATGCGTAAGTGTTAATAACAACTTCTAAAAATTAGAACAAAAGAAACACTGATTAAAAAAGATGACCACAAGAAGGGCTAAAGGGGAAGCGGAAGCAGCAAGTGCTGAGAAGTCAGAGGTGGGAGGGCTCCCGGCCAGCCTGCCTGGGTGCTGAGAGCTGGGGCGACTCATTCCCAAAGCAGATGGACAGGGTGGCTCATGTTAGCACAGGGAATTCAAGACAGAGGTGGCCAGCATGGGTGTGCCTCTGCGATTGTGACCACAGACCCTCCAATCAGAGCTAGAGAGGAAGCTCTGGGTGGGAAAGGGCAGATGCCCTGGCACTGGGCACACAAGTTAGCGTCTGGCAGAATCACCCAGGGGCAACTGATGGACCGACTGTGAGGTGCAGATCAAGCCAGAGCAGGATCTGCTCAGCCTATGGGCCTCACTCCTAAAGCTTTTTTTTTTTTTTTAATGTTGGGGACCTGTTAAATGGCTATCATCCAAGAGTTTACTATGTTTGGGCCCCCAATTCTTTAATGACCCCATTAAATATCTCTGCAAGGTAGACCTTATTAACGTGGTAGTTGAGGCTCAGAGAATCTGTCACCCAGGGTCGTCCAGCTATTAAGTGACAGAGGTAGGATCTGGCAGTTTTTCTTCTCTCTAAAGCCTAAGCGCTACCATGTGGTCACTCCAAAGACATGTGAGGAAAAGAAAGACTATTTGTAAAGATCTTGTAAAGATCCTCCTGCTTCAAGATGACTACTGCACGTTGTTTCTTCTGAAAGGAATACTTGATAGACACCCCTGATCCCACACATGCTGAGTTGCATCCTTAAAGGGACAGGAATCACACCCACACTTGAGCATATATGAACTATCAACTAGACAGCCAACCGTCACACGTAAGTTGCTATGCTGCACATGTACCCAGGGAAAAATAAGGAACAGCAGCACAAGCAAGGAAGCAGGCCAGGGTTCCCAGGGCCCTGCGGACACTCAGACTGTGGGAATTCCCATTGCAGGTGGGATTTTCAGAGGATGCTTTGTGCAGTAAGCAGGGACCAGGTGATTCTTAGGAAAGAGATGGGAAGGATTCAGAAAACCCCTTCAGAAACACATGTTCTGATAAAGGGAGGGACTCACCCAAGGTCTGCACCTCATGTGCAGGTAGACTGGTGCTGCCTCAGCCTAGCAGCACAAACCTTCCGCCTGAACAGCACACAGGAACGCGCAGGTCTCCGCCCCCCTCCTGCACTCCCCTTCCTGTCTCAACTTCCCTGCCCGGAACCATGGTATGTACTTGCTCCTCCTGTTAAGCAACCTCTCAGCCTCAACCTGTCCTGACGTTGACATTGACATTAGCCTATGCCTAACATAAATATCGTGCACTTTGCACCACAGGAGCAATGCTAGCTAAAATAAAGGAAAACATGAGTATTGCACAGACTCTTCCTCTCAAATGGCTCTCTGGACAGTTTACAAACATCAGGCAGTAGTGAGCAATGGCTCACATATGTGAATGCTCACAAGTACAGGCCCTGGCTAGCACGTGCATGGGTTACCTCGTTCAATCTCCAAAACAACTATGTAGGAAACCAAGGCATGAGGTTGAATAGTGGTCTAGAATCACATGGCTGGCTAGGGACAAGGCTTGGATTCCACCCAAGGCTCCTCGCCAGGGCCAGACTGCTATAGCAAGACCCTCCCAGGATTGTAAGGCACTGTCTGACAGTGACATCTGTTAGTCTTGTAGTAACTCCTCATTTGCAGATGGTCAGTTTTAAAGTGGAAAAGGGATATCCCAAGTACAGGTGAGGGCCTAGCCACAAAAGTAACCCATGGAAAAGAGTTTCACAGCACACAACTGACCACTCACAGTCCGGAGAAGGCCTGTTCTTAGGATGCAGTCTGCACAAAGTCTAGGAGGGAAAGGAAGGGAGAACGAGAAATGGGCGGTGTTTCTTAGGACCACGGCGATTCCCAAGTGGCCTGAGCTGGACAGTGCCTGAGTCCTCCCGAGCTGCTCTCCAGCACTGCATTCCATAAAGTGGTGTTTCACAGCTCACGCAGAAAAAAGGCATGAGGGTCCACCGCACCTGCCCACTGAGAAGGCCAGGTCCTCTGCTGTGGGGAGCAGCACACCCTCAACCTCCGCTCTGTGTGTGCCCCACACCACCCCATGGCTCAGGTCCTCCAGGTAAGTGGTTTAGAGGCCTCTGCAACCTCCCTGGATTCAAGCTGGTTAGGTACCTCCCCTTGTGACCCAGGGCCTTTCTCTTGAATGCCAACAGGAATCCCTTCTGGGGACAGATCACACCTTGCGTCTCCCTGTGGTGTGGGCCTTGGGTTCTACTTTCATGAATCCAGGCTTTCCAGTGTTTCTTCTGTGTCACCTCCTGTGACACTGTCACCTTCTGTGGCCAGGAGAAGGACCCTTCTTCCTCCACATGCATTTTTTACCCCTTGTACCCTAACACAAACAACTGCACCTGCTGGAAGACCTGTCACTCACTAAAATGAGCAGTCTTCATTTTAAGGAATTCCTTGATGAGCCTGTTTGAGCAGGAACCTGAGATCTTGAGGGTTCTATGCATGGAAGGACCATTCCTTTCGCTTTAAGGCAAGACATCCCTTGGGTACAAGAAAGGTGGGGTCCAGAGTGAAGGGATAGGGAGGGGAGGACTCCAGAAGGTGAAGATGCCCCCAGCAGTGACCCTGACTCTGCAATAAAACAAAACAAATAACAAATGGAGGGTGAGAGGAGGTTTCCTGCCAGTAGAGAAGCGGCTCGTGGGAATCCAGGGGTGGGAGGCAGGCAGAGCAGGAGCGAGGAGGATGCAGAGGGGAACAAATCACGCAGAGGCTTCAGATGACACGGGACAGGCTGTGGTCAGCCCTATTTCTGTCCAGGAAGGAACGGGAATGCTTTTGGGTGCTCTCGGTGTTTAGATCATTGCGCCTGCCACTCACCTAGGACAGGTGGGAAGGACAGCAGCAGTAGCACTAGGAGGAGGGCAAGGCTCTGTGTGACACGCAGGCCCAGGGAGCCACTGCTCGTGGGTGGTCTGGGCCAGCCAGGGGCCCTTGAGGTGGCAAGAGGGCCAAGTGAGTGTGGACTCAGGTGGCTGCTCAGTAAGGAACAGTCTGAGGCTTGCACAGGAGGATGGGAGGGAGGCCAAGGCAGGCTGGGCAGTTTTAAGCAAGGTGGTCGTCAGAGCACATCCGTGGAAACCAGCGCCGGGGTCCTGGGCTTGGCCGGGCGCCGTCTGGGCCTGCACCCGCCCCCTTGCATGAGGGTTTAGGAGGCTGTAGCTGCAGCTCGGCTCTAACCCATGGCAACGCAGCTTCGATCACACAGCAGAGGAGCCTGGAGGGTTTATGTGACAGGCTCTCAGGACCACGCACTGTACACAAAAAAGATGAGCCAAAGGTTTCAAAGGCTGGTCTTTTTTTTTTTTTTTCATCTAGAGTTTCAATTAATTCAGATGTGAGTCTCAAGTCAATATTTTTGAGTCTGATTATGTTCCCTGAGGAATGTGTTCACCATTTTCTATTATCTCCATCGGTTCACCTCTTAGTCACTGATGGAAATCTGAAATAATCAGACCAAAATGAAATCGTGGGAGCAAGGTCAGTGGGTAAAGGGGAAATCATTCTTTGCTTAAAATAATAAAAAAAAAAAATTTAGGGGCTGGTGATGCAGCTCCATGGAAGAGCGCCTGCCCAGTGTGCCTGAGCCTCAGATTAGAACCCCAGCTCCACATACACACTCAAATAAGAATATTTTAGCATAAATACAAATCTGGGGGTATATCTCACAAAAGGGTAACCTGGGATATTTTTCTAGGGTTGTATCATCCCCACCAAAGACAACAGTCAGAATTTAAAAGGCTCAGCTAAAAGCGCAACGGCAAAGGAACAGGAAAGGGAGATGTTGATGTCAGAAGATGAAGCTCACCTGACCTCTGCCCAGAACAGGGGCAAGCACAAGATTCACTGACTCACTCCCTAGTTTATCCACCACATTATCAGCCAGCAAAAAAAAAAAAAAAAAAAGTTGGGTACATATCACAATGGTCTCTAAGCTACTGAGGGCCATTCATTCTGACCCAGCAAGGGGGATTCGTCTCAGCTTGCGTCCATCTCTTAAAATAAGTGTTCTAATTTTAACTTGACAGAATCTCTCCAGAGTCGTCCAGATCACAAGACAGAGTTTGAACCCAAGCCAGCAATAATACTGCTTATGTTAGCCGTTAAAGTAATCCCTGTGACCTGATGTTACCAAAAGATCAGATAGAATTTTCATGACTGCTTTAGTCACTGAGAAATGGAGCTGGTGACATGTGGCAGAGGCTACAAAGCCATTGAGAAGGGAAAAGGAACCGATCCATGAAGGCCCCACACAGAAGCAACGGCAGTTTTCCCTAAGCTTCTTTGTACGCCATGATGAATTAGAGACTAAGAAAGGGAGAGAGCACGGTCTGTGCCACATGTCTCTGGAAAACGTGGCGACCCTGCCAAGCATCCTCTTGCCCACTGAGATGACTCATGTCCTCTGTTTCACGCACCTTCTCAGCCTCACCCACACACTGGGGAACAGCCATACGCAAGTCCTTCCCCCACAGCCCACTAGCCACCTCTGCCCTCCCACCAAAGCACTCCTTCTGACCCTGCAGTCTACACCAGGAGTCACAAACTCACGTGCCCAAGGGTGGAGCAGATCATGCTGAGGAGGGTGGTGGGCAAGGTGGGGCTGTGAGCTCCCCACAGCACAGGGGCCACCCTGGAATACAGCTGCCTCCCAGCTGTAAACAGTGGTGGCCATCAGGGACATGCCCAACTTGCCCTTGCCCTGCAAGTGAATCCTCCAGGTGGTGCCCTGAAAATTAGAACAATGTCAGCACTCAGCCCAGACTTCAATAACCTTAGACCAGGACCTGGTCAACAACACTGCCTACCAGGTTGGCCTCCCTTCACCAACCAGGCAAGGGAAAGAAGTAGATGGCCAGGACCTGGGGGACTCCTGGATGGGCTGTCCTCCATTGGCAATGGACGTCCTCCATTGCCAGCTGACTCCTCATTCACTCACTCAGTGCCGGCAGCATCGGCACGGCCCCACGCTCTGCTCTCCTCCCTTCCTGTTTCCAAGGCCAGCTGTCCTGGCCCCTGACCTCCCCACAGGGACCCATCCCTTCACCTACTCAAGAACATCACTGCAGTGTCCCCCCTGCATGCACCATCCCATCCAGACAAAGACAGGCAGCAACGCCTGCTGTCCCCGCAAAACGACCACTACCACCCTCTGGACCCCGTGTTCCCGGCCAGCGGCTGGCCGCCCCTTTCTTCTGCTCCCCACTTGCACAAGTGCCTCAGAAGAGCTGTCTGCATCCACTGTCTCCATTCCCCTGGGTGGGTTGAATCAGGCTTCCTCCTCCGCCACTCCACTAGAGGGACCGCCAAAGTCACCAGGGACCTCCACATCCCATGTCCAGTGCCACTTCTCTGTTGTCCCCTTTTCTGACCCATCACAGCACCTGACACAGATAGGTCACCTCTTCCTCCTTGAAACATTTTCTCCATGTGGCTTCCGCACCCCACACTCCCCAGGTCTCCCCACACCCTGCTCTCTGTCTCCCGTCCCTCCTCCCCCTACTGTCCTGCCTTGAGGCTCCATCTTAGGACTCTTTTCCGTGGGTGATTATCCCCTTGGTGGCATCGTCCTGGCTCGTGGCTGTATCATGTATACACTGGCGACTCTCCCACTTTCTCCCAGCTGGCTTTCATCTGCTCACCTGTTCCACCCCTCCACAGCACCCGAGTGCAACCTCTCGAGCTTCCTGCGTCCACAGGCCTGACACTCAGCCCATCTCTACCCAGTCCCTGCCCCACCTGCCTCCCTCACATCCTTCCCATTTCAGGAGATGGAACTCCTTCTTCCCCTCAACAACCACATTTGACAAACACTTGATTTTTTCAAAAGAAGCTGGAAACCTAAGTTTTATGAGAAATTCCCTAATTTTTAAGCATTGATAATTAAATTAAAAATTAAAAAGAAAGAAACTGCATAATAGAAACACATCCATATATACAGCATGTAGCCCACAGGTCTGCGGCCTCTGAGGACAGCCTGCCTTCTGCTCCCTCCCATGGCATCCCAGCCATTGAGGTGGCACTGCTAACCATACTTCTGCCCAGGAGATCTGGTCCCGGTAGCTCTTTTATACCTGATGTCAGAGCAGCCTCTAAAGGCTGGGTTGGGGCTTGGGGTGTAGTTGGTGGTCGAGCGAAGCTGGCCTAGAAGGCACAAGGCCCTGGGGTTCAATTCACAGCATGGAAAAAAAGAAGAAAAAAAAAGTAAAGGCTGTGGATGAAACTTAGGGAAGTAGAACAGGTAGCGGAGGAAGGAACTTCCGACAAACAAAACACTTGGAGATGAAGTTAGGAGTGACCGGAAGGCCCATTTAGAAGTGGGCACACCTGGGGTCAACAGGCAGCTCTAACACTAGGCACCCACACAGCAGCTGGCCTCTTCCTCCAGACTCGACCCACGGTAGGCCGAGCCATGCGGGGCAGGGAACCCTGCTTGCCTGAGCAGGCGCCCCCGTTTTCATCTTGGGGCCTTCGGTCAGCTCCAGGTCTGCCAGATGGACAAATGGTGCACGGGTCAACAAAGGGCTGGAAAAGAAGAGTGGCCCAAACTACAACAGCTTCAGGCTTTGGGGTCAGGATGTAGGAATATAAAAAGAAATGAACATACAAAGGTTACGCTTTCAGAAAATGGTCCCTGGAACAGTAGGAGTCCAGGGCCAGGGGCCAAGGAGGAACCATATTCTGGGAGGCTCACAGGAGCATCAGAACCTGAGGACCCTCGAGGTTTGATTTCTTTCAGGGAAATACTGATTTAAAATATGCTTGACAAGGTCTTTGTTAATAAGCCTCATTCTTGAAAAAGAAATGTATATGAATAACTTCAGAAAAGTTTAAAACAGCAAAATAATTGGGAGATTTTACAGATTTTCAGTAGACCAGGTCTGGGGTCATATTTAAACTCAAGCAAAAGGGTGAAGTGTTCGCATATTAAGAAGTACTTTGTAAATCTGGCTGTGTAGTCAGTTTGACCATTCATTTCTGTACTGGTTTGAAGCAACACCAAAAAATTCTACAATTTTGCTTTAGGCATATTTTATATAGCATGATATAACCTAAAGAGCTGTTAGAGGAAATAACAGAAAGCTAAATGATACTAAATAACTGATTTTTAAAAGACCAATGAGATTTTTTTCAAGCACAACACACAAACTAAATTCTATGCTATGTGAATAAAACAGACCCTCTAATTAGAGAAAATGTAAAAAAACAAAAACAAAAAAACAAAAAAACTAATATTCATTAAAAGTCAACTATATCCCAAACATTATCTGGGGGTACTTTTAATAATATGATTTCATTAAGAAACATTTGTAACTTATTTTCCAATGCATATGCTACAAATTAACTTAATAATGACTAAACCAAACATTTTAGCTCTCAAGTTATTCTACGTTAAAGAGGACCTTCTATTACAAAGAAAAATTACTTGCTAATTTTGTTTTTCAGAAGCTATGTTCAAAGTGTAAAACTATCAAGTCTGTTTCCTTTGTGCTTTCTTCTGTGCAAATGGTATGTAGAGAAAGACATTAGATATGAACCACTTCAAAGCTCAAATTCATGACAAGTTTGATTCACATCACGCTGTTCTTTAGCTGAAACTTCACATAATAGCAAACTGTTCAAGGATGGCACTGTTCTAAGATATCTAAGGCCCAAGATTCTGGGATGTCTTAGATATGCCTTGGTGACATCATGGCACATGGCCATTTAGAGATATGAGACAAATTCTCCAGCAGTTCTTCCACTAAACCCAAGTTACTCCAAACCACTCCCTGGTCTCCATTTCACTTGCACCACCGTGGCAACCTAGGGAAGGTGGCTTATGATGGAGGGACTTGGTCCTGGAGTCTGCTTTGGAGGTCATTGTGGACCCAGTCGTGGGGCATGATGGTCACAGGCTCTCTGAAAACCAGCTGTGCAGGCTGCCACCCACCATGGCTACTTCAGCAAAAGGACTTGGATGACTGAACCTAAAACATGAAAGCAACTTCCTACATCTTTTCATTCCTTCCTCAAGTGTAAGGAAATACAAGAAAAAAATGTCCCTGGAGATAGTTCTCTGCAAGAAAACCAAAAATGTGTTCTGGCGGAGAGAAGGGAAAATGAGTTCTCTAGTCTGTGTTCAATACTCCCGAACAGGAAGCGATGGGGGGAGGGGGGCACGACCGAGCATTCTTATCACAGGCATGTGGGGTGGACGCCCCCAGGGGCCTGTGCAGAAGCCATCGCTCCTATCAGCCCGCAGGCCAGCTGATGTCTGGCCAAGGCATGGCCACGCTCCCCATTTCCACGGTGTCACACACTCCATGGTAATGGCGATAAACCAAGATTTCCAAAATTAGCGCTCATTCATTGAGCCAGAAACAAGAAACCATCCAGCCATTTTGGTAATTTAGACCTCAAACTTTTCCTGGGAAATTAATTTACAGGATATAAAACAACTTAAGAAGGTTCTTAAGAGAAGGGAGTCCACATTATAGCAGATATCAGTCTCCCTCCCCCAAAGTAAACTCCGTTCCCCCTGCTCTGATTCTTCCGTGTTAATGGTTTAGTCAAACTAAACCACATGGAAACAGTTACTCAGACCAACTGGGAGATGCCAAACTCATGTCTCCCTAATGTCTCCTCCCAAGACACCTGCTCACCAGGCTATGGTCCCACTATCCAAAAACTCCCCTTCACATTCTCACCTCTTTGCTTGCTAAGCTAAATTTAGTCAAATTATAAGCAATTTCCCTGCTATTGACAATTTTGACTCTAGAGGGCTAAACTGATTTGTACAGAAACATCATTCAAAATGGCAGCGTTAGGTATGAGGCAATAAGGATTAAAATAATTCAGGTCCACCATCCCAGGCAAGATGGATTTGTATTTTACAAGGCCAAGGACTGAGAAGTAAAAATAATAGGGAACCCTGTTTGGTTTGCTGTCCTCAGGGTGCAGATGGTAGGTTCTGGCGCTTGGCTGCATCCCTGCAGACAGGAGGGGCACCGGGAGGCTGTAGTAAGTCAGAGGCAGATGCCAAGGAACAGGGAGGAGAGAACGCAAGATGGTATGATCCTTGTCACCCTTATCTGGGGGATGCTGACAGAGTGTGCCCTAAAGAACATAAAAGGAAACACTTCTGCCACAAACAGCCAGACTCACTCATTCCTGGCACAAGACTGAGGGCAAGGACTCTGGGTCTGAAACATGAGGAGTGAAGGGCCCTTTGTTTTCTGCTCACTTGGGAATCTCCATGCGCGACAAGGACTGGAGAGCCCAGCTCAACTCAGGCCCGGGCTTTGGTGCAGGAGGCTGCGTCTCAGGATCAATCTGACAGCTAGGCCCCTGTTCAAGAAATCTGAATCATCCCCTGAGTTCTACACAAGTGAGTCAGAGGCTAAAGCGCAGGGCCGGGCCCTCCTGGGAGATAAACAGTGAGGCGGTATCAGGACTGCACCAGGGACCGTGCCACACAAGGACGTTACCAAAACAGCGACAGATGTCCACTGACTCACTGCATCCTCTTGACAGCCAGTGAGGAAGGCACCATCTTTTGTGTAGCACGTGGGTAACTGAGGCATGGCAGGTAAGTCACATGGAGGGTAAGTCACAGGGTGGATGAATGGCAGATCAAGACACAGCCCTGCCCCGGCTTCAGGGATGGCTCTGAACCTTGTGCTGCCTCTCGACCAACATGACAAGAAGCTCCCACTCCCTGAGCTCTAAAGGCAGGCCGGGCGCTCCCCTGGCCGCACTGCATGCTTACCTCTCGAGAAGACCCCGAGGCAGAGGCTGCTGCCCCTCCAGCTCTGGGCACCAAGTGGCTGTGCCAGTCTCCAAACTCCTACTCCACACCACGGCCCATGCAGCACCAGACTCCCCACATCCACCTGGAGGAGCGGTTCACACCTCTCCCGGGGAAGGAGACCCACGCTCGGTGCCTGTGCAGGCAGGAGGCTTGGGCCCGATCTGTGGACCTCACGTTCTGTGTTCTGGACCAGCTTGAGGACTCACCAGAGGTCGGGCACCCAGCATCCATGGGAACCCTGTCCCCAACGCAGCTCAGGACCTCCCCCACCCCCCTCCACCTTGGTTTACTCCAAGCACAGCACAATCAATGACATCAAACCTCTCCCATCTGCGGCCACGTTTCTCACAGGAGAAAAACTGCCCCAAAGTCCCCAACCATGATTTTCCTCAGAAAGACAATAAAGCACCCCAAGAACTTTCACCCCACTCCCCCTCCCTCCCCATCCCAAAGCAGTGAAGCAGCCTGCACTTACGCTTTAAATGCCGGGAGGTAGGAGTATATAGAGGTGCTACTTAGGTTATAAATAAATGGCAGGTGTTTTCTGATATCTGTTGTTGCCCAGCTGCTAAAAAACGTGTTCAGTAAGCCCTGGTCCCCACCTGAAAGAAAAAAGAAAAAAAAGAATTATAGTTCTTAGGCCTCTAAGACACTTCAATAATTTTACAGCCATATAAAACTGGCCTTTAAAAACATGCATTAATTCCATTTTACAATAATAAACTTCATGTCACAGTATTTTCTTAATTCTTTAATTCAGGAAATACTTAATGAGTAGCTACTGTGTGCCAGGTGCTGTACCAGGCACTGCAGAGTCAATGGCGAACAGAGACAGGGTCATCATCCTCACGACAGTCTGGGGTGATGGATGCTGACGACAGCAAGTCAGGACTCAAGGCCACCATCACAGGTGAGGATGGCGTGAAGGAATGCACATATGCCACCGCACTGGGGGAGGGGGCTTCAGAAGGCTTCCAAGAGCGTGCTGTGTCTCCCTGAGGGCTGCAGGAGACATGACGGACGCAGGAGCAGGTGCCGTGGGCACAACAATCAGCACAAGCCCACAGACCTGAGGGGGCTGTGGGAAGTGGTGGAAGGTGTCCCGAGGGAGTGGACTGCAGAGTGAGCAATGTGTCACAGCACGGAGGAATCCACTCAGCACACCAGGACCAAACTTCAGACCTTAATATTCCCTTAGACTTTCTCAAGAGCAGTGAGACAGAAAAAGAAGTTAAAAGCAAAAGAGAGCCACCTGGGATACTGGATTATCTTCTAGGGACCCCACCTGCCAGCTCACCAACAGGGACCAAAGGCCACATCACCCCTGCACTGACCAAGTCTCTAGGCACGTGCTGGCCAGTCATCAGGTGGCCAAGGCCAGCTTCACTGGTACAGCAGAGTGACTCCCCAGACTCTGGGGCTCCTGGACTTTCCATCTTCTTGGCAAGCAAGGACCGGGCCAACCATTCAAAAGGAAAAGAATAAAAATCTGAGCAGCTGAGTGTCTGACCGACATCATAAATACTTAGTAACCAAATAGGTCACTAAACCACCTCTGGGCACACCCTTCCAAGTGGCCCACAAGCTTTCTACTCTAGACTCATGAGATCACGAGATTCCAGAAGAAACACTGGAACCAGAGGCGTCCTGCAGCAGAAGGGTGGTGTCTGTGCCCACAGGGATGGCAGCAGGGAAGAGCCTGCCGGCTCCTCCCGAGTGTGGGGCTGGCACTCTGTCTCCTCCCTCCCTCCTGCTCTGCTGTGCACCATTAGCTGCAGGGCTCCGGCTCAACATACCGCGAGCCCAACAGGCTGCGATGCTGTCCTACTGCTTCTGGTTTTGAAGGAGGCTTCAAAAAAATCTGGAGGTTTGTTTTTTAGAGGTCAGAAGTAAGATCAGAGCTTTAGGTTTAAAATCCAGATGTACCTTATCTACCCACTGAGCATCCCATCCCTTCCAAATGCCTCCCATCAACTCCAAGGATCAAGGCGTTCACTGAGCCAGTGTCTACGGAGATACCTCTCTGTATAAAGAGGCTCCTGCAGGTCCCCATTCCTCAGGGACAAGCAACCCAAGAGAAATCCAGGGTTCACCCTCATAAGTTCTAAAGCACAATGAGGATGGGAGGGGACAGGATACCCCTCAGTGTTAGGAAGATGCAGCGGACAAAATATTCATGCCCCACAAAATGTGTCTGTTGAGATAATCCTCCCAAAGTGAAGTGGCTTGGTATTCTTAAAGAAGAGGCCCCAGAGAGGTCCCTCACCCCTTCTGCCATGTCAGTTTACAGCCAAAGGACAGCTGTCTATGGACCAGTAGGTGGGCCCTTTCCAGACACCAAATTTGCAGGTACTTCAAACATAGACTTCCAGCCTCCACAACTGCAGGAGATGATTTCCTGTTATAAGTTCCCCCTCCCCAAGTCAACAGTATTTTGTTATAGCAGTCTGAACAGACTTGACAATAACTAAATAAATATAAGAACAAAGGATGAGTTTAGCTACACAAACTGATGTTATTTTTTTCGGAGGAGGGGTACTGGGGACTGAACTCAGGGGCACTTGACCACTGAGCCACATCCGCAGCCCTATTTTGTATTTTTTTATTTAGAGACAGGTTTTTTGGTTTTTTTTTTTTTTTTTTTTTTGTATTTTTTATTTAGAGTTGCTTAGCACCTTGCCATTGCTGAGGCTGGCTTTGAACTCACGATCCTCCTGCCTCAGCCTCCTGAGCCGCTGGGATTACAGGTGTGCGCCACCGCACCAGGGAAAACTTACTATTTTGAGGTACAAAATATTAAAGCCAAAACACTATACTCTCCACCAGAAGCTAATTTAGGGTTCAATAAAGATCCTCAAAATGTGGGAATAGACACTAGTGGCAGGGGTACAGAGGCCAAAGGTCTTACTAATTTCCCCTTCCCCATAATAATCAAAATAAAGGCTAAGAAGGCATCCACAACAGCTTTACTCGTGGCAGAACACAACTGGAAAAAACCCGAAATACATGCATACAGTGAAATCCTACTCAGGCATGAAAGGAGCAAGCTACTGATGCACAGGACCAGGATGGATCTCAAGGGAGCTGCACTTCATGAAAAACGCCAGTGCTACCAGGCTGTACAGTGTATGATTCCATTTTAATAACATCCTTCAAAACTGTCGATATAGACAAGAGAGTCAGGATTGCCAGGGAGAAGAGGAGGAGCAGCCAAGGCTGTCAATGGGCAGCGATCATGCAGCATCCTGGCAACACAACTGTTCTGAGTGTTGTTGGTGGTGGTGGCTGCACCAGTCTAACGTGATAAAATGGCACAGAAAACACATACAGACTCAGACAAATACACAAATGGATACACGTAAAACGGGTGCCATCAGGCAGGTGGACTCTTTCATTGTCCATGTCCTAGTTGTGGTATTGTATTAGAGATTTGCAAGATATTGACACTGGGGACATTGGGTGGAGGACATATGAAATCTCTCTCTTATTTCTCACAACAACATGTGAATCCAAAATTCATTCAAAATAAAAAGTTAAAGCCCAAGGACGGATGTGGTCAAAATGCAAAATACAGTCAGGAACTGTTCTTCTAATTAGATTCTAAATTCCACAAGGATAGAGATTACAGCCCTTTGGGCTTATCGTTATAATTCTAGTACGTAGCAGAATGCCTTCAGTGTAGGAAATTATTTGTAGACTAAATGTAAGAACCCTGAAGATACTCTGGAACAGTGGGAAAGCTGGAACAGTTTAAATATGCCACCGAGGGAACTCTACTCATGGGAATATCACTAGGCCATGAAAACCAACGTATAGAAAGACCATCATCCCAATGGGTAAGACAGACAGCTGCGTGCATTGCGATTATCACTGAGAACGTAAGCATCCATAGCTCCCTGTACAGGGAGCGTGAAATGAAGCGGTAGCTGCGACACGGGAGTGGGGCTGCATCTCTCCTCCCTCTGCTGTTCCTTTTATTATTTTTGTAATTTTAAAATATTAATATAAAGGGGGCAAAAATGAGAACTGTGCTAAGATGTTGCTTTCTAAGCATTCTCATTATTTTTATGATGAAGGCTGATACTATCTGAAGAGAAACCTACATGTAGGTTATAAAGCAGATTAACACTAAAATTCTCTATACCCACCGACTTAAGGAGTTGAACATGGCTAATTCTGTTCCCTGTGAGCAATCCTCATCCCATCCCAGGGGTGACTGCTGGACATGACTCCTGTAATTGCTTTGCTTTATTTTACTGCATATGGTATATATTCCCAGACAACACGTGCAGTTTCTCTGGAACTTCGTAAAATTAAGCATCATACTATATATGTTTTTCTATTTCTTGCTTTTTAAATGGCACATTATAAAGCCTTTTTAAATTAAACAACTCTACTGAAAGTGACTATTGGCTTCCTGTAATGCAGAGAACAAATCTAATTCCATGGGGCTCGAGTAGCAGTTTAACTTTCAGATCCAACATGCTGATCCCTCACGGCCCGTGGCCACAGAGGCCATTTCCATGCCCCCTCAGGTACCCTGCAAGCATCACTAGCCCACAGACAAGGTGCCACAGGAAGGCTGAGCTGAACTGTGGAACTGGAAACAAGCAAGAAGAGAAAGGCAGCCTGTGGTGCTCGTGAAGCTGGCAAATCTGAAACGCTCAGGAAGCTCGTCTCCAAGGGTACAGCACAGATCAGGGAACAACCGTGGCCACTCATCATGTGACTACAAGGGGTCACTTTTTGGTCCTAAATCTGTTGATTAAAAGTAGAATTAAATACTATCTAGCAGCTTGTGACTTCGGGCATAATATATATATATATATATATATATATATATATATATTTTTTTTTTTTTTAAATTCAGCCATCTAGAGAGCCTAGCCATCTTTTTCCAAATGCATAGTTCAATGTTTCAAGGTCACACAAATGGTTCAGCTTCCTTGGGAAGATCTACGTGGTGTTAGCAATGTCCATTCTTTTTTTCTTTTTTTTTTAGAAGTCTCTAGACATGAATGCAGTTCAAAGCAGAATGCAGACCTAAGCACGCCCATATGACAAAGCACACAGAGATTCCATGAAGACGACTGAATCCCCACTACAAAAAAATCCGAGGACTCTGCCCAGCACATTCTATTCAGACGTCCCGAGGCAGCCTTATTTAATCTGACAAGTTAAGACACTTTTAATCTCCATCATCTCAGGACCAACAAACGCGACCAGCAGCCCTCACCAGCTGCTGCGACAGGCAGGCGGGGGCACGGCGACACAGGAGAGGGGGAGAAAGGAAACGGAACAAAGGGCACATGCCACTTGTTGTACAAACAAAAGCAAGCCTTCTGACTCTGTATCATGCTTCTTCCAGGCTGCCCCAACGCTGGTAGTCACCTTCCAGCTACTTAGGTATTTTCTAAGTCTTTTGGGCCCGGTCATGAACCTGGTAACCATGGACACCCAGGGTCAGAAACTGGTTCTATCAGTTTTACAAGACAGATGGAGTTGAGTGTTGTCTTTTACAATTGCACCTCTGTTTGATGCTGCACAGCTCCCATGCTCTCCCAGTCTGCTAGCAGAGGGCTCACCTGCGTGGACAGCAGGGTGGGGAAGTCAATCCTTATTTGAACATGAACCCCATTATGGGCCACAGGAATGTTAACCCTCCAATGGTGCTACTCAAGGCGGGTCCCAGGTGCCAGTAGCACAGGTGTTAGCTGGGAGCCGAGTACAAATGCAGAGTGCTGAGCCCCACTCACACCTGCAGAATCAGAACCCATGTTCATTCCCTGGTGATTTGTTTGCATATGAAAATTTGAGCATTGATTTAGAAACCTTTGGACAATCACCCCTTTTTTGAAAGGTTATGATATCAGAGGATGCTTCTCTTTCAAACGTCTTTGTGATAGAAAAGGTCAAACATTTTTATAAGTTTGGTGCAGGCATAATACACATGAAGATGAATAAGATAGGTGTCAGCTCTCAACTCACGCTCCATCCAGGAAGAGGGTAAAGGGTCAGATGCCATGAAAGTAAAGTCAAATAGGCTTTATAATACAATCAAGGAGCGGGAATGAACAATCTTTAAAACTGACTTCCTAGAGCACACCTGGCAGACAGCATTGCTGCCTATAGGGAGCATGTGGAGGATTACCAAATCACAGCCATTAACGGCCGGCTCTGGGGATCTCCCATGAGGTTTACTGAGGATCAGCGGATCAGCCCCAGGTTAATCCAGGCACTTGGCCCCCCCAGCACTGCACCCTCCTGACCTATGCATCGAAGCCAGGAACAACTGATTTAGTCTACCATTTCATGTTATAGCTTTGTTTTTCACTTTTTAAAAAAAGAGATTCTTAATAAAAAGTTAATTAAGCTATTGCATAAATGCAAGGAACCATTAATTCTTGGCTTGAATTTCACTTTCTCAGTCAAAGGCATGTCTAGATCTCCTGACACTCTGAACATATCAGAATCATGTTACATAATTGTATAATTACTTATTAAATATCTGCAAGGTTTCAAAGAACATAAGCTTTAGAGGCAGCGATTAAAAAAAAAATCTTATTATCTACACCTATCTCTGGCTCTTAATGCCTTGCCCAGATTAAAGGCTGAGACAATAGTGGGGCACACACCTGTAATCCCAGCACTTTGGGAGGCTGAGACAGTAGAATAGCGAGTTCAAAGCCAGCCTCAGCAACTATGAGGTGCTAAGCAACTCAGCGAGACCCTGCCTCTAAACAAAACACAAAAGAGGGCTGGAGATGTGGCTCAGCGGTCAAGTACCCTTAGTTCAATCCCCAGCAACAACAACAACAAAAAACTAAGATGATTAAAAAAAAATTGAGTGATATAATTCCAGTGACTCAGGAGACTGAGACAGGAAGATCACAAGTTGAAGGCCAGCCTTAGCAACTTAGCAAGGTCCTAAGCAGTGAAGCAAGACCTTGTCTCAAAATAAAAATTAAAGAGAGCTGAGGATGTAGCTCAGGGGTAGAGTACTCATGGGTTCAATCTCTACAAAAAACAAAAAACAAAGAATTACTGAGTGAATGGGATTACTATAGAAATGAGGATAAGGGTGAAACTTCTATGAGTATTTCCAGAGTCCATAAAACACTGAAAGGCTATACTCTGTTGATTTAAAAGGACAAAGTATTCATGGATCAGAGGAGGAAGAGCAGCTGCATATGAAATATTTGAGCCTATTTCTCCATCTATAAAATGAGGACTATATCAGCTGCTCTGCCAACTCAAAGAAGTGAATTTTAAGTAACTAGCCCATAATAAGGCAGGGTAACAGGGATCTTCCTCCATTGTTTTCCATCTCAGGATTTAGTATAAAGATGCTGCAGTGTGGGATAGACCACGTGCACATGCACACCCATAACAGAGCCCAGAGCTGAGAAAGACCTGGCTTTGCACAGCCCACGGAAGCTGTGGATCTGAACTTCAATGATGGTGGGTCCCCAGCGCTAGCTAGAAGGCAGGCCCTTAATAGATATTTGTTAGAATGCATGAACGTGGACCTCACAGGACTGTCAAAAAAAGAAATGAAAACATAAACTAGCCTAAGATCCTGCCCATGCATGGCCTGTAGTCCCTTCCTTCCTCTCTCATTTCTCACAGGGTTCATGATCTCTGCTGGTGGCAAAACTAGAGACAGAAGACAAAAAAAAAAAAAAAAAAAAAAAAAAAAACACCTCATGGGCACAATGAGATAAAAATAGCTCTCATGAAAAAAATTTATGTGTGCTCATTTATTTTGCCATTATACGTTATGGCTTTTGATTTTCATCTTTTTACTTATTTAAGATACTTATTATTTAAACTATCAATTGAAATAAAAGCAAGAGCACAGTTATTTTCAAAGCAACTGATAAAATACTCTAAGGGCAAGAGGCAGGGGAGCACCCTGGCAGCACAGACAAGCCAACCATGGAAGAGAACTTGAGACAGAGCCTGTAGTGTCAGGAAACCGAGGGAAGCCTGCCTGAGCTTCAGAGCTCTGTGGTTTGGACAGAGCAAGTGCTATCTTGAAAGACTTCAGTCCTCATTCCTTTCCTGGGCAGGTCCCACATGCAACTTAATCAACTATGAAGATTAGATAAGGTGGCTCTGGGGTCAATTTTAATCTTTAATAGAATTTAGGACCAAATCCTTTCTGTTAAACATCATGTCAAAATGTTTTTTACTCTATTTAAGGGTATTAATGACCACTGAGAACCTGGAACATGCAGATCACAGCAGATCTTGGATTTTGCTGAAAGTAAAACCAAATCTAATATTTGCTACCAATTTACTTGCTATTTTTTTTTCTTCTTTCTGAAAATTCAACTACAGACCAAAATTCCAGCACACCATTAAAAAGCTGAGAGTATTTAGGTTTTAGTGATTAAAGCAAGTGCCAAGAATTTTTTTTTTAAAAGGCATTCTCAACTGGAAAATATGCATTTCTCTCACTTAGGTTTCTGAAACTAAAACTACAGATGCAATTTAATGGATGGCAATTTTCAAGCACTAAACTCTTGTCTTCAGCTGCACAAGTACCCTTAATTTAGGATACTTTAGAGTCATGGGGAAATAAAATAAACTTCAGTGCACACTCAGATTGATTTCTTCAAATTAAGAGTCAAGTGCCTTGACTTCATTTCACAGGAGTATGTGGAAGAAACAAAATTGCTGATTAGTACCTGTCAGATCCTGACCTCTTCTCCCTCTCACTGATAACAAGCCCTGGACCTTATCTTGTCATACCCTATCAAATGCTACCATTTCTATTTCACAACAGCTATTGTTCAACGCTTCAGGAAACTAACTTTAGTGATGAAGAAAGTGTCCAGACAATTTGAAAATACAAAGCAACGGTACAGGAACATGGACTTGGACTCTGCCCCATGCAGAATTGAAAATCAGCCATGAATTAGCTATGTAGTTACTTGCTCAGAACTCTAATGCTTGAGATGTTGGGTACCAGGCACACTTTGCCATATTAGGGTTATTCTCCTGGCCAGAGGTGCGGGTGGGGGATGTAGTCAGAGCACTAGTGATTAGGAGAGAGACAGCCACATTCCTTCCCATTAGAAGGATCCAGAAAGCAGCTGCAAAAGCTCAGTCATCAGCGGCCTGTATGGCTTGTCAGTGGACACCAAGCCCCGTCATGTTTTCTGGGAAAGAGATTAAGCAGGACTTTCGAGATATTCAGACAGGGGTTGGGGTTGTAGCTCAGTGGTAGAGTACTTGCCTAGCCTGTGTGAGGCACTGAGTTTGATTCTCAGCACTGCATGTGAATAAATAAAGTCCATCAACAAGTTTAAAAAAAAAAAACAAGATTCACACAGATTCAGTCATGCAAAATTGGTCTTCTGCGGGCTGGAGTGGTGGCTCAGTGGTAGTGCGCTTGCCTAGCATGCATGAGGCACTGGGTTCAATTCTCAGCACCACATATAAATAAATAAGAAATAAAGGTTCATCAACAACTAAAAAAAAAAAAAATTAAAAAAAAAATTGGTCTTCTGCAATACTAATCTAAAATAGGCTGGATTTAAGCCCCTGGTGAGGTGGCAGGGGAAAAACCAATGGACTTTAGGAAATGTAACAGTCAAAAAATAAAATCAGCTGGGCACAGTGGTGCATGCTTGTAATCCCAGCACTTTGAGAGGCTGAGACAGGAGAATCTCAAGTTCAAAGCCAGCCTCAGCAACGGTGAGGCGCTCAGCAACTCAGTGTGACCCTGTCTCTACATAAAACACAAAATAGGGCTAGGGATGTGGCTAGTGGTCGAGTGCGCCTGAGTTCAGTCCCCAGTACCAAAAAAAAAAAAAAAATCTGGAAATGTTTGTCTTGGCGTCTATGAGGTGACACCTAAGCAAAATTATTTCTATATAATTCTTAAATAATTTAAAAATATTTTTATACTTACGATTTTTACAAAATACAATGTATTGAAAACTCGAGGCAGAGCACAATTCTGCCACTAGACAAGGACCTTGTTCATAAACAAATATTCACTGCTATCACTGCCCCACAAGTCTTCATGTCGCACAAATACTAACCTGGTGATTGATGGTAAACCCCTTCAGCCCAGGGCAGGCTCCCAAGGCCTGGGGGAAACTTTCTTTGCTCAGGAAAGCCCCCAACACATACTTCAACTATAAACAAGCTTTCATTTAAGAGCTGCTAGTTTATTCTTCTGTTGAATTGAAACACGCTGAGAACTAACTGCAGATTCTCATCTGCACAGTTGACTGTTTAACTCTTTCAATGAAAGCATTGCTATGAACAGAGAAAATTCAGTCCTTTGCCACAATCAGGCAGTAAATGCAGTGCCTCAGAGGAAGGCCAGCGCCTGGAAACCCTGCTGAATAATGAAATGGCAGGGAGGTGCAGGAGCTCACAGTGGTTTCAGGTTCTGGTGAAAAGACAGGAAGTGCTCTTGGAGCTGAACACTCTGCAGGCTGGGCTTGCTCCACACCAGCCCCACCAGCCCCTGCTGGGCCTCCCGCCTCCAGAACACAGTCTATGGTCCAGATTGGTCCCTACCAGATAATCAGTCTTATATT
Organism: Xerus rutilus; assembly: GCA_028644305.1. NCBI lineage: Eukaryota > Metazoa > Chordata > Mammalia > Rodentia > Sciuridae > Xerus > Xerus rutilus. The sequence continues at coordinate 7,348,523 of CM053409.1, forward strand.
CTCAAAGCAAACCCTGGAGAATTTACTATGGTACACAACTGCTAGGTCTCTGAACTCATATCTTCCAACAGCATGTAACACTTCTCTAGAGTAGAAGCTGATTCTCTGTACATGGTTAAAATCATGTGGATTTCAGGCAGTTGGCTGACCACAGATCTATTTTAGAATATGACTGACTTTCTGGATCTCTGGCAGGATTCCACTTCCTTCCTTCAATTAGAGCATAGGAGGTAAGGAAAGCCACACTCTGAAGAGAAGGCTAAGCCCAACAGTGGACTCTGCTAAAAGGCCCTGCTCTTGTTTTTATGCAAAAGTAATTCAGTATCAGCAGCAGAAATAAGGAACACATGTTCCATACCTGAGCACTAATACAGCTTTCATTTCTTATAGGAAAGGTCAAGCGTAGGACCTAACAATATGTCTAAGAAGTTTAAGGCAGCTGCATTCACTGGCCACGATGAACATTGGACACATTATCTTCTCTCTTTAGATTGCTTGGAAGGAGACTGCACATCTTGTTAGATGCTGCCATTCATTATGGTCCACGTACGCCTGCACATGCAATACCTTAGCATGTGTCAGAATTTCTTTTTTGGTGTGGTACTAGGGATTGAAACCTAGAAGAGCTTTACCACTAAGCTACACCACCAGCCCTTTTAATTGCTTTGTTAGAGACAGGGTCTCACTAAGTTTGCTGAGGCTCGCCTCAAACTTGAAATCCTCCTGCCTCAGCCTCCTGAGTCACTGAGATTACAGGCACGTGCGATAGAGCAGTTTCTTAACCTCAGCACTACTGATGTGGTGGGCTAGGTGTTTCTTTGTGTGGTAGGCTGTCCCAGACACCATAGGATATTTAGCAGCATCTGTGGCTCCTACTTATCAGATGCCAGCAGCACCCCTGCCCTGTCCCCAAACCGAGACAATCAAAAATATCTCCAGATGCTGCAAAATATCCCCCAGAGGGTAGAATTGCCCCTCATCGGAGACAGCTGGCTTAGGATGTAAACTAGCCAAATAGTGAAACAAGATTGAAACTCAAACTTCCTCTCCTTCTCAATGAGATTTCAAATAACAGCAAATCCCAAATCCTCAGTGAAATTACTAAACAGAATTCAATTTCTACGAATGGTAAGAGCAAAGACCCAATCTCAGTTTTATGTATAACTTGAAATGTTTTAAGCTTCAAAGTCTTCATTTCAGCAATCTAACAAACTGTTAGATTTAATCTTCTAAATTAAAAAAAAAATTAAGACTAATTTTTAACTTGATTAACTAGTTAATAGAAATGAATCTTAAAGCAGCACCCAGGGCTGAATCTGATGCCAACTGAGAAAGGCTGTTCCTGCCTTCCAAAAGATCCTATTCAGGGCAAGCCTTACATCTGATCTGGAGGGGAAGGGCTGCAGGGATCTCAAAGTGCTCAGGCCTTTGGCCCATCCCTGCCTTCCCTGCCTGTGGTCTGCTGCAGTGTCACATATCAGTGAGACCCTGCTGGGAGGGCTTCTTGGAGCGTGCCTTCCTCCTGTCTATACATTTTCTTTTTTCAAAAGAACCACCAGGAATAATTTTAAAAAGAACTGCCTTTGCATGTTAACTTCTGGTTTTGTCTTTTGCTGTGGTCTTTAAAAACTAGCTTATTATTTCAGAGATAGGCCTGAAATGGAAGCATGCCTACTAATTCATTTAAGATTCTCCAGTAAGAGAACACTTGCCTAGCACCTTTAAGGCCCTGGGTTCAGTCCCCAGCACCACAAAAGAAAAAGTAAGTTCTCCAAAGAAGGGTGGCCCTGTGTCACAGAGTCAGCCCTTTGCATACATGGAGGTTACACATACAAGAAAATGCTAGCCAACTTTGTCAATGCCCTATTCTTTAGCCTTGCAGGGACCACTTGATCTGATACATAGCCTGATAGAAAATGAAAGTGTGGAAACAAAGATTTTTCCCATGAACTTTCTGTCTTGGTTTTTAATGCCTCCCAAGAGAATGACAGCCAAATCATCAGGTTGATTCCCCAAGTTTCCATGGAGACAATACTTGGTTCTCATGCTAGCAATGGCTGTCAAACCTTCTTCAGCTAAAAATTCACTCAGGTTTAAAGACAGTAATGATTTTTGTTTTTGTTTCTGCAGTGCTGGGGATCAAACCTAGGGCCCTATACATGCTAGGCAAGAACTCTATCTTTTAGCTACATCTCCAGCCCTAAAGACTGAAGTTTTTATTCATTAGTCTTTTCTTATTTTTGAATCATCATTGTACATTCATTATACTCTCATTCAGATCCAGGAAAGTCTTTAAAGGCAAGCCTGTAAAACTATCTTAATTTAGGTTAATCTTATGCATCTATAGAAAAAAAAAGATGTATATACACACACAGATGACAGTATTTCCCCATAAAAGGGCACAACTTTAAATGATGGCCACATCTCATGCATCTTCAAGGCACAAGAAACAGCAGCAACTACACCTCGAGAAGTTACTAATACTTATCAGACAAGACACAGGTACATACCATCAAAACTACCTTGCTCAGAAGCAAGGTGCAACAGCTGGTTATATGTTTCAACTGAGGGCTGGTAGACAAAGACTCCGGAGTTGAAGCAGTCAGGCCACCCAGGGTCTGGGGCTGCAGATAATTCTTCTCTCTCAAAAAGGTCATCGATATTTGTTAGGACCTGATTCAAGGGGAGAAAGGCATTACAAAAATGTTTCCCCACAGTGCGCCCTTCTGAAGTTCTCCCCATGTCATTCAAGACAAAAGATGAGGACAGCTGTCGGGCAGCTGGGACCACTCTCCTTCCTCACGCGACACTTTCCATGATAGCGGCTTTATCTGAACTTTAGTGTCAAGTCCTTATGGCATTCCTCAAATGCCTAACAGGTCTTTTCAGCCCTCAAATCCACACTCACCAGAGTATCTGCATCCATAAACACACATTTTGAGTACTGTGTGAGAGACCAGCAGTGAAGTTTCGTCAGCGTGACACCCAACTCAGGCCTCCTCATTAAAGTCAGATGAGCGGAGTCGCCACTGTCCAAGACATCCACCATGATGACTTCGTCAAAGATTGTCTCTAAAGCTCTTCTGTCAAAACAAATTCCAGAAAACAGTGCTTGGTGTCTTTTCACAACAAGTGACCATTCTAATATAATGCCTCACTGCCCTGTTGATCACCAGAACAATCTGTTGCTTTGCTATAGTACACCCCCTTACAGCTGTCCTGATGTTACTCCAGAACAAACTATGTTCAGCTGCATGTGAACTTAACTTTATAAAGTCGTAAGAACTCTCTGTGGGGAAGATGAAGTACTGGTCTTAAGACATTATTATTATATATTTACTTTTTTATTGTGTTATTCAATATAGTATTCAAGACAAGTTGTGGAAATAGTTTCTAAAACTGTGACATTTGGCAGGGGAGTATATCTTTGTAACAGCATATGTGTTTGACAATATCTTATTAGAATTGATTCTTTCTGACTATGGCGTATTTTTACAAATGATGCTGAGTAATGTATAATGAAGCCTATGAGCAGTCACTTTTGCTCAAGCAATTGACTAAGAAATGCCTGAAGCACTGTGTTTTGAAAAGATGTAAGAGAGCTTAGCTATTAGGTTGGCATCTTACATATATTGGCATATCACAATATAACCTACATGTATCGTGTGCTTAGCACTCTGTTTAGGCACAATGAGAGACTCACTTTGGACTGTGAGGGACAACACATCTCTGCAGCCAGAAGTCACTCAATCTTTATTTTAAAAAGCTCCCATGGTGGGTTAGTGCGGGAGACTTAGGTAAAATACTAAACTCAGCACTGGGGAAAAAAAGGTATGACATACACTATCACTGAAAGTTTGTAACAAAGTGAGATATAAAGAAAAGAACTGGCAGTGTATTCTGTCTCCAATGCTGTACAAACATATGTTCTAGTTTATGCAGTAAACTTGATATTTTGATAAGAAATGCTCCGGGCACCGCTCAGCCACAGTGGATCAGAGGTGGTGGAGATCCAGGACTAGATCTGGCTTTGTGTCCACACCTCACGAATGGACTGCACAGCAGGAACCAGACGCCTGGCCTCTTTCTAAATAACTCTTCAGAAGCAAGGCCATTCATGGGGAGATATGTGTGTGTACACACAATGCCTACTTCTCAGAAGCCCTTGACCTATGCTTATATTAAAAAGTCTGGGGGGGGGGTTGTTTTCAATTTCTCGGAGGTCTGGGAGACTGCAAAAATGAGCACCACATGAAGCGGCTAGTGTGTCCAGATATTTCTAAAGTTAGTATCAAGAATCAGGTAGTTCATTCAGATGCCCTCAAATTTAATTCCAACAAATCAAAGTGAACTAACCCATCAACAAGCAGCCTGTGCCCTCAGGGCGCTGCCGGGAGCAAAATCCTTAGTTCAGACACTCTGATAAAGATTCTTCTGTATTATGTTACAAATAAACATGTTTAGGTTACAAATGTCCACTGGCAATGAGAAAACGGCTACTTTTTGTTCAGAGTCACTTGAGGGTTTCCTTGGTTTGGAGCAGGACACAATGTAGCCCTTGCTGTACTATGGGACAGGAGGGCAGGTGAATTGTGACCACCTGATGATGCATTTAAGCAGAGAACACCTGGATTGAGGCACTCAGATCACTTGGAGAAGACCTGGTACAGGGAGTCTCTCCCAACTCCTATTTGGAATCAGGAAGAAGGAGGTCAGAACACCAGTTCCCAGAGGGAGCCTTTTGAAATATCTCCCCAAAGCTACCAAGAGGTTTTGGACCCAGGAATCCTTCACTCAGTGACCCCTTCCTTTTTCTACCTAGAACTCTACCCTGAAAAGAGTGTGGCTTCAATGCCCACGGATGCCAGAAAGAGCGGAGAAGAATGTCAGCACCCCAAGGATGGATGGAGGGGTAGGTGGTGCGTCCTTACCTCATGGAGTCTGAGACCTGTGGAGTGACAAGCACGACCAGCCTCCTGGTGGTCCTGTGCTGTTTCAGAGATGAGCCCAGGACCAGGGCACCTTTGGCGTAGGCATCGTTTGTAGTCAGTGTCACGAAGGCCTGATCTTAATATAAAGAGAAGAAAATACACTGGTTACAATATCTTACCTGGAAAAAGTCCTGCCCCAGGACCCTTTCCAAGCAATAATTCAGCAAAATCAGCTCCTCAGAGGTCCACCTGCTCTATCAGTAAAGCAGTAGCATCTCTGAAAGAGAAACCCAGGTAGCTACTCCAAGAATCATTCAAGCAGGGCATGGAGATGCCCAAGGCTAGCCTGGGCACTTTAGCAAGACCCTGTCTCAAAATAAAAGAAAAGGTAGTGGAGATGTGGCTCAGTGGTAGAGCATCCTGTGTTCAATCCCTAGCATTGAAAAAAGAAAAAAAAAAGGAATGGTTCAAGACTACAATTTAACAAGACTGTCTGACAATCTTCATGAGGATGACTGAGCTGTACAAATAAAATTCAGATGTGCTAAACTCTCAGGCTGAACAATAAAATAGGGAGTGAACTTGTGGTAAGTGGTAACAAAGAGACCAGCAAGAGCATCTCCCCTTTCTCTTCCAAGGTGAGGTACACAGTGTTTTCAATAAGCACCAATGAAACTGTCAACTTCAACTGAGACAGTCTGAAAGCAGAGGTCGCATTCTTCATTCTGGTGTGAGTTTGAGCTATGCCTCAGGCTTTTTACACTTACTCCTTCCTCTACCTGAAGCACCACCCTTGTAGAGTCCTCTCTGCTCAAATAGCTATCTTGATGCTGCTATCTAGTCACCAATCACTGTTAAATGATTTAGAAACCGCCTCACAAGTTCTGCCTCCTCTTCTTTGGAGAAGCAACAGTACCCTCTACCCTGCCCCTTACATCCCCCAATCGGACAGACAGACACGCTAATCTCCAATAATCAATCGCCTGTGAGAACAGAAGGCAAACACATGTGTTTTTTTCCTACTGAATAATCCCCACCCTCCAGTCTTCAAGATCATTGTAGGTTTTCCCTGGGACAATTCTGGGCATCATCTCCCGGGGGGATTTTGAACACCAGCAGGTTGGTGGGCATCCAAATGCCAACGACATTTAGGATCAAATTCTGGCTGGGGCACTGTTGCCCAACCAAGGAATTAAGGACATTTTGTCATGAAGTCACTCCCTTTCTGTCTTGGGTTTCCTCATTGTCCCTTGCCCATTTTCCAACGTGGAGGCTGGAAGTAGCAGAAATTCCATTGGGAAGTAAGAGGAAGCTGTGGATTGTACAGTGGGCCAGTGCATTCCCCAGGTGCGGACCTGATGCCACTCCACACATACCGTTGGCCCTCTTGCAGGGCAGGCCACTCCTAGGTTGTGAAATGACTAACTGGTGTTCCCCAACCCCAGTCAGTCACACTCTTAAGAAAGCTCCAAACAGTGACACCTGTCACTTGACATGCTGGATCAACCCCTGCCTGTACCTGCTTCCATTACCATCAATCTATCACGTGACAGTAACTTTTCCAAGTTGTTCTATACCAAAGGTGCTCAATCTGAGCGTACTAAATTATGTTTTAATGCAGATTCCAGGAGATCCTGGAGGAAAAAACTTACTTGGAGTAGGATTCAAGGATTTCAGGAAGCAAGGACATGGATGATGTCCAAGATTAAATAAAGGAGAGGCCAAATCGTTACCACAGGCTAAAGGACCGACCTAGCAAGCACTGTAGAGGAACAGGAAAGAGCAGGGACAGTTGGGTAGGTGTTTAACCTTCTCAAGACAGCTAACTCTGGGTGACACCTGCAGTCTCTCGGCAGTCCAGTGCTGCAATAACCCCAGCTACTGGCCTCAGCGACACGGAAGGACCAGCCAGCCCCAAGCTTCCCGGTCCTGGAGGCAGATTCTCTCAGCGCTCCAGACGCCTCGCAACAAGTGGGGCCGAGGCCCGCCCCCGGGGACGCTAGCCCGGCTCCCAGCTCCCCGCAAGCCGGCCCCAAAGGCCTAAAAATAGGATCAGCGTGGCGGCCAGGGCCGCGCCGGGCGGCCCAGGAGCCGGCCGAGGCCGCGGGTGTCCCCGCCGCGCCGCCGCCCCTGTCCGGGGTTCCTGCCGGCGCGAGGCCGGGCGGCTCCCCACGATCCCGCCCGGCGCCCCCGGGGGAGTCCGGCTCCCATCTGCGGCTGCTCTGCCCGCCGCCCGGCCCGCGGGAGCAGGCCAGGGGCAGGGCAAGCACACGGAAGCGGCGGGGCCCCGCCAGGCCCGCTCTGCCCGAGGCCCCCCACTCCGCCCGGGGCGCGGGCGGCCGTGACGCAGGCAGCTGCACGCTCCGCGCCGCCAGCCGCAACTTCGCAGCGGTGCGGGTCCCGCGGGGAACTCCCTGGTCCTGGGGCTGGAGCCGGGGAGCCGGGGCCGGCCCGCGTCCGCAGGGCGGCGCGTACCTGTCATGGTGCAGTCCGGGGCTGCGGCAGCCGCAGTCGGGGGCTCAGCGCGGCCGGGAAGGGAGCGCGGCGGCGAGGAGGCGCGGCGGGAGCCCAGCGTCCGCCCCGGGAGCTCTTATAGCGGCCGTCACGTGGCCGCGCACGCTCGCGGCTGCCGGCCTCATCCTCCAGCTGCGCGGCCGCGGGGGCGGTGGCTTGCGGACTGCGCGACCCTCTCCTCCTTCCCGGCTCCCGACCCAGAACCCCGGCGCCCCGGCCCTGCTCCTGCGGGGCACCTGCGTGCCTCGCTGTCCTCCCCAGGCTGGAGTTGAAGTGCGACCGGGTGGAGCAGAGGGTGGGCGTTGACTCCCAAAAAAGCTAAAAGTTGGGGAATCTTCAAAACCAAGCAAAGCCTCGGATCACTTTAGTTATAATCCTTCGTTCGAACTGCTTAAATTAAACATAAAGTTGAATTCCAGTTTCGCTTTTCTTTTTAAACCTAGGATTCCAGATCAACCTCTGGAGTCACTTCTTAATGCACACTATGGTTTTTGTGACCTTCACCTAAAAAAAATATATAATGGATATTTGAAAATTAGATTTTTAGAGCTGTCTGTATTAATTAGATATTTAAGCGCTTAATTTAATCCCTCTTCCAACTCAGTGGGATAGGTGTTATATGTTCATTCTACAGATAAAGAAAAGGATGCAGGGGAAAGTCCAGTTATTTTCCATGGTTGTAGAATGTAATGGAGAGGGTAGGATTTGACTCCGGTGGTTCTCAGGCTTGACTTTATCACTCTCAAAGTGCCTCTGGTACGCTGGCGCTTCCTGACAGTAGATGATGGTAACTCTGGTTAGGTAATGCAGTTGTCCTGGTTAATCGGTTTCACAAATCTTGAAATGGTCATTTGTCGCTTTTTCAAGGAAGTTGAGAAATAGCTCTCTAAAGTGATCACACCCTTCACAGGTTCCCATCCAGTTCCCCCAGCACAGCCTAGCAGGAAAGCCTCAGATAGGATGGGCGGCCCCAAACAGCAGTTTCTCAGAAATGCAGAGTGAATATAACAAAAATTGACAGCATCAGTTCAGAAAATGACATGGATGGGTAAGAAGTGATTTCTTCGCAAAGGCAGCAAGTACTGCTGTCCTCAAACCCATCACAGAGGGCCCTCAACTTAAATGCTTGTTGAATTTGGGATTTTTCAACTTTAGAGCAAAAGTGATATGCATCCATTACAAACTGGACTGTGAATTTTGAGTTTGGATCAGTTGCTGGGCTAGCCGTATGTGGTACTTTTTTTTTTTTTTTTTGGTACTGGGGATTGAACTCAGGGGTACTCAACCACTAAGCCATATCCCCAGCCCTATTTTGTGTTTTATGTAGAGAAAGGGTCTTACGGAGTTGCTTAGCGCCTGGCTGTTGCTGAGGCTGGCTTTGAACTTGCGATTCTCCTGTCTCAGCCTCCCAAAGTGCTGGGATTACAGGTGTGCGCCACTGCGCCCGGCTTGTGGTACTTTTTCATGATGCCACGCAGCAGCAGTGAGACCCAGCTCCTAGTCAGCCACAGGGTCATGAAGGTAAACAACTAAATTTTGCTGTGTTGCTAAGCTATGTTTCTGTGGTGTTTGGTAGGTTAGGTGTATTAAGTACATTAGTGTTTGGTAGGTTAGGTATAGTAAGAACATCTCCAACTTATGATATCATATTTTCAGCTAATGCAATGGGTTTATGGGGATATAACCCCATCCCTGTAGTAATCCCAGAAGCATCTGTATCTCATATGTGGCCCTGGACCTCTTACATCATCGTTGGGGATACTTGTTAAAAGGCGAACTTCTGGGCCTAAATTCAGACTCTGCATCAGAATATCTTTACAAATACATTTTTAATTGACATATAGTAATTATACATGTTTATGGGGTACAGTGTGACATTTCAATACATGTAGATAACATGTAATGAGTGGATGTAGGTAATTGCTTATCTTGTGAATGAGAAACGGAAGGATAGAGCCTGAGAATCAGCATTTGAAATACCACCCTCCAGGAGCCTTTCTGGAGTCTTTCCCAGTCCCTCCACCCCCACCATGGCTTGGAGAGCCCTGTTCCCTGTGGGAGGACCTCCCAGTTACTTGGCTTGGTACACTTCCTTTGCAGGAAACGGAAACGTGGGGGTGAAGGGGCAATGGATGAGTTTCCACTTACCTGAATCCTGTAGGCTTAGAAGAATTAGAGCTCTTTAAGGAACATAAAGGCTAAACTTGAATTGTACTTAAGTGGGGAGACAGAAAGAGGTACTTCCCAGTCTGATGGTTCTTTGCCAGATGGATAGGTCTTTCACCCAGGAATCCTCCTGCCATCAATGATATTTTACCACCTGCTGCTACGTGTCTCAGGCTAGACCTCCCCAGGGATGTGGTGCTAGGACTAAAAGGGCAAAGCCAGAAGGAAAAACTAGGGGCAACTGAAAAAAGAGAAAGCTTCCCAGAGTTAACTAAAGGGGATCACTACAACTTTCTTTTCTAGGCTTAATGTATACTCACATGAATTTTATAGCCTTTACTTCTTTCAATCAAACAGAGAAGTTTTGAAGTTGCTATGATCTGCTCCTAAACAAGATGATAGGTAGTGAACCACTGCCTAATTTTCCTAACGTGTCTGTCCACTGAACTTCAGTTGAATGGAAGAGCAAGACCTCTTAACTTTTTTTTTTTTGGTACTGGAGAATGAACTCAGGGGCACTCAACCACTGAGCCACATCCCCAGCCCTATTTTGTGTTTTTTGTAGAGACAGGGTCTCACTGAGTTGCTTAGCACCTCGCCATTGCTGAGTCTGGCTTTGAACTCGCGATTCTCCTGTCTCAGCCTCCCTAAGTGCTGGGATTACAGGCTTGTGCCACCGCACCCAGCTATGACCTCTTAACTTTACTGTGCACACAGATTGCCTGGAGAATCTTATTAAAATGCAGATTCAGATTCGGTAGTATGAAATGGGTCTCTCAGGTGATCCCCAGGCCGCAGACCAATTTTGAATAGTGAGGCATTTGGACATTTTGGATTGTAAGGCATTGGAGATAGTAAATGGACATGTTCTCATGAGGCAAGTGTTTGAGACTTGTTAACTTTTTCTTGTGAAACCTGAATTAGCAGAATGACTGAATTCTAAAAGAAAGATGGAAGTTGGAAAAAGAAAAAAGTTGTACTTTATATGAGTATGCATGACTATTAGCCATTGAAAGCTATGCTAAATGTGTATATTCAGCATGGTTGGTCCAAAATTCATTTTTAATTGGCTTTGGAATGCATTATGTAATTTTTTTGGCAAGACACATACCTTCCTAATTATGTTTTGTTTAAGATAATGTTGAAATCAGCTTGCATCCCCTTGAGCACACACACTAATTGACGGAGGGGCAACTGACCTGGAAATGTATTCCAGAGCCGAGGGCAACCTACTGGCCTGAGATTCTAACCGTTCCCACGGACAGGCCATGAAATAAATATGCCACATCTGGTCAGACATAGGAATTAATTAGTTAACTATTTAAAAATGTGGTCTTGATTGATATTATAAACTATCTGTACCCAGAATTGTTGACAGTGATCATAATGCTCATTTCAATCAAAAGTTTAATTTCAAGACATAACATCCCTGGAGGCCCAAAGCAGCCCTTCTTCACTCAAGAGATAGAATCTAAAACACCACAAGGTATAAGGGACCTATGACTAGTTAAATTGTTTTAAAAAAAATCCTGATTGAGATACAATTCACTTTCTATAACAAACAGCCTTTTGTGTGTAATTCAATTTGAAGTGTACAACTAAATGATTTTTAGATATTCAGTTATACAACTGTTACCACATGGAAGCTTAGAACATTTTTATTACCCCATAAAGAAACCTGTACCTGGGAGCAGTTACTCTTTGTTCTTTCCTCCCTCGGCACTGTCCTAAGGTGATACTAATCTATGTTCTGTTTTTCCACCTGTCTATTAAGATTTACCAAGGTGTGGTCTTTTGTGACTCTCTTCTTTCACTTTGCATAATGTTTTTAATGCACTTCCGGACTCGGCACAGTGAAATTTAAATTAAAATTGTCAATAATATTTCATGATAGATGCTCCACCTTTTGTTTATCTGTTCACCATGGATAAACATATCAATGGGGCTGTAGGAATAATGCTGCTATAAATGTTTGTATATAATATTTGTGTGGACAGGATATTTTCTTTCTCCTAGATATATGATAATCATAGAGTTGTTAGATAAATGATATCTTCAACATTCCAGGAACTGTCAGACTAAAATGTCTGCATCATTTTTCATTCTGACCTATAATATTTGAGGATTCTAATTTATTTTTTTTAATGAGTTCTTTTTAGTTATACCTGACAGTAGAATGCACTTTGACATATTATACATACATGGAGTATAACTTCCCATTCTCATGGCTGTACATGATGTGGAGTTACACTGATCATTTATTCGTATATGAACATAAGAAAGTAATGTCTGATTCATCCAACTGTTTTTCCTACTCTCACCCCCCCTTCCCTTCATTCCCCTTTGTCTAATCCAGTGCAATTTTCTTAACTAACATTTGAGATTGAGTACAACAATCCTAATGGGTTTGAAATGATAGTGAGTTGTGATTTTCATTGACATTTCCCTAATGACTTATGATACCAAGCATCTTTCCACCTGCTTACTGTCCACTGGTGTATCTTTTTTGGAGAAATGCCCTTTCAAGCCCTGCATTCATTTTTAAATTGGGTTGTCTTTTTATTATTGAGTCAAAAGAGCACCTTCTGTACTCTAAATATCAATTCTTCATTGGATACATGAATTGCAAATATATGCTCCATTCTGTGGATGAACTTTTCACTTTCTAGATAACTGAATGCAGCACAAAGTTTTAAATTTTGATAGGGTTCTATTTATTTTTCTTTGGTTGCTTGAGCTTTTGGTGTCCTACCTAGGGAACCATAGCCTAACTGAAGTTATGAGGATTTACCCTTGTGTTTTCTTGGAAGAATTTTATAGTTTTAGCTTTTTGAGTTCAGGTCTATATTCCTTTCTTGGTTATTTTTTTGGTAGGTTTTGTATGGTAAGAAGTAGGGGTCTACCTAAAGCTCAGGAAATAATATCAAGAGTTGATAAATGGAATGGTCAAATTAAAAAGCATCATACATCATACATCATACATGCATACCTATGTTTATAGAAGCACAATTCACAATAACCAAACTATGGAACCAGCCTAGCTGTCTGTCAATGGATGAATGGATAAAAAAAATTGTGATCCATGTACACAACAGAGTTTTATTCATCCATAAAGAAAAATAAAATTATATCATGTGTGGGAAAATGCATGGAACTAGAGGCCATTATGTTAAGTGAAATAAGTCAAACTCGAAAGATCAAGATCATATATTCTGCCTTGTATGTGGAAGCTAGAGAGGAAAAATGAAAAGAAAGCTGAGGGAAATCACATAAAAATCAAAGGAAGATCCGTAGAATAAAGGAAAGGAAATGGGGAGGGTGGAGGGAAAGGAAAGCAAAAGTACTGACCAAATTCTATTTCCAAATTGTGTGCATGTATGAATATGTAACAACAAATCCCACCCTTATGTACAACTGTAATGCACCAATAAAAAATGTGGAAAAAGAAGTAGGGGTCCAGCTTTTACTTTTTGCATTTGCGTATTGACTTGTCCTAGCATCATTTGTTGAAGGTTATTCTGTCCCCACTAAATTCACCATTATAGAAAATCATTTGATAAATGTCAAGGAATTTTATTTCTAGACTCAATCCTATTCCATTGGTAGACATGTACTCCCTCATAATAATTCCACAATGTCTCGATTTCTGTAGCTTTGTGCAGGTTGAATCTTCCTTATTAGAAATGCTTAGGATCAGAAATGTTTTGAATTTGGGATTTTTTTCAAATTATGAAATATTTGCATAAACAGACTGAACTGTCTTGGGGATAGGACCCAAATCTAAACATCAAATTCATGTTTCATATATATTGTGGATGCATAGCTTGAAGTTAGTTTTAGACAATCTTTTTCATAATTTTGTGCTTGAAACAAAATCTGTACACAGTGAACCATCAGAAAGTAAAAGTGTCACTATGTTGGCTGTCCATGTGGACAGACTGGTCATCTGGCATCGCCCTCATTCCTGACTCTGGATTCAAATGCTGTCTGTAAACAATCATTTTCTTGGATTCGTTTATATATAAGTACATTATAGTAAACATACAACATGCCATTAACTGTGTTCAGGTAACCAGCACAGTAGCATCCCTGGAATACCCGAACCTACCACAACAGCAACAAGCATACGTTTTCAGTCTCCACCTGCAATGCTGTATTCTGACCAAAAGGTTACTCTACACCATATTTTATTTTTTAGGTGAGAAAAAAAAAATCAGAAACAGTCGAGGGAGCAGGAAGTGAGAAGTGAGTGAGAGAAGGAATTCTGCTGGGTGGCAATTGGAAATTTTTTTTTCCAGAATCATCTGCTTTTAACAATAATTTTTGTCTTAAAAGTCTCTTAGGCTTTTTTTTTTTTTTTTAAAACAAGGTCTCTGTGTTGCTTAGACTAGTCTCCACTTTATGGGCTCCAGTGATTCTCCCATCTCAGCTTCCTGAATAGCTTCCAGGCACATACCACCGTGCCCAGCTTCTCTTTGATTTTATAAACTGAAAAAATGTCATGTTTGGTCAGGAAGGCATGCTGCTGTAGTTTTTCAATATGTCCATCACACATTTTCACCATGTTGAGTATTGGTGCTCTTTCGGCAGTGATAACAAGTCATCCTCATTATCGCTAGCATCTTGATTGTCTCCATTCAGAACCATTCAGTTTCTTTCACAGTTGATCAATGAGTGAACAACAGGAGCCCCATTATTCATGTTGAAAAGTTCTTTGATATCCGCTTCTTCCAGTTTGCTGATGGACTCTGAAGGTATATTTTTTTGCATGTCTAAGGAGGTCAGATATCATTTTCTTTTCTTATTTGACATGCAGAATCCTTCAGTCACCAGCTCGTTCATCACCGTTGCTGAACATGGTTGCAGGTCAGGAGTCTTTGTCATGGTGATCCAGCTATCGGCAATAGCGTGTATGGCACTCTTCAGTGCTGCACTCATTTGAAAGCCTTCTCTATGGTGGGTGCAGTGGCTTGGGAGGCTGAGGCAGGAGAATTGCAAGTTCAAAGCCAGCCTCAGCAACTTAGCAAGGCCCTAAGCAACTTAATGAGACCCTGTCTCCAAATACAAATAACATAAAATAAAATAAAATAAAAATAAAAAGGACCGTGGATGTGGCTCAGTAGTTAAGCACTCTTAGCCTCAGCAACTTAGCAAGGCCCTAAGCAACTTAGTGAGACCGTCTCAAAATACAAATAAAATAAAATTAAATTAAAATAAAAAGGACCGTGGATGTGGCTCAGTAGTTAAGCACTCTTAGGTTCAATTCCTAGGACAAAGAAAAGAAGACCTTCCATACCCACATCTCTGTTCATTGTTGCTAGTATGCCATTCAAGGAAGGGTTCGTGTGTTTACTCTTTGTTGATCTTAGGATACCCTGGTCATATTGCTAAATTAATAAAGTCACATTTGGGGAAAGGTATATTGCCTAGACATTATTTCTGTTTTTCTTTCTTCCTTCCTTCCTTCCTTCCTTCCTTCCTTCCTTCCTTCCTTCCTTCCTTCCTTTCTTTCTTTCTTTCTTTCTTTCTTTCTCCTTTCTTTCTTTCCTTCTTTCCTTCCTTCCTTCCTTCCTTCCATCCTTTCTTTCTTTCTTTCTTTCTTTCTTTCTTTCTTTCTTTCTTTCTTTCTTTCTTTCTTTCTTTCTTTCTTTCTTTCTTTCTTTCTTTCTTTCTAGTGCTGGGGATTGAACCCAGGGCTTTGTACATGCAAGGCAAGCACTCTACCAACTGAGCTCTATCCTCAGCCCCTAAATATTATTCCTGATGAGGGTTCCTGCTGGAGGATGAGCAGAGTGGTCATCAGGAAATAACACAATGTCATATTCACCATCCAGAGCCAAGTTCCCTGCGGTAGGAACTGGTCATCTGGTACAAAATGTGAAACCAGTTGGAAAAGATGTCCCTGGTGATCTGTATGCTTGTTAGAGGAATATTTGAATGATCAGATATTCTTTTAAGATAGAAGAAGGCAGATTTTGTCTGTCACAGCAAGTTTATCCTTATATACCTGCCACAAGTTTATCCTTATATACCTGCCACATATCCCAGAAGAGTTATTCTGTCCTGGACACACTTTATCCTTATAGGGACTGTCCTATCTTCTATAATCAGTATCTTTCTGGGGCAATAATGCCAAAATAGTGATGTTTTCTCAGAACCCTAGACTTGTTTTGGCATTAGGTTCTTACCAGCAATGGCCTTGGACAACTTATCAATGAATTTCTCTGCTGGTTCATGATTAGCAGATGCTCTCACCACAAATATTTGAAAATGCAATGGCGCATCTTTTCTTACATTTCTGCAAGTAGCCTGTTGAATATTCATAGTTCCCTTTAATTCAAAGTTCATCATGATAGATCGTTGCTTGCTTCTTTAGCAGCATACCATTAAGTAGCATTCTTTACTTTGATGCTGACAGGTCCTCCCTTTCACTACAAGACTGACATCTTGTATTTAGTTTTATGCAGAGTATTTCTATTTTTCATTAACTTCTGTAGACAGCATGGAACTTCAACTGTGTGTCTTTGTGTTACACATGATGGCCATTCCAACAGCATTCTCTTCTGTTAGGTGTTTCACACACCCCTATCTAGTACTGTTGGTGCATCCAGCCTGCAGGCTTGCCATTTCATAACACTGTGTGAGTGTGCTTGCATGGAATCTGGGTGTGCACAGAAAATATCTATGGTAACTGTGCAAAGTCTAGGAGGGTCTTTTCCCCCTCAGAGAGGCTGAATAAAGTGTATGTTGGGCACCTGCATTTTGACTGCAGTTTTTTCACTTGGGGTCAGGGATGGAATTTTCCACTTGTGGCTTCATGATGGAAAGTTTCAAAATTTGGAGCATAGCAGATTTTAAAATTAGAGATGCTCTACCTATAGTAATTTTGAAATTGTGAAATGTGAGTCTTCCCAGGTACTTTCTTCAAGATTGTATTGGTTATTCTGAGTCTCTCATTTTCATACCAACTTTAGGATCAGTTCATTCATTTCTGTAGCAAAACAAGTTGGGCTTTTGGTAGAGATGGGGTTCAACCTGAAGATCAGCATGGGGAGTCTTATCAGTTGACTAACTTAAGCCTTCTGATCCATGAACATGGGATGCCTTTTTCATTTACTGAGATATTCCTGAATATCTTTCAATAGTATGTTGTACTCCACTGCCTTTTAAAACACACCATAAAACTCAAATTAATTGGGTCTGTTAGGTGCAAAGACTCCACAGGCATGGCAGATATTTTCACATTTAATTGTTATTCTTGACTACAATCTGATTACCATCAAGCTTTATACATGAAGCAATATCATTTTGGCTTCTCACAAGATAAACTTCTCACAAGATAACAAAGTTGCATTTTAATATTTTCATTAGTAACAGTTAACACTTAGCTGATGTCAAATATTGTATACATATGAACTCATTTAACCTTCCCAGCAACCTAATGTGGAAGATCTTCTCTAATGCCTATACTAGAGGTGAGACTCAAAGTTTGCCCAACATTCTACAACTACTTATTTGTACAGCTTGGACCTGAGCCAGGCAACCTCCCTCCCCAGTGTGTATACTGAACCACTGTTTAGCAGTGCGTGTAAGTTGTGCACTCTTCAAAAACTGAAAAGTTTATACATTAAAAGTAATAGTTACAGTGACAAATAACTCTCCCTTTGTCCCCTAGTCACCATGTTGCCCTCCTTAGTGTGGTGTTTTTTTATTTTTTCTCCTATGGCTTTAAGGATGCTATAAAGAACCCAGTGTATGGCTTTCCCAGGGTGATATTAAAGCCATTTACTATTCCATACAAGTTTCTCTTTTAGAGAATCCATGGAAATTTTTTCACACTAATTTTCAGTACCAGAAAGAACATTGTACTTCTTTAACATTTTTTTTTCTTTATTGTATGGACACCTTGAATCTTGTATCAATACCTGTTTCCCACTTTTGTGATCCACTTCAAATCTTAGAGCAAATTTTGCAACCACTTCTCATAGTTATTTAGCCCTTCACCCTGTGTTTAACCCCACCCCCCACGATTTTTACCCTTGCCTGACTTATTTATGAAGTTGTTTGAGATCTCTGGAAGTGGGAGAGGAACAGGGAATTAATTAGTAAATAATTAAATGGTAAGAGAGTTTCAAGTGGGAGTAGAAAAAGGAAGATGAAATTTCAGCTCAATTTGGGTGACTCTGGAGGTTTCCTAGTGATTTGTAGTAACAGGAACAGTTCATAAATTAGAGCAGTGTGCTTATCAATCCAGTCATGGGAATAGCCTCCTGTAATTAGTTAAAACTCTTCAAAAGACAAAACGATTACTTGATCTTTCAATTTTACTTCATTATGTATTCTACCAGTAACATAACAGCTTGAGAGTGGTCAAAGAAAAAAGGATAAATGGGCTAGTGTTGTGGCTCAGTGGCACAGTGCTTGCCTAGCATGCATGAGGCACTGGGTTCGATCCCCAGCACCACATATAAATAAATAAACAAAATAAAGGTATTAAAAATGACACCATGTTTAAAAAAATAAGAAGGATAAAATTTGTTTGAGGTCTCTATCTCCAAATACTTAATATACATTTCACCTTATAGACTTTAGTTATCATATTTGTGATCTTTTAGTTGGTGGGTAAGAATTCTTTTAATTCTAAAATTAAAAGAATATGTGTAGCTATTATCTTCTCTTTATAATCAGCTTCAACTGAAGTAAAATTTTTATGCAATAAAATTCAGTTTTTAGAAGTATAAATGTCAATGAGTTTTGACAGGTATATATACAATCATAAAACTATCTCTGAAATCATCCCCCAAATTTCCCTCTTATGCCTTTACGGTCAGTCTCATCCTCTAAGCTGACCCTAGCAAGTCTAGCTCTGATTCATGTCCTATATATTGTCCTTTTCTGGAACTTCATACAAATGCAATCATAGAGCACACAGTCTTTTGTGTCTAACTTCTTTAACTTAGCATAATGCTTTTGAGATTTATTCATATTGCTGATTATATCAGCAGTTCACTCCTTTTTATTGCTGAGTAGAATTCTTTTGCATGCATATGTCACAGTGTATTTATCCATTCACCAGTGGATGAACATTTGAGTTGCTCCTGCTTTGGGGTTTTATGAATAAAGCTACCACTAATATTCAAGTAGAGGAGTGAGATCATTGGGTTGAAAGACACTATATTAAACTTGATGAGATTGGCAGTTAACGTTCAAAGTTCATTGCCAAATTTGGATGAGATCATTAAGAATAGAAGCTATTGTTTTTATACACAATTGATTATAGCCTAGGATAATCTGATATCTATTCACAGTACACTTTAGGAAGAAGGGACGCACTGCCTCAAGTGTGTTACTGGAGAATTTCTTTCCTTTAATGCCATCTGTTTCTGTTTGCATCCAGTATGTGGACTCCCAGGGACTCATTTGAGAAGGATTAGAAGACATGACCCCAAGGTCCGTTGCAATCCAGTCTTAGCCATTCTGTCCACTACGGGAGTTTAGCCTGAAGAGCAGAAAGCATGGAGGGAGGGAACATCGGTGTTACCACTAGGTTACAATGTATAATATGGAAGGTTCTCTCCTGTGGATTGTCCCATTTGATCCTCAAAGCAATTTATCAAGAGATCTGGCTGGATGCATGGCATGTTCACAAAGCCATTGGGCCACCAGCAAAGATTTTATTTGAGATGAATTATTCAGTTTGGAGTCTAAAACATGTAGCCATCTGGAGGGTGCATTGTGGCAGGTCCTCACCCAGACCTAAGCCCTCTTGGCATCATGAAGCTGTGCATCACCCTCGGGCTCCACGCATCTCCACGTCAATGCCAGACCCGAACCTCCACAGTGAGGGTGAGGTCGAGGGATGTCTGTGGTATACAGTGTGTGGAAACAGAAAGGAGGGTTTTGTTTTTCTTTTCCTCTGGCTGAAAATGACTCTTCAGTGCATGTAGAATTATTGACCCTGTATTACAGATGATGTAACCCATACTTGAAGAAGTTAGAAAACTGCTCAAGGTCATTTTACTAGAAAATGGTATGTCTGGGGTTACTTAAACTCTTCTGCTTTCTGAAATTTGAGTGGAATACAAAAAAAAAAATCCACACAAAATTTAGGACCTGCAAGATGTTCAGTGACAGTGTAGTCACCAAGCCCATGACTCCCAGCCTCTGCCTCTCCTTTTGATACAGAGGAAATGGGGGAATTGCCAGGGCATTAGTATTTGAAGAAGGGTCCTTAGGTAGAAAAAAAGTGTTGGAAGGTCGATGAATGAAGGAGAGACGGAGGCTGAGAAGGCTCCAGACCAGGGGCAGGCAGAGGAGTGAGGCTGAGAGGGACGAGGTCACCGAGGTCCTGGAAAGGCTGGCTTCCAGGGAAATGTGTGGCTTCACTTCTCACTGTGCCCAAGCAGCTCCTAGACTAGACCCATCCCTTCCTCTAGGCACCGGATATGGGCCATTTGAACAAAGCTAAGTGATCTATCAGAAGGTGCCAAATGCCCACGATTTCTTTTACAGAGGGCAAAACCTTTTCACCTACAATTAGAGAGAAAAATAAGTTCTGATTGAAGGAGAAGAGACACTCACTTTGATAGCTAATTAGAACCAGGCCCAGCAAGACAGGTGTTACATTTATGTTCTCCATTGTTCAACAGTCCTGTGCAGATTTGCTTAGCTCTGTTTTGTACATGAAAAAAAATGATGAAACTGAGACATTAAGAAACCGTGTACTTTCAGTGTGAATAGGCCTTTTATGGACTGTTCATCAACTCTGTATCCAGAGGTATTTTTGTCATACATAATTATATATGCTTAATATAAATGCTTAATAAAGAATTTTATAAACAGGTTTCTTAATAAAGGAACATGTTTTCAGAAGATCCATTGATTGAAGCTTCACTACTTTGCACCTAAGTCAATTATAGTAACATAATTCTTGGAATCATGTATACCTAGCACAGCTGTGGTCATTCTTAAATTGAAGAGGTGTTTATATAGAAGTAGAAATTTACTCAGTGCCAGAACTCAAACTTTTAAAGGGGTATTTATGTGTTTCTCTTTTGCATATGTATCCTAAGCATTTTTTAAAAAGTACTGTGAAGAGAAGTGTTTCTTTGTTATCCCACACAAGTCCATGTGGTTCTTGAGCTATCAAATGCTGCCTTGCTTCTTTTTGAACTGTAAGGTTCCTAAATATATGCTTCTGGTAGTTTTCAGTTCTACCTCTGATGAACTTTCATGTTCTTTATTTTCAGAGTTTCTTATGATAAGATAAATATTCAGTTCTCCAAATATTTCAGGTTTTGTTCTGTGGAGTGATTGAGAATTTGTGTTTTAGATTTAAGCAGCTTGAAAAATATGCCAAAGTATCCACCATGTTCACCTTCCTTGGCAATTATTTAGGAACCACAGTCTGCTAAATTTTATATTCTGGAAATAGATTTGCAATCAATAATTTAGGGTCTCACAGGTAGAGTGACTCTATGGAACGCAGATTGATCTTGAGATAAAGATTTTTCTTTGCCACTTTGCATCAGGAAAACCCCTCCTACAGCCCGAGATCTTCTTTGAATACTACAGTGCTGCAATCTGTCACCAGAATTTGAAACCTCACCATTCGATTGCCAAACAGGATGCTGCTGCCAGAAGGATTTGGCCATAGTTCATCGTTAGCAGGCACCTAGCTTCTGGCATGGTCAAAAGCTTAGGAGTGATAGTATCTAACCTTGTTGGGCCTATCCAGACAGCAGCATGTGAACTTTCTGGCAAGTTCTGTAGGTGTCAGCCGAGGGCAGCCCTTTAGGGAATCAACTGAGTTTTATCTACCAGCCATCAGTAAGTCAGATCTGCCCAGTTGCGAGCCCTGAATGGTGCTCACTTAAAATTTTGGTGTATTATTAGGCCAGAATCAGCCTCAAGTGTGAGACTGCAAGATGTGGAAATCCCAAGCGGATGTCTGTGACACAGGTATGGGACATCCCAGGGACACGGGGAAGCTTGGCTTTTGTCAAAGATATCATGTCTGGTGATTTGTCCAACAGACTCCCAGGACAAATTGGTTTTCAAAGCAATAGCATTTGTGTACAAAAGTGTTCAGCTGCTTCTTGAGGTCAGGAGACAAATGATTCAAAGGCACGCAACAGTTCCCAAGGCCCATGCTCAGTTGCTAAGTGTAGCAGGGTATGGTGCCTGGCTTTTTCCAACGCACCAGGACCCAGGCTGCACGGTGCATTTTCTACCTGCAGAGTCTTCCAGAGCAGAGTCTATGAATAAGGCTGTAAATGGTGGCTGGATAACCAACACTGATGGCTGGTGTTTAAGGTGAAGTGTTAGATAAAGAAAAAAGTGGAAGGCAGAGGTTAAAAGAGGAACCCATATTCTGTATGTCAACCTATATGGATTAGGATTTGATTTTTCTTCTTTGGAGATTTTATAATGTTTAAAATATTTTTTATTTGGTTTCAAGAAGTTTGGATCCTTAGACTCAATAAATAATTATGTGATTGTCTTGGCTTCAAAAAGGCTCATGAAAAGAAGTAGTTATTTGGGGCTTTATTTCAGTTTAGAAATGGGCCTTTCAATCGACAGAGAGCTATTTTGTTTTGTTTTGTGTTGCTGTAACAAAATGCCTGGGTAAAGAAGTTTACTTGGCTCATGAAGCTAGTGGCTTAAAGGGTCCAAACAGCATGGCTCTGGCCTCCCGTTGAGGAATCCCCAGCTACATCAAACATGGCAGAGAAGCAAAAAAAGTGGTGGGCTGGGGTTGCAGCTCAGTGGTAGAGCACTTGCCTTGCATGCGTGAGGCACTGGGTTCGATCCTCAGCACCACATAAAAAATAAATAGATAAAGATATTAAATCTACAATTAAAAAAAGTATTTAAAAAAAAAAGAGAGAAGTGGCTCTGTACAGAGGGACCAAAGCTTGGGGTGCCTTGCTGTTTACTAATCAGCTTTCAGTTGAACTTTTCTAGTTACAGGAGACCCGATCCACTCCCAGGGACACATGGATCAACTCAGGAGGGTGGGGCCCTGATGACCTAATTACTTCCCACTAGGACCTACCTCTCAAAGGCCCCACCACATGAACTTTTTTGCTGTTGCTGTTTTGCTTTTATTTTTTTAATCAGGGATTTAGTTATACATAGTATTTGGGGTCATCCCAACAAAATAATATGGGCATGAACTGATTTCAGTTCATGATCTCCCCCTTTCCCTCCACTGTCCTCCCTTCCCTGCTCATCTATTTATTTATATTTCATTGGTTCTTTTCACTTATACATAAAGGTGAACTTCCTTGTGGTATATTAATATGTGCGCATTAACATGATTTTTTAGGAATTTCCACATTGCTTCTCCTTCTCCACTCTGCCTCTCCATCTCCTTCTACTCTACTGATCGTCCCTAGATCTTTGTGCTCTCCTATCCTTTCCTCCTCCTTTTCCATATTTTGCTGTAGCTTCCACAGGTGAGAGAAAACATTCAGGCTTTTAGTTTCTGAGTCTGGCTTGTTTCACTTAACACGATGTTCTCCAGTTCCATCCAGCTACCAACAAATGCCATCGTTTCATTCTTCTCTACAGCACATAAACTGTAGAGGGACAAATTGCATTCAAACCACAGCATACAGGGGAGAAAAAAAAAACAGGCTCTTCTTCATATGCTTTTTAATTCCTTAATTTTTCAGTAGGTAGTATTTTACAAATACTTCACTAGATGCGCATTTCATAAATATTTCCCACTCTGTGGTTTGTCTTTTCATTCTTTTTGACAATGACTTTTGCAGAGCAGAAATTTTGAATTTTGAAGAAATCCAGATTGTCAGTTCTTTCTTTCATGGATTGTGTCTTTTGTCATCTCTTTAAAGTCATCACCAATCTGAAGGCTATCTAGATTTTCTTGCTATCTTCTGGAAGTTTTATAGTTTTGCATTTTACATGTAATTCTTCCATCCTGAGTTAATCTGTGTGATTGACACAGTTTCATTGTGTGTGTGTGTGTGTGTCCTGTTGTTCCAGCACCATTTGTTGAAAAGACTATTTTCTCCGTTGTATTGGTTTTCCCCTTCGTCAACGAGCAGCTGACTGTATTTATGTGTATACTTCTGCACTGTCTTCTGGTCCACTGATATATTTGTTGGTTTTTTCTTCTTTTTTTCACCAACACCACCCTGTTGTGATTATAAGAGCTTCAGAGGAAGTCTTGAAGTCAGCTAGTGTCGGTCCTCCAAGTTTGTTCTCCTTTAACATCGAGTTGGCTATTCACAGTCTTTTGTTTCTCAAAAAAAAAAAAAAATCTTTAGAGTTGTTTTTACTCACAAAGTAACTTAATGGGATTTGATTTGGATCTCACTGAATTTATAGATCAAGTTGGGGAGTACTAATATCTCAGCAATTTTGAGACTTCCTAATAGCTATGGTTGAATGTTTGCATCCTCTAGAATTCCAGTGCTGAAATTTTAACCCCCAAGGTGATAGGATCAGGAGGTGGGCTTTGGGGAAGTGATTTGGTCATGAGAGTGAAGCCCTTGTGAATGGGATTGGTGCCCTTGTAAAGCAGGATCCAGGAACTCATTCATCCATTCCACCACATGAGGATATAGCAAGAAGCACCATCTACAGACCAGGAAATGTGCTCCATCAGGCACCACATGTGCTGATGCCCTCACCTTGGACTTCCCAGTCTCCAGAACTGTGGGAAATAAGTTTCTGTTGTTTATAAGCCACCTAGTTCATGGTATTGTGTTTTGGCAGTCGGAAGGGACTGAGACCTCTCCATGAACATGAAATATGGCTCTGTTGATTTAATTCTTTTTTGATATCTTCCTTCAGAGTTTTGTAGTTTTCTCATTTATATCTAAGTATTTCATTTTGCAGGGAGTTAATGTAAATGATATTGTGTTTTTAATTGCAATTTGTTCATTGCTAATATGTAGGAACATGATTAGCTTTTATACATTAGCCTTGAATCCCACAACTTTGCTATAATTGCTTATTAGTTCCAGGATTTTTTTTTAATTCTTTCCAATTTTCTATATAGATGATCATGTCATCTTTGTGCAAAGACAGTTTCATTTTTTCTTTCCCAATATATATACCCTTTATTTTCTTATTTTATTGCTCTAGCTAGGAATTCCAGTGCAATGTTGGAAAGCAGTGGCAAGAAAGGATATCCTTCCTGATCATACAATTCAATAAAGGGTGCCCCTCTAGTCCATTCGCTGAGGGCACCATTTGCTGCCTTATCAATGTAGTTTGGAGAACCTTCTATCATAAACATTAAGAACAACCTTATTACTATTGTTGTTGCTGCTGTTGTTCTTCTTTACAGATACATAGTATTCTACTGCATGGCTACACTATTATTTATTTAACTGGATCCCTATTGCTGTATATTTAGGTTATTTCCACATATTTTGTTAGCACAAATGGTGCTACAGTGAATGAAAATATATATAGGTCATTTCGCACATGTGCAAATTCCTAAAAGTTGAAATGGCACGTAAAAGCTACACACACACACACACACACACACACACTTGTTATTTTGATTATTAATTTACCCTCCATGGAGGTTATATTCATTTATACTCATATCAGTGAGATATGAGATATTTTAAAAGTGATATCTGTGTGATTTTGACTTTTGCATTTCTCTTACAACGAGTGAGATTGAGCATATCTTTTACCATTTTTTATATTTGAGTTGTTTTTCTTCTTTTTCTCTCCAGATCCTTTGCCGAATTTTCTGTGGGACTACTGACTTTTGTTAGTGAGGTTCAGTAGTTCTTTTTATATTATGGAGGCTATCCTTGTGTTTGATATGAATTACCATTGTTTACTTGTATGTAAAGAGAGTGTTGTCTACAATTGTATGTATGTAGACTCTTTTAACACAGAGTACATTTTTTTGTTCCAGAGGTGTTCAAACATATGATTGCTTGGTAGGGACATTATCAGAGAATTTATGGATCAGATCTCTGGACCATATGATTTTTAAAGTAAACTTTCATATTCAATTTTATAATTTGTTGATGGAATAATGCTTTATTTAGACCACAAAAACAATGCCTGCTGTACAGTGCAGCCTGCTCTGACCATCTTCTGAGCACCTCCTTGGGAGGCAGAGCCTGAATGCTTGGCCATCACGTATGTGCTAAGTATCTAGTGACCTGCATCTTTTTTTCCCAGAAGAAGGAAGCAGCTGTGGCCTATCACCTTTGAGTACTTTGGCCAATAGCCTGGCATCTTGGGAATTTACCCAGCATGCTCTTCAGAGGTATTCAGAGCTTTCTAGAAGGTGGCAAAGCGAGAAAGGCAACCAAGAATATTAAAGATTTATGCCTCTTGTGTAATTTGCCTGCAAGAAACAAAGTCAGTTTCTGCTGAGCACTTAATGTAAGATGAATTGAAAACTGCAAAGAAACACATTAAAAGATAATTAATAAGTATGTGTAATATTTCAAATTGCTCACATCACGCTTTCTACAAGCAGCTTGAAAACATTTTGCACACTAGAAAGATGAAAGTATTTGCTGTTTCCTGGAGATGCAATGACAAGGAGAGCCTTGGATTCTTTAAGTCCCCAGAAGATGGTCCTGCATATATTGCACATAGTTATCAGCTGCTTGTAATCAGCAAGGCCTCATTTGAGACTCTGGACATGTCAAGAAACAGTATGTGGCTGATTGAAGTGAACGGCTTAGGAACACTGGGCAAAAAGATATTGGCAATTGCTAGGGACTTTTGTTCAGGTTTTTTTTTTAACGTTTCTATTCTAAGAGTAAGACTCACTAACTTTGAATTCTCGAAGGCAGACATTTCTAAGAAGAAGCTGGTTTAGGTCATGTCAAATAATTTGTTAATTTTCCTTTGTAAAAAGTTTTCCTTCTCTGAAAGCTTCCTAACTAGCTTTCTGAGCCCTCTCACCCTATCCCTCTTTTTTTTTTTTTTAATAATTTTTCTTTTAAATTCCATTATTTCCTATTTTCAACAAGTCCAACCAAAGGAACTTATTCTTCTTCATTTTTTCTTCTTTCTTGGAGGGCACACACCTTATACTTATGGATCACCAGATGTGGTACAAGGAAGATGAGTTCTGGATCTAAGAAAGGGTGCCAGATACAGCAGAGTGCACAGTTTTGACCATGACCCCTGATTTGGAAGTGGGGTCCTGGAAGCTAGGAAGGAATTCTCTCGTGCTGGGGATTTCCCCATGATTGGTCTGGAGCCCGGCAAGGTTATATAGATAGAAGCTGATGTCTGGGGTACTGGGAACCCGCCTGGTCCTGGCTGGATTCATGCAAGTCAAATAATTGTTGGGTCCACTACGTTTGGTCAGCAATGGAGAACATCCTCAGACTTCCCACCTGTTAAGCACAAGGCAGAAACAGTCAACCTTCTCTGTCAGTTAAAGAAATGAGGGAATGGGGGTGGAGAGAGGGAGACATTGATTTAAAATAGTTCTCAAAAAGAAACGTTCGTTTCTCTCCAGTTACAAGACCTCCAGGTTGAATTCCATAATGATGGGGAGGACAAGGGCGAATGGTTCCATCTCATGCACGGGTTAAGAATGGAGCTTGTGCATTTGCGGAAGGGAACGCGGGGGATTGTTGCTCCGAGGGGGCGGAGCTCTGGCTCTGGGGTGAGAAATGAGCGCGTGCGGAGAAGCCATCTGGGAAAACTCTTCTTCGACTAATTTGAATTGAACCAAGCTGAGACCCCAAGCATTTCTTTCCAATGAGATCCAAGCTGAACAATGACACAATCTGAAGGCTGATGTTCAGTTATGGAGATACCCATGTGTCCTCGCCTAACAGCTGTCACGGTGAGTCCATGCTGCTCCTGAAAGCTAGATAATTAACTGCCGTGCGCTTTGAAGTCCAGGGAAAGCTGCTTCCAACTGTGGTACATTTACAGCTCCTACAACTGCCACGTCAAATGTTCAGGGCCTCAGCCACATCGGTGCTACTACGGCCTTTAGATGTTCAGGTTTCTCAAAGGGATTCAAATCCCTGACGCTGCCATTTGAGGTCTTTCAAGACAGGTGTTTCAAAAAAGACTTCTTTTTAATCACTAGATTATTCAGTAAGTTTGCAAAAAACACGTGGCTATAAGTCATGCATTGCGGCTTTGTCTCTCTTTTTTCTGAGAGAGGCTGTTTTTCAAGGGATCAAATTTAGAAGAAATGGGTATAGAACTGTTAAAACTATAGGATTGTCCAGATAGTGGTGTCACACTAAGAAAACAGATAAAAATATACTAGTTTATTTTTATAAAAGCTTAGTAAAGGGGCCAATTGAGCTCTCTCTGCCTTAGGAGTTTCAAAATAGGCCTTGAAAAAATGTATTTATAAAAAGGCTCAGACTTACAGTTCAGGCAAATATGAACAAGGGTATGTGTGTGTTAAAGAGAGTATTGCACAGCTGAATGAATGGACCAATTATAATTGATTTTTTTTGTGTGTGTTCCATATATATCTCTCTACGGAGATGGACAGTTGGATCTCTGTAAAGCACTCAAGTTTCTATATCTTAATCATTAAAAAAAAAGTGAATATCATTTCCCTTTGAGACTGCTGTAAGGGAAAAGAATTAACATGATATTTTTAAAGATACTGTTTTGCAGCAGAATTTTGAAATGGATTACTAAGAGTTTGTGAAATTATGTTGGTTAATTCTATATACATTACTCTGTACAAAGAAGAATGCCAGTGTTTTCATGCTGAGATTATTTGGTAGGGTTAGTAAAGGGTAATTGCCAGTTTGGGTTTATCTTTGTAGTAAAAATCAAATGTGGACTGTATTGAGACAGAAATTCAGGACTTAACCTGTGCTATGGAAATCATTTGCACTTAGCAAGGCTTCATAGTTATTTTTCTTTTAAATTTATGTTGTTTTGCCTTTAGGGAGTTGATGGAAAGGCACTGTGAGTGTTTTTGTGGATAAAGTTAAAATTGTTTCATTAAGTGTTAATGGACTTAATAGTCCAGTTAAAAAGAGCCACTGTATTAGCCTGTGTTAAGCACTTGGTGCTGACGTGGCTTATGTTTAGGAATTGCATTTGGCCTATAGAGCCAAACATCATATGTGAGCATAGGTTAGGAATGTGTTTTGTTCTTTTGCTATAAGGAAATAACCATTCTGTTTATAT
This sequence comes from Xerus rutilus, assembly GCA_028644305.1. Taxonomy (NCBI): domain Eukaryota; kingdom Metazoa; phylum Chordata; class Mammalia; order Rodentia; family Sciuridae; genus Xerus; species Xerus rutilus. The sequence continues at coordinate 7,377,277 of CM053409.1, forward strand.
ATTACTCCAATTTTTAACAAAGCAGCCATTTCAGATGCAACCAATTGGTTTATTTTGGCCCAAAGAAAGATTCGGACGTCTATTAGAACATTAAGAGCACAGCATGGCTTGCTGAATTCAACAATGGAATAGAATTTGAGTTACATAAAATTCCAGAATATGTCTCTTTCTCTAGCACCTTTGCTACAAAATGGGCTAACAATGCGACTGGGAAGAATTAGTGACTTTACAGTATTGTGTAAGTGTGCACAGGAGTTTTGCTGATTGGATTTTTTGGAAAGGGAACCATTATGCTATAGTAAATATGTGCCTTGAAAAATGCATTTGTTCTCAGCTGATGGAAGAGATTTAAAGTTACGCCATTTCCTCCTGATGAGATGACAATTGGCATTTCTTGAAATTGTGGGAAGTTAAAAGAACATTATGTGTGGAGAGCAAGGAATACAGCCTTAGCTTAGCCAGCAATTCCACATGGCATCGCTTATTCTTATCTTCAGGAATCACCAAATCATGTGGCTGTGGATCCAACTTCATCGGGTCTTTCGAAATCAAACAGCACTCATTTTAATATAATCTTTTGAACATTCGGAAATGAAAATGCTCCATGCCTTCACAATACTTAAACCATATGTAGTTAGGAACCATATGGATGGTACACAGCTCAAGAACTAATAGACGAGGCATCCGATTCCGCCCGCCACTTTATGAACTGGTGAGGATATCAATGAATGAGTTGCAATTTGGTACGACATGAAAGCCTCAAGAACTTTCTTTCATTCGACAAGTATTTTTGAGTATCACATTTTCCTTTTCCACCATTTTGTTTTCTCATCAAAAGAAATCTTTAGTGACCCTAATTCTAGCATTAGAGATGTAGATTGGGTCCAACAATTTTTGGTTTAGAAATAATGACAGATGTGGCTGAAGCAGAAGGAGGAAAACACAGATCCATGCGACCTTGTGGAAACCTCGAATCTCCTGGCCTTAGTCTCCCTAGTAAGCAAGAGTGTCCCCAGAGGTTCCTTCTTGCCCTACCATTCCCTGGATCACAGTAGAGACCATAGCCGACAATCACTTCAGTACAGCCAGAAACAGTACCACTCAGGGCCCTCCCATTGGCACGGAATTGTCTCAACTTCTTGTTTGTGGGGGCTTTGAATGTGTGGCCTCCTTGTGTCGTGTCTTGAGTGTGTGAAAGCTGCTGGGGACTTTGTGGATGGACACAGGGTCTGCTGAAAGACCACGTCTCTTTAGAATCTGTGGATATATTCTAAGCTCAAGTGTTCGTTTTGAACTTCTTTTAGACAAATGAGGGCAAATCAGGAAGCTGACTAAGGGAACCTGGTGTAATTAAGAACTAGCCAAGGCAAGCCTGCATAGATAGTCATCAGTCTTTTGCATCTTGTACAGTTAGGTCATCCTTAGGAAATTGTGATCAAGTTCTTCCTTCATGAACTCAGAGTGCGTGGTTCTTTAAGAGTACTGGCATGCGAACCTAACAATTTATTAATATCTAGCCACAAAGTCAATTGGGGGAAACTGACACTTATTTCTCATTATTGCAGGTACTATGTTCCTTTCTACATGTATTAACTCATTTCGTCCTCAGGACACTTCTCCTTAGCTTCTCCCTGAGTCCCTCCCCCACCTTCCTGCCCCCAACCCCTCCCTTTTTTTTGGTGCTAGGGATTGAACTCAGGGACACTTAACCACTGAGCCACATCTCCAACCCTTTCAATTTTTTAAAATTTTGAGACAGGATCTTGCTAAGTTGCATAGGGCCTCACTTAATTGCTGAGGCTGGCTTGGAACTTGTGATCCTGCTGCCTCAGCCTCCCAAGGTGCTGGGGTTACAGGTGTGTCCACTGCACCCAGCTGTCTTTCTGCCTTTGCATTAGGCAGGGGCTGGCTTTCCCATCTCTCATAGGCACCATCCTGAGCAAGATTGCAAACATGTTTTATTGATGGTCTGCAGGTGAGTTTGGCTTCTTTTGCACAGTCTTAACAAATCAGAGTTAATTGGCATTATTTTTAAAAATTGGGACATTTCACATAAAAATCTGGATTTCTGGATTTTTATAGTGAGAGGACTTAGCACTATTGGGCTCTCATGCCATGAATCTGACCGGAGCCAAGTAGGGCTGTCTGCTTTTGCTCCCTTCTAACCAAGCCTGGCCCTATGAACACTGACATGTCAATCTCTGCATGAAGATATAGAAGACATCTTAAAGTATTATCTTTCCCCCCAATTCTTACCGGTTCACGGAGAAGTTAGGGAGCTATTGAGGTTGCACTGTAGGAATGAAATTCCAGGCTTTGGCCAGTGGGAGGAAAGCCTGTGCCTACTTTCACTGCAAGTGAGACCTGGCTTGAGTCCTCACATCTGTGGCCACAGGGCAGCCCAACTTCCAGCAATGGTCAGTGGAGAGTGAGACAAGAGAGCCAGCTGGAGGTTGGGGATCTGTCCTCCACCCTACTCAGCCCTTTGAGTGTTCCATCCTGCTGAAAATAGGTGAAATCTGAATTGGATAGAATTCCTGAATCCATTATTTTTAACTTTATTATGATTAGGAGTTTGAAAGATAGGACTTCAAAGAGGTTAGCTAACCTCAAAGAACCATATAAAACACTGTCCACATGGTGAAGCTGATAGGCAACTCTGGGAAAGCTCATCAGGCATCCAAAGCTGAAAAGAATTTTTACTTTTGCCTTTAGTTGGAGACCTTTCTGTTCAAGAATGAGACTATGGTTTCTTCGTAACAATGCAGGCCTTATAAGTCTTGCCCATGTTTTCCTTGGCACCCATGTGAACTTTCTGTGTGGGCAAAACATTGCTATTGCCAGACTTTTGACAGTGGTTTGGAAGGTTGAAGAAATGAAGGTTCTTGTTCTCACTCTTGTAAGGCTTGTGAGATTTTTCAGCACTGCCTATCAGAGGCCCCTGCAGTGTACACGTTTTCCATATTTGGTTTTAGTATGTCAGTTATGTTTCCTTTGAGAGTTGCAGTTGCATACACTCAGTGCTTAAAATAAGTATGTTAGGTACCTGATCACCTTGCTAGCTGGTTGCTGAGTACAGAGAGTGAATGAGATAAGACATGGCTTTTTAAGATGAAGATGGTGCTACACTAAATAGCCCCTTTGACCTGCAGAAAAGGGAATGCTTCTAAGGCAGTGTGGTCATTTTTCACTTCCTATTCATTTCAAGGACAACCTAGAAGTCTTTCTTTACTAATTTTTATTATTCACATATGATATCAAGTATGACATGTGCATAGATGGTACTCTAATGAAATACAGGATCTACACGACTGGTTCCTGCGCTCCGTGCATTTAGCTAATTGGTGAGGCAGGACTACAGAAGGAACAAGGGGCCTCACACCCTGCTGGACATTAAGCATGAAACTGAACATGCACACACACACATACACACACACACACACACACACACACACACACACTTTAAAACAGTGCTTTAGCTGTTCAGGCCTGGTTCACCCAAGAGTAGACTAACATTGGCCCTGGGCTGGGCTTCCTGGACTGGACTGGGAGAGATTAGGCCGAGTCTGGCATGATGTGTGGAGGACCCTGGAGCTGGAGGGACAGGAATGGAGTTGGAGGACAATAGCCTTTGGGCCAGGCTGAGGTGGAGGCAGGTTAAAGAGCTTCTGCTTTACCCTAGAGCTGATGCTAAGCCACTTGTATGCAAGGGAGGGGCAGCTGTGATGCTGAGGAAGATTAATCTAGAAGCTTAAGGGGATTAGAGCAATGGAAGATGCCAGAGGCTGGAAAGCCAGTTAGGAGGCTTTTGAATAATCCAGGTATAAAATAAATGGGGGCCTGAATTAAGGTGAGAGAGGAAGGGCAGCCGAGAAGGGGTGATTTTAGAGCGTCATATTTTGGAAAAGATACCCAAATGTAGCTGGTGACAGAAAGGGCGGAGCATGAAAGATGCCACCGTTTCCAGCCCGCAGGTGAGTGGGAGGTGGGAGGTGGGAGGTGGGAGATGGGAGATGGCCCTGCCCCTCTTCCTACCTTGCTCACTTGACTCCAGTCACACTGGTCTCCCAGCTGTGCCCTAAGCAAGGCCAGCACAGTCCCACTTGAGGGACCTTCTGCCCCATTATCTACCTGGCTTGCTTCTTCCCTTTCTTCTTCACCCCTACCTGGTCTTCTCCACGGTGGAATTGTCAACAAAGGCACAACATGGTCATGTCACGCCCTAGCAAAGTTCTTGCCGGGTTCACACACTGTTTCAGTCAGCATTTTTGCTGCTGTGACTAAAAGATCTGACCACAATTTTAAAGGAGGAAAAGTCGCTTCAAGGGCTCACAGGTTCAGAGGTCTTAGTCCATAAAAGGTCGGCTCCATTCCTCGGGGCTCAAAGTGAGGCAGGATACCACGGTGGAAGAGCGTGGGAGAGGGAAGCAGCTCACGTGGTGATCAGAAAACAGAGATTTCACTCTCCAGATACAAATAAATACCCCAAAGCCGCACCCCAATTCCTTCCTCCTCCAGCCACACCCCACCTGCCTCCAGTTACCACTCAGTTAATCCCATCAGAGATTAACTCACCCATTGAGTTAAGACTCTCAGTCATTTCTCCTCCAAACCTTCTTGCATTGTCTTACCCGTGAGCTGGGATATCTCACATTTAAACCATAACACAGACATGGAGAACTTAGGCTCTTAGAGATTACAAGATGTGCCCTCCCTAGAGAGGACTTCCTTGAACACCCCATCTCTCCCTCACCCTGCTGGAGAGTTCTCCATAGCACACTTCCTCAACTGACAATAGCTTATAAATTTAGTCATCTGTTTGGTTGTTTTCCAGTGTTTCTTATTAGGATGTAAGGTCCTAGGGACAGAGACTATCATTTTTCTTTTCCAGTTATGCCCTCAGCATTGAATACAATGCCTGGCATATAATAGATGCACAGGCAAGTTCAAAAAAGAGGCTAATTTGGGGAGAGGAGGAGGAGGAAGATGATGAGTTAACTTTCAGCATGGATTGTGAGAGCACTCTTGAGTGCATGGCTGCTTTCTGTTTACCAGAACCAGCTGTACCCTGATTTCTGAGAGAAGCCACAGGTGCTGACCATTCCTTGAACTCCCGTGTTCTCGTGGTCTGAACTTGTTTTGCAGCCTGAGCATTTTCCACACCTGAGTCTGCAGTTCCACGCCTCCCACGCCTCCCACGCCTCCCACGCTTCTCGGGGGGTAGAAAAGATATATAAGCCCAGTGTGCTAACAAGCTTTAAGCTTCTTTTTCTTCAGAGTCGTTGCTGTGTGTGTTTCTTTCATCCGCGGCTCCCTCGCCGGCTCGGTTTCACTTTGGTCCGGCATTGGCATCTGGAGGTTCCACCGAGATCGGAAGAAGGGAAGGAACGCCGACAGACACCCCGGGACCGGCCGGTAAGTAGGGGGTGAATTGTTAATAGTGCAGGTAAGGATGGGCACTACCCACAGTAGGGAATTGTTGGAAAATCAGATTGAAACTCTGTTGAAGAAAAAGGGTACGGGGCTAAAAAAGGGTACTATAAGGGCCTTCTTAAAGATTATAGAGCAGTATAGTCCCTGGTTCCTTCATTAGGGAGGTCTCAATGTTCCAGATTGGGAACAGGTCCGTGGGGACTTACAGAAAAGGCTACACACAGAGGGGCCACAGTCTTTTCCCATTACCACCTTCTCTGAATGGAGGCTAATTAAGGACTCTCTTTTAAGTAAGAGGGTTTTGATTCAGGAACAAGTCAGTGAGTTATCTAAGACCTTTGAATCCACCCAAGAAGCAGTTTCTACCCAGTCACTTAAAGAAGTTGAAACGGATAGCGAGGAAGGGAAAGGAGAGGAAGAGGAGGAAGATGAGGAATTGCAATTGGAACAGGACATCCAGACATTGCAAGAGAGATTACAGGAGTGGGAATTAAAAGAACAATGTAGGCAGGAACCGAAGTATTACTCAGTGGGAAGACCACCTCCCTTTTAATCCAGGACATGAGTCTAGGAGGCCTACCTGTCCTACGGCGCCTCCAGAGCCTCAATCGGGAGGCGTGGTGTTCCCAGTAATAGAAGTATTAGATACAGGGGCTGATGTTTCTGTCACATTTCAAAATCAGTGGCCACCAAAGTGGCCTACTCGAAGGGTTGCAACCACTTTGCAAGGTTTAGGTTATAATTCCAATCCATTACAAAGCTCCAAGTTTGGGGCTGGGATTGTGGCGCAGTGGTAGCGTGCTCGCCTAGCACGTATGAAGCACTGGGTTCGATCCTCAGCACCACATAGATATTCCGTCCACCTACAACTAAAAATAAATAAATTTAAAAAATTAAAAAAAAAAACTCCAGGTTTATCCCTTGGAAAGATGCTGAAGGGCATAACGGACTCTTTCAGACTTACGTCCTTTCTGATCTACCTGTTAATTTATGGGGTAGAGACATTTTGTCTGCCATGGGGGCTGTGCTAACCATGCAGCCGGTCCAACAAAATATTACAGAACAAGGATATGTTCCAGACAAGACGGTGCTGAGGATGGAAAGGCAGGGATATGAGCCGGGATGGGGTGTAGGAAAAAGATCACAGGGTAGAACAACTCCCCTCACTGCTGAGGACGATATAAGACTTGGTAAGGATAGAACAGCACTGGGAAATTTTTAATAAGGGCTACTGCAGCAACAGCCTCAAAAATAGACCCTATACCCATTTAATGGAAAACACATGATCCTGTGTGGGTAGAGCAGTGGCCCTTAACTAAGGAAAAACTTGAGGCTGCTCAGTCCCTGGTGAAAGAACAATTAAAAGCAGGACATTTCGTTCCATCAACATCCCCCTGGAACACGCCTAATGTCATTAACAAGTCTGGAAAATGGAGGCTTTTACAAGATCTGAGGGCTGTCAGTTTCTTAAGTCACATCCTGTTTTTCCAAAAATAGTGAAGACCATTCCTATCTTCGGAGCACGTTCAGTCTTTACTGATGGGTCATCTAATGGTACTGTATCAGTGTACTCTTCAGGCAAAAGTATCACCCAATGATTTCATCCAGAGTCTGCCCAGAAAATCGAACTTCAAACATTGACCCTGGCACTTCACATGTTTACCTGTGAGCCTATTAACATTTATACTGACAGTGTGTACATTTCCAAAATCATTCCTTCCCTGGAGACAGGGCTACGGCGGCTAACATCCACGCCATAGACCCGATGACGGGTAAGCCATGTTCTTTGGTCCCTGTAACCAAGGACAGACTCTAGGAAAAGGGGGGGGGGGATTGTGAGAGCATTCTTGCGTGCATGGCTACTTTCTGTTTACCAGAACCAGCTATACCCTGATTTCTGAGAGAAGCCACAGGTGCTGTCCATTCCTTGAACTCCCGTGTTCTCATGGTCTGAGCTTGTCTTGCCGTCTGAGCAATTTCCACACCTGGGTCTGCAGTTCCACGCCTCCCACGCCTCTCGGGGGGTAGAAAAGATATATAAGCCCAGAGTGCTAACGAGCTACGAGCTTCTTTTTCTTCAGAGTCATTGTTGTGTGTGTTTGTTTCATCCACGGCTCCCTCGCCGACTCGGTTTCACTTTGGTCTGGCGCAGGCGCTGGCAATGGATCATTCTAGAAGAAACTGTTTTACTTGGTGACTGGTAAGAGGTTAAGGCTGCAGTGTGTACTCTGCAGAGGTCTTCTCCATAGGCATCAGTATAGCGCCCGTGGACAGTCCTTCCCGTGGGGGCTTTTCTCAGGATTTTCCCCCTTACTGTAGGGGTCCAGTTCTCTCCCAGAGTGACCTTTCCTGGGGAGCAGCCTTGGAATAAAGGGATGTATCAGGAAGCTGTTCAGGCTCTGAGAAGATGATGTAGAATCTTGTTTTCTCTTGATGTCCATCTCATTATTCAATCTTTGTAGAAACTTCAAATGTAATTATTGGGAGAATCTGTTACAAACTTTTTGAAATATATTTGCCATAGCCCATAATAATCTAAACGTGTCCAAACCCAAAAAGCAAACACAATGCACACCTGTAGCTCATTTGTTTCCACGGTTTCCTTTTCTCTAATTCCCCCTTTTGCCAGGAGCGTATTAGCATCACCTGCCAAACTGACTTATGAGTTAATGAAGTAGCTCATGTGCATTCATTTGGGGTTTCCAAAATAATCTCTTTAAGAAAACACATTTGTGCTTTTCAAATGCGGTTCAGCCATTTCTTGATACAAACACGTTCTAACATCACTATTGACTGTATTGAAATGAATGAATACATTATAAAACGCTTCATCTTTACTGCTGCCTGAAGTGATCTGTTGAGAATATAATTGCCAGCTGTGTATCTTAGGCACATAATTCCATTATCCCGTTTTAACGGAGCCGTCAGACCCATGGATGGTCCTTTGCTTGACGAACCAGCCATCAAATTCCAAACCTGCTGTAATGGCAAATGCCATCCCCAGGTCAGACCACCGCAGCCTGATTCTGCAAATGTTGCCAGAAGCCAAGGGTCCCAGAGGGCTCTTAGTCTGCTTAAAAAGTCCGTCATGCCTCTGTAAACCCAAGGTCACTGCCTCTGGCCAAAGGGTCCCTTGGTATAAAGCGGACCTGCCTTTCCTCAGGCTGTCCATAGATAGCCATGACAGGTGTGGACTCATTTTAATTCTCCAGCTGTGTTGGTGTGGGGGCAGCAGCCAGCCACCATTCAGAAGTGGGGTGATGAGGCGCTCAGTGCTGTTCTGGCCTTCATGGGGAGGGGGGACGACCCAGTTTCCCTAGACACCTTTAAATATCAGTCTACAAGTAGAGATTATGGGTGGGGCAAGGAGAGAGAGTTTTAAGACTTAGTCTCTTCTGCCAGCATGCAAGTATATCCTGGGCTCACATTTTGCTATGAATCTCTGTAGAATCCCAGGATTTTGGAGATAATACTGTCCAGATCTCTCTCTTTATAAATGAGGGACAAGAATTCACATTTACTGAGGCCTCCTGAGTACAGGAACAGTGCAGTTTTTCATTTACTTCTCAGTTGGCTGATGGGGAAAGTGATGGTAATTTGGTCCGTGCACATGAAAAGTATCTCAATCCTGAAGGAAAAACAGTTGGGGCACTTGAACTGTGATTATGGAGAAGGAGATGACGGGAGATGGAACTGTGGGGAGGACAGAGGGAGGTCACAGATGGATCAATACACAGGAGGAGGACGTGAAGAGGGAGGTCACCTGGGATACACCCAGCACATTTTTGCACCTGAGTGGAAGACACTGGAGGCCAATTTCTGGGTTGCCTCTGCCAGGATATTCCAAGTTGCCGATGTCTGCTCTCAAAGTTTGATTGGAATCTGGAAAGGTGTGCTTGCTAAGGCTGTGTGTGACAGAATCCCAAATAACTGAATCTCTGCTCACAAACGTAGATTCCGTGCTCTTTGCCCCATTTATATGCCACTCCAGCCTGTCCAGGGCATAACACTAGAAGAAACAACAGCTGAGATCGACTGCCCTTCTGGCTGTTTCCAAGTTCATGGTCTCAACTTGGAGAATCAGCCTTTCTAATTCCTGCAGGACTGATCTCTGGTTCCAGAGGTCAAATAACAGTTTATGGCCTATGGCAAAAAGAGGTGCCTTCCCCTTCTCATGTCCTTTAGATAGTGTCATTGTGGGAATAGAAGCCAAACCAAACACTTCCCTCTGGTTTAATGATGACTATTTTTGTCCTTATTAATTAGTAATAAAATATACTGAGGCCCTTCAGAAGAGCAATGACAAGAAAAATATAATTAGGCACATGTGGGATGGAAACAAATCTTGGGAAGTGGTAGAAAGGGGAGGAGCTTGGAGCTCAAGGTCAAGCAAACGCGGTGAACCAGGTGAGTGGCGCTTGCTTACCTGCAGAAAGAGGGGCTGCCAGGTGTGTATTTACCTGAAACCCACCTGCCCAGTGGAAACTCTCCAAATTCATTCCCAAGAGTTGTGTGATGATGGCTATTCTTAAAGTGAAATTGGCCATCTTGGATTGGAAATCCTAGAAAAGTGAAGCGAGACTGCAGGGAAATGGGGTAACTTGGGTGAGTCTGAGTCTGATCAGCCTTCTCTGTGGGGATTCCTGGCACACTGGTGGTTGTGTCCCAGCCCAGGAGCGCTGAGGGGGAAAGAGGCATGTAGGAAACCTCCCAGCCTTGGCTTCCCTGGGCTTCCTTACAGCCCTGTCGTCTGGCTCCAGGCTGGATGGAGTTCCAGAGATAAAAGCTCAGTCCTGCTTCCCTTCACCTCAGAGCAGCGGGAAATGCAAGTCACTGTGGAGGCTCCTGGGACACACCCAGCTGCCTGGAGAAGTCAGGGCTCTTCTTCCCCTGAGGACCGTGACACTGCACTTCCGAAGGGACAGGTGGTGTGTCTCCATGTGTGCATTTATTTTTTCTGTCTTCCTCATCGTGGACTGGAGTAACTCGGCTTACTTGGTACATAACTGGGAAGAGTGCCCTGGGGGAAAGGTGGCTGCTTACCGGCCTCTGACCTTGGACTTCGCGCCAAAGTGATCTGGGCTTCCCTTTCTCCCCCCATGAAGGAGGTAGTGCGTTAAAGCCAGAAGCATTCCATTTCTCTTTGGGAAACAGCACATCTCCATCTTGCAGAGATCAAAGTCTCAGACCATGGGGCTCATTCTTCCAATGTCAACAATCCTTTGTCAGGAGGGAGATAAAGAAAAAGAACTTTTTTCCACTGTGAAGGTCTGTTCAAATACAAAAGTCTTCACCAATACCCGTGTGAGGGGAAGACACATCCAATCCCCACGCTGCGTCTGGAGTCTGTTTGCTGTTTGTTCTGTTCTCAGTAGGGTGAACAGCTCATTACTGTCCGAACCGTGAGCCTTTTATGTACTTGAAAACCATTGCTGGCTCACCCTGTAACCTTCTGTCTTCCAAGTGGAATTACCTTGCTTCCTTTAACCTCTGCTGATCTTTATTTTTTTAGCCCTCTAATCACTTTCGTGACTGGCTTCTGAAGCCACTGGACTTCCTCTCTCCCCTGTTAATTGCAGGCTTCAGAACTAGACCCTGTGCTCGGGGAGGGTCTGCCCAGCTCTGTGTGTCTGGGCAGGGGAGATGCTGATGGACAGTGACAGCAGTCACTTGTTAGCAGAAGAACAAAATGGAGAGGGGAGGAGCTGGTGGCCTTTGTAGAACAGTCAGAAGTCCGGCTTTCCCCACCTCGTCATTTTAAATTCAGTCTCTCAGACATCGCTGCAGTATCCGGGAACTGCTTCCTCAGGGAGCATCCAGCAGGGCCTGGCGACAGGCCCAGGACTTTTATTAGATTTTTAAAAAACCCTGGCAACTCTTGGTCCCCAGATGGAATCTGCCTGTGGGCAGGGATCGCTTTGTTCTCACACACCCAAATATGTTTCAGTTACTGACATTTGAAAATGGGAACTTTTACCTAAGAATCATCCAGATGTTCGATTTCTTTCAAATGTTAGGATTTGGGTATGAGGCCTGGAGGAACATGGAGGAGCTGAGGAGCTGCTCCCTTTGTGGATGGGGGACTGCCTAGTGTTAGGGACCCGGTGTGTCCATATCCCATTCACAGGATGAAGCCCTAGCCCCCCAGGGTGACTGCACTTGGAGATGAGGCCTTTAGGGGGATGGCTGAGGTTAAATGAGGTCATGAGGGTGGCCACAGTTGGATACAACTAGTGTCCTTATACGAGGAAGAGACCCCAGGTTCTCTCTCCCCTGTGCACATAGAAGGAAGGCCTGGTGGTGATCAGTGAGAAGGTGGCTATCTTTCCCCCCAGGAAGGGGAAGCCTTACCAGAAACCAACCTGATGGCACCTTGAACTTCCAGCCTTCAGAACCTTGAGAAAATAACTGTTGTCTGTGGCATCTTGTTAAGGTGGCCTGAGCAGACTGATACCTGGGGCTATTTGAGTTTGAGATCCCTGTGCTATAAGATTGGGAGATGAGAGTAAGAACCCAGTTCCCATGCTTTGTCTGCTGGCAGGGAAAGAGAAGTCATCTGTGGCACAGGACATCATATAAGAGATGTACAAACTGACCCAGGTCAGAACTGTCACGCTGTGAAGGGAGGGGACCGAGAAGTCCTTACTGTGAGGGGAGAGCTCGTCAGGTGGGCTTTGAGAGACTGGGAGGACTTCAGTCCCTGGCAATGTATCAGAAAGTAGGAGAAGATGCTCCATGTGGAGCTGGATGGCATCACCAGGCTTGATGAGTTTAGGGTACGTTGAGGGTGAGTGTGTGATGGGCGATAAGGCCAGAATAGGAGGGGAGAGCAGACCACCAACCAGCATGTCGCACCTCTGGGCTTGGTGTAATTCTGGAGAGAATGAGGGGTCCCTGAGGGGCTGGAAGAGAACATAGCAGATGAAAGGTAAGTTTTAATTAATTTAACAAACATTTACTGAGAACATCCAATGTGCTGTGTCCTGCAGATATAGTTGTGGGCAAGAGAGGAGTAACTCTGCCCTCGTGGAGCTGACGGAAATAGATGGTCAGATATATAACAGTGTTGCAGTGAAGAGCATCAGTGAGAAAAATAAATGTTTGTCATAACCTGGGTGAAAGAGTGAACCTTGTGGGCTTCCAGGAAGGTATACTTCTAGTCAGCGGGAGCGCCAAGTGCAAAGGCCCTGAGGAACACAGCTGCGTTCAAGGAGCCACATAAAAGCCACTCTGGCTGGAGTAAGCAATGGGGAGAGTTGTGGGCACTGAGGTCAAAGCATTCAGGGGTCAGATCTTTTCAGGAAGGGACTCCTGTGTCCTGTGAAGTTCTGATGGGGTACCAGGATTGGAGCAGAGATACCAGTGGGCGCTGAGGGAATGACAGGGGCCTAAGTCGGGCACGAGAGACAGTGTGGCAGTTAGAGACATACACAGGTGAGGAGTGTGTGCACTTTGGACAGCATACAAATGACGTCCCCAAACAGCTGGCCTTGGAGGATAAGAAGGGGCTTTGGAGAAGGGACGAGATGGGGTTCCTACTGCCCAGTCTCTGCAACCATGGGTTCGGTGGCATTCCTGAGAGGAAGAGGACCAAAGAAGGACAAAGGCAGGGACAGGGTTCCTTTGCTCAGCAGCCCACGCGGTCCCCACAGGTATCGGGGAGAACTCCAGTGCTCTTCATCTAAAACATACACCACTGTCACCTGATGGTGCAGACCTCTGGGAAATGTGCCAATACCTTCAGGTCTAGCCCTAGGATGAAAGAACTTGTTCCTGAGTCAAAAGGCAACGTGAGGAGGGGCCATTGCTGCCAGAAGGATGCTAGGCCTGGTGCCTTCGGCACTTTCTCTTTGGAGCTTGGTGAGGAGGTGGCGAGCAGTCCTTTGAGAACCATATAAAGCTCTGCCTGCAGAGGCGGCGGCCGGGGAGCACGGTCTTTGCCTTTGGCATCCTTCTGTAAGTTTTCACGGTTGGTGTGTTTCCTTTTTCTTGCTTGGCCGGGAGAGCTATGAGCTCCTTTGGAAAGAATGCTGTGCTTTCTCCGCGGGGCTGCGCAGGCGTCGTTCAAAGGTTCAGCCTAAATCCCTGCGGCCAGAGCGCCCTCTGCTGGTGTACCTTGCCTCTTCAGCCATCGCCCTGACAGGCTGGAGATGAGGAGGCCTCAATTATTTCTCTGTATAAATGGACAAAGGAAAAAAAGTGTCATTGAGGATAAATTAATTTTCTCTAGGTTTCTAGAACCTTCTTCCACAGTTCTCATCTTTGCATGACCAGGCTTTCTTTGGAATTTGCCCTTGGCCTTTTAGCAATCCAGGAAAATGATGACACCTGCCGCAGGTCACCGCTCAGAGGGGTGTTGTCATAGTTCATCCCCTCAGGTTCCCCTCTGTCTCTGTGCTACTCGCTAGGGGCCTGTCCGACTTACTGTACCTGGCATTCTCCTGGGCCTTTCTGGATCCTACATGAGTAAGATCCTGTCCTTGCCTTTGATGAGCTTTGAGTGTGGTAGGAAAGACGGATGAACGAACAGAAAATTCTATCACCAGACGCCATGTACCTGAGGCAAGGGCAGTGAGGTGAGCAGTCATGGGGCACATGAGTGAATTTCTTTGGTTATTCAGGCCCAGAGTTGAGCAAAATGGGCCCCCCTCCTCCATGAGACCTTCCTCCTGCGGGGTCAACACGCCTCAACACGCTAGAACTCAAGATCCATGATTTGCTGATCATGATGAGGGTAATCTATTTCTGCTACTAATCCCACAAAAAGACATGAAAATGTGTCAGATTTCTGATTTTTTTCTTCGTCAAGGGAACATTTTCTTTTATGATTTGAACATTTTGAGAGACTATCTCCAGCTTCAACTAATTAAAATTGCTTTTAATGGCAGAATACCAATGCAGAATGAAAATGGTTATGTATGGGTTTTTCCAGAAATCAGAACCTGGATAGACACATTTTCCCCCTTTCCAAGGGAGGGTTGTATTTGAGAGCATCCAGACACCGTTCTCCATAAGCAGGAGGCTCATCGCCCCCCTGCCTCTCCTCACATTTACCCTGTGGTTCTGTCTTGTGCATTTGGAACTCTGAATGTTACTCAGCCTACCGTTGACCTTTAGCTTTTTACTTTGTTTTATTTTAGAAAATTTCTTAATGCAGTTTCCTGAGTATTTTTTTTCCCCTGTGACCTTTAGTTTTTGCAAAGGAAAGAACTTTAATTAAAATTGGGAGAAAGATATGCGTGTCAAGAGAGAACATATTGGTGAGCTACATTAGTCTTTTCTTGACCAGTTTTTGGCTATAAATTCAAATAAAACATGTCAATGATATTTTGGGGGATGCTTCTCACCAGATATATATGGTGATGCTTATTTTGTTTAGATACTTTTTCATTTTTAATCACCTAGAATTCCACTGGCATCTGCCTAAATTAGATCATCTTTTCGTGTCTTTTCCCAATATTGGCTTTTGGTCAATCATGCACTCAAGAAAACATTTCTTGGGGCTGGGGGTATAGCTCAGTTGGTAGAGTGCCTCGCATGCACAAGGCCCTGGGTTCAATCCCCAGCACCATCAAAAAAAAAAAAAAAACAATATTTCTCTCCTTTAAAGTGGAACACACAGCTATTTCTTATAGGGCAGCTGTTTCTTGGTTTTCAGGCTTGGCTTGGTTTACTTCTGTTCACACCTCACCTTGTCCAAAAAATATCTTCTAAGCTCAGAATTCCTAGGATGCCCTTGAAAAAATGCTGAAGTCGTTTCCTCCTGGGAAAACTGTTTCCTCCTGGGAAACACTGACTTAGGTGCTGTCTTGCTGACTTGGAATAAAAGTGGAGGCTCCATCTTGCTCTGGACTGCTCGGTTCTGAGCCCGTGGCAGCGGCCAGCCACGGCTGGAGGGCCCATGGCTGTGTGTGTATATACTCAGACGGGGCCACTAAGCCCTTTAGTTCTGTTTCTGCATTTTGGTAGGACACAGCTGCTAAATCAAGAATATAAGTTAACCACAGTACTCAGGAAGGTAGCAAGGAGCAAACAGGCTGGAGAAGCAGCAGGGTTGAGGGGACACAGTGGTGACTCCCCAGTTCCACTGGTTCTGTCACTCATGGGCCCTGTGCATGGGAGAGCCATGCCTGTTCTGTGGGCCTCAGTTCCCTTTTGTTTAGAGTGATCAAGCCAGGTGTGGCCGTGTATGCCTGTCTCACAGCATTTGGGAGGCTGGGGCTGGTGGATCACTTGTGAGCCCAGGAGTTTGAAGCCATCCTGGGCAACGTAGTGAGATACTGCCTCAGAAAAATAGATTAAAAATAAATAGCTGGGCATGGTGGTGCACACCTGCAATCCCAGAGACGCAGAAGGCAGCGGCAGGAGGATCACAAGTTCAAGGCCAGCCTCAACAACTAAGCAAGACCCTAAGCAACTTAGTAAGATCCTGACTCAAAATAAAAAATAAAAAGGATTGGGGATATGGTTCAGTAGTAAAGTGCCTCTGTGTTCAATCCCCAGTCCAAAAAAATAAGGGGGCTGGGATTGTGGCTCAGTGGTAGAGTGCTTGCCTTGCATGTGGGAGGCACTGGGTTCGATCCTCAGCACCACATATAAATAAATGAATAAAGGTCAATCAACTACCAAAAAAGTTAAAAAAAAAAAAATTGATCAATATTGTGCTTCTTTAAGATGCCTCAGGAAGGAGGGAGAAGGACTAGGGATGCCTACCTCTGTTTCAGCTTGAGCAGTTCACTTTTAGTTCTATGTTATATATTTAACTCATTATAAGATCTTGTTTGAAGAAGAGGTTACCCAGCCAAACAAAACACAATGAAAAGCTCTTGCAAATCATCAGATGAGGTGATTTTGAAATTTCCTACTGGTTCTAGAACTCTGAGGCTAGAATAATGGCGTTTGCTGATTTCCTCTGCAGCGTTCCTCATGGCTGCCTTCTGTTGCTGCAGCCGACTTCTGACCATTAGGACAGAGCCTGACACTGGCCAGAGGCCATCACAGAGCTTAAGCATGGAGTCAAAGGCGGGCCCTGGAGGCAGCCTTTAATCTCCAGATGCAACCTTGCCTGTGCCTACCCTGTCTCCCTGGGGTTTTGGTACCATGAGTTAATAAATTCCTCTCCTTTTAAATTTTTATTTTTTGCATAAGTCATTTAGTGCTGAATTTTCTGTGACTTACAACCAAAAGATACCGAATCAGATGGTGTTTAAAGTGAATCAACGAATGTGTATGGAAAGGCGCGAGAGAAAAATAGAGCTTGGAGACTTGAGATAAAAACCAAGGGACAATTCCCATCAATAAATATCCTGCCTTCCTACTGCCCTTTATGGGTTGACGTGCCAGTCCTGGTTGACCTTCGACAAACTCCTTATGGAAACTTGCCTCCAGAAGCCATTAAACTTGGAGTCTTGGTCTCACTAACACGTTTGGACCATCTGAACTCATGCAGAGATGGGTGAATCTGCCAGAGAGGAAATCAAAAACAGAATTGCAACAGGACAAAGCACAACTTTGTCATATGGACAACAGGTGTCCATATAAGAAGCGAGGTCAAAGTCACTGTTCTCTCCTATTGGTGAGGAAGTACATTGGGACAACTTTCAAGGGCAATTTAAAAGTACAGTTATCCCTCGGTATCCATGGGCAATGGGTTCCAGGACCCTGCTGTGGGTACCAAACTCTGCAGATGTTCAAGTTTCTTACACAAGGTGGCATAGTATTTGCACAGAGTGCGCACCTCCCTATACATTTTAAGTCATTTTGAGACTCCTTACAATACCTAATATAATGTAAATACTATGGAAATACTTGTTAAGCTCTATTGATTAGCAAACAATGACAAGAAAAATGTCTCTGCTTGTTTAGTACAGTTTTTTTTCCAAGTACTTTTGATCTAAATTTGTTTACATTCATAGATGCAAAACCCATGGACACCGAGGGCCCATCCCTTAAAACCATGATCTCACTTTGTTCAAACACACCTTTAGAAATGTGCTCTAAGGAAACAACCCTGAACGTAGACACAGATGTTTATTACAGCATTGACTATGAAAGTTTGCCCCCTCATCACTGTGCTGCTCTGAACTGTGATCCTTAAAATTCACAGGGTGCAATCCTAACTCCCAGTATTGCAGAATGTGATTATATTTGGAGATAGAGCCTTAAAAGGAGAAATGAAGGTAAAATGAGGGTATCCTTGTGGTCCCTAACACCTTACAACAGGTGTCCATGTAGGAGACAATTGAGATATAAACATATCACAAGGAGAAGATGGAGAAGACACCGGAGGAAAGATGACCATGTCAAGGCAAGGAGAGGCCTCAGAGATCAACCTTCTGACATCTTGATCTTGGACCTTTAGCTTCTGGTATTTTGAAAAAATTTATACCTTTTTCTTTTTTGTACCTGAGAGTGAACCCAGGGGTGCTTAAACCACTGAGCCACATCACCAACTCTTTTAAATTTTTTATTTTGAGACAGGGTCTCACTAAGTTGCTGAGGGACTCACCAAATTGCTGAGGCTGGATTTGAACTTGTGATCCTCCTGCCTCAGCCTCCCCAGCTGCTGAGATTGTAGGCATGCAGCACCGCGCCCAGCACATTTTTGTCTTTTGAGCCACTCAATCTATGGTACTTTGTTGCACCAGCCCCAACACACACACGCACACGTGCATGCACACACAGGAAAACATTCTAAATGTTGTGCAGCAGGGGATTAGGTAAATATGCTTCGCTCCTCTGCAAAATGGAACCCTAATCACACACACGAAGTGAATTCTATGGTGGACAGCTGTTGGTGGTATATCTTTAAAAGATCATCCAATAGGACGTGTAATATAGTCCTGTATTTGTAAAAGAGTGTCCGCGTGTTAATTTGAGAGGTGCTGCATTCCGTTATCTGTTTAGGAAGGTGGAAATGGTGCTGGGGGCAGCTGGACTGTGGGCTTCCCGGTGCGCATGAGTAACCCTTATGAATGTGAATGATGCTCAGGTGGGGCCACTCGGGCACCATGTTTGGGACCCCATAAAGACAAGACCACCTTATAACCACAAAACTGACTTAACCGTCCTCCTGACACAACCGTTGTCTTTCTTTAGAAACGCATGACACTTGTCACTGCCTTTATTTTTTTTTTTCGACTCAGTGCCAGGCTCCCTCCTGGCTGGACGGAATGTCGGCTTTCTAGCGCCTCCTGGCTTCCGTTCTAGGCTCTGCAACTAAAATGTACTTGGTGGAGTCTAGAAGCTCAGACTCAGGACACAAAGGTGTCTGGGGAACGGAACGAAGGAGGAAAATCTTTTCTTACAGCATGAGTTCAGCATGCATCTGTCTGTAAATAATAAACCTGGCTCGCTCTCTCTAGAAAGGGCTTTGATGTATGTCCTGAATGTTAAAAGTTGTCTTTCCACGGTAGCGTTGTGGATCTTTAGACATGTTTGCTTGTCTTATTTTTACTTTCTACTTTTTCATATCTTCACATTTGCTTTCAGAATAAGATAAAAGTATATTATTTTAAATTTTTTCTGTACTGAGGATTGAACCCTGAGCCTTGTACATTCTGGGTGAGTGCTCTACCACTGAGCTGCTTTCCCAGACCTGCCATTAATTTTTAATTTACAAAAGAGAAAAATAGAGAATAAGAAGGAAGAATTCAAACAAGCCAAAAAGCAAAACTCAAAGCTTTACATACTAGAAATATAGATATGTGTAGGTAGCCCCAGGTTGGAGCAGCACTGGATATTGCATTTCTCTGCAATTCTGGATGCAAGGCATCATTTAATTTGTTTTTTGGACTCTAACCTGTACCTGTGAGAGTGTTTGAGTAAGCTGGAAGGTTTTTTTCATCTTTTAAAGAATAAAGGGTGATTCCATGGAAGCGGTAGTGGGGAATGGACGTTCCTAATAGGGAAAAGTGTATTCTCAAAGGTGATTTTTACCCCTAGTCCAAATTAGAATTACTGTATATCTGGGTCCCACTCCCAGGCATTCAGTTGATTACTGATTAAAGGGAGATGATGGATGAAGAATGCCTTCAATTTTTGTATGGAAAGAGCCCTCCATACATAATGCACCTGTTCACAATTGCCCTGAGGGCAATCTTTGGAAGGAAAGTTGAGATTAGAGATTATTTCCTTCAACTAGTTTTCTAAATACTGTACATATACCCCATTGGTGACAAAATTTGTTTACTGCTACAGGGAAGAACATTTAAAATAGTTTTTAATGTCATGTTTTGTATTTTACATTGGAAAAATACAAGCATACACAGAAGTTAGGATTTCATGGTAGCAATAGAATTGAAGAAACTAAATCAATTTGTGCAAAAATGCAAGCTAATCACTACATACATATTAAGGAGATCACAATAGAGATGGTATACAGACTTGGCAAAAATCAAGATGAATACTTTGGGAAATACTGGCAGGAGTTGCCATATCTGGTATTTTCAAATGAGGTGAGGTTTTGTGCCGCTGTTTGCAGCAGTGATTCCAAACACTGGCCTGAACACTACGAAGAGCTGGGTGGGAGCTTGTGGAACATAAGAGATTCTAGGTCCCCACCTGATGACTACCTCAGGGTGTCTGGGATGGGGCCCAGAAAGGTGCCTTTGGGGGAATCTTTCCCAGTGATTCTGGTGCAGCCAGTTTTGGGAAACTTGAAGAAGGTAGTGATATCTCCTTGGGCCTTGAAGATCAATAATTCTTGGCGATTAAGCTTTAAGTATTTGCTTGCTGTGAAATCTGTTAACTATTGTTGACTGTCATTGGTATGTCTTTGAAAACTTAATTTTTAAACTGCTTCTGGGTCTCAGCATTGGGTGTAAATTAAAATACAGATGAGCACACTATACCTCAGTCAAAACCATTTAAATTTGATTCAATTAATTTTAAAAAAGGGCAAATCATGCCATGAGGCTCAACAGAGTTTCCAGAGCAAAGCAGCAAGGTGGGACAGGACAGGCACGGGAGTTGTGGGGTACATGATTCTAGTGGAACAGAGACGCCTGAATAGGAGCAGTTTCATGGTGAATTGATGTCTTCTCAGTCAGTTTCACGGGAATCATTGTGAGGTAGGTGGAGTGGCCTTGGGTGGGAACACTCAGGATGGAAAACCTGGGTTGGGGCCTCAAGAGTCCTTCGAGAAGGTGACTTAGAAGGTGTGCATGAGGAGACAAAGCTACATGGTGCATGGCAGAGATAAAGATGAATAGACAGTTGTGGTACCCATCCTCCTCCTGGAACACCAATAGCACCTGGTGTTCCTAGAAGAAAAAGCAGAATATTATCCCAGAGGACATTTAGGAAGCAGAATGAATTCTTTGTGAAAATCGAAAGAGGCAAGAGCACATCTGTGGTTCCAGCTAGTGAGCATCTTGAGTTTCCTGGGGGAATTGCATTGGCTCTGGAGTGTGATCCCAGCAGGTGCTAAGTTATACGTCCTGATTTTAGAGTAGGAGGGAATGAAGATAGTATCTGGGTTGAGGAGCCCAAGGTGGCATCCAGATGAATCAACTTGTTATGATCAGGGATTTGAATTGCAGAACTTTAGGGCTGTGGGTCAAAATGGGATTTCTGGACTCCAGGAGGCAGATTACTCCAGGCTGTTCTGCAGAATTTCTAGTCATAGTAGCCACTGATTTTTACCTGTTTCCAATACAAAAGGAACTTCAATCCAAAAAGTCCTATCTACAGATTCTGTCAAATTCAAATTGTTTTGTTCTCTGATGGAAAAATTTCGCCATGCTAAAGGAGCTCCGGGCAAAGCTTCCCCTAATCCTTTGACTGTTTCCTCACCAGTTTTACTCATCGGGCAGGTTCTCTGGTCACTTTCAAATTAGTCTGTCTGTTCATGCTATTTTGTTGTTGTTCTAATAGAGAGAATGAAGTCACAGGATTTTGAGTTCAGTTTTGAAAGACATTGATTTTATGCTACTTTGGTTATACTGTGGAATAATTTTATAAATCAAATGAGTTTTCTGTTTTTAAACAGAGTTTAGCAAAGGTTCTCCACTAGGTGTCGCTCTTGATCCAATGAAACCTGGCCAGCGGCGTTTAGAATCCCAGCCTATCTATAAAATATTTATTACCTTGGCTACGTAAACATGAATAGCAAACGTCCTCACCTGCGTGTTCTTACGTCTCTTTTTGGTGATGTTTGTCATAAAAGGTGGCCACGGATCAGTTATCTGGAGGACCATTCCTACCCCAGAGCCACTCTGGTTAGGAGACCCCTTGGGCGGCACGGGCTGCCGGTCGCAGTGGAGCCTCCTCAAAACGTCGTTTGCTTTTGCTGCCACAGGATCGCGTCCTTTCGGAGATCACATTGGGCTCCCCCTGGAGTTGGCTAAAATTTTCCAAAATGCCCCCTCTGCTCGCTGCGTCCTGAAGTGGCAGGCGCCTGGCCTTTGCAGGCAGCGCTTTCCCGGCTTCCGCCTGTCAATCATCCCTGCTCGTTACTGGTCAGCGGTGGGCTTGAAGGAGCCTCTGCCACCTCCTACAGGCACCAAGGATGCATTTAAGAAACTCGTCCCTGGAGTGAGGGTGTGGAGGCCGCCTCCTCCCTCACAGGGTGCAGGACACTACTCTGGGGACAAGATAGGCGAACTCACTGAGCTCAAGTTGCAGTTTCAGAATATGGAATTATTTAGATCAACTCTAAATATTGGCCAAATTCCACTCGTTTCCTTTTGAGGATAAAGACGGACAATTTTGAGTTTATAAGAGAGCAACTGATCTGAACCGTCGGATTCAGACAGGTTGGGGTTCTAATTTAAAGTGGATTTTTATTATGATTTTGATTTTTCTTTCTCCAAAATATAGAGTTCTCTTTCAGAAAGAAATAGGACTCTTACAAGGAATATTTATATAGCACGTTCTAAGTCAGGAGAGTGTCTCAAATGCATGACGTCATGTTATCTTCAGCACAACCCTGGGAGGTGGATATTCCTGCTACCTTGCTCGGGCCTAAGCCCTGCCATCCCATACCTGTCAAGTTGGACTTTAAATCCAGACCTTGGACTCCCAAAGCTATAGTATCCAACAAAATAGTGGTTCTTAGCCAGAGTGTTCATCAGGATCTCCTGGTGAGCTTTCAAGTACACCCTGCCAAACCCACCCTGGACCTCAATCAGAATCTCCTGGGTGATATGGGGTTTTGCATAAAGAAACATACAGTGAATATAGAAGATCCTGCAGGGTAGTGGTAAATGTTTTGAGAAGAAAAAGAAGATTGAGGGGGTAAAGTGACAGGAGGTGCTGTTTTCAAAGGGTCCTTTGGAAAAGAACCTCTCTGAGAAAGGGCTGGTTGAACCTCAGACCCTCCTGAAGGTGGATGTAGGTGGGAAAGGTGTTTGTACTGAGGGAACAGCAGCTGCGAAGCCTGCAGGCAGGATGTGTGTGTGGCTGGAGTGGAGTGGGTAGTGGGCGAGGAGCAGGCAAGAGGCTGGCTTGGAGCCCATCCCTGGCTGGAGTTTTGACCAACCCAGAGCAGGTGCTGGCATGCCTCTGACCGCCCTGAGCTCCCTCTACCTCACCAAGGAACTGGGAAACAGGAGGTGAGAGCGCAGCTACAGTGCAGCCCTGTTGAGCATCACCATCCTCACTAAGCTGCAGTTCAGGGCCGTTAGGGAGCCCAGGAAGAGTGAAAATGGTTAGTTGTGAAGGAGTAGCTGCTAATTTGATAATCACCGTGAATTCGAGTGAAACAGATTTGTTCGTCTCGCTGTCTACAATTTACTTTTATTTGTGATTGAATTGTAATTTCCATTTAAAATCATTATAAGGAAACAGTACGTTCCCATCACGCTCGCTTAAGTACCATCCTGGAGTTTGTAGTTTTGCTTTAACATTAAATCTGGTCATGCTGTCTTTCCTCCCCACCATTAGGGCTCTCCCTTAAATGGAGGCTGTTCTGTCCTGTGTTTATAGCCTGGGCCAATCCACACGTGCCTGGAGAAAGATGGTGGCATTGCTCTTCTATGGTAACTGCAGATTGGTTGCATTTGAAATTTCCTAAGACTTAAATATCTTTCATGTTTTGGGGGGACAATACCTTTCATACAGATGTCATTTTAAAATAGTTACTGAAGAAGGAATAGAGTGCCATATCCTCAAATGTAGTGCCTATGTTCATCGCCGGTTTGGCAGTGGATCTTAAACAATTAACTTTCCACAATGATGATCCACTACATTAGACAGCGTTAGTTTTAATTTATTTTTCATATGTGCATATTGATTATTTTAACTACAACAGGGAAAATCCAATGATATGCTATGATTGGTCTCTTGTTTGGCTGGAAAAGTTGAGATGATTGACCTCCCTTACCCCCACAAGGGGGCCCCACCCTCTTGGTGCTTGAAACCTGCAGGGAAGGAGTGACTTTAGAACACAAGTATCCTCTAGAGTCTCATACACTGCCATGAAGAAGCCAATGGTGAAACAGGGCACAAAACGTGATCCTATGTTTGTTAAAGCAAAATTATATGTTTACATATGCATCAAACAAGGTCTAGAACGATATCCTTACAAAGTTTCCAGGGATGTTCCTTTATAGAGAGTGGTTTAATTCTTTGTCTCTTATCTGCACTTCCTAAGATGCACATACACCTATGTAATAAAAATAACTTGTACAATGAATTTTATATAGTTTTAGGACATATAAAAAACATAGAATTTTTTTTTAAAAAAATAGCATTTTGGGTTGCTTGGTGTAAAGATCACATCTGGGCTTCCTCCTAGTCTCTTCTGTCTAGCTATCCACCCTTTTCTAGGTTTTGATGTTCATTACCCTAGTTTACTTCAATACAAATTTACTTTACATAATAGAAGACCTGTGTTTGTACTCCTCAGTAATTTGTCATATTCTATCATGTCACTTCAAACTCTAGCCACCTTCCAGAGGCAGGACAATTTCTCTGACAGCAGTCTTTTTCTGGAGGTGGTGTCCTGCTTGAGATTCTGGACCCTACCGTCCGCTGTATCCCTTCTGTCCAGTAGAGGGCAGCAGATGACAGCAAGACCGGAGTCAGGAAGGTGAACTTCCTGAGTTGATAGCTTACTGGGTGGCAAGTGAGAAATGGGTGTCACAGTGACTCAGTGTTCAGAAAGCCATATGGTTTATTTGTCTTCCTGCAAATTAACAACAGAATGTTTCCCTTCCTTCAGACTACGAGAATGCAGAAAATTAACTTCTGCCCCACTGTTAGGAGTTTCCAAAGACGCCTGTGACATAAAATTGGCACGCTTGGGAATAACATTTCCATCAAATAATGGTTTCACAGGACTTGCATGTTATGCTAAATACATCTTTAGAGGTTCTCGTTAACTAAATTTAAGGTGGGGGATGATGTGGAATTAAACTATAAAACAGATAAATCCTTCTTGCCCTCATGGTAAATGAAATAAAAAAGAAAACCCATAATGTTATACAAATTGCATATATAGTTAAAGGGATACGCAGGAGTGTCAATTAGGAAAACTCTAGGTGAAGAAAGTGGACTTGGAGTCAGGAATTGAAGACAATGGTGCCTACAGATGATAGTGGGGACCCGATAAGACTGAAAACTAGTGCCCAGAAGATTTCTGCTCAGAATGCAGAAATATTCCATATAGTCAGAAGAATGCTTGACAGTGTTTAAAATCTGAATTTCTTTAAATGGGGTGTGCACTTTCTAGCTACTGCTCACCCATGATCCCTATCATTGTATACCGGGCCTTTGGTACATTTCTCCACCTTCACAGCCCCTAAAGACTTGGTTTCTAATTTGAATCTCACCTTTTCCTCACTGAGAAAAGTTAGGAAAGTCACATAACGTTTTTGAGCCAGAATCTCCTTTGAAAAAATGGTGGGCAGTGACATGTGCCTGGCAGGCTGTTTTGGAAAGTTAAATGAGACTGTGTAGGTGTCTGGAACATCTTCCTTCCTGTCCTTTACTTCCACGTGAAGTTTCCAGACTGGGAGGGAGATTCTATTTGAGAAGGAGAGAGGTCTCAGGACACGGCATTGAGGTTTCATCTCTGCAAGAAGAACCCCTGCCTGCGCCTGTGCTCAGGGTCCTTGGTTAACTCAATTAAAACTCAGTGACTGGATCTTTCTGGGCAGCTTTGACCTCACGGTGTTTTGTTGCTGCTCTTTTATCCACAAATAGCAGATGAAGACTTGCATTCAGGGTCCAGAAGCTGTTTCTAGGTGAAGACAAGGACAGCCCACCATGGTGATTTGCCAGGGCTGAGAAGAAAGATCCTAGGACTGAGGAACAGCTCTATTGCCTGTCCCTGGGGCCCTGCAGGTCCCCACTGGACCCTGCACCTTGTCCTTGGCAGAGTCATTCTGCCACCTCCAGCAAGACCTGCCTTGTCCAGCACGCTGGATCTGTGTGTTCCTCAAGAGAAGCCCAGGAGAGGGCACCTGTCTGCTGGAAAGGAATGGCTCTGGGTGATTGACAGAAGACCCCAGGTACCTCTGTGACATCACATTCCTCAGGATCCACACTAGTAGCAATCTGACAGCTAAGTAGAAAGTCCAACTTGTTCTTCATCTCATCTTTAGACAGGAATCTGTATATAAGGCATGGTGTCATTAGATGTGGTCAGTTTCATAGGGTAATGAAGAAAATTTGATTTTTTTTTTCTTGAAATGAAGCCCAGGAACTAAACTAGGAATTTTTGGTAGCCTTTTTAAAATTCACCCTTGGGTTCCTAAGGGATGGCAGAGGCTTAGTTGAAAGAGGTAGGATAAGGCTGGGACAGGGGAGGCGGGGAGTAGAAATGGAGCCTTTGGTGGAGTTTGGAAGGGAGGGGAGCTGCCATCACTGGCTTTGGATGGAAGTGAGGAAGAGTCCTGGGATCCTGCCAGGGCCCAGGAGCCTGCTGTGGGAGCTGACTTTTGTGATGCTGCTGGGGAGCCACCTCCCTTGAGTTGAATCTAATGGACACCTGCACTCCCTCCCAGGTCCCTCTGCGGCAGGGCACAGAGGGCTTCCTACAATTCCGCATCCTAGGCTCTTGGTCTCCTCCTCCTGCCCAGGGTTGGGACTGGAGCCCAGCAGGATGGAGAGACATTCTGGTTTTTCTAAGGTGAATGTACCTTCTAGTTTGGTTACCCAGAAACCAAAATTTTGGTTCTGATAAAAATATAAATAGCACAACTTTGGGGAGGAAAATTTCAGATGAATCTAGGGCTTCCTCTATAATAAAAACAGGGTTTGCAGCTGACCAAGACATAAACATTTGCCCTTTACGTTTGCAAGAGAAAAAAAAGAAAAAACAGATACTTTAGTGTCTGTTTACACCCCAGGTTTATGGAGGGGGGGGACTGAGATTTTTTCCTCCCTCCGTTCCTTCTCTCCCTCCACCTTTTTCTTTTCTCCTTGAACTCTTTTCTTCTGTTCCCTCCTCTTCCTGCTTTGTTTGACACGTCTGAAGTGACTGCCCTCCTTTTTTATTTCTTCCTCCTTCCTTTGCTCCCATTGCTTCTAATGGATTCAGAAGGGGAAAAAAAGGAATCAAATATCTGTTTCACAGCCATTTCATAAACAATACTGGCTCTTTTCTTTTGGTACCACTAGGCAATGAAAAGCTCCATAGGAGGACATTTGTGACAGTATAGTGATGAATTCATGACGACTCAGAGGCATAGACTTGAAACAGGTCCTCTGTGTTTCTCTGCATTTAGCCAAGACCAAACCAGAATGAATGCCCATGGGTGCCCAGCTGGAGATGTGAAACAAAGAGGTTTTCTATTTTGTGATGAAAGGAAAATAATTTGAGGGAAAAAAAATACCCCTCCCTGAACCAGAAGTTTAGTTTGTGTTTGTTTCAGCCAAACTGCTTTGAGCTCTGTCGTCTACTTCTGTGGCCCTCAATTGTTGCAGAAATGTTTTCTGAGCCTTCTGGGTTTTGTTAAACCTCTCCAGAAGTTACTTTCAAAATGGAGGGGTTACTAACGTCGCTCTTCCAACATTAGATCATAGGAACATTCTTTCCTGTGAAACAACTTGAACTTTTTCAATTAGGTTCCTTTTGTTGAAATTGCATTTTGGAGTAGTCACAACTGATGTGAAATGAATATTCAGACATTTATATTAAAATCTGGTAAGCATTAACATTTTCCAGCCTCCCACAACAGGAAGGACTGACAGGGCTTAAACCATTCTCCTTTCTTTTGTTTTTAAAAATTTCCTGATAAGGATTATGCAACGTATTGCATAAAGATAGAAAAACAGCTGGAGAGGGAAGGTAGGTCTGTGTGGTTGTGTACACCGCACAATGCTGGAGACTCCATTCACATTGGAGCCAGTGGAGATTTATTGCAATACTTTTCTGGTAAATGGTTTGGAAATGTCTAAGGAGGGAGCTTTCTCTCTACCCTCTTTCTCTCTACCCTCAGCATCAGTGGTCCTGATGCTGACTTAATGTCTACCAGCCTCATTTCTGCTACTTTCCTCTTAGATCTTGAGCGGAATGGAATTGACTCAGTTGGATTGGTTGTATCCTGTTACGTTTAGGACATTTCTCCCAACCTGCTGATGACTCCAGAACAAATGTCAAAGAAACTAAACAGCAAAACTTGGGTTATTTGAATTCTCTGGTCGCCTTGTTTCCATTTGCTTTTTCCTGAGCTTGAACTGGTTTTGCTTGGGTTCGCCTTAGTTCTTATTCTGGACCAGACATTGTTCTGGATGCTGGATGGGTGCCACCTGTCAGGTCTTGTGTTGATTTTTACCTGTCATTGTGTCAAATCCTCAGGAGCTTGGTAGCATGCTGCGTTGGGTGTAAGGAAACAGGGACTCTGTTGGCGGGGAGGTAAATTGGTGCAATTGCTTTGGGTGGCAGTTGGGCGCCCTCTGCCACGCACATTCTCTTCTAGCTGGGCTGGCCATATTCTGCAGCTGCTCTGAGGCTGACACTTGTGAATTCTTTCCCCATTTCCCTGCTTTTCTCTTTGCTCCCGAAAGTCTACTCACAGTACTCATTCAGATTAAGTATCTTGAAACAAAAGCTAGGTCATGTTACACGTTTTTCCGTATTACTAGGAGTATAAGTGTTATGGTCTGCATGTGAGGTGTCCACCAAAAGCTCACGTGGGAGACAATGCAAGACAGCTCAGGAGAAATGACTGGGTTTTAAGAAATGACTGGGTTAACCCAATCATTGAATTAGTCCCCTGATGGAACTGAGTGGTAACTGAAGTGGTGGGGTGTGGCTGGAGGGGGTGGGAATTAGGGTGTGGCTTTGGGGCATATATTTTGTATCTGGAAAGTAGACTGTTTCCTGCTCATCATGAGAGCCACTTCCCTTTGCCCCACACTCTGCCATGATGCTCTGCCTCACCTCCAGCCCTGGGGAATGGAGCTGGCCTTCTATGGACTGAGATCTCTGAAACCATGAGCCCCCAAATGTTTCCTCCTTTACAGTTATTCTGGTCAGGTCCTTTAGTCATAGCAATGAAAAAGCTAAGACAGAAAGCCAGGCCTGTGAGTTGGCCACATGTCCTACGTCACCTGGCCCCAGCACCAATTGGATTCCTTCTCCTGTTCCTCTTGCTCTCTCTGCTCCAGCTGCAGTGGCTCTTGCTTTTCCTGGAACCTCCATGAATCCCTCCCTCCCTCCCTCAGAGCCTCTGCTGTGTGTGTCCCCTCTGCCTGACCTGTCTTCTCTTGTTCTCTGCGGGCCCACATCTCCTCCTTCAGGTCTTTGCTGAGTCTTACTTCTCAAGAGGCCACCTCTGACCAGCTGACTCAAAACCGATCTCATTCCTTCTGACTCTTCTCATTTATTTCTGTAGCTATTATCATCTTCTAACGTACAGGATGCTTGGCTTATCCATTATGTTTTTGTTTGTTTCTCTCAATGAGAATGTAAGCTCCATAGAGCAGAAATCTATTTCCCTGTTTGGTTCATTGGTGCATTTCTGAGTACTGGCTGGCAAGCTTTCAAATAAATATTTATTTATCAAGTTATAAAGTTGGCCTTCTGCACCCATGGGCTCTACATCCATGGGTTGAATCGGTTGCAGATTGCAAATGTTCAGAAAAAATTGTTTTTCTTGAACATGTGCAGATTTTTCTCCTTGTCATTATTCCCTAAACAATGCAGCATAGCAACTATTTACATGGCACTTACATTGTTTTTGGAATTATAAGTAATATGGAAATGATTTAAAGCATATGGGAAGATGTTCATAGTTTATTTGCAAGCACTGAACCGTTTTATATAAAGGATCTGGGCATCCATAGAGGTTGGTAACTTGAGTATCCTGGTACCAATCCCCCATGCATACTGAAGGATGACTGTATTCCTAAATACTTATTGAATTTTTATTGAATTTATTTGGTGGCATTTGGCCTAGAAATCCCAGTTCTAGGAGTTCATTCTGTGATGCATTTAGACATGAGCACAAAGTGACATGACTACTGATATCCACCTGCAGTTCCCCAGGTCCTGTGATGAAATACATTTTTTTTTTTGGTAGTGAAAGACTGAGCAGTTATCTCAAGAGATTGAACATTACCTGAAGGGACTTTCTTATTTTTATTTTTTGTGGTGCTGGGGATCACCTCCCCAGGCCTAGTGCATGCTAGGCGAGCACTCTCTCACTGTTCCATTTCTAGCCCCAAAGGGACTTTTTAAATTAAGGGATTAGAAAAAGATTGGAACCAAATAACTAAAAGTCGATTCGTGTGTCGTCAGGGCTGATGTTGCAGACCAGGTTAGTTATACTCCAAACAATAGTTTATTTTCTTTGCAGCTCTGAGAAAAAAATTTGGAACATGTATGTGGAATGGGGCTTTTCTTTTCTTTTTGTACCAGGGATTGAACCCAGGGGTGCTTAACCATGGAGCCACATCTCCAACCCTTTTTTAAAAATTTTAATTTGAAACAGGGTCTCCCTAAGTTGCTTAGGGCCTCACTAGTTTGCTGAGGCTAGATTTAAACTCATGATCCTCCTGCCTCAGCCTCCTGAGGTTCTGGGATTATAGGTGTGTACCACCATACCTGGCTGGGCTTTTCTTACGGCTCCTAAACTAGTGAACAATGCTCAGAGTTGAGAACAAGAAGGTGTTTGGTGCCCACATGCTGACAGAGCTGCCAGTAATCTAGGCCAGGCCCTTCCCTTTGGTTTTACCGAGAGGGGTTGAACTGGTGTCACCCCAGCCATCACCTCTGCTTCTGCCTGGTTTTTTGAAAAGATTAGGGAATAAGCTCAAGTGTCTCCCAAGATACAGTATGGGGAGGCGGGGTGAGGGCCTGGTGTTGCTGGGCCGTGCATTTCCACCTGGAGTTTCCGTGTGAATCACCGTTGCCGGCTGATGGCTTCCTGAGAGAGCTGGACAGCTGTCCCAGGGATAGGAGGATAGAAATCTCCTCCTGATCTGGAGATTTCTGCAAGCGGAAGGCTGGCAGAAGTCACCCACTTCAGAGAGCCACGACAAGATGGAGTGGCTTAGATGGGAGGAGCAGTGGGGTGGCCCCATCTGCAGCTCCCCAGGACCTTTGGAAAAATTGAAGATGAATTTTCAGAGTACTGGATCTTCATGGCAAAGAAGCATGAGGGGGAGAGTCACTATGAGACCAGGTGGCCATTTAGGCAGCTTCTGGTCCCAGTGGGTGCGCAGGAGTTGGGGAGCATCTTGGTTTGTTAGGGCTGAGCCGTAACAGATGACCACAGATTAGTTGGCTTAAACAACCGAAGATGATTTTCTCAGTTTTGGAGGCTAAAAGTCCAAGATCAAGATGTCAATGGATTTAGTTTCCCCTGAGATCTCTCTGCTTGGCTTGCTAAAGCTGATAGCCACCTTCTTGCTGTGTCTCACGTTGTCTTTCCTCTGAATTAACAGGACCCTCATGTTCCTTGTATGTTTGTTTCTTTTATTTATTCATTTATTGGTACCAGGGATTGAACTCCGGGGTGGTTACCACTGAGCCACATCCCCAGCTCTTTTTATATCTTATTTAGAGAGAGGTTGCTTAGGGCCTTGCTAAATTGCTGAGGCTGGCTTTGAACTCCCATTTCTCCTGCCTCAGCCTCCCGAGCTGCTTGAGTACCACCAGGTACCACCATGCCTGGCCTTATTTCCTCTTTTAAAAGGTCAGCGGCTAGACAGGATTCAGGCTCAACTTAACAGCTCCATTTCAATTAAATCGCTTCCTATCTCTAAATGCAGTCATAATCTGTGACCCTGGAGCCAGAGATTCAATATATGCATTTTGGAGGGCATAACACAGCTCCTAACAGGGCTCTAGCCTTTTAGTGGGGCAGAAGGTGGGTGCACCTGCCATTTTGAGGTACCTCTCAATAGTGGCGCATGGTGAGATGAAGCTGGGCACCTTTCCAAGGAAGCCACCATACCTGAGGGGCGGCCTCCCCACTGCAGGTGGCAGGTGGAGCTAGACCAGAGGAGCCTCTGAACACCCCGAGCTCACCCACAATGTCAGAGCATCTCTGCTTATCCTGTTCCTCCTACCCCAGCTCTCAATCTGAAATGCCTGATGAAGAACAGGACTCCCTTCTCTGGACTCTGCCCCACAAAGAAGGCAGGCTCTTCCTCATCCCACAATCTGTGAGGCTATCACAGGTCTTCCCTGGCGGGGGAGAGGTGATGAGCTGAAAATTGAATGTGAGGTGGGAGTTTTAAATAAAAGTGAATTTAATTGGAACTACCAATAAAGTTATAGGACCTGCCTGAAAAGCCAAATGGGAGAAGGGGATTTCTTTAGAGCTCACTCGAATGTCGTGAGTAGAAAAAAAATAAAACAAAGTCAATTTATTGTCCACTGAGTTAGTCTTTCTCCATAAACTGACTTTCTCTCTGAATAAAGAAACAGGTCTTGGGAAAACACAGTGAGCTATTTTTAGGAGTCATCTCTTAGGAAAAGGAGTTATAGATGGGAAGTGGTTTGGAAAGAAAATGTACAGTTCACTCTATACCCTTTTGAACTTAAGGAAAAACCACCATGAGGATGTATTACTTAAAAAAAATTACACAATTTAAAACTAAAGTGGCTTAGACAGCTTGGTGCTAGTGGAGAATACTGTGATAAGAAATAGCCCTGAAAGATACCTGTCAATTTTGTATGTGTGAAAGGAATTTCTTACCAGTGGTTAACATAATTGCTGTAGGATGAACCTGCAGGGGAGAGAAATTGGGGCTTCCTGGACTTGAGGAGGAAGCCTGCTTTGTAAATTTGGAGGAAGACCAGTAGAAGATGGAGGGGGAGAGCCCTGGACCAGACCTGGAGTTTAAGAAACCATTGAGGTTTCTGCTGATACTGTTGCTTGAAGGGAGATCAGCGTTGTGACAGATGTCTGCAAAGTTTTTGGCAAGAAATGGGGTTCCATTTGGTGTGATGCATTTCAAGGTTAAGCTCTTCTGTGTCAAGTAGATGTGGCATGTTTTTGGCTCAGGGCTGAACCTTGGGGTTTGGGATTTATGTAATTGTGGAGGCGTTAAGTCAAGATGCGATTGCACCATGGTTTAGCCAGTGACATTTGCTGGAATCCTTTACACACATGCTGAAGCCATAGAAGCAATCCCCAGAACACCAGGAAAGGATTCCAAAAAAAGCAAGAAAACAGGTCATTAAAGTCCATGTGCGTGTTTATACATGTATCTTCTACATGCACATTTCCCATACATGATTAATCTTACTCTTGGATGTGTTGAGTACATGAAGTCACCACAGAGGGATTTGGTGTGTACAGTGACTTGATTGGGAGACCATAACCCCGTCATCCTGATGGAACTAAATGAGACTGGGAGGGACAGAGCTCCCATAAAAGGGGGTGCAGAGCTGGGCAGGGACTGGATGCAAGGAAGGAGGCCACCCCACGAATACCCACATTGTCCCTGACATTAAAAGACATGAAAGGGGGAAATGATGAATGGTTAGATAGGTAGTCAAAGATGCAGCCTCTGCCTTTTTAGAGGAGGAGTCTTTGTCATCGAGGAGCACACTCTAGGGATTGAACTGGATCTAAAAAATGTCACTGGTGCATGGGTGATGTCTCCTCAAGGGAGGACTCCTACACTGACCCTTCCCAGCCGTACACGTTCCATTGTAAATTGGAAGCTCGTGTGTGTGTGAAGCCTGGGTGGTGTGGGGCATCGGAGGGCTGCTCTACCACACTGACCTTAACTGCCAGCTTCTCATGAAACTTATAGTCCTGGAGGGTTTTTTTTTAAATTCCTTTTTTCTTTTTGGGACT
This sequence comes from Xerus rutilus, assembly GCA_028644305.1. Taxonomy (NCBI): domain Eukaryota; kingdom Metazoa; phylum Chordata; class Mammalia; order Rodentia; family Sciuridae; genus Xerus; species Xerus rutilus. Next base: position 7,410,918 of record CM053409.1, read on the forward strand.
CATTTGCAAATGAGCAAGAGCACCTACCACAGGGAGCTGGAGAAGAGGTGACTGAGAAAGAGGCAGAGACATGGCCTCCAGCCTGCAGTGATGGACCCTGTATGCACATTAGACCCCATGAGGTCCTGAGGTCGAGCATCCTGCTGAGTGTTTAAACAACATAAACCCACACAGGTTAGGCATAGCAAGTAGAGGTGAGCGATCCTCTACCTACCCGCCATCCTCCTCTCTCCTTCTGGGAAACTTCCCCTCTATTTGTCAGCCAAGATCCTTTGGCCGACCCGCCTTCTGCTCTGGGAGAGGACACTGAGTCATTTGGCAAATTCTCTGGTGGCAGCGATTGCTTCAGGCCTGGAGAGGAAGTGTGAGAGGGAATTCCTGGTCCTGGGTGGGATGATGGGAGCAAGGGGCCCCTCCTGAGAGACTTGCTGCAGGCTGTTAGGGCTAAGGCTGGTGTCCTCCTTCCCACCTGGGGAGAGGCTGTCAGCTGGAAGGTCCTGAGGAGGGCGAGTAGGACTTCCAACTTGGCCATGCTTGAAACCAAGGCTAGTATAGACAGGCATTTTCAGTGACACAAGCTTGTTTGGTGCTTTGTTTTGCTAAGTCATTCTGAATGAGGTCTGCTACTGTAAAGTAATATGAGGATATTACAACATAAATTTTAGAAGCAGGAAGAAATTAAAAGGAAGTATATCCGTGGGTGGTAATTAGCTCTCCATAAAGATGAAAGATTGGGAACTGAAATCATAGAGAAAATAGGTGACTTAAAGAGATGAAGACTTACAGATTAAAAATATAAGAGTAAAAGAACAATTCTGCGTGAAAGACTGAAGTCCATAATTCATAAGTTTAGAATAAAAATGCAAAAGGAAATAAGGGTAAAGTAAAGGAATTGAAAACAAGAAAAAACTGAAGCTTAAGAGTAAAAGTTACAGAGAAATATCTGAAAGAAAATGAAAACAAAAATCTTATTACAGGGGAGAAAGGGAAAAACCACCCACAGTTCTAATTAAATCAGTGGGAATCCACACCAAGTTCAAGGTCATGGTTAAAAAATTCCACTAATGGGGTGTCATTCCGTGGGTCAGAGGGAAGAAGGCAGAGAGGCTTTGACCTGAGCAGTGACCTGTAAATGTGCAGGGCGTTTGCTGGACTCAGGGAGAGGAAACCAGCCTTATCGCCCTTGGGCTGCGTAGACGTGGTGCCACTCACCCCACCCGCAGCTTCTGCAGTTCCTCATGGACTGGCCTGAAAACTTGGCACTTTATGCACAGAGCTAATAGAGCATTGTTACAGCCAGTCAGACAGTTGGCAGGAAAACAGGGAGTCACTGGATATGTTTTTTTTGAGCGATTTCCTTTTAAAGAAGAAATATGTGGAGAAGATACAGCAAAAAAGGGGAAAAAATCCCAGTTATAATTGTCAAGCTTCAATAAAACTATTTAGGATTCCATTGATGTTTTGTGGGTATGGGGTGGTTGATTTTAGCTTGTGTTAAACAATCATTCTGTTCTCAAAATACTAGAACAAAAAAGAGATCGCATTTTCAATAGAAATGAGAGCTTTTTATAGTATTTTTACATAGTCAATATTTTTTCTTTTTGAGATTCAAATATAAAAAGAACTTAGTTTAAACTGAAGAACAATATTGAAAAAAACATGTTGGTATAGATGAGCTTCTAACCTCTTAGCAAGGTTAGAAATTGTGTAAAGTCTATTCTTGTGCTATTGAAAACTCGGGAGACAAAATCGAACTCCATGTTCAGATGTCAGAATAATGGGTGATACGGAATTTCATCACTTATTTATTTTACAGTGTTCAAAAATAGGTTTTATTTGAAAAAGAAAACGGATACTTTTCCCTCTCCTTGTGCATACTACAGAATTAATCCTATTGTGTTCCAGGTCAATTTTTTTTCCTTGCTGGAAATGTCTCCCGGAAGATTTTTACTAGTTTCAATTATTTTTTGAAACCCATTCAGAATATCTGTAATGATTAATTTTATGTGCCAAATTGGAAAGATCATAGTATACAGATGTTTGGCTAAATACATCTGGGTGTTACTGTGGAGGTGTTTTTAGATGAGATTAACATTTGAATTAGTAGACTGAGAAAAGCACCTTATTCTCTACAATGTGGGTGGACCTCATCCAATCAATTGAAGATCTTAAAAAAGACTGACATATCCTAAACAAGAGGGAATTTTCCTCTCATATTGTCCCCAGAGTTGACCTGTCACATTAATTCTTCCCAGGATCTCCAGACTGTTGGCCTATCCTGCAGATTTTGGACTTGCCAGACTCCACAATTGTGTTAGACTAATTTCTTAAAATAAATCTTTCCATGTATTTACATACACATCCTGTTCCTTTTTCTCTGGAGAACTCTGATTATTAATGCAATATCCAAATTTTTTCAGTGGCAGAGAATTGAAGGGGATTCGTTTCATTTGATTTTGCACTCAAAACACAAAAATCAATTTTGATCAAAAGAGTACAATATCCAAGTGCTATTTACAGCAACCCAGGAGCACAAATAGCTTACACCTTTCCCTTCATGAAGAAATTCCTCTGGAATACACTAGATAGACATTTGAAGATCATGACTTCCCCATAGGTTGCTGATGTTTAGAATTCAAAACAAGGAAACAAAGTCACTTCTACTATTCCCAACCCAGCTGCCCCCTGTGCCCTACCAAGAACTTCAAGTGGAAGCAAAACCTAATGTTTTCTATTTTCATTGTCTCACTTATTAATGTCTTGCACCTAATGTTCTGATGATTCCAGTCCTTTGTTTAACAACAAAGCCATTATTTTAAAAAAAATTTCCTGTTATATATTATTTTTTATATTTCTGACATTAAATGAATTGTATAGCCAGGTGTGATGGCTCATGTGTGAGGCTCAGGAGGCTGAGGCAGAGGATCACGAGTTCAAATCCAATCTTAGAAATCTGATGAGGCCCTAAGCAGCTCAGTGGTTAAGCGCCCCTGGGTTCAATGCCTGGTTCAAAAAAGAAAAAATTGTATAGATTTTGTCCTATATAAAGTCTTTTGAGTCATTATATTTAAGACACTTAAGGCTCTCTAGTACAGTCCCTTTGTCCTAGAGGAAGTGAATTAAAAATAAATACTTGTTGGATTAATTAAAGACCAAATAAGCTTTATTTTTCATTGTCTGAGCGAAGGTCAAATGGTCTGCTCTTAGGTTTCTTATTAATACTTACCAAGAGCAAGCTTGGTCACTTTGGGATAATCAATTTTGGAAACAAACCAATTATTTTAATACTATTAACACTACTGAGCCATTAAAGCTAGAATCACAAAGAACAATACAAAACTGATACATGTCTCATTCCAGAACTTGTGGGAATGGACTCCCACAGGTAGGGAGGCGCAGCATTTCAACCCCAGGCTGCCTGAAGGCTGGAGAATCAGGGCAGCTAGCAATGTAACTCCATCTGAGTCCCAAAGCTTGGGGATGGGGTGGGGGTGATGGTGTAAGACCCAGTCTGTGTCCAAAGCCTGAAAACCAGGAGCACCGACTAAAGGCAGGAGAAGATGGAGCTCAGCAATGGAGGGAAATTCACCCTTTCTCTTTTTGTTCTGTTCAGACCTCAGTGGGTTAGATGAGGCCCATCCACATAGCAGGCTTTGCACACTGTGAATACTGTTTTCTCAGCACTCTGAGCACCCCTAGCCCAGGCAAGGTGACACATCGAATCAGCTGCCTCACAGGCCTATCCTAGGAGTCCTGCCACCAAGTCTTGTATTTGACATTGTGTTTTCATTTTGTTCACACTGCTGCAACTCTTGGCCTCAGTGTTGAGCAGCCTAGGCCTACAATAGACCTGGTCGTGAGCCTCCATCTAGACTGTTCTGTTTCTGGAGGACCCTAATATGCTCATATTTAGGAAAAGCTTTGACTAATGATATATAATACACAATTATATATTATAGAGTGCATAATGTGGATACACATTCACATACAGATATAAAAATATGGATAGAAACAAGAGGCATGTTCAGAGCAGGGTAAGGAGGCAGGAAGGAGGACTGGGAAGATTGCACAGGGACTTGGCCTGTGTCTGTGTGTTCTTTCACCTCCACCTAAGGGAGGCTGGGATGGAGGTCTGGCAGGAGCGGCCCTGGTAGAGGCTGAGAGTGGCAGGAGGCGGAGGTGCCGCTCCAGTCTTGCTTGGCAGTGTCTTTGCGTTTCCCAGCCAGGCCAGACCGTGGGGAGGGGCGAAGCATCTTGGCACCTTCTTTTCCACCGTCGGGGCTGGCGCAACTCAGTGCCAGCACATTCATGGGTCACCACTTGCGGTTCTCAACCCAGTTCCACAGGCCTTGTAACTAGGGGCCGTTGCCCCCAGGTTTGGGCTGCTCATGGCCAGTCGTGGTAGACGTGGCTGCAAGCTTCCATCACTGCTAGAGGCCTTTGCTTTTATTTGAGCACCTGGTGACTCAAGCTAGGCTGGATGCTGCTCTCGGGGCAAATCAACACTCGCATCGTGGTGGTTTAACCCAAGGAAGATAGACGTGCTTTATAAAAACCTCCCAGAAAAAACCACAATCTCGGATTCAGCATCCCTGGCCAGTCCACTGTAGTGCCTGGCCTTTCAGAGCCGGCTGGCATTTGCTTGATGACTCCACTTGGGGATTTTAGTTGCCCACGGTGACAGGAACAAGGAAAGGCATGTCTACACATCTTGCTAGAAGTGGAAGCTGGTTTCTTTTCTATATTGGTAAATTGTGTGTCTATTTGTTCCCGAGTTTTTATTTCACTTTTTATCTTTACAAGGATCCCATGCCAGCAGTACTCTTGATGGAATTTCCTTTTACATTCTTGTGGTATTGCTGGGAGTTCCCCTGTTCCCTTCCTCAGTGTGATGGCTATGTGCGCACACCCTGGCCTCATCATCAGTCCCCTGCAAATGGGGATGGGGCATTTCCTGGCTCTTGCCATTGTGAGTGACGCTGATGTCTTGTGTGTGTCCTGTGATGCACGGCCAAGAGCTCCTCTTGAGGTGCACCTGGAGAGAGACAGGCTCTGTCTTCCACCATGGTGGATATTGCAGGCTCTTTCCCACAGTGATTGTGGTGTCCCCACTGGGAGCCTATGGATCCTTCGTGAACCCTCTCCAGACTGTGGGCTAGGGTGGTGGTGGGATATTTCCTCCTGTTTCTCCTTTCTCAGTCATTGGAGTCACTGTTGTTGGGTGATCAATATCTGAAAACTGTCCTTCAGATGGAGTTGAGTGCTGCATGGGGACACTGGTCAATGCTTTTATGATAGAGGTTCTAAAGAACTTACTGCCTTAGCTGCCTTAGCAGTGCACACTCTGATGTCCTTGCGATGATAGCTGTCCAACAAGGCATTTCTAGGAGTATCTCCCAGTCATTGTTTAAGCGACTCTCAAATGCATCTTTTTTTTTTTTTTTTTTTTTTGCATCTGGCATGAGAGTTAAACTTTTTTTTTTGTATTGAGAATTGAACTCAGGGGTGCTTAACCACCAAGTCACATCCTCAGTTACCTTTTATTTAAAAAAATATTTAGAGACAGGGTCTCACTGAGTTGCTAAGTGCCTCTCCAAGTTGGTGAGGCTGGCTTTGAATTCGCGACCCTCTTGCCTCAGCCTCCTGAGCTGCTGGAATTACAGGTGTGCACCACTATGACCAGCTTGGTTGCTTTCTTTCTAAATTATTATGTTGGTGAATTAATTCACTAATTTTGTGGCCTTTTTTCCCCCCCATCTAGTATTTATGGTTAAGGCCATAAATTTCCCTCAGATCCCCATTTTTTGCTGCACATTTTGATATGTGGTTTTAAACATTGTAAGCCACTTTTAGATATTTCAACATTTTTACTCCATTTTTAACTTGTGAGCCATTTTTTTTCCAAATAAGTGGGAATTAAAAATTATTATTTTTGGTACTGGGGATTGAACTCAGGGAGTTCTTGCCATTTAGCTATTCTCAGCCCTTCTAATTTTAAGACAATCTCGTTAAGTTGCAGAGGCTATTCTTGAACTTGTGATTCTCCTGCCTCAGCCCCCGGAGGTGCTGTGATTACAGGTGTGCTCTACTGTGCCTGGCTTCAGTATTTTATGTCTAACTTACCTGTATGCTTATTTTGGTAAAAATGTTGATACTTTCTTTAGAATATAACCCATAACCCATAATAAGTCTTTATAGTTATATGAACTTGTGAAAAACATGTTATTTTAAGCAGAATTTCATATATATGCATTACAATAATTTTAAAAATTGCATTGGGTGGATTTTGCATATCTTGTCTGTGTTTTTTCCCATTTGAATTGTGTATTTGAATAGTTGAGAGCTGTGCTGAGATCTCTCACAAATGCTGGTTTTATTACTCTGCCTTTGCAGTTCCAATAGTTTTCTTCATATAACTTAAGTTGATTTTATTAGGTAAGGCCATATTTAAGCTTTATTTTCTTAGAGAACTGAATTAGGCAGTGAATTGAATTATCTTTCCCTAATACTACATTTTACTTTAATGTATGTTTTACATGTTATTGGCATGGCTACAACAACTTTCACTTTGTTGTGTTTGCTTGATAATTTTATTTTCTATTTTTTTATTTTCTACTTTTAACCTTTGTATTTTCTTATGTTTTAGGTCTTTCATAAAAGAGCATAGTCTGGATCTTTGTAAAATCCATACTGTGATTTTATCTTTAAAAGCTGCCTCCATGCTCCTCATTAATACATTTATTATTAAACATAATAATAAACGTTTAATTTTATTAATAAGGAGGAGCCTCCATGCTCCTCCTTATTAATAAGTTCGGCCCAGATTTAAACATCGCCACTTGTTATTTCTGCTTTGCCTCCTTTATTTCTACTTCTTTTTACCTACCTTACCTCCCTCCCCTCTTTAAACAGATGCTACATCTACTAAAAATGCTGTTCTGGGAGTTGTCAGGGTCACAGTGAGATGAGCACCCAGGATGTAAGTGCACTGTCTCTCCCTGTGGTGGTGGGGTCTTCACATGACGCTCAGGCCAGCCCAGCAGTGAGCTCAGTGACATGGTGAATGTGCTCTGGTGCAAGATGCTGCTCTAGTCAAGAGCTGGTGGAATCTGCGTCCAGCTTGATGACCCCAGGGCTTTGCACCCCTCCCTGTCCTTGTGAGAACTCAGCTCTCAACATCCTGGGGGCCTCTAAACTTTTTTAAAAAAAATTATTCTAATTAGTTATATACAATAGTAGAATGCATTTTGACAAGTCATACGTAAATGGAGTATAACTTATCATTCTTCTGGTTGTACATGATGTAGAATCACACCGGTTGTGTAATCACATATGCAATAGGGTAGTAATGTCCGATTCATTCTATCCTTCCTACCCCCATGTCCCTCCCCTCCCTCACTCCCCTCTGCCTAATCCAAAGTACCTCTATTCTTCCCTAGCCGACCCCCCACCATTGTGAATTAGCATCCACGTATTAGAGAAAACATTCTGCCCTTGGTTTTTTGGGAGTGGTTTATGTTGCTTAGCATGATAATCTCCGGCTCCATCCATTTACTGGCAAATACCATAATTTCATTCTTTGTTAAGGCTGAGTAATATTCTATTGTGTATGTATACCACATTTTCTTTATCCATTCATCTGTTGAAGGACACCTACATTAGTTCCATAGTTTAAATATTGTGAATTGAGCTGGTATAAAATTGATGTGGCTGCGTCATCTCACTCCAGTTAGAATGGCAATTGTTAAGAATACAACTATAAATGTTGGCAAGGATGTGGGGTAAAAGGTACAACTCATACAGTGCTGGTGGGACTGCAAATTGGCGCAACCATTAGGGAAAGAAGTATGGAGATTCCTCAGAATTTGGAATAAATTCTGGAATAGAACGACCATTTGACCCAGCTATCCCACTCCTTGGTTTATACTCAAAGGACTCAAAATTAGCCTCTAAACTTTTAACTTGGGGTTATTGTGAATATGTCAGTTCTTGAGGAGAGAAGGAACTTGCACCTAAGTTACCTCTTTTACTTTGTAATAGTTTTCTTTCTTCTCCCTCTAGGATGGCAACCAACTAAACCAGGGTGTGTGACCTCTTATTCATAGATTACTGGCAACATCATTGTATTCATTTTTTCCCTTAAGAATTTTATCCTCGCTGGGCGCATTGGTGTACATCGGTAATCCTAGTGGCCTGTGAGGCTGAGGCAGGAGGATCATGAGTTCAAAGCCAGCCTCAGCATTTAGTGAGACCCTAACCAATTCAGTGAGACCCTGTTTCTAAATATTTTTTAAAAAGGCTGGGAATGTGGCTCAGTAGTTTAATCTCTGATACATACATACATTAAAAAAAATTTTATCCTCAAAGTTATGCTCCATATATGTATAATATATCAAAATACACTTTACTATCATGTACATCTAAAAAGAACAAATTAAGGGGAAAAATAAGAATTTTATCCTCAGTGTTTTCTACCTGGGACCTCGCATGGAAAACGGTCTGAGGCCTTATATTCCTGAGCATGTATTTATCAACCTGTCCAATTTGATATTTAGGCTGGATATAAAATTCTAAATCCTAATTTCTTTTCCTTCAATACTTCAGAAAATATTTTCATATAGTCTTCTCATAGACAGCTTTGCTTTTAAATAATTGAGTTCTTATTCTTTTGCTGTGACACTTTCTTTGGGTTGGCTTTTAGAATTTTCTTTTCATCTTTGTCTTTTAAACTAAAATTTACTCTTAAGTTTTAGCTTAATGGAGTGTGAATTTTTCTCTTTTCTTGGTACCGAGATTTGAACTCAGGGGTACTCGACCACTGAGCCACATCCCCAGCCCTATTTTGTGTTTTATGTAGAGACAGGGTCTCACTGAGTTGCTTAGCGCCTCGCCGTTGCTGAGGCTGGCTTTGAACTCGTGATTCTCCTGCCTCAGTCTCCCTAAGTGCTGGGATTACAGGCATGTGCCAACACACCCAGCTTTTTCTTTTCTTTAGGCCTCTAAGCTTCTTTCGTTCTTGGGCCTTTTTTAAAAAAAATCTATGATACTTTATAGTGTTTCTTCAAATACTTGCTCTGATTTTATTTTCCTCTTTCTGTGGTTCTGACCATTGCATCTTGGCCCCTTGGCTCTGATTCTTATACCTACTGGCCTTTTTTCTCATGTCTCTTTCCTTCTTTACTCCTTCCCATGATGTTCTCTTAAGAAGGTGTCCTATCTCGGTGATCTTTATTTTAACTATTGTAACCTGACCATAAAATAACTTTATATTCTATCATATTGATACATTCATTCTTTTTAAAAATGTGTTCATTAAACTGATTTAAAATTATTGGTTTAAATATTTTTGCTTCTAATAGCATCTGAATCTAGATGATTGTGTTCTTCACATAGCTCATCCTTTGATTTTATGGGGCTTGTTTATTTTGGGGGGAGTTTCGACTCAGGCAGTGACAAGGGGGAGGCCACACCCTGTCTCTGTGCCTACAGTGAGTGACGGGAGGGTGGGTGCATGCAGGAGTCCTAGAAAGCAGAGGCCTGGAAGGGAAAAAGTGGAGTCCATCGCTCCTCACTCTAAAAAAAAAAAAAACAACTCAGGGAAGCACTTTGCTATTTGCTCCTCAGGAAAGAGCAGCTTTAGTTTGGAATCTTCCTTCAGTGCAGCAAATTCCCCAAATATGACCTCATTTCACATCCAGTCTCATGGTAGCTTCTATGGCTGAGCTGACTTTATTTTTTGAGATCACTTGGATTAGAGGTCTGTGGCTCTAGGTGTGGGTTGGGTACCACTTGTCCCAACAGCATCTTTTCTGTTTTATCTTTTCTATATTCCACTGGGCTGCGTCTCAGGCTGAATAAAGCCACACATTTCCTCCCATAGCTTTTAAAGCAACCCTCTGAATTTATCTCATATATATATTTTTTAAATATTATTTTTTAGTTGTAGATGGACACAATATCTTTATTTTTTTGTGGTGCTGATTGAACCCAGTGCCTCACGCATGCGAGGCAAGCGCTCTACCACTGAGCCACAACCCCAGCCCCTCATATAATTTTTTACTTCAAAAAAATTTTATTATTAGTGCACTATAGTTGTACATAATACTGGGGTTCAAATTAACACACATATAAATGCCTATAACATAATCTTGGGATTTCTTGCATCTTTCTTGGTGTGTTTGGCTGATCTTTGGAATGAGAGTTCAAAGTAGTGCCTGGTCACCTTCCTGGTAGGATCTGGAAGTGGGCCCACCCACCACTGGCTACTATTTTAAGATCTTTTTATTTTTCCAGTGAAAATTGGCATGTAGTTTTGTCTGATAATTTTATTTTTACAAAAGGTGTTTTGTATATTAAATATTAGGGTAAAACTTAAAATACTGTACCCAAGCTCTTAGTCTGTGTTCCCTTTCCAGTCACATCTTGATGATATTAAGTATCTTCCACCTTTTGAGTGCACTTCTCTTGGTTTGCTCTTTCTCTATTTTTTAATGGTTCTATCTTGTTTATTTTTAATATTGCATAATATTATAAAATTGTATGCTCAGTTGTCCCCAACCTGTGCTCTTCTAGAATGTTCAGTTTACTTTTACTCTTCATTACTGAAGATAAATATAGCATCTTTATAAATACATCTTTTAAAATTTATTGGTTTAGATTTATTCCTAAGAATGAGGTTCCGAAGTCCGTGGATGTAAGCACTTTATGGCTCTTGATAAGTCTTGCCAAATTGCCCTTCAAAGAATGATACTGCTCTTAGAATGGTTTTCTACACACTTATTCTGATATATACTTAATTGCATATGCACAAACTTCTTATACATCACTTAAGACAAATCCTTTCTGTCTTTTTACACTACTCTGATTACATTTTTTAAGGATACATTAAATTAAAATGGTGATAGACCATCTCATTTTTTTAAAACCACTATTACTTCCAAATAGCCCTGTAAAATCCTCTTAATTCTAATTCTAATTTAAGTAATTAGGAATATAAATATAAATTAAGACAATGGGTGACATTTACTCCCTCTGATTTTAACAATATAGAGAGCACGTCTTTGTCATATATTAGGTCTTATGTGTCCCACTATCATGCAAAATATTTTTTGAAGTCAGTGTTAACTTCTGTAATTCTCCAAAAGTCTGGCTCTTCCCCTCTTTTGGAACTATATAAATCCCAGGGTTTTGCATCATGCAAGAGAATGAGGATAGGACAGATATGACTTCTTACCAACCTCAATACCTGGTGCTCAAACTAGGCTTAATTTGATTAAGGAAAACACAAACATGCAACTTTTTTTTTTTTTTTTTTTTTTTACAGATTAAGGCCACACAGCACTTCCGACCTACTATTTAAACATAGCTTTGAATGTGGTACCTTTTTTTTTAAAATATTTATTTTTTAGTTGTAGGTGGACAGAATATTTTTTTATGTGATGCTGAGGATCGAACCCAGTGCCTCCCGCGTGCTAGGTGAGCACGCTACCACTGCGCCATAACCCCAGCCCCATGTGGTACCTTTTTATAGTGCAGTATGGTTTATAATAATCTTGGTGGAATCATGGTTAATATGTTTCAAGCATTGCTTTTGATATTAAACATGTGATCCTTAGATCCATTTTTGTTACATGAAAAGCAATCTCAAATTCTGATGGGTCAAGAATAAAAAACTTTTGCGCTCTCCCTCAGGGGTGCATGGGTTATCTGTGGCTCAGCTGGCTCCAGGAACGGTTGACCTTGGCTCCAGGCTGTGGGTTGGGTTTCCATCTGCTTTACCTGTGCCGGTCACCAGCAGGGACATGGGCTTCCTATGGAAGACCTAAAACAAGCAGTCTGGCCAAACCACTCAAGGATGTGTGAAATATCTCCTAATGTTGCATTGGCCCAAGCTCCACAGCAAGTGGGCTGGGTTATGCATTCCTCCCATGGTAGAGGATACTGTGAAGTCACACGGGAAGGACTATGAATGCATCACTCTGTTAAGGACTGAGTGAAGGACTGAGGACTGTAACCCCACAATCAATCCTCAAAACATTTCTGCAGATTATCTTGTGTGAACTCACTGTGATCCCATCTCAAACATTCTATTAAAGATGCAGGTAGGACTACATTGTAGGTGAGAAGGCTAGGAAGAACATTTTCCAGAATCTCTTGCCAGCAAAATTCTGGGTCAGATTCTGTTAATGAGAAACACTTACCATAGATATGGAGAGTAGAGAATTAGGAGAGGGCCTTATTTTCTTCCAGCAGGTGAAATCCTGTGAGCTTCATGAATTAATCCCACCTCTCTTGCGTCTCTTTTGGATTTGGCAACTTCTCCTGACATTTTTCTTTTAGTTTAGGTTCCACAGAAAATAGAACCCAAGACAAGGCTGTGCATGCAAAGAAAGCATATTTAGAAGGAGCTCTGTGGAGCATGTGGTCCTCTAGGGTCCTCAACTTCACCCCTGAGAACTTTTGCTCACTGTAAAAGTCTTCCAGCTCCTGGTCTTCGTGAGGTGGAAGAACAGAGGCATCTTTATTGTTTTGAATAAAAAGCTAGACCAGTGATAAAGGACAGAGATGACTGGGAAGAGCTCTGTTGGTTTTGTTTTCTCCCACACAAAATGCAAAAGCTGAGATTTGGCAGGTTACTTGCCAGATCAAAATGCATGAGACCTAGCATGATTTTACAGCATTCTCCCCGCCATTTGCGTTGCTGCCTCTGTAACAATTGCATGGAGTGGGTACTTTTTGTCTAGACCTAGTGACTCGATTCTGCATTATCGGACTCACAGCAAATCCCTGCCAGCCTGGCGTAAATCGAGAACTTGGCCATTTCCTGGAGAAGTGAGTTCCCTGCGAGCCGGGCTGACACGCACTGGCTTGGTGGAACTGGCTACTCCTCACATTCTGGACTTGGCTGCTTCATGCAGGCGTTGCTATCTCGGGAAGCCCTCCACTGCAGCCTGCCAGGATCATACCACTCTCCTCCTCACTATTTCGCAGATGTGTTAGGCTTTGGGGAATAAAAAAGAATCTCATGTGACAATAGCTGTTTTCCAAAAGTTTGGATGTAATCCTACAAGGAACTGTTCACCAAATTGGCAAATCAAACTTTGGGAGCAATTGAAAGAGAAAAGAATTTGCATGAACTGGACCCTTTTGGAAAAGCCCTCCAGCCAGGTCTGAGCAGTGCTCTAAAGAATGAGTCGACTTTAAATCAGGGAGCTGTGTCGATCAGTGTCTCTGAGGATACAATCTCCCTGAAGCCTGCTACTTTCAAGCAAATGCCATTTTAAAGTGTGATCTTATTCCTGATGGCAAATGAATTGTCCAGTAGGTTAACTAAAGTTTGTAGTTTCAATTGTACCTACGGAGCCATGCACCTCTTTTCTGCTGCTTCTAGGAAGAACTGAAACTATTGCTTTCCCTTGGGCTATGGTGGTACTTCCATAGCGTGGCATGAAGGGCTTCAGACCTTTGTGTATACTTGTCCTTTGTGAGTCTATATTTTTGGCAACCTCTCGCTTGTGATTGACTTCTGGTCACTTCTGGAAGCCATTGTACTTGGATCTCAGACCAGGGTTCAAATCCTAATGCTGCCATTAGCAGGAAACCACGAGTAATCTCCTTAGATTAGCTGAGTCTGGATTTTCTCCTCTGGGAATGGTGGTTAACTATACCTGTTTGATATCATCACTGAGAGATGGAATGCAATCAGGATGTAACACACTTGGTGTGGAGCTCCAGAAATGTCGCTTCTCTAAAAGCTTGAAAATTCAATTTCAGTGTTATGAAAAAAGTAAGGTATTTATGTATCCTTAATAAAAAGCATAAGGAAAAAATCTTTAGATTTAAGTTGAGGAATTTGAAAGTGGAATTAGTTTTATTTCCAAAATGAGCTGTTGTTTCCAGTGACTATTTTATTCACTTTATATGGAAACAAGTCATATAGGAGAGATGGACTGGATATGAAGGCATCTGAGGAAATGCAGCTAATTAAACACATAAGTTGGTACAGACTGTGTACCCAACATATTTTGGCACATAAAATATTTACTCTGATAGACTGAAGCTGTTATTCTGAACTAGGTCTGAGTTGTTATTGAGACTGAGTGTTTTTAATCTAGCAAACGATAATGACTTCATCGCTTCTGACTTCGTGTGTCTGGTTTCAGCCTGGAATGAGGTTTTATGGCTATACTTTCAGCTTTGGGGAAGAGTGCTTGACAGACTATCACTGCTAAGCTCCTGTCTTTGAAAAGAACATTAAGTACTTGTTAATTTATATTTACAACTTTAAATCCATGCTAACCATAAGCAAGCCTCCTCATTATTAATTTTCCTCATATTTCTAGTTAAGGGAAAGCCACCAACTTGAACGGCACAAAAGTAGATCAGTTTCAAGTTTCTTTCCAAAGTGCTTTTAATGTTTTGGTATCTGTGTGTCCCAGTTTCCTGATGCATTTGAATTTGGTGGGGGGAACATAGTTTGGGTCACGTCCTAAGCAGGCGTAGTTTGAAGGAAAAAAAAAATGCAAACTAACCCTGTGCTTTAAGAAAGCACTGTTTGGGTTTATTTCAGTTTCAGGTCTTAACTAATGCACTGAAATCTAGTTCTTGGTCCCAGACCTGATTAGATTTTTAGAACGTGCAGATTTTACTTGTGTTGAACTTCCGTTCACTTCACTAGGTCTCTGTGTGGCTTTTAGAGATGCTGAGCTTTAGATTTGAGAGGATAGCTGAGACTTTGCTCATCTTCTCTGTAGTTCAAGATCCTAGATTATTTCCCAGAGTCTAGGCTTCAGGTGATGTAGCCCTCGTGGTTCAGCACGGATTCTAGTTTGGGGAGTCTGGCTGTGATCTGTGGTGCTGAGACTCTGCATTGCCAATAGGCTCCCAGGAGATGCTCAGTCTGTTGGAATGGGGAGAAAGAGTGGTGCACACATCTTAAAATTTGCGTGGTTTTGCGTTTTCGTTTTACCACATCTTTGCGCGGTGTCACCTTGAATTACTCAGTGCCTCCTTTCAGGCATCTGTCAAAATGGAGTGATCAGAATAGCATTTAGATCTTAGGGTTCAGAGTAATCCATTTGATCTGTGTGGAGTATGTAACACAATAGCAAAGTAAAAACTCTTAAAAAGTGTTAGTATATATTTTATCTGATGGCTTCTGGAAAATAGGCAGGGGAGAGAAGTAGTCCTAATATTTGTTGTTTTTGTTCCAGAAACATTTCAGTGCACCTGGAGACACACAGCTCCAGCTTGCCTGGGATGTCTTGGCCTGGCACTATAAGTCTTGCATTCCAGGAAACCCCTCCCTTTTGAGCAAACTGGGGAAAATTGGTCACCCATATAGTTTATCTGCTTATTTTCAGTTTTCACAAGAATCTCTGGACATAGATCCCATTACCTGCATGCCTAGTGAATGGTGAACCTGTATTCAAACCGGCCTCACAGTGGCCTAAACGCTTGCCCTCTATTACATCTGTTGAATATTTAATTGTTGGTTGGGCATTGTTTCCTTCCTTCCTTTCCTCCTCTCCTTCCTTCCATTCAGTGCTGGAGATTGAACCCAGGGGTGCTCTACCACTGAGCTACATCCTCAGCCCTTTTTATTTTTTCTTTTGAGACACACCTCACTAAGTTGCTTAGGGTCTAATTGTTGAGGCTGGCATTGCACTTATGATCCTCTTGCCTCAGTCTCTGGAGTCTCTGGATTATAGGACTGAGCCATCATGCCTGGGTTTGTTCCTTTAATCTCTTGAGTGTTCGTTTCAGTTTCGGCTATGGTATAGCTCACCGGTAGATCATGTACTTAGCATGTGCAAGACTCAAGTTTCAATCCCTAGTGCATGCGCGCACACACACACAGATTATATTGAAAACACTTGGTTTTGAATAAGATAAAGAAATAAAAGATCTTTTACCTCCATAAAGTTATTTTATAGAAAATAAATACATAAATAGGGAATATACTAGATAATCCAAAATCAGGAGGCTGCCTTGGTCCAAAGTGTGAGGAAAGATAACTCATCTCAAAGACTTGCTCTGTGCAGGCTGAAGGGAAGGGACAGCTGGGTTACCATGGGGCTTAGAGGCAAAGCATCTAGATAATTCTGGGGCAGAGTGGAGGTTTGGGGAGTGGGCTAGGGAAAATTGGATTTTATCACTTTTTTCCTCCTGGTTCTTTTCCCCCCCTTGTATTCTGCCCAAATGACTGTACACATGCTTCTTAGCTTTTCTTCCTTCCTCTGACTTTGTAAAAGATTGATTGGGATAGACAAAACAGATCCTTTGAGGTCGGCAGCACATCTGGGTGTCCTCGGGTCATCCCATCACCTGTCTCCAGGGCAGCCTAGGAGTCGCGTCAGTTGGAGCTGTTCCTTTCCTCTTCTGGAAACAAGTGCTGCATGCTCCAAAATCACTTTGCCAATGTTTTGCACAGAATTTCCCCAGTTTTATTATTAGAAAGCTACTGTTCACTGCAGAGGAATTCTTACGATGGCTTCCAGTTTTTCAGTGGATGTAGCCATAGTGAATTCAGGCCTGGGCAGAAGTCACATTTTTTTAATGTTCTAAAAATAGACTTGGGTATGACATTTAAGATAAAGTGAAAGCATTAAAAATTCAATGCAGAATGAGTTTGACAAATTATACTATGTGCATATCTAAATATATCATACTGTATTCCACCTTTATGTATATCTACAGAGCACCAGTTGAAAAACAATAAAAAAATAAAAGACCAGGAGAGCAGAGGAAGAGGAATGGGGGAGGATGGAGGGGAGGGCAAGAGCAGGCACCAGGGACTGAGAAAAAGTTCAATAATGCATAATGCATAACATATAAATATGAATAAATAAAATTAATTAATGCTTATTATCTTAAAATTTATAGAATCACTAAAATTTCAAAGCAGAGACCCTTTATTAAATTATTTCACCACATTTTCAGATTATTTAAATATGCAATGGATTTGAAATATTGTTCAAACACCTGGTTTTGGTATAGAAGACAGGAATTAAAAGGAAATGTTATCCCCAGTCTATCTGCTATTTAATTTGTCTATACTTTGAAGATAAAACCTAGGAGTCAATTATTTTTGTCAATAAGCCTCACAGTTTAATAGAGATCACAAAAATTCTTGGAAAAACAAACACTGAGAAATAGAAGGAAATTTTGGAATTATTCTGTGATTCTCAAATTGTGGTTCTTGGGCCAGCAGCAGCAGCATGACCCGAGAACTTGTTAAATGTGGAGATTTGGGGGCCTTTATACCTTTTATATCAGATGCTCTGGGGCAGGGGCCGGCAATTTGTGCTTTAATAACCTTCCTGGGTGAATCCAGTGCAAACCCAAAGGTGAGAATCCCTGGTTTAGGTCATCTGGAAGAGTATCTAATAGGTCATTGTGATGTACCTTTAGCATGACTTGAGAATTAGATGACCAATTGATGATGGACAGGTTAGGTAACCACTCTCTCAGCTTTCTAGAGAGGTGATCACCATGGGGCAGTTCAGAATAATGAAAAAGAATTTGAACTTGGAAGTGTGAAAATCTAGTTTTTAATTTGCAACTTTGGATAGGCAAATCACTAAAGCACTTGGAGCTATGGTTCTAACACATCAAATGTGAATACTAGTAATCTTCTCTTAAGTCACACTGACTTGTGATCAAATGCGGGCATGCATATAAGGGTAATTTCTAAATATTCTAGTACTATGCAAATGTTACTTTTTATATGCTTGTTACTGCCAGTATGATTGCATATTTCAAAATTTACCCTTCTCATCTCCCCATTCTTTACCCCATTCAAATTTAATTACATCTTGAAATTTAAGTTTTGAAAAACAGATTTTTAAAAAATACTGGAGTTTTTAAATAAGAAAAGAAACCAGAGTTCTTGCAAATTATTTTACTGATGAAATGATACATATGGATTTTTTTCTTTGTTTCATGAATAGTCTTTTACATGCCTTTAAATCCACAATGTGAAATGAATCAGTAGCACACTTCAGGGATACTATGGCAATAATAATGCATTTGGAACATTAAGTGTCAAATTTTCCTCACATATTTCAAAAATTGTTTTACATTTTTTCTGGTTTAACCTCTCTTGACACCAGTGAACTTAAGGCTTGTAATTGAAGGATAAGTGAGTAGAAAAGCAGCTCAAGTGATAATATATCCATTTCAATTCCTATTTTCTGGACGGAGACCTTTTATGCTAAGTTCATGTGAGAGCAAATTTTTATGACAAAATTATAACCCTCAGCTAGACATTACTCAGGCGGGCTGAGATCTGTCCTGGTATAATGGATTTTGTGACAAGGAAATGCAGGAGAATCTCCCAAAAGCTTTGCCTAAGAAAATTCTGACAGTAGCCTATGTGCTGCCGAAATTTTCAAGATGCTATTATGACTCATTATAGAAAAATGGCTGGATATTTTAATCATGAGATACAATTGTGTTAAAAAGGAGAAAGACAAGTACAGGAGAATCTTTGATGTATTGCTTTGTATCTCTATTAGCCTCACTATGTAGAGAATGTTGCTTTTAATGTGGTTTTGTACAATAAAACCTTGCGCTTTGGAAGGGCTCATGTATTTGTTTCCCCTAACTTGAGTTATGCCCAGAAATTTCTGCATATTACCAGTTGGATGAAAAGCATCCTCTGCCACCAGATGTAATCTGAACTTTATATCCTCATAGATTCATTCTTTCCTAGGTGGAAGAACACTACTTTTTTTCCCATTTCAATGTGTTTATGTTTTGAGGTATCCATGTAAAGTCGCAGGACTGTACCATGCACAATTAAAAAATTACATCCTTTACGAGGATCCCAATTTCATAACAAGTTGGCAGGTTAATTATGTTCTAAAATTTGAAGATTTTTAATTTTCCTGCTTTTGATTACTGGAAATATTTTATATTTTCCATCCACCAAATGGAAGTTTTATATTATTTCTGAAGATCATTAAAAAGGGAAAGAAGAAATAATAAGCACAATAACACAAAGGAAGTCAATGAGAAACTTTCAGAAGACTGGAGTAGGAATTTTTACTTTTATGTGAAAACATGATTTCAAGTTGTTTGGTTTTGTGTTCAGTTGTGTTTGAACTTGTGGGCCTCAATAGCTCTCATGGTGTAAGAATCCGATGGACACCCCATGCAGAGAGAGGACATAGCCCCCGCACAGTGCACCACATCTCATCTGAGCACAGCCAGGTGTAGAATCACACGGGGAGCAGCAATTGCTCTGCTTGGTTTGGTACCACCCAATACTTTCTCAAGGAACCACCTGAGCCAGTTCCTTACAAGACCGTGTACTTTATCCCAAATACAAACAATATAGAATCAGTAGCTTAACTTGATAAGCATCTATTACCTCAAATTCTAACAAAAACCTAAGAGATGGGCCTGGCAGGCAAAGGTGACGGGCATTAGCTGGCTATTGTTCAGTGGTAGAATCAGGATTCTAATCTCAACCTCCTGGTTTTTGCTCCCATGATTTTGTATAACACCATAGCATCCTCCAAAGATTTCCACTCAGGGCACATCTGGAACTGTTTTCCCAAATTTTTCCTGGACTGTTGCATTAGTTAGGATTAGGTTTGATTGGGAACAACATTGATTCAAAGCAACAGGTTAATTAAGACCTTCCTTTCTTTTCCATTCCTTTCTTTTCCTTCTCCATTTTCTTCTCTTTCTCCTCCTCCTGTGCTGGGAATTGAACCCAAAACCTTGTTCACTTAGGGACACGCTCTACCACTAAGCTATACACCTAACCCTTGTCAAACTTAAGTCCTAGGTGGTCTAAGACTTGATTAAGCATCACTGCTTGGTGAAGTTCTATGGCTCCAGGCTTCTTCTAGCAGCTTCTTTGCTTTGATTCTCAAGATCACTTAGGGTCCAAAATGATGGACAAGCATTAGCCATCACAATTGTATTATGGCCCAAAGGAAAGAGAACAAGATGAGGGGCCAAAGTGCATGTTCCAGAGGTCTTGGAAGTCAGCACCCTAGAGTGTAACACATGATGCTTCTCAAAACTCATAGGCCAGAACAATCCATTGGCTGCCATTATTTGCAAGAAAGTTTTGAAGATAGAGATTTTATTTGGATGGCTGTGTGTCTAGTTCAAAATTGGGAGATCTCTTACAAGGGAGAATAGAGTGAAGAAGGAAAGGAAAAAGGGAAGGATGGATTTTAGAGGATGCCATGCAGTTCTGAAGGTCCAGGTGGTCAGGTATGGTTTCTTGACTCCATTGGTTCTTATAAGATGCTCAAATAAATGTGTTAAACCAAGATTACTTCTGCTGCTTTGTAATTCATGAAGTCAGGAAAATTTGACATTAATTTAATGTTATGGTATCACATTGTGGATTTTTAGGGCTAATGCATATTCTCCTTTAGGAAATATCTCATTTACATTTTCTATATTAAATATAAAGTGCTAGTTTATAGTAGTGAGAACCACGTGGTGGAATCAAGATGAGTTATCTTTGACTTATTCGCTGTCCAGGGGAGGCCAATGTCCATCCATTTGGAATGGTCAAAAATGAGAAACAGTAACTCCTTTCTGGAGGCCAATGTTCACTTAGCCAATGAGTATTTCTGTGGTCAAAGAATTGTGTGGGATATGAGGAGAAACTTCTGATAGGACATTTAAAAATCAGTTTGGATTCATGCTTCATACTGGAAACTCACTTATTTGCATAGTATAAACAATATCATGGTTAATTTCCTCATTGAATAGAACTGTACATATCAGTACTAGGCCATGGTCATCAAATAACAAATCTTCAAAACATGAAAAAATGCCCCTCAAGTGAATTTAATAGGAAAATTGGAAAAGAAATTGTGACTTAGAAGATTTTTTTGATAGGATACATTATCAAGACTATCACAGGAGATAGAACTTGTAACTTGGGCAGGAAGCCCTTTTACTGATAAAGGAGAAGTGATAAGGGAAGACTCAGCATGGATTGTCCCAATGTTCTCATAAAAATGAAATTTGAGTTTTTAAACTTTAATGCAGATGTTTTCCTTCATGTATTTATTTTCATTTTCATATGAAGTCAAAGAGGCAAAAATACCCTAGAAAGCCATCGAAAAACTATTCAATTAGGATAAGGAATGGTCTTGTTAGGATTTTTGACTTTTAGCTAGTCCAATTTTTTTCTAAGAAAAGAAATATCAAACTGAATAATAGCTCAAGTAAGTTTTGTATAAAACTTTTGTCTTTTGCAGACTATAATGGATGGACATAGGACATAGTCGTCAACTGAGATTCTCTTTCACCACCTCCATCTAAAGTCCCAGTGGAATTAGAGATGTGTGTGAATTTAGGGCTAGGCCTGAGTTAAACCTTTGCTCAGTTGAGTAAGTGTGAATGAGTGTATATTTCCCACATGGCATATTTAATGAAACAAATTTACATTCCTAACTATTTAGGTACGGGTATTATATTTTTGTGAGATAATATATTCTCAGCCACAGTTTTGTTTTTCTGGGCTGTCATTGTTCCCTCCTCCACCTGTAAAGAAATTTTGTCAGCTTGTTTTTCTCAGACAATTCTGAGTGAGAAAATTTTGCCTACCTCATCACTATCAGAAATGCCATCTTCTTGTAGATTTAATGATGTCCATGCTTCTGGAGGTCCCTAAAGGATTCATGAGTGATGTTCCAGGTTATTTGTTGTTTCTCAGGACCTTTCAAGATCCTCAGAATCTATTGCCAGAGTGTTTGGAAAAGTAAGTTTATGGGAAGGCAAGGGACTCTCTTCTTGTCCTTCAAATTCTGGTCAGCCTGTGGTGGGCATCTGTGTTCTGGATTTCCAGAATGTAGACACCACTGCTGTTACCATTTGACAAGGGGGTCAATGTGGGGAAGACTAAAGGATCAATATTTGGGGGGAAAAGTGTTTTTCAAGAGCATCTTAAACAACAGGCTTACAGACGGAACAATGGTACCAAGTTCCCCTGACTGCCATTGGTCAACCAGACTCCACTGAACTCCTTGTGTTTCCTGGTCTCTCTTTCCATCAGGAGGGCAAGGCCACAGCTGTGCCTGTCACTGCTGAGCGATGTTTTGGCAGGTAGCTTCTTCTGTTCCTCTGATTATAGCAGGTTAAATTAAGCTGTTTTGAGTTTAATATATGTTATAGCTATGAGAACTGGGTTGGTTGTTTAAAACACTGAGATTCATCTCTATAAACAGTGTTTACTTCTGTCAGAAAAAAATATATGGGCAAATTGTTCTTTTGAAAATTGAAGATATTCTTAACAGGCTAAATAAGAAACATTAATCTTAATTATTCATGCTATTGGAGAAATGCATAGAACTGTCTATCAAAAACAGCATTTGTAAAGTATTGGAATGCATTTGATTTTACTTTATTTTTAATTAGCACATGAAATGATGAAACCACACCGTAACAATCATATTCTGGAGAAGGTTTTCATTTCTCTTCTGTGTTTCACTGTATATCACTTAAAAAATACTCAAAATCATACTCTGTTCAGGTTCAGACTTCCCTTAGAGCAAAGAAAGACGATTAAATAGTTAGAATTAAAGCTATTTTATTAAGGTTCTATTGGGAATTAAAAAAAGGCAAAAGAAATAATGCAGGATTTGGGTGAACAAAGACAGACTCAGGTGATGTGAATCTGCATCTAGGCATAGCTGAAGATTGACTTTCTGCCAAAAGGTGTCTGTGCATACATACACACACACACACACACACACACACACACACACAGATTAACCAGCATACTCTAAACTGAGGGCAGTTGTTTAGGAAGTATGCCTGAGGATGTACTTGGCAATAAACTTGACAGCCAGCATAGTCTCTTTGCAGGTTGGCTTTATCCGAGATTCTGGAAGGAGAAAACCAAATCTGCCTTTATCACGGAGCTCAAAGGCAAATGTGTGTTTGATGCCCAGATCATAAGCCCAGTCTAAAGAGGAACCTGATGTCGGATCTGTAAAACATAAGCAGTAAATATTTAATTAGAATCAAACGCTAACATTTTTTTTCTTGAAATGGAAATCACTGGTGTAAAATTAGCAATAAAAAATAATTATGTGTACAGTTAATTGCAGTAA
>CM053409.1:7434513-7529704 GCA_028644305.1 Xerus rutilus
ACCAATGATAAAAGCTACCTGGTTCCTATCAATTCGAATAACTATTCATGCTCACAAGGGACTGACTGTACATAGTTATTACTAAGATGGTGGAGGGTTGGATATGTTCATATCAATGCAGACATTTTACAATCTTTTAACATCATTTACACATGGGACCGTCTAAATGTGGCTGCTTTGGGGCTGAATAGTTGGTATAACATTTTTGTTCTTGTCTGGAATGCTCATTTTTGTTCTGCCCTGAAGTGATGAAATCTTACTATAATTCAGTTTCACAGACTTTAAATGAGGGTTGAGCCTAGATCAGTAGTTCCCAACCCTGGTTTCATCTTAGAATTATTTTGTGTAGGTTTTTTAAAATATTTTTATTTAGTTGTAGGTGGACACAATATATTTTTATGTGGTGCTGAGGATCGAACCCAGTGCCTCACGTGTACTAGGCGAGCACTCTATCACTAAGCCACAATCCCAGCCCTCGTTTAGTGTAGTTTGAAGTGTAAATGCCTGGGATTCACCCCAGGTGGATGGATTCAGAGTCTCTGGTCACACACACAATTTAAAAGCTCCCTGATGATTCTACTGTCGGGCTTGAGGACCATGGACCATATTATCTCTTCATTTGCTCCCTAGGTTCCAACATTCGTCATTTTAACTTACGTGATATATTTGCTTCTTTGGTTCAAATTGCAAATTTATATTTCCTTTTGTCCGAGAGCTGGAGATCTCTCCATAATTTGGGTTTAAAAATGTTTACACAGTTCTTTTCTTTTGCTCTCATCAAATCAGAGAAAAATACTGGCAAGGGCTAAATATTTTCCCAAATCCTGGGACTTAAGTGACAATCAGGACATTGGAATGACTAAACTTCAATCACGAGGTGCTTTCATTTCCTATTTTTACCAAGTCAACTACTTTGCTACTCTCTGCTTCTCATGAATGTTTGATTAACATTCAATTAGATGCTTTATTAAAGCAGTTACTCCTAGAAATTTTGGACATCTATTGAGCTGCTGCAGCCTTATATGAAAGAGGCAATTCTTTCCAAATCTTAATTTCTGAAAAACCGTTTTAGTATATAATAAAGGCACTTTCACACAGGTGCATAGGATAGGAATCCCTCTTGACCCCATCCTCCCATTTTGAAAGGAACACAGGATAGCACAGAGCCATGGCACCCTTGTCTGTTGGCTCCTCCCAGGCAGGAGGGGACTTCCTTCAGAGCAAGTGCTACGTCTTGTCTTCTCTCATCCCTGTCCCTGAAAGCTCCAAGATGCTGGGCTTTAGGTAGGCCTCCCGCGAATTCTTGTTCACTGAGGGATTGGGATGCAGTGGTGATGCCTTCCGGTGCCTGGCTCTAGAGCTCTTTCGCGCATGCACGCAGATAATCCTTTGATGCTCTAATTGCCTTTTGCAAAGTTTCCTATTTGGAACCCATGTTCCTCACCCCCAGGAACATCTGCGTGTCTTTCCTGCTCAGAGGAGTGGCTCTTTCCTGATGCCTGGGAGGCTTACCTGGCCCTCCTCTCTCTCAGTATCCACTACGCAGGTGGCCATTTAAACTCATTTAAACTGGTGTTCTAGTCTCATTCTTTATCTTGCTCATTTTCTGTCCATTCGTGTAGCTGGGTATATATCATCTGTTTTTGAAATCATTTTGTTGTTCATCTGCATGGGCAATGATACCTCACATGGGCTTTGAGGTAGCAGGATCTTTTTGGATGCTGGGGATCATACACGTTACTATGCAATTGCTTCATCCCCTTAGCAAAGACTGATAGGTGATTGTTGATGAATACTATCTAGGTACAGGACTTTCTCTCTATTTATATATTTCCATATATATAAACATATATGTTTACTATAAAATATATATAAAAATACTTGGAAATATATAAATACTTGGAGAAAATAACTAAAAATGTATATATGTATATAAATATGTATATATAAATATATATAAATGTATATAAATATATATACAAATATATATAAATATATACATATACACATTTTTAGTTATTTTTTCCAAGTCCATATATATACAAATATATATATAAATATATA
The DNA here is from genome assembly GCA_028644305.1 of Xerus rutilus. NCBI lineage: Eukaryota > Metazoa > Chordata > Mammalia > Rodentia > Sciuridae > Xerus > Xerus rutilus. The sequence goes on from CM053409.1 coordinate 7,436,578, forward strand.
TACAAAAATACACAAATATATATACACAAATATATATAAATATATATATACAAATATATCCATATATACAAATATATATGTAAATATATACATATATACACATTTTTTTAGTTATTTTTTCCAAGTCCACCAAAGGAGCTTCCAATAAGTAGACTCTGGAAATGATACATGATGACTCTGGCACTTTAAAATTCCACAGCAATTATTGAGAACACAGGTGGCGCTATGACAAGGATTTCATATATATTTTTTTGATCCACAGATTCTCAAAGTACAATGGGAGCATGAGTGTGTTTGGTGGTGGTTGTGATGCTTATGAAATGTTTGAACATAAACTGAAGCCAGGTGGTGCTATGACAAGAATTTCATATATATTTTTTGATCCACAGATTCTCAAAGTACAATGTGAGTATGAGTGTGTTTGGTGGTGGTTGTGATGCTCATGAAATGTTTGAAAGTTTAGAAAACCATCATCATGTTAAAGAAGTTGGCTACCATTGGTCTGGGGAATGATGCAGGCGAAACCAAGTCCAGTGTTGTGGTCTCAGCCCATGTTCACTGCTTTTGGATAAGACAGGCATCCCTGCCACTGTGCAAGTGTGGGAGTGAATTCTCCATGTTCCATGCCCTGCCCTGGGCTCTGTTAGGGGTCGGAGGGGATATTAGAAGCACTGTCCTTACTTCTGAGGAATTAAGTTTGGTTAAAACTTATGGATTTGTACACAGTTCTATTGAGGAATTTTGTGTAAAGTTTGGAAATAATGGCTAAATCTTGAACTTGGTTGGAGAAAAAATTTTTTTACTAAAGTCTTCCCAAACTAAGGTCAGTGAGAGGTTTTCTATAAAGAAAAAATGATCTCACGTCCCAGGATCAGAATTAATGGTCTTTGGTGAAAATCAAATGAATTTTGTTGTTGTTGATTTTGCTTGAAAATAAAAAGCTTTGTTATTTCAATTACAAAAACCAAATGGTAAAGTAGTATGCACAGTGGTCAAGATGGTGGACCTTAGTTTTGCTAAAGCCTGGAATTGAGTCCTGGATTTGCCAGTTTCTAGAAATGGTACATAGGGATTCATGAAGACTGAATTGAGATCATGAAATGTAAAGGCTAAGCACAGTGCTAATTTGTAAGAGTAGCAATAAACTATTGCAGATATATGTGAGTATATAGTGTGAGGGTTGGAAAATTATGGCCGTTCTCCTACTTTTGTGAATGAGGTTTTATGGGAACATAGTGATGCACATTTGTTAACTTATCTGTGGCTGCTTCTGAGCTACAGTGCTCCAGTTGAGTAGTTGCAGCAGAGACCACTCTGCTTACATAAGCCAAGACGACTGACCCTTTGGAGAAAAAGTTTGCTAATTCCTTGTGCATAGAATAAGGGACAAATAGATCAAGGCCAAGAAGTCTAGGTCAATAATTCAAGAAGATACAAAAACAATGAAATTCTAAAAATAGTGATGAGTAAGATGTGCTGAGAATATAAAACAACAGCAATAGAACTAGATGCTGTGGTAGATTTTCTTAGTTCACCATATAGGTTTCAGTTGAACCTGATGGAAAGGGTGGGCTAGAGGGACAGAAACTGGCTTTCCACGTTAAAAATGGCTGAAACTGAATGTGCACCCATTTCCCCACCAGGAATTAGGGGGGAAATTGTGTTTGCATGGAGACAAGGCAAGGGAGAAAGAGTCCAATTAAAATTAAATAGTTAAAAAAGAACTATAGACTCTGCCCCAAGTAATTGTTAGTTCCTATGAAGATAAAATGTTCATGGTGGAGATGGGGAACAAGAAGGTAGATGAATTAAGCTGTGAATTTTTATTCATTTAATAATCTCAACCTCATAACCTTGTAAAAGTTCAAGCAAGTTCATATTGTCGGTTTCAGGAAAATTGTATCCCAAAAAACAAGTATAATCTAGCCCTTAGATTCACCCATAACTCAAACTCCTGTGAAAACTGGAGTTCAAATGAGTAACTCCAGATTTCTAGTCCTAATTTACAAGTTTGATAATTTCATATTTATAAAACATATATGTAAATTTTTATATTTATATATATAAAATATATAAATATTTCATATTTATAAAAGATTAAAAATCTTTAATATTTATAAAACAAAAGTGAGGAAAAAGTCGCAGTAAATGATAAAAACTTACAAACTGTCGATGCTGTAGGACCATAAATGTACTGGGTTTCATATCGAGTTGATAGAACGTCAGTGCCAATCCTTGCAACTTTGGCCTGGAGAGAAAGGAAAATTAGAAAGGAATAAGAGAACTGTGTAAAATACCACTAATTTGCTAGGGATTCAAAAATCAATTTTAAAGATTATTTGGCATCTGAAGATCAAAATAAGTGGTCAAATGATTTATTTGCATTGAGGTATGTTATCATAACCAGGACTTCTAAATGTGAAATCAATTATAGACAGGGAAGCCATATCTCATTTTGTCTTCTCTCTTTGCTTTTCCTTTCTTTTATAAAATGCATTCTTATTCTCATATATATGTATATGAGAATATATATGTATTTTTTTGCTTTTGATATTTGTCTTTTCCAAAGTCAGTGTCTCTGGTTTAGCCCATGTCCCTCTTCCTCTGGTCTGTATCAGTTCCCATGCTGCAGGGTTTTCTCCATTCATATGCTTCATTATGCCCAGGGAGGAAAGGTTGTCAACTCCTCTTTAAGGTAATTCTGTTAAATTAGGGTTTCACCTCCAGAGTGGCATCTCATGATCTTTAATAAACATTAGTGTTCTGTGTTATAAAAACGATTGTTGGAACGAACTTTAATGGAATATAGTCCCTCACATATTTGTACTCCAAATGAAGATTTCAAGTCTATATAAAACCAAGAAATAGATGAACAATTAGTTCTCTGTAAGAACTTTCACTGTACTGAGTCATTGTTGTGCATATACATGTTTTATTCCTAATATAATTTCTTAAGAATAATGCTAGTGTGCTGAATACCATTGACTACAATCAAAATGAAAATTGAGACCTCCTTTATTTCTAAATGAACTGTATGAGGCAGTATTTGAACCACATCTTTTACTAGATGTGCTGTATTTGCTAACCACCAAAGGAACTGGGGCACTGAACCTTATTAATTTTATTTCTTTGACAGCAATTCAAGGTATTTATCTACCTATCCAACCATTTCTCCTGTCCATTTCTGTGATTCTTTGGAACTCATATGCAGACATGATCAAATGAGTTTTTCTGACAATACAGTTCAAGAGATCACAACTTGCATGTGTGAGGTACTGGGTTCGATCAAATACAGTTCAAGAGATCAAATGTATTTGTTCAAGACAAATACAGTTCAAGAGATCACAACTTAGGAAAGAGTAATCTTAGTGACAAAGCTTCTTCACAACATTCAGAATGCTCTTTCTTTAGATAGAGAATTATATCATTTCCAATTTGATTGGGAGGATTGAAATACAGTGGATCTCCTTAAATATGGTGCCTGAGGAACAGGGCTATTGGGCTTTGGCTGTGTGTGGTTTTACAGTATGGTCCGTGGTAAATACTGAGCTGTATAGTGGTAGAAACCTGCCTTAGAGGCCAAACATTTTTTCTATTTTTTTTTTCTTAGAATCACATTGAAAGATGTTGTTATCAATATACTTTTGTCAGGTGAGAAATTAAAGATCATAATTTCAAATCCCTGGCAAACTACATTAGTTCATGTCTTTGGTGTTGAAACGTGAAATTACTTCAGCATAACCCATGTTAATGAAGAACAGATTGAAAGTCAGTGGTGGTGCCCATGGATAAACCACAGATGATTCTCTACATACCAGGTCCTCGTGGTTGGGTGGCAGCTTTAACGTATAGCCATAGGGAAACAGTAGCATCTGGGAGTAGGAATGGAAGGAGATGTAGGCCCTGATTGATTGCAGGTGGCTTCGAATGAAGTCAGCGACAGCTTTTGTCTCTTTCTCGGACTCTGGAGCAGGGCCCCGGTAGGTGTCCTGACATGGGTTATCAGTGTTAGGAGAAGCTGTGGGGACAGGGGTGGGCAGATCACAATCCACTCTCCATCAGGACAGCCTGCCTCCCTTCTGATGTGGGATCCCAAAATGTTTTAAGCTCTTTGGCCTCCCCCATTTAAAGGGCTGCCTCAAGGTCACCTGCCCCATGGTTCCTCCTGTGTCATGGCACGCTAACTTTGCACACACATGTCATATTGTAACAGATTTGGTCCATTGCAATATTTTTAGCCTTTACTTCCACTTCCTTTCCCAGAGGTATGAGTGTCCCAGGGCCTAGAACCGGAGAGACTAAGGTTCCAGCTCAACTGCAGCTCTAGCTCCCAGGGGCTGGTGTGAACTGCTTTCTCTTGGCCTACCTGACCTCAGGTGTGTTTCAGTAGGAAGCTCTCAGAGGTAGCTGTTGCAGTTCTTATACTCATTATGAGAGAACAGGGTTAAAAGCTGAGGTGATGTTTTTAACCAAATTAGGCAAAGAAGAAACTCATGAATTGGAGCAATCTTAACTTCTCCTGAAAGACTTGGTGATAAGTCACAGTTGTGCCCCCCATGCTGTATCTGATGCAGCAGCCTCTGCTTATCACCACATTTCCCATCAAGCTTCTGTGCTTTTTAATTTTTTTGCCCTAGATGTTTTTTCATTAAGCATTGAAGAACGACTCGGTCGTTGGTTTTTTATTTTTTTACTTTAAATGTATTTAAAATTTTTTTTAAAATTATAGATGGACAGAATATCTTATTTTTATGTGGTGCTGAGGATCGAACCCAGTACCTCACACATGCAAGGCAAGCACTCTACCACTGAGCTACAATCCTAGTCCCTGGTTGTTGGTTCGAACCACAGGTATTTCTCAACTTTTACTAGAGCAGGGAGGGGAAGGGGAAGGATCCTCTGGAATCTTGTGCCTCTAGATGATACCTGGTTTTTAAGCAGGCTAGATACTCAGTAAGTGGTGGCTTGGTAAACAGCCTCTTCTCCCCTCTTCTTCCCACAGAAAGACTTTCTTGATCCTTCTACAGCAGTGACGATTATCTTGCATTTAGTGGATAAGAAAATTAACCCTCAGGAATTCCTATTCTTACTGAAACCAGTACATGACTCTCAGTTCAGTTGAGCGACTAAACACTCAAGTGATTTTCCTCAAGACCAAGTCTACTCACAGTGCCACGACACATTAAAATTCCTGTTGAGGTCAGTGCCGACACACTTAGAGTTGTGGTTCTTGGAACGATTTTTTTTCCACATGCGGTTCTGTGGGATTGAATGGTAGAAGTGTTAAGATCACTTTGGACTTTTTGACTTGATCATCTCACATTCTTTCTGCAGGTGACTACCACTTTATTTGAAATCTATCTAGTTAATGTGAGCTCCCTTATGTTAGAAGAATGTTATTTTCTTATGATCTCTAATATTTTCAAAAACATTGTTTTAAATATTAACATTCTTAGGCCTTGATGAAATAATGCAGTTAGTTTTATAAACTGATTAATTATCAATATTAGAAAATGCTCAATGTTGTTCTGGAACTTCCTATAATCTAAATGATGACTTTATTTCATCTTTTACCATTTATAGATTTGGATAAAATACAAGTCAAATTGTGATTATTAGACCATGATTTTTAGAAAAGAATTTGGTGTGATAATATGTTTGTAAGTTTAGTATTAATCTTTTTTAAAAGCAATAGCAGGTCAATAAAATATCCTGTTAAAAGATGGATAGACAGATACCTGTATTTCTTTTTCTTGTTATTTCATCTCAATTCCATCCCAGAGTGATGGGATAAAATGACTTTAGTTTTGGAATCATGTGTTCATAAAAGTCTTTAAATGACTTTTATTCTCAGCTAGAATATGCCTTTTCCATATCATATTACCATGTACTTCCTTAATAATAGCTGCTTTATTTCATTTTTCCATGCTATTAGCTTTAGCAGCAAAAATTTCATATTATTTCAAGGACATCTATGCAACCAGGAAATCACCGTTGACTTAATCTGAAATTGAAATTTAAAACATAAACTTTTCTGAATTGGAATTATATAACTACTCAAACCTTAAACTTAATGCATAGCCATCAGTGAATGTACATGGAAGCCAGTGAATAATATATCATTTATGTGTAGACAAGAAAGAACAGAGCAATACCCGTGTCCATGACCAAATATATCCATCCACATTGAACACAGGAAGAACATAAAAATTCATTCGGTCCAAGAGTTTGGTCATAATTTTGTTTTTTCCATAACTTTTTGTTGCCTGTAGGAGTAGAAAAATAAATAATAAATAAGGCTGTTGGTGTGAAATTTAGCTACCAGGAAGAAAGCTGTGGTTCTAGTATTAGCTATTATTCCTTGAGTCATTTGCCCAAGGTCAAATGATTTCACTTTTTTTTTTTTCGGAGACTGCACAAAATAAATGACCTATATAGATTGTAGAAAAAAGCACAACTTATTCAGACTAGTGATATTAATTGAAATAAAAATTCTTTAAAGGCTCAGCTATCCAGACTTGAAGCATTCCAAATATAGTATTTAAAGTATAATTTACAGAAGGGATAGAAGGCCAAATGGAAAATTTGTAGTACAACTTACTTTAGTGGTACAGCTTACCCTTTACGTAAATATAGATTGGGACTGTAGGCACAGGAGTATTGGAGAAGATATATAAAACAGTTCCAAATAACATGAACGAAAAGATTTTTTTCTTTAGGGCTGAAGATTGAATCCAGGGCCTTGTGCATGCAAAGCACACATTGTACCCCTGAACTACAACCCCCCGTCAAGAAAAAAAAATTAATAAAAATCCCAAGAATTTAGAGACTGACCAACATTTTTCTCATATCTGACGGAAATTTCTCTAATTATCTGGGTTTTCTGGGGCAACAACAAATCTCTCTCTTGTTGGAAAATCTCTCCCAGGTGCCTCACGTGGGAGTTAAGATTCTCTTGGTCCTATGATGCATGTTCCTTTGTGGATTGCATAAGGCGCGTTCTTGACCCTCAGCTGGCAAAACTTCAGGGAGAGGTCAGTTCTATGGCGGATTCCTTCCTAGCAAACCTGTTCATGGCCAGACAACCTGTCATCCGTGTGCTAGCAATGTGTTCTGTGCAGAAGGTAGTGGAAAGAGAAAGTTCCAAGACGGCAGGAGCCAGAATATTTTAGTAGTTGAGTAAGAATAAATAAAACATATAAACTGGATTTATCTTTTAAAAATGAGCTCTTTTTCACTTGGAAAGAGAATGTAAGTATGACAATATCAAGTTCATGCATGGCAGGTGAGATAGCTAAACTGAAACCAAAGGGCTATATTTTGAGCTCATTGGAGAAAAAAATCTGTAGGGCGTAATAGGAGAGTGGTTTCAGATTTCCCATGCTTAACTACAGGAAAAACTTCTATGTTATAGCCCCAAATAAAAAGGTTTCTTTTAGTCTTCTAAACTTTCAGGTGGGGTGCAAGAAATTCGAAAGAAGGTGTCAGGTTTATAAAAACTGTGAGGGCAAAGAAAATCCAGAGTGTTTCTGGCTTGACAGCACTAAGCACAGGCTCCACCCAGGTGACTGGAACTGCTGTCCTCTGGAAAAGGGTGTGTCACCACTCAGTAAAACACAGGGACTTGACAGTCAAAGGAGAACCCTGAGGGAGCTCCCAGGCACTTACCTGATACACAAACCACTGGCAGAATGCCGGGGAGATCCACTCTTGTGCATGAATGCCGCAGTCCATGAAAATAGCCTTTCTTCTTCCATCTTCTTTCCCAATCTATTGAAAAATGAACTTGAGATGCTCTTTTGCCTGAACTCTGACATTGATCCCCTGTTGTCCCTCACTCAGATTCTCAGGACAGTTCTCTCCCCTGTTGGTGAATGGGAGCTGTGTTTGCACGTTGTTCTCAGAAGGGACCCCAGCACTTATCCTTAAATGCCTACGCGTAATTCGTAAGCTGTTACATGGTATTTTTAAAAATTTTCCGAGTGTCAGAGCTGTTTTTAGTTTTTTATTTAAGAAAAACACAATTTATTATTTTCCTTATTTCATTGCTAACCTTGTTTGAGATGTGGATTACTTCTGTTTCCTCTTGTTTTTCTGTTTTTATAAACTGGGTGTGTTTAGCCAGGAGAGAAGATTTTGTGTTGTTTGGAATGAGGAGGAAGAGCAGGACCTGATACTTGAAGGGTCCTCATTTTAAAGTGAGTTTATATATATTTTGAGTGGTTGGAGACACTGAATGGTGGTCAGGGTAATGATGGATTTCCTAGTTATGGAGGGGATGCTTCTGGGAGCCATCACTTTGGGTGCACGGATGTCTAGTAGTACCAAGTGGCAATCATTGGCCCTCTTACAGAAGGAAATGCCCTGTCAACATGTGTTGGAAGGCCACATATACGGTTCTGGGGTTCTGGGAGTGTCTGATACTTAAATTTCTCTTTAAGATATTCATTTATCAGTTTCACTGAATTTTAGTGGGTGGAAAAGTTGTTTAGATATCAGGAGCATCACACGCTCTTGTAAGAAAGCTGTGGAATGAGATGTTTGTCTGGGTTGGTCCACTCTGCAGCCTCTGACAATTTATTCAGACACTTTCTTGGTTTCATAAAAAACCATTTGTTACTTCTATTCTTGATTTGATGTCTAGAGTTTCACTGTTCTTCAGAAGGTCAGACATTTTTGCTGTCTCACAATTGGCCCAAAGTGTGTCACAACTAACATTTAAACTCATGTTTTTCAATAACAGTAAGAATCAGTGGTGGTTGAATTATTTTTACCTTGAGAACATATAGTGGATTATCTTCAAAAGTAGATCCAATTTTAATACGAGAGACCATTTCAGGATGCTTATTCACCATTTTTTCAGTCCAGGCTACAATCTTAGGAGAAAAATCAAAATTGAGGAATTAGAATAAAGGAAGCCTATATGAAAACCAATGATACAGGTCATGTTTTGGTTTTTTTTTTAATAATAGCCATTTTACACTGTACCTTGTCCCAGTTATTGTATTTTGCATAACTGTGCCGGCCTGGGAGAGCTTCTTTAACATCAAACTGTTTCTCGATCTCTCCTTGTAGATCATGAATCAGGATTCTGTTTGACAGGGGGTGATAAAATACACATTTATCATGGGAAAGAAAAACAGTTATCTTTTATCTGCAGGAAATCTCTCTTCCTTCTCTATCTTTAATCAAGCCCTTCTGCTTCCCCAGCCACCTTCTTTTGACATGTCATGTGTCTGACTTCTGATCTATTTATCTACAGCTGTCTATTCAATATGATAGTTTCTACACACAGGTTGCTATGAGGCATCTGTCAAGTATACACTGGATTTTGAAGAATTAGTATAAAAACTATGGAAAATATCTCACTAACAAGTGTTATATTGACAATATATTGAAATAGTAATATTTTGAATATATTGCTAAAATTAATTTTACCTATTGCTTTATATCTTAAGTGGCTACTAGAATATTTAGAATTACACATGTGGCTCATATTATCCTGTTACTATATTCCTGTCCTTCTCCAAAGCACCCACACATTCACAGACACACAGCACAGACAGCAATGGATGTTTTATGCCCACATTGGCAGACCATCTCTTATTCATTCACACTGGGAGAGCTTGGGAACCTTGGATGACAATAACGATGATAATATTAGTAACCAGGTACCTAGCCCTCGCCAGGTGCCAAGCATTTATCTAACTTCCTTATGTGCATTAACTCACTTTGTCACATGAGATCATGATCTTCATCTTACTGATGAGGAAACTGAAGCATAAAGTGTTTAAACAACTTTCCTACACTGGTGAAGCTAGCAAATGGCTATGCCAGTTTGAGGGGCTGAAAAAAAGGCAGGAAAAATCCCTGGGAGGCCAACCTTGGAGGTCAGTGGCTGAAGCCTCCACCTTCTGGTTTTCATCTCTTCCTGAGTCTCACTGTAGCCTCATCTCACGGAGGCCCTCCCTTCTAAGGGTTTCCTGATGTTCACTGTGCTTGCATCTCCACGTCTGGCCTCTCCCCTCAATTCCAGACAAACCCTGCCTGCCTTACATTTCCTCTTAGACTCAGAAATGCATCTGTTTAATAGGGTCTGGTGATACCTTACACACATGATTTTATTTAATCTTGTCAATATTATCATGCTATAGATGGGGAAATTATTGCTTAGACAGTTACATACTTACAATTTAGAGGTGTTGAAGCTGGGAATTTGGACCTGAAATACTTCAGATTTATATTTCAAAAATATCACCATCATATACACAAATAATTTTATGTGTTTTGTCCATTTTGGGACATTCTGTGCAGAGCCACGAATCTGTTTTCCAGCTTTTATGTAATAACAAGACATATGTAAATATAGTATGATTTAAAATTCATTGTTCTTTTCAACATTTTTGTCTTTAATAAATGTTTTGTTAGAATCATTTTGGAAATTACTAGAATCATCAGAAAAATAGACTTTTGATAGGAATTAAATTATGAATAAATCTGAGAATTTTATTATTAAACCCTATTATATTTGTTTCTTTTTGATTACTCAGTAAAGTGTTGTATATTTTGAGTTTTTTATTCATATATTCTAAAATTAGTCTTATGAGTTATTGGTTATTATTCATATTTAAAAATACATATTGATTTATTAATACCTGTTAGCTAATTTATTGGCTTAAAGACTATCTTTTTCCTTTTAAAAAATTTTAGTTGTATCTTCAGAGTTCTGTGCAGTTTTTTTTGCAAATAACTATAATTTCTATGTTTTTCCAATTATTTCTTTTTCCTCCTTGCTTCATTGCATTGGCTCAACTCTGAATAATAAATATAATGGTAATGAGAAAGGGCATTCCTTTTTCACTTTTCCAGCAGAAAAACTCCTTTTGTCATGAAGTATGCTATGGAACGCCACTTGAGATTGATATGACAATGTCTATTTATATGATGTAATTATTAGTGTCTATTGAGGTAAGGTTGCATTGAAGACTCACTGTATTCCTTGAGATTTTGCGTATGTTGCAGTCACAGGAGGTTTACAGACATCCTGCCAAGAGTCTTGGTCCTCTTCTTTTACACATAGTTCTAAGCTTATTTAGCCTACAGTGAATGTACTAGATCTGGAAAAATGACTTGCTGAGAGGAAGAACGCTGATATGAGTAGGTGATAGATGACAGGAGAAAAGGAGAGTGGAGTCACCTCAACAGAAGGATTTAGCAGATGCAGGAATAAGTGGTCCCTTGATACTATCCAAACACCCTCCACACTTTGGTAGCTTCTGTAGCCCTTAAGGATGCCACTCTTATAATAGCATGAAAATTCACGTTCACAATCATAGTTCTTTGCCAGAAGGTAAACATTCAATATAGAGAACTATGCATTATAATGGAAATATTTTAAAGAAACTATTTTTTAAAAAGGATTTTTGTTTTGGTACCAGGGCTTGGACTCGGGGGCACTTAATCACTGAGCCACATCCGAGACAGAGTCTTGCTGAGTTGCTTAGGGCTTTGCTAAGTTGCTGAGGCTGGATTTGAACTAGTGATCCTCCTGCCTTAGCCTCCGAAGTTGCTGGGATTGCAGGTGTGCGCCACAGTGCCCAGCTTAAAAAAGGAATTTTTTTTGGTACTGGGGATTGAACTCAGGGGTACTCGACCACTGAGCCACATCCCCAGCCCTATTTTGTGTTTTATTTAGAGACAGTCTCTCACTGAGTTGCTTAGCGCCTTGCCTTTGCTGAGGCTGGCTTTGAACTCACCATTCTCCTCTCTCAGCCTCCCAAAGTGCTGGGATTATAGGCGTGTACCATGACACCTGGCTCAAAAAAGGATTTTTGATGTATATATCCAAACCATTTCCTTATTTGGATTCTCTCACTTCCCATTGATTCTATATAAATATAGCTCTCACCCTGCTTTTGGTAATGAAATGCACATGTACCTTCCTTTGGTTAGCAGTGAGTCCTGCGTGCAGGAAGGTGCTGTCTATTAGCATTCACTCCAGTCACTCAGTCATCTAGTCATTCATCTAATAAGGAAGTGGAGAACCGTGGTCAGCGTTTTTGAGTTCCAGCCACAGTTCTCCTTGATGCTTAATGGGACCTTGGGCAGCTTAAGAATTTCTCTGACCTTCACTATTCTCACTTTTACAAGAGGGCCAAAACTACCACCCAAGACTGTGATGAGGATGGACTGAGGAGAAATCTGAGAAGTGGGTGGCCTGCCCTAGGCTTCCAGAGACCCTCAGAATAGTGGGGTCGAGTCACAAAATTGACAACCACTTTCAAGAATCAGCACATCTTTAACCCAGATTGGATGGTGTGTGGTTGTCTGGCTGTTTGATTTCTTCAGTTTCTTATAATAGACTGGGATACTGCAGAGCTGCTCTCTGCCTAATTTCTTCTTGCAGATTGACTGACGGATCTGAGTTCTGGTGTGTAACACAAAATGCGGTCTACTCCTAATTAGAGTTTATTTAGCACATGGGACCAAGTACCGCTCATGAATATTGATTCCCATTAACAGCACTGACAAGCACATTATTATGCACATTATCTCTAACACTCTGTGTGCTTTGCTTTTGCATTATGAATCTGGGATTTCTGAGAAAGTATATGCGTGACCGCAATCCTGGACTCAGGTGGGGCATATTGCACTAAAGCTCACCTGAAGCTGGAGGAGGTTTGACATTATATTTTGGGTGGTCACTACAGATATCATAAGTTGCTTTAAGCTCTAAAGAGATCACATAGCGTGTGCTCCACTCGCATTAATGGAAGTGGAGGAATCAGGCAAGAGAGAAGTGTTGTGATCCCAGAAGCTGATTCATACCACAAGGCAGTATTAATTAGTCACAAGAAGTTTGTATCTAAGGATATTTTTAGACTTACACATATCAATTTAGCTCTTGTGAGAACAGCAGCAAAACAAAGTTATGTCAGCTAAAATATGACCTTCCCACAAATGCAGCTGCATGGGGACATCAGAATGGTGCCAGATTGTTGCTGATGGGGACTAGAAATTAAGCCTAAGGCTAGAAATGAGGAACTAGGGCCAGATGTTATTTTCATGACCCCTTCCATTATCCGGAAGCCAGGCTTAAACAGCTAAAACCAAATTTCCTTCTCCCAGATATTATTTTAGTATTTCAACGCTGGCTTATTTTGTTAAAAGCAAATCCTTAAATGTAGGCAAAAGGATTAATACTAATCACTGAGGATTTAATAATATCAATGACTGATGTTCACTGAGTCTTTTTTATGTTCTGGGAACTGCTCAGCTCTGCATTTACATTTTTTTCACCTCAACAGTGTCAACCATGGTAATTAAATTCCATTGTCACGCCCATCTTTCTGGAGGTCAAGTGTGTTTCCAGAATTGACACAGTAATGGAAATACAGGAGTCTGGGCTTTGAACCTAACTGACCTCACTACCCTACCCACTGTGCGGCAGGCCTGAGTTCTCAGTCTTCAGAGACCTGTTCAGGGCTTGCCCAGTCAACCATCCCTGTGGAGGTCGGTCCTTCAAGGTCAGGGGGCAGGTCAGAGGTTTGGAGAAGCAGCAAGATAAGTCCTTTGACCATTTTAAGGCTGCTTTTAGAGACTGTCAGTGAAGGACTGGAGGATTGTGGGACAGTGTATGCAACTGCTGTGGGCTTTGGGATGTATGTGCGTGTGTGTGTGCGTGCATGCAGTGGAGAAGGTGCTTCATGAGGCAGAGCCATTGTTAGGGTGTCTTATGCAGCTGGTCTGGACTCCCCCGATACCCGTATTACAGCAAGACAGGAGCTCTTCAAAAAGTATGGGTTTAGGTTTCCACAAAATCTGATTTGATAGCTCCCTCATTGGGTTACCAGGCATCAAACTCCACACTTGGAGACATGGATTTCCCAACATCTGAGGCATTCCATGTGTTGGATAATAAGTTTTAAGGCACTGATTTATTCACTAGGAGGGGGGTAAACATCTGGTGTGAGCCTCTAGTTATTCCCTGTCGTCCTGTGTGTGTGTGTGGTTGTGTGCGCACTCATATAAGCCCATGCATAAGAGATCTTTACCTGCATTAAAAGAAGTAAAGGAGCCAGTCATAGAGGGATTTTATGGTCCCTGTCAATCTTCACAAAAACACTCTGAAATTGGTTCCATGATCCCCATTTTATGAAAGAGGTAAATGAGGTGGGGAGAAGTAGATAAGCTGTGGTATAAATACCTCTGGTTTGAATGGGACTGGACACAGACAGTCCTGCTTCAGAATCCATTTTCTACCCATTGCATTTTGTGGTTTTCACTGCCACCAATACCTCTTCAGCATTTGGAGCAGGCCTCACATACGTGCTCTGCTCTTAGGCAAATATTATGTAAAAATGTGGAACAGAAGAAAAAATGAATATAAAGTCACAGTGGATAAATCACTGGGATGGTTCGCTTATAGGAACATGTATATCCTTGGAATATGAACTTGTCTGGCTAAACATTATTAGATAATCAGACGCTCTTCTGAAGTGTGGATTAGCATTGTGTCGGTTTGAGCTATATGTTTACATTTTCCACATAATCTCATGTGGATCGTAGTAAAATTTTACTTGGTTGCACCATTTGAGTTTTATTTTTATATTACTAATGGTCTTCTAAATTACTTTTCATTTACAACTTTTCTAACTTTTGACCAAAGAAAAGACCATGTTTTAAAGATCAGCTATCTACATGTAAAAAATTAGTAGAAACACTAGGATTTTTAACTGCTTCATCTGAAGATAGCATCTGCCCTGAGGCGCAGTTCAATGGGTGTTTTCCTTTCAACATTTCTTTGCCCAGTCTGTTTGGGTTTGTGAGTATATATACAAATATATTATTTATCTTTTGGACTTGGTCTTTTATGATGTTGTAAAAGTGTAAATATAAAGGAAGTAAGCATGCTGCTCTAAAATCAGATCTGGCTTAGTAATTTAATTTTCTGAAAATTAAAAAAAATATTACACACAGATGCTTTAAACTAAATAGTGGTTTATATGCACTGTCTAATGAAGGGTGTCTAAGTAAATCATTGTGTCAAACCAGCCTCTTAATATGGTTTTATTCAGCCCTGTGCCCGAGTCCAACCAGATGTTCCTGTTCTTAGAACCCTCTTTGGTTACTGACTGACACCAAGTAACACATATAATTAATATGCAAATAAAATTATCTATATAATTAGTACTTTGAGACAAGATTTTAAATAGTTCTTGTCTGCACAGATCACTTTACATATTTATATTTTTGAGGAAGATAACTATCTAATTATGTGGCTTTCCCACAACTGTGGTTAATTTGGGCCAATTTCTAGAAATCATGTCTTAATTAGATAAAACTAATTTTTATAGGTAGATTAACCCTTTGCTTCTCCATGTAGATAGCAAAAAAATATCTTGGCATAGGACAAAGAGAAAAACACACTCTTTGTGAGGATGCGGATTAAACTCCAATGGGTCTGAGGTTCAGACCAGAAGAGGCCAAGAGGACCAAAGAGCAGAAGGGTGGGTGTCAGGTGTTTGATAAGCTGGAGAGCAATGTCCACCTGCCTGGCTGTCTTCCTATATTTACTTCAGTGTTCTCACCCAGGTTGAGCAACTGACTTTTTTTCTATATTATAAGAATGCTAAAGAGAACAGAAGATCTCATTTTTTTTGTTATCAGGAAGTATCTTTTTAAAACTTGTTCTAATTAGTTATACAACAATAGAATGCATTTTGACACATCATACATAAAGGGAGTATAACTTATCCTCCTCCTGGTTGTACATGGTGTAGGAAGATCTCATTTTTTACCCTGTTGTTTGAGCCAACTTATATACAATTTGACCAGAGCACTACTTTATTTTAGCTGGGCTGGATGCTGTGTAAAGATGAATTGACTCTGGGAATCCACATTGGGTATTAGGGAGGTAGGGTGAGGAGGGTAGTGATGGAGGCACACAGCGAGAGACCTGCCGTAGAGTGAATGGAGACACAGCAGCCCAGGGTGGAATCAGAACTTATCTGCACCTCGCTAAACAGGTGGTCTAGAATGTACTAGGAATTTCTGGAATCTTGGAGGTATAGCTCTAACATGTCTATTTCCAATTTTAATAGTATCATTTACAAAATATAGAAAAGCACACTTTGTTGTGCTTTAAAATTGAATAAAATGATTAAATGCTGGTTTCAATTCATTAACTTCTTTTCTATCACATTCCTCTTGAAGGAATAGTGAAAACAAAAACAGTGATCAATAACCATCACATATAACTGCTTGCTATTTTAAAACCGTGAAAAAGAATGTGTTTTTCTTGTCTTATGGATGTCCTCAATTTTTTTTAATCTTCCCAATAAATTGATTTTATTCATATCAACTCAGCTTGGCTAGTTTCTTTTTTTTTCTTATTCTAAGGTATACATGACAGCAGAATGCTTTTTGATTCATTGTACACAAATGGAGCACAGCTTTTTATTTCTCTGGTGTAGAGTCTCACCATATGTACAGTCATACATGTACCTAGGGTAACGATGTCCATCTCTTCCCTTTTAATAGCATTTATATTTATTTGTGATATTGCACAATGTTATAAATATAACCAAATCGATGGCCTCTGCCATGTGACTTTGCTGTCCTCAATAGGGTTTTCTTTATCTCACCCAGAAGAAGGTCTTTTGAACTAAAGCATTAAATTAGGTGAATGTTTGAAATAGCAAGTTGAAAAAGAAAGAGCTCACGCTTGGCAGTTTTGGACAGTGAGTCTTAATAAGGGAGGATTCTGGGGCGATAAGGCTGGAGGAAGTTAAAATGGAACCTCTCAGTACGTCAGATTGCTGAATGTTTCAAAGTCTAAAAACACACTTTGTTAAATTATGCATTGATTTGTGATGTTCACTGCTAGGTTCCTTCCTTGTTCATGGCCCCAGGGTCCAGGCTGTGTGCACGGCCTATGGTTGTTACTCGATAAATTCTCATTTCCTCTTATTTCTCTATGGGGCCAGCATGACTCATTTCTGCATCTGTGGCTATTTGAGAGTCTCTTGTCTTTGATATAAGCTTTATTCTCCTGCTTTGCTTTTGTTTTCTTTGAGGAATCATTTCTCTTATGAAGAATTATTTATTGTACAATTTACGTGACCATATCTCTGATATATATTTCTAGATGAACACTTATTTTGATTTCCCTGTATGTATCAGGAGAATTTGAATCCAAGCACATGGTGCTGGTCATCACCAGCAGTTCATGAACCTTGGGCTGAGTACATGTTGTGGTATAATATGTGGTTAAATGGTCCAGGCTTGCCCTTCTGGGCTCTATGCTTATGAGATGCTGGTTCTGGAAATGGCAGATGGAGGCAATTGTCACTCTTGCAGATCAGGGCAAATGTAAGTTGGAAGGTGAGCTGCCATCTTATCACCTCTACACGCTGCTTCCATGGTCTGTTTGGAACTGTGGACTTTATTCTATGAGCTTGTTTTTGGGAGAGTCTAATTTAAAGCTAGTTCCGTTGTGATGCTTTCCTTAAAATTTCTACCCTTCTGAAGCTTTGAGGATCTAACACATTTGAATATTTGCAAAGGACTTACTCATAGTGCATTTTGTTTTGATCCAAGGCAGACTGGATGGATTGGAATTCCTTCTCACTAACTCGGAAATCCACTGTCATGTTAGCAGCCACATTGTCGGTGGCATCTGGATACCAGAAGTCAAGCTGCAGAGATGAGTTCGCTGTTAGTCACAATTGCTTATTTGCCCACCCAGTGCATATTCATTAAGAGATGACCATAAAAGGAATCTGGGGTTCAGAGTGACTCAGGTATTGATTCTTCTTTTAATAAGCTAATAAGATTTTTGCAAACATGTTAAAGAACTGTTGACTGTTAAGGGATGCGAAAGAAATCATATGTACAGATTACTGTTTCAGGATATTGTATCTACCCATGCAAAAAAAAAAAAA
This sequence comes from Xerus rutilus, assembly GCA_028644305.1. Lineage (NCBI taxonomy): Eukaryota > Metazoa > Chordata > Mammalia > Rodentia > Sciuridae > Xerus > Xerus rutilus. Next base: position 7,454,523 of record CM053409.1, read on the forward strand.
AAACTCTTAATCTCTTTGCTTCTGCCATTTTGGAGTTGGAGAGGATAGTTGCATAATTGATTTGGGTATAGCATATGGCTCTAATTGGACACTTACATGAAAAATCTGTATTTTTTTCCTCTAGTCATGTATCAAAACCAGATGTGCCTATAAACCATGGAGTTTCTGGGAGGTTTACATCCAACAAGGAGGCAGAGTCTCCTAGTTCTGTCATTCTTTAGCCACACTTTCTCGGGCACATTACTGAAACCCTGCATTTCAGTCCTCTCCCCCTGAGAAATGGGGGTGACAGAGCTCCCTGGGAGCGTTGTGAATATCATGAAATGATACAAAGTCTGGGACTTTGTAAGGAATTTATAAGTGCTGATTTCCTTCCTTCTATCCTTTCCTATGTGAAAATACCGGATTTGGTGAATGGACCCAGAAGGATAACATTCAGGTTAAAATAACTTTGAGAAGATTCCAATTCTTGTGGTTCTCCAAAATCATACTCCCTTGTGAAAACAACCTGGGAGATGAGAAGGAAATGCAGCGTTTCCATCGGTCACACCAAGATGGTGGCATGGCCAAAGCTGTGTGGCTGTCTCTCAATTGAATTCCACTATAGCTCTTGGTCAGTTCATTATAGGACAATATGAGGCTGTTGTGAACCAATCATATCTGCTGATTTTGATCAAAAAGTGACAGCATGAGTGTGACATGTGAGAAGTATAGCGTGATTCAAAGGCAAGTGAGGAGGGACATCAAATCACAATAGCAATTTCTCTCTTCTAGCAAAGTAATTCTGAGTAAGAGTCTAGAGCTCAGTGAACTTTGTAATTATTTGTAAAGCCCAGGCACAGAGCTAGATGCCATTATTGAAGCAAGAGGTTGGTTGGGAGACAGATCCATTATGCATGTTTCAAACATTATAACCATTGCCAGAGGAGGAGCGAGGTATCTCAGGGGCCACAGGAGCAATCCAGACTGAGTCATAAGAGCTAATGTACAGAGACGACTTCCTGCAGGAGGCACCAGATGAGCCATCTCTCAAAGAATAAGACTTAGCCAGATAAAGAAGAAACACATTGGTCTTGAGAAAAAGTATACCAGGTGGGTGAAGTTTTGATGTCTATATTTCCTAAAGGGCAAGAGAGTGGCCAAGCAAGATACTAAACAGGGCAGCAGTTTGGCAGATCATGAAGGACTTGGAACCCCACACCAATACCAAGAGAAGAATAGAGAAAATGTTAATGTGATTATCATGGCCCGGTCAGCTTCTTAGAGCTATCCAAAGCTTACTTAGTCTTGATAAAAACCTTACAGAACAAATAGGATGATCAACCTTCTCAGGGTAAGAAATTGAGATCCTGCAAGGTTGAGTAACTGCTTAAGGCCCCAGAACTAGGGCAGAACTTGGATTTGAACCAAAGCATTTGGCTCAGAAGAGCATGTTTTTCCTATATGAGGCTGCCTCTCAATGAAGTGTTTCAAATGAAGAAACGCCACTGTTAGGTTTTGAATAATCAGGGCACAATGCAGACTTGGCTTTGGGGGAGGCACAACCAGAACCCTGAATGCTAGCGAAGGGACCATTAAAATTGTCCCAGTAAGAGGTAGGATGGGCGTGGAAAGTGCTGGTGGAATGGAGAGGAAAGTACGTATGTGGGGCCCGTTCAGCCAATAGAATAGGTGAAACTTTTGATTGATTTGATGTGGAGATGAGGGTGTGTGTGACGAGAGTCAACCCCAGATTTAGTTCTGGGTTTAAATATGATGTTTTCTCAATTATTTAATTTACCATCTTTGAATACTAGTTATTCTGTTTTAAATGGGTTAAATTAGGGCTGTGGCATTGCAAATCTGCTGGAGGATTTGAGATGACATTTGGAAAGTGGCTGGCCCAGTGTGCCTGGGATGCAGGGCAGCAGGATAATTGCTAGAATGGTGATTTTAGCCTGTTAGATTTTGAAGGCCTGATCTCATTTTCAGTCTCCTTTTAAAGTGCACCTGCTCTTGGAAAGGGTCACATCTTGATTTCAGCCAGTACTTTGACATTATCAATTTATACTTTAACAGAAATTTTGCCACCAAAGGACATCAGACTGGGAGTGGGGAGAAGGGAGAGCATCAGGCACCAGCAGGGAGGGAAAGAGGCCCTAAACTTCCCCTTATTTTACAGTTTTACCTGGAAAAAGGTGGTGTTTGCAATGCTTTTTGGAGACAAGTCAAGTGGTATTCCATGAAAACAAAAACATCACTGAATTATCTAAGTAGCACCTGCCATTTCCCTGTATGTTTGAGAGTCTTTGGTAGCCCTGAGAGCATTATAAATGAAATAGAAAAGGATTTTAGAGAACAAAGAAAAGGCACAATGTCTCTCTTTCTTACCTCATTGCCTTTGGCCAAATCCTTCATGATTCTCACTTGCTTTTCATCCTGGGGCTTCATGCGGACCACCTTCTCCCTTCAGGAAGGCAAAAGATGAAAATGTGAACCCTCGAGAAATATTCCTAGTCCTCTTGGAATCTCGTAGTAACTGCCTAAGGCCATAGAGCTCGGGCAGAGCTGGGATTTGAACCATTTGGCACTGAAGAGCATGTTTTTCCTATCCTAGGCTGCTTCTCAGTGAAGTTTCAAAGGAAGAAACACCATCCTCAGGTTTGAGAGAGAGTGATCAGGTTGCAATGCAGACTTGGCTTGGGAGGCAAGATTAGAATCCTGAATGCTAGCTAAGGGACTACTGAAACTGTCATCTCTTGGAATCTCAAGAAGTCGCAAAGACTAGAACGCAGCATGGTGGGCTTTACCTGTCAAAGCGGATGGGAGCAATCGCAAGGGTGGTGGCCAGCAGAGCCATGGGCAGGAGGAGCCTCATGGTTCCTCTTTGTTTGACTTGAGACCCTCTGCCACTCTTATGCCCTAGCCTTTATCTTGAGCAGCAGCTGACTTCCTTTTAGAGTTCTGTGGGACCAACTGTCTTCATCTCCATGGGTTGTGTGTGTGTGCGTGTGTAAGTAATTAGGGAGGAAAGAACACAAACCCTAAATGTCCGTTTCTCATCTACCTTCTGCAGTAGGGAACACCATTTTACAGATAAAGGGTGGAAGGCAAATTACTTTATCCAGTATTTGCCCAAGGTAACAGAGCTAATCAATTCTTTTGGATTGAGACCCAGTTGTTTTTGTTCTAAAGTACTAGTTTTTAAATTTTATGTGGTGCTGCTGAGGATCAGACCCAGTGCTTCATATGTGCAAGCGCTCTGCCACTGAGCCATAGCCCCAGTCCCCCAAATATTCATGTTTTCATGTCTGTTCATTGGACAGAGTATTCAGAGTCTGAATGCTATGGGTTCTAAAAAAGTGCTTTATGAAAGTTGAATTTCAAATGGATTGAAATGCAATCCATTTGTCTACCATGTAAAAACCATCTAAGGGTATCTATTGTCTTGAACACGACTTAGTTAATTATGGACTATTTGGGAGAATAACACCATTACCCAGAATCAAGGTAACCTCACAGGATCAAGTGAGTTTTTAAAATCAGAGCTTATAATTTCCTTTCCAAAACTATCTCTTCACATTGGCGAAAGTATAGATGGTTACATATGAAACTCCTCAGAGTCATCATTAGGCACTTTGTTATCAAAACAATCAGCAGATGCCCCGTTATCTGTAGAGCAACAAAAAAATGCCATTCCTCTTCATCTGATGGGCGTGTGACATAATGTCAGACTTCCTGATCTTCCCCCACAAGGGACTCCTGGTCTCAACCCTAAAGATAACGGAAAGGAGGGCTTTCCAAATGCCTTCAAGTGCTTGACCTTGACCAGGCTCATCAGCTAGAAACCCCCAAAGCGAATGCTTGTTCCACTGCTCTAACTAAAAGTGTGCTGGACGAGGCACAGTGGAAGGGCAGAGATGGAGCTGGGATTTAGGCAGCTGCACTCTTGGAGGGGCTCTCGAACACGAGCTGCGGCCCTGGAGCAGGCCTCCTGGTGATGTGGCCCTAACAAGTGCTGTGTGGCTGAGATGTCACAATCAGGGGACTGGCACCTGGCAGGAGCTAAGAACTTCGTCCACGCCCGCTAGGCATGCTCAGGTCCTGTAGGCAGAGACTTCAAGTTGGTGACTGCTGGGGGCAGAATTAATGATCACCAGCACATATCATGAGATAGATTGAAGTGGGGGCCATGATCTTTAAAGATAGAACTTCTCTCCATATTTATTTTGATGTGGACAATGTCAAGAAATTTTTTTAATGCTAGAACTTTGCTTTTTGGAGTTTTATTTTTAAATTCTAAAAGTTACAAATGGCCAAAGTAATTTTGCAAAGTACAAGGAAGCTGAAAAGAAAAATAGAAATATCCCTTAATTCTAGCTTTCTGATATATTTTGTTGAAAGTTTTGCCACGTGAGGAGTTTTAACACTATGGAGAAGGCTTCAATGTCTGTCTGTTTTTTTTTTTTTTGCTACTGGAGATTGAACTCGGGTACTTGACCACTGAGCCACATCCCCAGCCCTATTTTGTTTTATGTAGAGACAGGGTCTCACTGAGTTGCTTAGCGCCTCGCTGTTGCTGAGGCTGGCTTTGAACTCACGATTCTCCTGTCTCAGCCTCCCTAGGTGCTGGGTTTACAGGCGTGAGCCACCGTGCCCGGCTTGCTTTTTTTTAAAAATTTTTTTCAGTTTTTAGATGGACATAATATTTTTATGTGGTGCTGAGGATCGAACCCAGTGCCTCATGCATGCGAGGCAAACGCTCTACCCCTGAGGCACAGCCTCAGTCCTTTAATGTCTGTTTTTTTAGGCTATGTAGGAAGGACACTTCCATTTTCTTTGGGGATCTAGATGAGAGTTTTAAAGGACCCTGGTATGTCTCAGGGTAAGATTCTGATAAATAAAAGAACATTTTTTGGATTCATAATACCTGTTGTTTTATAGTTGTATGTTTCTGAAAAAGATATGGACAGGTGATGCATTTAAACATCCCCCTGCATCCCCGTTCTGTTTAGTCTATTGGAAAGCACAATAGATAGATTCTAGAAATATTGTGGAAATCTCTTTCAGAATGGGTACCCAATTTCTTGGTACCCATATAAGTTTCATTGTAATTTTCTATTACCAAATCGAGACTTATAAAAGGTCTTGGCATATGTATGGGGAAGGATAAAAACTTACTGGACACCGTATCATTTTAGGGTGACTAGATAAGACTGTTTCATAGGAAAAACTAATCTCTTTAACAGGCAATTTAAAGTTGAACACTTCACACAGCAATAATTTTCCTTTTTTTTTTTGAGCTTTGCACTCCGGAGATTTTTGTAGTAGTGGTGGTTATCTAGCTACAGTTCAAAATATCACTTTATTTTTAACTATGCTTTTCTATGTCTTTGAACATTATCACTATAAAGGAAATGTCCTAGAAAATGGAAATGAAAGTTCTCTTGTGATTTAATGGGATCTTCAAACAATTCTCCTCCTTCAAATCCAACCCAATAAATTGCTAGAATAGCTTTAGATATCACATTGAGGGTATGTTGAAGGAAAAATTAGATGCTTTTAGTTGTAGAGGTTGGATTCTTATTGAAACAAAACTGCCTTGTAAATGCAGCAGAGGAAGATTTTCTTCATTAGTTGTAGAGGTGGCATTTCTGGACACTTACATGGGGGTGTGAGTCAGGTGAGATTAGGGGGAACACCTAACTGGTTCAATGACCTGGCCTTGGAGACTTACCTTGCTGAATCTCCAGATTAACTTGATAACTTGGCATGGTTCTTCCCTTCCTTCTGGAAACTCTGACCAATTATAGAGGTCAGCTTGAAAAACCAGAGAAACATGTGACATTCAATTCTTAACATGTAGGAGTTCAATAAATGAAAGCTAAAAGTCAGCTGTGTTAGCTTTCTTTCAGTGACCAAAATACCCAGTAAGAACAACTTAGAGGATGAAAAGTTTATTTTGGGTCATGGTTCCAGGGGTTTAGTTCATGGTGGGCCCAGTCCAATGCTCTGGGCCCAAGGCAAGGCAGAGCATCATGGCGGAAGGGGATGGAGGAAAGCTGCTCAGCTCATAGCAGGCAGGAAGCAGAGAGAAAGGAGAAAGGGCTGCAGGGAAGACGTACCCTTCCAGGAATGACCTCAGTGACCCCTTCCTCCAGCCATGCCCTACTTACTGGCTTATAGTTACCACCTAGTCAGTCCATTCAAACTAGGATGCACTGATTAGGTTATAGTTCACACAATCCAATTATTCTACCTCTGAATATTCCTGCATTGACACAGGGCTTTTGGGGAATATCTCATATAGACTGTAACGTCAGTTTTGCTATTTTCTACCTACATCATTTGAGAAAGGAAGAGTCAGGGAGCCATCCTGTGTTCACTGTTGCTGTGTGGAGATGAAAAGAAGGGCCTATTGGCTACTGTCCTTGCTCTGAGAGCAGAAGCAGGTCAAAGGACAGAGGAGGAGAGCTGCCCTCAGAGCCTGGGGCTCTTGGGTGGAGCTCTTGGCAGTCTCTGGTCAGTTGGACAGGGCACTAGATTCTGCTACACTGGAAAGGGCTAAAGCATACCTGCCCTTTCTGTTTCCTTGGTTTAGCTCCAGCAAGTGAGAACCCTAGACAGCCAGCAGCCACTTTTTAGTAAGTAGGCAGGAACTTTAACAAAACTGTCTCAGTGCAGGAAGTCTCAGACATGTGGGGGTCTAAGAGAATATTTGCTTTCCTATTCTGTTTTCTTCTCCTTAAAAGTGCCTTAGAATTTTAGAAAAGCCTACAGATATTCCTAATTTCTATTTTAAGTAATTGATTTATTTTGCAGTACTGGGGATTGAACCCAAAGCCTTACACATGCTAGGCAAGCACTCTACCACTGAGCTACTTCCCCAGTCCCTTTTCAATTTTTATTTTGAGACAGGGTCCGGCTAAGTTGCCCAGGCTGGCCTAGAACTTGCCACCCTCCTGCCTCAGCCTCCTAAGTAGCTGGGATTCCAGTTGTGTACCACCATGTCTAGATTCCCTTTTATTTTTGAAGATGTTAGGATTTTGGGGAGTTATGATTTGGCCCCATGATTTCCATACTTTAAGACATAGCATCCCTTAAAGGTTGATGTTATCTGAGAGAGATAAGGAGGAACAGGAAGAGAATAACTGTCACTCCAGTGACTGGTTGAGTTAGCCCTTAGTCGTAATGTGAGTGTAACTGAAGTAGAGTGGGGGAAGGAGAACTTAGCTAAATTACACTATTTTTTATTACTATCAATGCTTCTAAAGAATTCATGGGAATTTATTTTTTTTTGCAACAAAGTTCTATTTAAATGATGCACAGTTATTTTGAAGATGGTTGCTTGACAGGTCGTAACAGTTGCACTGCTACCATCTAGTGGACAATTAATGCAATTAATCATTCTTTGGCTTGACAATTTCCAAATTGTTGACTTCAAAAGACTTTTTTTTTTTTAAATTAAAACACTGTTATAGATATATTAGCCTATTATGCTCCATGTGGAATCCTATTTTCCTTGAATCCACATAGGAAATAATCAATACTTTGATCTATGATTTTGAAGTAAGAGATGCCCCCAAATTATAACCTAAATAAACATTCTATTTTAAAAATTGGACTTAGTGCAGTCCTTTCCAGCATGGGCACATCTGCTTCTAATTCTGGATGGGTTCAAGCCAAGTGGTGCAGAAGTCATGGAGGGGTCTTTTGCTTCTTTCCTTGGCCCTGCTGGTCCAGCCAGGGTGCCTGGCGTTCTCAGGTCTCACTTGCGATCTGCTCTGCTCACCCTGGTGTGCAGAAAAGACTCTTCTCATGTCATTTAAACCTCACATCTTCAGTAGTTTCCTACTTCTTAGGTCAACGTGCCAGGTCCTAAACACAACCTGTAAGCTCTCCTGAGGTCAACCTCCCCCGCCCCCAGACATGCTCCTGCCATTCTCCCTTCCACTCTCCCTGTTCCACCCTGGTGGCTCTCTTCCTGCACCTTCCGTGGCCTGGAAGGCCTGTTCATTTGTCCAGCTTACGGTGACTCATTTTTCAGGTTGAAGCACTTCTTTGAAAGGGTCTTCTCTCCACATCAGGAAGTAGACTTATATGTTTTCTTTTCCTGCAGTACATCATGCATTTACTTTGCTTAATGTTAATTAAATAACTAATAATTACATTTTTTGCTTAACTGTATGGCTTCTCTAATAGCCCGTGTGCCCAAAGAGGGCAGAAGCGTTATTATGTTTTGTCTCACTGTTCTGTCCTGGAGTGCTTAGCGCAGTTCTCGCAGGCACTAGGTAGCTCATGATAGACCTTGAACGAGCTGAGCTGAAGAGCCAGACCAAGAGGCATCTCCTCATCTACACCAGGGTTTGCAATGCTCCATTTCCCTTTTTATTTCTTCTTCCTAAGCCTCCCATTATAACCTGTGCATTCTGCCAGTGTTGGCTGGCTCCCCAAGGACTTCAAGTCCTTTATGGGTGACACTTTGTCACTGTGCACAGCATGCTTATTCATAGCATTTCCCCCCAAAGTAGACCATCTCTCATGTTTTGCTTTTACAATGATTTGTTTTTATTGTGATCAATTGTAAAAGACCCAAGTATTTAGTAGACACAGAAATTTAAAGGAAAGATTAGGATCTGTAAAACCTTCAGGCAAACAAAACTAAGAATTCAGGATAGACAAGAAATACATGAGTGTTCTGAGAGAAGGCTCTGGAATTTCCCATTAGTACAGGTGTTCCAGGACATAGCCAGCTATATGCTTAACTGCCAGCATGGTCTCCTCACAGGTTGCACGGATCTGGGACTCAGGAAGCAAAAAGCCATATCTGCCTTCATCCCGAAGTTCAAAGGTGAAGGAATATTTGATTCCTTGGTCGTAAGCCCAGTCATCGGAGCCACCAGCAGCAGGGTCTGGAATAAGCAAAGAGCAGAAAAAAATAACAAACTTTTACATGTAGAAAGGAGGTTAAAATTGTCAGTCTCCTTTTATATTTACAAATATTTTGCTGTGTGAAATGTTATGGGCAGATCAACTTTTTAGTAAACTGGATCACAAAATTTTAAAAAATTAGTCAGTTGTACTCTGGATCTATTTTGTCAGAGTGACATGTTTGACACTCTAGAAAGTGTGTGATTTGTAGTACACAATTCTCAGCATGCTAAGGTACACCGCACTGCATAGTGTGTGGTTTGATTACAAAATCTACACAAGATCTGGGAAAAGAATGTGTAACTTCCAGGAAAGTCAGGAAAACTGTGCGGTGGGTGGTAGGAGCACTGGACTCTGAGCCCTGCAGAAACTGCACCAAAGGGGAAAAGGGGAGCAGCTTGAGAGCAGTGCTGGGCCTTTATTTGTTAACTTCAGTGTCTAACTTGGAGCCTGGAATAAACGTGGCTCCCATTCATGCAGTTAGTAATTCATTCAGCAACAATCACGTTGCCACTAACACACCACGCATTTATTCATTCATTGATTTAGCTACTTATTCAGGCAAAACTCTACAGCTGCCACTGGTCATGTGCATAAGTCCAGAGATGCCAGGACAAAGGACAGATGCTGCCCCTCGAAGTGTGTACAGAATAATGGAAACAAACTTCACTGAACTAGTGTAAAGAGCATATAGCATACAGGAAGTTCACACTATATGAATAAGAGTTACTCCAATAAGTGAGTTATTTCTGCTAGAACTCCTTTAGGAAAAAGTTAAAAATGTTCAGTTTCAAAAATTGAGGACACAGAAAATTGTATTCTATATAGAGTTTAAAAACAACAGCTCAAGACTGGAGCCTGACTGACTACATTGGGGGCCCCTTGGTGACAGGACTGATTCTTTTTTATTTTTGTATGTATGTCTGCTCCTTTCAGATCTTGGGCAGGAGTCAACCATTTGAAGAAAGAGGAAAATGGAAAGAGAAATGCAAAATGGGGCCAGTGGAATGTGCCATTGCAGAGAAGCCTAACCTCTACAGAATGCAGGGCCCGGGGGTCCAGCCCTACCCAGCTCTCTCACTGTGTGTCTCTTCCATGTGCATGCGCCTGGCTGGGGACTGTCAGAGGGGCCGCCCTACCCACTCAAGGGCAGCCTGTGCCTCGAAGCTCCCTCACGTTGCTGTCTGTCTAGCCCAGCAAACACGTTTTCTGTGCTTTCTCCCAGCAGCACTATATGTTCTGGGCTGTCACCTTGGGAAGTGACCTGATGCTGCAGGGTGGAGCCATCGGTGGTGTGTTCTTTCCTCGTGCATCCTGTGTCATAGTTCTTAGTGCCTGTATCACTTTTCCTGCTTCCCTACTGTGGGTTGTTTGAAGAATGTGCTGGTTCCCCTCCTTCCCTCTCTCTTCCCTGCCTCCCTCTCTGCACCCTTCCTTTCTTTCTTCACACCTACTGAAGGCCTGGCACACCCACGCCACAGCTGCTCAATGGATGTGTACAGAGAGCAAATGTTTCTGTGGGTTGCAAGAGATTTCTCTCTCCTAACAGAAAAATGATTACAGAGTTCATGTTTGTGAGGTGAGCAAAAACCACATGCTTTAAACGAGGTGGAGAAGAAAGGCGCTGGGAACCATTTGCTGGCGTTTTAGGCGTGTGGTCTCTTTCCACACCTCGGAAGCCAAGACTCACAGATGGTTGTGGCTCCAGGGCCGTATGTGTACTTGGTGCCGTGCAGCGAGGTGAGTTCCTTCAAAGCAGCTTTAGCCAGGGAGTTCTGCAAAGGAACCAGCAACAACTGAGCAAAGACATACCATAAATTGCCACACACTCTGCACATTATGTTCAAGGCCATGTCTGTCACATTCTTAGATTGGTCTTATGAACTTATTCAGTGCCCACTTTGATTTTTCCAGCTTAGTCTTCTGGTTCAAGTACTGCGAGAGGACATCTCCCCTAGATGCTCACTTTGAACTTCTAGCTGTCTGTTCTCCGGAGCTTGTGAGAGAAAAGCAGGAGGTCCCATGGCTGTGAGTGGGGGTTGTCTGTTCTTTGCACAAAAATTAAACACATGCAAAAAATTAAATAAGACCCAAACCAAACAAAAACCACTTGGCAACATGGTAGGCATAAAGACGAGGTTGAGTCCCAGTGGGATCGTGTGAGTTAGGGAAGGAGCATGGGATAAATGATTGGCTAGTCCAGCAGAAAAGTGCTCAGGAATTGGCAGTTCTAATGGCGATTGATAGTTACAGCTGGGAAGAATTTTGGACTGAATGAGAGAACCTTCATTCTATTTCAAAAGGCAGAACATTTGAATTTTAAGACTTTAAAAAATTAGTAAAAACTTACATGCATTCTTTTCTCAGCACAGCGTCACCTTCTTACAAGAGCCATTACCCTCCAGTACCCTGCACACAACTCCTGTCTGTCCCACCCAGCAGCCTTGCCTGTGCAACTGCCCCAACAGGCTGCTTGTTTAAATAGGCACTTGGAAAGCAAGGCCTGACTCAGCTGTCTGGGGAGCACAGATTGGAAAAGTGGATTGTTTACTACAGGAAGATTAACCATAACTCATTCTGGTTATGAAACTTGCTGTATTTCATACTTTGGCATTATAATTGCTTCTTGTACATATGCTGGGAAAACTGCAAGGGTGGTGAGGAAATAAAAAGAATCTGATTTTTTACAGAAGAGGAACTTTCTTTACTCCTTATCCTAGGATTAAACCTGGTTTCCTAGAGTCTCCCATTAGACTGATGAGGGCACTGTCTTAAGACTTCAAGGATCCCAGCTCCCAAAGCATTAGTGCTTCATCAACCAATTTCAAATTCGAAAATTTGGAAAGAGTTATAAAATTTAGGTCATGAGTTTCTGCTCCGGTCCACTGAAATGATGCAACCAGTTTCCTGGAACTGACTTCTTATTCTCAAAGTTTTAGATCAGTAACCTGAAAGTTTTAGGGTTCTGTTGCTCTCTCTCTGAGCTGGAGAATGAAGACGTGCTTTCTGTCACTCCTTGGACTCTTTACTCTTGTGCTGTAAAGACATCACTTGGGTTGCTTAGCCTTGGAACCAGGGCAGGAGTCTTAGAATCTTCTTTTGTCGTCTCATTACAGGGCCTATTGTTGGTTGAAATCAGAACAATCTACAAACATTGCATAATGCTCAGGATAGATCTAAAACCACCTTTTAGAGATATGGAACATAGTGAGGCAATAGTCCTCTTGCTAAATAAACAGTATGTTTTTCTCTCTTCTACAGTTTCTTTGACTTGGGATCATCAAAGGAAATCTTTAGCTAGGTATTTTTTTTACAAGGTAAAGCCTCACATCTCAAAGAGCACCTGTTTCATCTCCAGCTGCCTGCCTTGGCCTTTCGCTCAATATTTTTTTTCCTTAAACAGTGGATTATTTTGAGTTAGCAGAAATAGGATTACTTTCAAATGTGAAAAGTTCCACATGTGAGAAATTATAAAGAACTTACATAGGAGGTTTCATGGTCCTTGTTAGTATCGGTTGAACTCATGGGTCCATTGTCCTTCAAGTCTCCCTACGTATTTATTGGCATTATTTAATAATTGGATTCTTAGACCATACTAAAGGGCCCCCTCCCGATCTGTTCTCTCTGGACTTACCAACTGCTATTAGGGCTACACAAAAATGTACCCCTTGCTTTTCCTCAAACCAAGTTCTGGACACTTGGAGTGCCAGTAAGCACATTCTAAGCTTTTGCAGGCATCTTTGGGGGAACTGTGGCTCTGTCTTTGATGCTGAAGGAGAATCTACGATTGAGGTTAGCTCAGAAGGGCTGCCATTTCATTCCTGTGTCAGGCACCTGCGGAGGGGACATTTAGCCTGTGCCTCCGCCTCTGCTTTCCTCCTCGTCGTCTGCTCGCTCATCCTGACGTCGGCTTCCTGTTCATCTTCAGAAGGTCACCTCGTTGCCACACCTTCAGTGGTTCTATCAACTTCTATCCAAGTCCAGCCTCCTTTTTTGGCAAAAAGTGTTACTATGGACTTGTCAAAGCCTTCTCTCTCGAGCGTGTCCCTTGTCGTGCATTCCCATGCCTTGCCTGAGGCCGGTGTTCCCAGCTGCTTCCCTGGCCCCCTTCCCTGCCGCCTCTTACCTCCATTAGGTGGGTGCCCTCCTCCCTTTACCCCTCTTTGCTTACGCGGAAAATTCCCATTCTTTCAGATTTGTTTTTGGACTTGACCTTCTTTGTGAGTCTGGCCCTCTCCTTTATGGGGCCTCACCTCTTTTCAGAGTCCCTGTCACACTGTGCTGCAACCAGTTATGTTTGCATCTGTGTCCCCAGAGGGGAGCTCTTTGTGGGTAGGGATTCTTGTCTCTCCAGTCTGTCTCCTGAGCAGATCACTCAGCACGAGTGGAGGTGGGTTACTGAGCCCTAGGCTGGGTCTGAGGGGCACTATAAATGGGCAAGATTTGGGCAGGGGTACAAAGTGCTGAGCATTGCAAAAGCCAAACTGTGACCCACCTGAGTGGGGATGGGGATGCTGGTGGAGAGGGCAATAGAACCACAGTGATGGCTGGTGGGCAGCTGCATTACACACTGACATCTTCTGTGTACTTATTTTCATGAATTAAGTCTGTGGACCCTTTCTCAGAGCCCCTCCAAAGCCAAAGGACAAAAAGCAAACAAAGTCAGAACAGACATGAATCAACTGAACTATCATATTTTAAATTCTAATTATCTTAACAAAAATCCCTGGAATCATGTGGGTCTGTCTTATGAAAAGTTCAAATAATTTCACAAATGTTACTCATTTATCTTCCCGACAGTATCTGTCCACATTTCATCACCACAGAATCTTCTAGCAGAATGGAATGCCATGTGGGGCAGCACCCTCAGTGGGAATGTTCCAGCCAAGCTGGATGACTGACCCCTGCCAGGAGTGATAGAAAGGTGATTTTCGCATTTATGAAAATGTTAGGATAGTAGTTCCTTTCCTCTGTACATTTTTGTAAAAAGGAACTAAGGTGAGGGACAGAAGACCCAAGAAGCAAGGGCAGAGAGCCCCATCCACACCTTGAATCTCCATTAAGGACACTTCCTACAGAACCTGCCACCAGAGGAACAAATCTTCCATTCTTGCTCAATGGGTTCAAAATAAGAACGAACATTTACATAAAACCTTATGCTTTCAAAAGAGCTCTTGATAAGCACTAGATATTTTTATCCCCATTTTACAGATAAAAGACTCAAAACTCAGGATGAAAGAACTCGTCCAAGGGCACACAGCTCCATAAGTGGCTGACTTGAGCTGGGTGGTTCTTTCTTTAAATCCTGTGCTCTTTTTCACTTCTCCTCTTGGCCTTTGAATACTTCAAAAGAAGTGTTGCTGGAGCTGGTTTTACCAATTGTAAAGAACAGAAGGGAGCTAAATATAAATCGGCCTCAGAGCAAACTTTGCTTTCAGTCAAGGCCAAACATGGCTGGCCTTTACTAATCCTCAGATATGAATTTCCTACCGCAAATTATTCTCTCTTGTCATCTGCCTTGGTCCTAGAGCAAAAGACAGTCCAAAATGTCACATCCAGCCCAGAGCCCAGGAGGCAGAGGACAACGCAGGGTCGTGCTGCCCCAGGCTCTGGGCCCTGCTCGGTGAGATGAATACATGGAAGGTGTTCTTTTCCCCTGGCCCTCCTTCCAGGTAAGGTATGCTAAAGAAGCCCTGTGTCAGGGCAGTGCACATAATCCACATTCCAACCTGCATCTTGCCGCTGGAATCATGTCAGGGGTGGCCTGTTCTAGTCCTCCAGGAGCCACTATCACAGGACAAGGAGACAAAAGCCCCAATTTGATGGTGAGATACCACAGGGTTCAAAGGAAATTCTCTTCAGAACTCGGTTGTCTAACTTCAAGTCCAAAGTTTAACCAGCCCTGTGGGCGAGTGATACTGGAGGCCTCCAGGTGATCTTCAGCTGCGCTTTTCTGCCTTCTGCAGTGATGTGGAGCGGACACCAAGGGACCAATGAGAGATGTAACTTTTGTAATTTTGATGCACAAAGAGAAAGTGCTCTTAAGCAGTAAGCAGGCACTGAGGAGAAAGGACACCTAACTGAAACAAGTTTCTGAGAAAAAGGAGGCCCTGAGATTAGAGAGGGGAGAGGGGTCTGGGATGCTTGGTTTGGGAGAGCAGGGCCTGTGCTTTCTGCAGAGGCCACTAGGAGTACGGGAATGCGGGGGTGCTCAACTGCTTCCACTGATAGAAACCAAATTTTTTCTTTGGCTTGATCTGCATACATATTTTTCAGCCCTTTAAAATTCAAGGGGAATCTGAAATGTGAGTCAGCTGAATTTTGCAGTCTGGAGAATTCTTTTTTTTTAAATCTGTTTTCAGTGGGAAATGATTCTTCTCCCAAATAAATTTTTAAAATAAGCACTGTACAATAGGGATGTGCCAGTCGCTGGCACTTGAGACCATCAGAACATTGTGTACTATTTTTGAGGAGGATATAAGATCCTGTGGGAGCCAAGAGCCTTTGGCCAGGAATGTGACTGTTTTTATCTTTGTTTAAAGCAGCGTTTCTCAATCTCAGCTCGCTTGACATCTTGGGCTGGGTGGTTCTTTGTTGTGTGTGTCGGGCTGTTCTGTGCATCGTAGGATGTTTATCAGCATCTCTGGACGCTGCCCACCAGATGCCAGCAGAACTCCCACAGTTATATCAAAAACATCTCCAGAACATTGCCCAATGCCCTTTTGGGGTGTGGGTGGGGGCAGTTGAAAGGAAAATGACATACAAGACATAATTGTGGCAAATGTGAGCTGATTTTAGGGAATGAATGAAAAAGAAAGACCACTGCTCTTCAAGGCGCTCTGAAGACCTACCTGTTTTTCTGTGGATGTCCCTCTAGGTGTCCCCTAAACATCTCTGCTAGGTCAGTCATGCTGCAATATCACTTTACCAAGTAGGGTTGCCAGATTTTAAAAAAATACAGGCATTCCAGTTAGATTTAAGTTTTAGCTTAACTATGAACATTTTTTTAGCATAAGTTTGTCCCATGAACTATTTGGCACATATTTAGAGTAAAAATGATTTGCTATTTTTCTGAAATCCTAATTAAAGTGGAAGTCTCCCATTGGATCTGGCAATGTCTTCATCATATCCCTGGCTACAGGACCAGCAGCGACAGAAGATTCATTCTGACACTCAAGTCCCTCTACAGCCTGATCACCTTATTGATCACCCCCATTCTTCCCTGGCAAGAGCACTCAAAACAGGCTGACCTCTATTGGCCGCCTTGACTCCATTTTTCAGTCCTACTAGTATATATATATTGGCTCTTTTGTTCTGTCTAGCATACCTGTTCCTTCCTCTGCCAACCAGATCCCGCCTGTACTTCAAGGCTTACAATAAATCACACCTCTCCACAAGCTTCGTGGAAGAGCTTCAGCACACATTGTCATTCTCCCCTCCTGAATTCCTCCAGCTGTGCGTAGCTCAAAACTCCCAATTCTCTACTTCTCTCGAATGGCTTCTGGTATCTGCATTTTATGATTTCAGTAATCTCAGTGGCAGGAGCCATGGTTTATGATGAGCACTTACTAGGTGCTCAGTGAACATCTGATAATTGCCTAATAAACCATGTCCTGAGCAGGACTAGTAGAATTTTATCAGACCAAGGAGTGATTAAAAGTATATAAGGTACAGCAGCAACTGGTTTCTTTAACCAACTGACATCCTGCTGTTTCATTTGGAACTTTTTGCAAGATTAGAAATCCTGAGAAGATTTTGTGCTTAGCCTGCATTAGCCTGCATTGTTGGTAACCTGCTTGTCAGTAGGACTGTGGCCTTGTGACTCGAGTTGTTAGGTAAGTACCTGGTGAGAGCCATGATGGGTGTCCACACAGCCTGCAATTGTCCACCTCCTAAATGTGAAATTTCTTCCCTGTGGATTTTTATGCTTATCCTAATCATGGCTTGCACTTGGTCCACACACTTGGGTGGAGCAATGGGTTCCACCTTGGTGGGTAATTAACTTACAGCTTTAAGAGGTGGCAGTGATGTGCCACTGGACTGGAAGGTGTTACGCTTTAGAAGTGGACTTCAATGTTTTGGTCATGTTTAGTAACTTTTCAGAAAGACTGGCATATTTCTTCTGGTTACTATTATCTTTCTCTTGGTTTATGAATATATGTACTCATCAAAAGAATGGGTCAGAATCATAAAGACTGGGCCCTGAGAAATCAGTCATGTCAGATAACCAGGGTAAATCCTTAGCAATGTCTAGGGGCTGAGGTAGTTATATGTTTTTGTGGGATTAAGACTTTTTCTGATAAATGTTCTGCAAATTAGTTACACAGATACCACCATTGATGTGGCCACATAAACGTGTGTGTGAATGTGTGTATATTTGTGTGCATGTGTGTATGCATGTGTGTGTGACTGTGTGTGTGTGCATGTGTATTTGTGTACGTGTGTGAGAGTATGAGTGTGTGTGTGTGTGTAAACTGGGGCAGCAATGAACATTTTGCAGGAGCTAGTTGCTCTGTAACCCACTGCTGGTGTTGACTTAGCCAAGGCTTTCTTGCTTCAGCTGGAAAATGAGAAATAGAACTAGAGAATTTCTAAGATTTTCCAGCAGTGACATTTCTAGTCTTCCCATGCAGGGAGGTCAGGTAAGACTCATGCCTGGGTTGCACTGTGCTGTCCTCTTGGTCAGTGTGTGCAGTGGGACAAGGTACCTGTTGACTGGCTGCTCCCCTGGCTTCCTGCTTACCAGGTGGGATGATGGTGGTTGCTGTGAACAGCGTCATACAGGCACCTGGGGTGTTGGGGAGAACTTCCTCAGACCCAGTAAGTGCTGCTGCACTGCCCAGGTTTGGGAATCTTACCCACTCTATCAGTTTTTAGTTCTTCTGACAATAAAGAAATCACATGATTCAGTATTTTGTTATTCTTTAGAGTTTTGGAAATGTAAATATTTCTTTTTCTGAGCCTTAAAGCTTCCCTTGAAGATAGTGGTAGATGGTATTGAGGGAATCCACATTGGGGAATGCATAGTGTGCTCAGGAAGCCACTGGAAACTCTGTGCATGTCGGTCTTTATTTAAATAGTCTGGAAGGGCAGTTTGTGAAATGAAAAGCATTGCGTGTGAGAGATACTCATAATATTCCTGCACTTTCTACTGCTGTCCCAAAGGAGAGTTTCTGGCTACCTCCTGTGGTCCCTTCTCCTGTGTCTTCTGCATGCCAATCACTGCTCTGCTTTCCGCTGAAATTTTTCTCATAATGTGAGCAATTACCAGGCAAGCTCCAAGAAAGATCTTTCAGAAAAGAAGCCTCAAAAATCTTTATCATTATTCTAATGTCAAAGGATTGCTGCTTATAGCATGTCTTAAATTTGGGCAAAAATGCTGATATAAGTATAAAATAATTTCCTTGAGTCTAAAGTCTTATTCATCTTGGAGGTGTTCTTTTTTTTTTGCTACAGATACAAGCTTATGTTTTATCAAGAGAAATGTAGATCATATATACACCAATGACTAGGCCAAACTGTGTATAATACAAAATCCTCACTCTATCCCTTCAAGAAAATTCTTAGCTTTCTGATGTGGCATAAGGCCATGAGTTCATTTTATTTATTTTTCACTACTTTGTTTTCTGTAGCAGACATTTTTCTCTAACCAAGAATTAATATGGAGACACTAGATTCAAATGGAAAATTCATCCATCTAGATCAAGACCACTTTTTCCCTTGAAATCCTCATTACAAACACTGTGAAAATGCTAATATACTTTTTTTTTTTTTTGGAGAGATTTAATTCTCCTTTGGCTCTACATACATTTGTAATTACACTATAGTTTGAGCTTGTTCTATAAAAATGTGCTTTAGAAGTAAGTGAATTGGAATTTCACAAAATAAGAAAAAAATTGAAAAGAGTTTCTAGTCTTTCAAAAGATCAAACAAAGTTGCTTTGAGCTGTAAAACTAAATTCAGAGCCTGAATGAATGTAATAATCAAATAGCTCTTGCCCTGGGTTTTCCTAGCTTAGTGGCATATAAATATTTGTCTTAAGATAGTAGGCAAAAGGTTAATCTCAGAAAGAAATATCGGACATGAAAGTATCTTTTAAATCAATGTCTGATATAAATCTAGATGAGTTTTACACTTTAGTCACCTTTTTAATGTTCTGGAAAAAGTAAGCGGTGTGTGCTTTTCCTTGGATTTATAAGTTTTGTGAATATTGAAATAATCATTCAAGATAAAATTATTTTATGACTTGTGCTTTTTTTTTTCTTTTAAGAATAGGTTAACATTTTATGCCAATAGAATTCTATTTATTTCACTTCTTGGTTAATTATAATTTAAAAATTTTGGAGACAGAATTTTAAGTAGTGTCTCTTTTGCTACTATCTTCTTTTTATTGATTTTAAGTGAAAAACTGATTTCTGGGCAGAATATCAATAGCTTTCAATCTACTGGTGCATTTTCTCACCTCCTGGGCCCATGTGAATGGGCTGATTAAACTGAATCACTGAGTCCTGGGTATTTTCCTGGATGAAGTTTCCATAGGAAGTAGCAAGCATTATTCACAAGATCACAACAAACAAACAATAGCAAGAGTACCTCATTCCTTTTTAAACAATATTTTGGAGACTTTGAGAGCCCAACTCTGGGTTATCATTGTACATAGCAGTAGATGCAAAGTTATCTCATCACTATGAGAGATTATTTTATCCCCTTCCCCCCCAAAAGGTATTGAACCTTGTGGAAGCAGTTTAATTTCCATGAACACTTTAAACTTTTTGGTTAGTAGTAGACTTTCTGGTATTTATGTGTAAAACTAGTAGATACTGAGCAAGCTAGACATATTTGCTTTTGATACACTTGATGTGTTTTATAATTTTAGTTTTCATAATTCAGTTATTCATTAGTGTTTAGTTATTAGGACTTTGTTTTCTCTTAGGATGCAAGACAACTTAAATCTTTTTCACATGAATTAAGCAACCTTCCTTTTGGTGGCTAGAAATCTAGGACAGAAACCAGGAGCTGACCACACCCATCTCTGGGGCCACAGGACCATGAACTCCCACTGGAAATGTGTACAGACAGGGCAGAACTGGAAAACTGAATACTTAGTGGTTCTAGTTAATGATGATTTCTTTTACTTTTTGGCTCCTGATAGAGAAAATGAGAAACGTCTTGAAGATGTTCTTTTTTTAAAAAGATACTTTTTAAAAAAAGAATCCAGCAACTATTAGCCATCAGTTTTCTGGGCGAGTGGGTCATTACTCTGATTTGCTCTTTTTCATGACTTATTTACAACATATTTTTTATTTGGTCTCTGAAAGACGGAATCTGAAAGTACAAAACAACAATTTCCAGTTCTTAAAGGTACTGGGCCTTCAAGATGAAGCATTTAGGTAAGCCAAATATCTGTGTCATTGTCTAAATGGAATACTTTTTTTATTTCTGGTGTAATTCAATTGCTTTAAATCTTATGCTTGCTCTTTTAGTTCATTGATCTCGACTTCTGGCAACCAGATGTTTTATAAATTTAAAAAAAATTGAAGGACTCAAACCTGCTTTTAAAAAATGTATGTACCTATGTGTGGTATTTGTTAGTGTGAACTGTTATAAAATTCATAATATCTAAGTGCTCCTGTGATTATATCTTTAAAAATAAATTTTTTTGTAGTTGTAGATGGACAGCATGCCTTTGTTTCATTTCTATGTGGTGCTAAGAATCGAACCCACTGCTTCACACATGCTAGGCAAGTGCTCTGCCTCTGAGCTACAACCCCAGACCCTGTGATTGTATCTTGATTTTCCAACAAGACTGCTTGTGTTTTGAGTGAGGGATACTTAATTCTCTTTGCATTGTCTCCTAAATCTAGAGTCATTCACATCATTTGTCCATTGATTGACTGACTTCTGAATCTCACCTGATTGAACTATGAAATAAGCAGTTTCAGGATCTCATGCCAAAACCCAATCTCAACCAAATGTGACAAATTCCTAATGACATCTGCCATGCTCTGCTGGGTCAACCCAGCTCAAGGCAACTCAACAAAACCAACTCTGACAAACACTATGTATGTGACCAAGAAATTCCAGTGATGATCCCAAATACATTTGCAGTCACCCTGTGAGTCAGTATTGTGAAGAAGCCAGAGGAAGTGGAACTATGGTCATTTTGAAGATCAGTGAATAAATGACACCAAGGGAACTGTTCCTGATTGCAATTCTATTTTTTTTAAAAGTCAGTTTATGCAGTCAACTCCTTACACATCTATTAATAAGTGTTTTCTATTCCTGCTACCAAAAACCAATAAAGAAACTTCCAGAAATTGTTCTTTTTTTTTTTTTCTCCAGGAATAGAATGAAAGACAATCTCCAGAGTGAGATTCCCCACCCACAGCCGTGTCCACTTACCAGCTCCACATTGTTCTCTGGTAGTTTATAGCTGTAGGAGTAGGGATAGAGCAGCATCTGGGAGTACGAGTGGATTGTCAGGTATGCCTTGATGGAAGAGAGGTTGTTGCGGATGAAGCTGGCTAGGGCCTTGGTCTCCTTCTCAGACTCGGGCGCAGGTCCACAGTAAGTTTCAGAACAGGGGCTTGTAGAGGCTCCCGTCTCTGGGAGAACATGTGCTGCTGTTAATGGTCAGTGGCCATTAACCAATGGATCTACCTACTGTGAGCTACGGGGGAGAGGGTGTTTTAATGCTTCCAACTTTCCAATTAAGAAGCTCAATGTAAGTTGTTTTCACACAACTCTGTTGAATGATTCTCTACTATGAATGCGTTATAAAGTGTGTATGTATTTACCGACAAAATTAACATAGCATGATTTTAAGCTGGCAGGATAAAAAAATTTGCACACGAAATCAATATATCCTGTATAGTATTACACAGTAAGATCAATAAAGTGTCCAGAAATTAACAATAAGGGCACAAAGTAATATGTCAAAATTCCACATTACTATGATCACTCTTAATCACATCACAATGTTATTTAAATAATTATTAATGGCTGTATCTAGGCACTCATAGACTAAATTCTGTAGACTGTACATTGCAACAGTCATAGGATTCTGTCTGGTTTGTTCAGTCCTACATCTCCAGTATCTAACACAGCTGGGAACGCAACCACGTGCCCAATATATATTTGTCAAATGAATTAATAAACTAATCTGTGCTTTCAGAAAGCTAAAACTCTAAAATATAAAAGTTTGCAGTTTTTCTTGTTTGAGACACTGTCAGGTTTTCTTATTTTTTTTTTCCCTCTTATGTTTTCGACCTCTGCATGCTAAATGGTCAGCCAGGTACTTACCGCACCAACCGGCATCAAAATTTCTGTTGGGGTCTGTGCCCACGCAGGAAGTTCCAGCTTGAGTCGAGCGGGTCTTTCTCCACATTCGGTTCTGAAAGTGGACTGTGTGGTTAGAATGGGGTCACAGAAAGCAGTTGGTTTTCCTTATATCAGTCCCACTCGGTGTGTGTTCACGTACCTTGGTCCAGGTGTAGACGTAGCCATCAATATTGACCACGGGCAGGACGTAAAAGTCCAATTCGTTGAGAAGCTCTGTCATGTGGATTTCTTGTCCGTAAGTGCGGACCGCCTGTGTGAATTACAAAGCAGGATTTCACAAGATAGGATGCACCACGCTGCTAAATTTACATAGACGAGGTGAACATTGCTTTGGCAATGGAACCTTATCCCGTCTTGGGGTAGCCAAGGATAATATTTAGAAAGCCATCAGCAAATGACCACTGGTTTTCTTTTTAATTATTATTTCTGATTCTCTGCTTCCAGGATACTTTTGTTTCATTCATATGTAACTCATGGAATAATTATTTTTATTTTAACCTTTTTCTTTACAGATGAACAAAGATTTAATAAAAATTAAATAAAAATTAAAGACTATTTTTTTAGAGCATTCCAAGTTTATTGTTCATAGAACTAAAGACCTTTAAGGAACATAGGTACTTGCTTTCTTTGAGGTAAAAATTGCGATCACTTTTTATCTAACTTACTAGGGTATGAGTGTAAGACCTTGTCTTGGTAAGTAAGGAGTGTCTGGGGGTGGTTATTCAGGTTCCTAATGAAATCACCTAGAAATTGACTTATTTTCTAGAGTTTATGAAAACTCTTATGGATGATGTCAGAGGGAGTGTCCAACACAGAATGAGGATGAGAATGTCTCTCTGTAATCCACTGATGGGTTTGGGGAAAGTTCTACCTAACCCTCCACTTTGCCTCATGGTGAAGATCTCTGCCTCATCCTTCTTCTTGAGAAGGAAATCCAATTAAGGGACTGGTTGTCCCCATTAAGAAAAGTGGACGCTGACCTATGAATGAAGGACACCATGCCCAGTCAATTTGTTCTCTTCATCGCAGCCCCTCTGCTCCAGCATCAGGGTAAAGTTAAATTCAACATTTTCCTGGACTTGTTTACATAACTTGAGAATATATAAGACTTCTATATGTGAACAGTTTTTATATGCTTCTTGTGATTCTATACACAAATTCATTACAATGTATGATAAAGTGTGTGCTTTTTAGGTTGGAGAAGCGGTAGAACCATGTACTTTGAATGATCTACACACTGAAGATGATAAAATCTAATTTTCTCCTAAAGAACCAAGGTGAACTACCATCACCAGTAAAGTTATGTGAAGTTAACTGGATATATAAAGTTAGGTGAAGTTAACTGGTCTAGAAATCAAGACTATTGCAAATAAATACAGAAGGGCTTCACACAAAGGAAATGACATGGTACATAATCATATTCTTATATTTTAAAGCACTTAAATGGAAGCTTTAAGATTTATAAAAGAGGTGCAAAAAATAGCATGGGGAGTTCCCACATACCCTCCTTCAGCTTTCCCTAACGTTACCACCTTATATAACCATGGTCTAATTATCAAGGTGAAGGGATGAACCTGGGTACAATACTAGAAATTAGACATAAGGCTTTGTTCAGATTTCACAGTTTTTCTCTCATGTCCTTTTTCTGTTCTGGGTCCTTCTGGGATCTTACCTTGGCTTTGCTTGTCCTTTCTCCTTAGTCTTCTCTGATCTGTGATAGATCTTCATTCTTCTCTTGTCTTTCATTGACACCATCAAAGAGCACTTATCAGGTTACTTTGTGGAATGTCCCTCAGTTTGAGTGTGTCTGATTTTTTTACATTAACTTTTAATGATTAGAGGGAGATTCCACATGCCAGGGGGGGAGCGTCACAAGGGTGATGTCTCCCTTTAGTGTATGCTATCAGGGACACATGATGTCAATACATCCGATTGATCACTGGTGATGTTCACCTTCACAACTTGGTTAAGGTAGTTTCTGCTAGGTTTTTCCATTATGAGTTTTCCTTTGTAATTGGTATATTTTGAGCTAGAAGATATGTTGTGCTGTTGCAGATATTGTTTCTCCTTGAACTTCTACCCACTCATTTTTGTGTCCCTCTGTGGATTTACCCAAAATGATGATTATTGTGGTATTCTAAAGGTGATTTTTATACTGTATTTATTTTATATATATGTATATATGTATGTTGTAATTCTGCAAGAAATAGTTGTTTCCTCCCTCCCTTTTAATTATTTATTAAGTCATCTGTTTATGCCAGTAGCACTCAGGGATATTTAAAAACTTGAGTGTTTAAGTTTATCAGGAGATCCTGTTCAAGTTGGTAGCTTATCCACAACATTAACTTTTAAATGCCCAGTACACTATACTAGCAGTTAGCCTGCCTACCCACAGTGGGTTGGAAAAAGTTCAGATGAATGAAGTTCAGATAAATAAACTAACTGCTCAGAAATTCCACCTTACAAAGATCCGTTGGTAAAATTTGACACCAATTCTGAAAACCAGGAACTTGGAATTTTGAATTTTTTTTTCTGTCATTTTCTTATTCTAACTAGGTTACAAGGAATTAATTGAATAAAAAAATACTTTGTTTCCATTTGTCACAAATCATTGCACAGACTGACCTCTTTCACAAACCACTGGCAGAATGCAGGAGAAATCCACTCTCTGGCGTGGAAACCACAGTCGATGAACATGGCAGGTTTATTTGGTTTGGCTTTGCCAACCTGGTAACAAGCAAGATGGAAGCTGTGATTGACACTCTTGCAGGCGGGGGTTAACCTTCAACACCCACGGGTGTTTCAGATTCAACAAGTGAAACCTGACAGTGTCGTGATATGTCCTATGATTAAATTAAAACAATACCCGCTCAGTATGCTCTTGCCTCTAGACACAATGTTTGAGCTAAGAGCTTACATGGCTGTTTATTATTTTTATTAAGCTTGACAAGCTCATATTTTCCAAAGATGCCTGATTACTCTGCTTAATGGTCCTCACGTGGAGGTTATTTTCAGCTGCTATTACTAGGTGACATGACTAAGACAACTGGATGAGTAATTAGAGGTAATCATGGTTGTTGCTAATCTCGTAAGAATTTCCCCTTCTCTCCGACTATTTCTCTTTTTATTTCCTTCATTAGAATTACATGACAAAAAAATGGCATTAGAGGATGACAGAGACAAATTGTCGGGACGCTTTGTAATGTTGTCTGATAAACGTGAAGTTTATGAAGCTCTTTAGCAAATGGATTTGCAAACAACAGCTGGGAGAGAAGGATTTCATCAAGGTAGATGATCATTTACATTGCTTACAGGAATGTGGTTAAATTTATAGAACTTCTCTTATTTTATTGCATTTTCCTTTTGAATAAATCAAAATAATGATTTTAAAAATCCACATATGAAAAAGGCAGCCGGGGAATCTGTTCGACTCCCTGGGGGATATAGGAAGGAAAAGTTATAACAATGTTTGGGATGGCACATCTGGGAAACAGATGCTAATGCATTAGAACTCACGGATTTAAAGCCCTCAGACCCGGCAAGGTCATGGTTAAAAATAATTACCTTGAGGAGGTACATGGGGCGTCCTTCAAAGGTGGTTCCGATGACACTGCGGGAGACGAGATCTGGGTTCTCAATGGCGACTTGTTGTGTCCAAGCCTCTATCTATCAAAGAGAATCATTCATGGATTAGCAGGACATTGTTGGTTCAATTCCCAAAGCAATGTGAACACCACGTGCACCTCGTACCGTTTCCCAGTCGTTGTACTTGGTGTAACTGTGTCCAGCGGCCCGGCTCCGGCTGTCAAACTGGGCCTCCATCACGTTTCTAAGGTTGCTTATCAATACCCTGTAATGAACCAGAGAAGGTGCCCCTAGGTAAACAGATAGGAACCCCAGAGCCACTGCTGTAGGGGATGGTCCTGTTCATCTCCCCAGCAGATTCACATATTATGTAAGCCGTTGAGAAGGACATGGGGGGTGCTCGCAGGACAAGCTCTTGCTCAGCCCAAGCTTCACGTATTTGGTGTCCTTAGACCCTAAGCTCAGAAATGGCTTCTCCTGGGATGCCACACTTTCTAGGCAAGGGTCTTAGGAGCACCAAGATATGTCCTATCTATGGTCTTTCTTCCTTAGGACTTTCCTGATTCTATCAATGAAGTCCTGGCTCCCAGAAACCTACTCAGTCCCATGTAAATGGGGATAGGTCCTCATTTAGAGCCATCTCTAAGCTTTGAGGAAAATATCTTGGTGGCCAGAAATTAAGAAATATTAACAAGCTAGAGAGTTATTGGGTTAAGAAGTTTGGTCTTTAAGACCTAGTTTTTACTTGCCTGTTTGGCTGGTGTAAGTAATCTAATAATAGTTCTGTAATCAGGTAACATGAACCTTGGGCACAGGACACCTGAGCCCCTCCTCTTCCTACGAATGCACAGTTCAGTTGAAAGTCCTTTTAAAGCATCAGGCCTGAAGGTGTGGGCGTGAGTGTCTTCATTTCCCTTTGCCACTTTGAGTGGACAATGTGTTTGGAAAGGACACAGTTTTGTAAGCATTAAAGTCCTTGGTCACAGCACTGTGACTATTACAGAGGCCATTTTGCAGGAACTTCTATTATCCACAGTGGGGCCTTGAAATGGTATTACCTGCCACACAGAATTACAACCACACATCAAAAGTCTGCCTTTCCTCTGATTGCCCCAAGGGCATTCTGACTGAGTCTGTCAGGGACATCCTCTGAACCTCCCTCCTGTTTGCTCCTTCATTTGGGGAACTTGAATATGAACTTATGTCCGTTCATGGAAAATGCAATAAATTAACACTAATGGTATTTGCTTCCTAGCAAATCACAAATACTGTCCTAAGGACTTTGTGCTCTCAAGGTATTAAGAAAATGAAACAGAGCAGATCTTAGAATTTATTCTGTGGAAAGAGATTTTTTTCCATTGAACAGCCATCCATACTTTGTGAGTGTCTTGATTTTCTGTGGCCGCTTAAAGTTGGTAGCTGAGAGTAATGTGAATTTGCGATTTTATAGCTCATAGGCTAGAAGCCCAACACAGGTCTCACTGGGCTGAAAACGAGGTGTCCACAGGGATGTGTTCCTTCCTAGAGGTTCTCGGGGAAAGTCTGATCTATGTGAATGCTTTGCTGGTCCTGGAGGACACCTACATTCCTTGGCTGGTCCCTCCTCCTCCACCTTCAAGCTAGTAACAGCGAATCAAGTCCTCCTCATATCCAATCCCTCTGACTGCTATCTCCTCCTCCTACTTTTAAGGACTCGCTTGATTACAGTGGACTTATCTGGACCATCTAGGGTAGTCTTTCTATTTCGAGTCAGCCGGTTAGAAGCCTTGAGCCATCTAATATCTCAATTCCTCTTTGTCATGCAAGGTGACACATTTAGATATATTGGGGATTAGGATGTAGACTTTTTGGAGGGATTATCATTCTGTCTACTACAGTTAGGAATGATGATTATAGTAAGTGCCATAGTTATACTCAACATCAAATTAGGTTGTTAGGATAGGGTGGAAGTGGGAGGAATCCTGAATTGGAAGTCAAAACATCAGTGTCACAGTGTGGCCCAGCTCATTAATTCACCTTAGAAAAGTCATTTAATTTCTGGGCCTTAACTTCATAAATTTTAGAATTGAGGCATTGGACTGTGGATATTCAATGTGCTTTTCAATTCTGAAATGCAAGACTTCACTCAAATCCATAGGCTTTGGTCATTTACATAGATGTTTTCCAAGGTATGCGAAAAAATTTTTTCCCCAGTTATCACCTCCATAAACACTAACATGGAGAAAACTAAAGCCTAGAGTAGAGATAGTTTAGGAAAATGATTTTCAAGAATAACAAAAACTAAAAATAACAAAATAAGCAAAAAAGAAATATGGAAATTAAAAATTAAAAACAAAATTGGCTTTAGGAAAATGATGGCAATCCAACATCATCAATTTGAAAGAACAAATTCTACTAGCTAACAAGGATGAACTTCTTTGACAGAGAGAAAGCATGCACAAGAGAGAGAAGGGAAAATGGTAAATGATGTACTTTTACTTTAACAAGATTTCCCATGGGGAGAGAGTAAGTGAAATACTGGCTGGGTCACAGGGCTTTGTGGGTGTGCAGAAGAAAGATCTCATGGCTTAATTGCTCCCAGCATTCCGCAGCCTTGAGACCTTGAGACTTTGGCTATACATTCACACTAAGCCATAACCATGGCTGTCCTGATCTATCTCTCGGTGGAGGAAGAGCAAAACTCCCAGAGCATATAGCTTCTCTTTCACCTGCACCCAACCTCAAGTTAAAATATTTAGAAGAATCAGTGACTACACAGGGACTAGTGTTGTTTTGGGTACTAAGAAGAGACATTCCCTTAGAGTTATTATTGTGTTAAATTTTAAACATTTTCATCAATAACCAGGACAAACAAGCATTAAAAAACCCAGCTCGTTAAATTTAAGGTGACACTCGAGTGAAAATGTCCTGTAGTAACTTGTAAGAGCATCAGAATGAGGCTGAAATATGGTGTTGACTTTAGCCTGAAGGCAGGGGATTGACCTCAAATGATCCTTTCCAGCTTTATGATTATTTGATTTTATTGGATTTAGGATGAAGCACTACTTTAGCTATATTAGAAAATATTATTACTAAATAATGTGCTACTATTGTAGAAGATTAAAACAATGCCTCTTAATATAATAAGACCACATTATAGCTTCAAAATCCAGAAGATATACATTCTTTTATACTTTTATATGCTCCTTTTATAGCTCCTTTGTACTTCTCCTTTTTCATTTTTTTAAAATTTGCAAGCAAATTAGAAAACTGTGGCTCCCGATAAAGCAAGGAACAGGATGTCTGAGAGAAAAAGAGATGACTCAATATTTCTCTCCCTTTCAGATTCCAGAAAATGGAGCATTTGTTCAGTTCTTGGATTATGCACCCATTACTATTGAAGAACACTGCTAAGTACTCATTGCTATCTGAGGACAGTTTCCTGTGTGACTCTGAATTATTGCAGAAGAATAAATGATGCTCTTGTCAGCAACAGCCTTTCTCTGGATTGAATAGGTCCAAGATAACCTTGCAATTTGTAGGAAGGAATACCTCAGAGGCTGCCCATCTATAACTTCAAACTGTAAGTTGGAGATTTACACTGATTCCTAGTTTTCCTGTATCTTGGGATATAACCTGGCCATTAAAGCCAGTTATCTTTCTTGTACACATTTTACATTTTTTTCCAAAGATAATTGAGGATCTTACTAAAACTCTCCAGTAATGTGAGTCTTGTGAAGAGAGTTGAACTATCCAAAAAATCTGAAGAGCTATTTTGTGGAACTTGTGCAGTGGACGGTTTCTGATATATACAAACACAAATGCGAATTTGTGCCAGCAGGAAACCGTCTAAATACAAATTAGTTACCATATGAGGTAATAATAGGGTGCACAGGGACTGCTCATGGTCCCGTCAAGGATATTGCTGGAGTACTTCTCCAGGATTTCTAGGGACTTACTATTATTTAATATTTAGAAAATTATATGCTACAAATGTGTTCAGCAGTGAACATAGAAGCAAAAATTAACAAGATCTTAGCTCTCAGGGAGCACCCTATGTTCTAGATGAGACAACATTTATCCGCAAGGCTCAAAAAGTTTACCATTAACAAAACAAGTGAGTTTTCTACCGGGTACGGTAAGTGCAGATCAAGAGGGGATTGCAAACTCTTTCATTATTTTGAGATATGAGTAGAATTGGAAGCATGTAGATGGCTAGCATTAGTCTATGGTTGCTGCCCTTCCTTTGTTTTTCTTAAAGAAGTCTTAAAAATTCATCTTTTTGAATATTATTGAGGCTCCTAAAGGCTAGGATTTTAGAAGTCCTTCCTAGATAATAGAGCAGAATGCCCGGGACATGAATCTTAATCACATTTGGAAATTTACTAGGTTATATTTTGTTTAAGACAACAGTTAATTTTTAAGGTCACATTTTGACACTTCCCTCGGGCAGAAGCAGATAGCTAAGTGAAGTGAAGCATGACAGTGGTATTAGACATAACAGCTTTTGCTGACCCTTAAAAAAGGGTCATCTATTTTCCCTCTGTGCGCCATAGTAAGTAAGCCCCAATAGCATACTCAGGAACGCTAGTTGGGATACTAGTTACACCTAATTTACATATTATTTGATTCCATTTTTACAACAGACCTTTGATGGTGGTATTTTGTCTTCATTTTATGGATAAGGAAACTGAAACTTAAAAGGGGCAAGCAAATTCCCCCAAGGTCTCACAGCCAGGGAGTTAGAGTCAGGATTGGATCTAGGCTGTTGTTTTTCCAAGACATTTATTTGTTGCACTGGACTCCACCAATTCTGATGTTGGTACAGACTTTGTATGTGACAATTCTGACACCTGGACTGGCACTGATACTTTTCTTTGATGCTTTTTTTGTTTTTGGTACTGGGGATTGAACTCGGGGGCACTCAACCACTGAGCCACATCCCCAGCCCTATTTTGTATTTTATGTAGAGACAGGATCTCACTGAGTTGCTTAGCACCTCGCTGTTGGCGAGGCTGGCTTTGAACTAGTGATCCTCATGCCTCAGCTCCGGAGCTGCTGGGATTACAGGCGTGCGCCACCACACCTAGCTTCTTTGATGTTTTTATGATGTGAAAAACAACAGGAAATTTCTAATGTTAAAGTTATGCAGGTCATATTTTCTTAAACCACAGTGGAGACTTGAGCATGTGATTGTTGGGTAAATGTTTGAGTATTCAGAACTGGAGCTTGAGAACTTTGCTCCTTCTTGGTCCAACCCTGGAAGAAGAGCTCTGCTTTGTACTGAAGACCTCCTTTCTTCCCTCTCTGTCCTGCAAATGCCTTCAGGCCACCCTGTGGTCTCCCACCTCTCAGCCTTAGTATAAGGTCTGTTCTCTGCCTAAAGTTTGGTTTTTCCTTGTCTTGGTCTGGCTAACTCTTACTCTTCTTGGGTTCTCAGCTGAAGCCTCATTCTGGGAAGGCAGCCTTCCTTGAATTCTAGACTTAGTCTCTTTCTCTCAAACTCCATATCTCTTTTCTTCCTTATATCTATCATATGACTGCAATTTCTCCTTTCAAGTCTTCATCTCTCCTAAAGCAGATGGGGCCACATCTAACCTTTTTAGCATTTGAAACATGGAGGTGTTCAATATCTTCTTAAGAAAACTTGAAATACCTTGATGGACCAGCATTTGGAGAGAGGAGACGCAGAGTGATCAGCTTAGCCAAGTCTACTCTAGGCCTTTGGAGAGTCACTTTCCTTTTTTTGAGTCCTTTTCTCCTTGCCTTCTCCTACCCCTAGAGAGAGGGGTAGAATCTTGGGAAGAAGGGAACAGGAGAGCCATTCAGACAGACCCGAGTCTTGCTCTTAATTTAAAGGAGCATAAGGAGCCCTTCTGGCTCACAGTAGATCTGGTGATCATATGGGAAGAATATTTGAGATTTGGGGCTAAAACCATGTCTAGCTGGTAATAGAGTGTCCATTGCTTTGGCCTACACTCATGTAAAGCAGTAGCAGGGCAGAAATCTGGTTGAATTGGGATTCACCAATCAACACTGTTTTCATTACAGCAATAACTAAACACAAAATCTACCAGGATGGAAATCTTAAGACTGAGAATCCAGGGCCAACTGAGCCTTTACCTCTTTGTGGGGCCATGGGGAAGACATGATCTTGGTCTCATTTTCACCTTCCCAGGGATGTTCAAAGGCTCAGATCAAAGTATGCATGAGAGCGAATTTTAATAGCTACACAACATGAACTTACTCATATTGTAGCTCTTTCTGCTCCAGAAGGTCCTCCACAGCAACACAATCTTCTACTTTAACACAGAAGTCAACTGTACTGTGGGGTTGGATTTGTGTGACAGAATCTGGTTTCCAGAAGTCAATCTGAATACAAAATCAAGGAATATTACATTAGACTTCTACAATTCAATGAGTGAATTATAATCTGAAGGCACACTGTTGCTCATCTCCATTGAGTTACTTGCAAAATCAAATTATCCATGAAATTCCTTAAAAGTAACACCTTGGAGTGAACAAATGTTGGGCCCAAGCAGTTAGATATTGAGAAAAATGTGTGCAAATACACACATAACATAAACTGGTTATCAACGAGCACTAAGATTATACAATTATTTCCCATAATACCATGTAATTGCAATATTCCATAAGTGCTCTTTTCTATTGATTTTCTGGGGCACTTGCTTGTTGTGATGGCAGTCTTGGTGGCAATGGATAAATATTCTGAACAAATGATAATGAATTAGCTACTGCCAAAAAAAAAAACCAAAAAAACGGGAGAGTTGAATTTTCCCTCTTACTTTTTAATGGACTTTTAAATTTTATGAATTTGTCTTGAAATTTACTTCTGTGGAAGTCTCAGTAATGTGTGGAAGCAGAAGCATCCCTGACCTGGAGAGGATACCTCAGGGAGAAACTCAGCATCCTTCCAGACTTCTTGGCACCAAAATACTTGAGAATAAAATATTTTTGTGGATCCAAGAAAGCACTGACGTTTTCATTTATTCAGTCATTGGACAGCTGGTACTGACGACTGTTATGCTCTAGGCTCTGTGCCTGAGAGAAGGGATATACTAGTGGCAAATCCAACATGATTTGCTTTATGAGGGCAACTTTAGAGAAAATTAAGTACAAAATAAAAGCATGCCATATCTGATGACTCTAATGCTTTTATTTGTGGATATGTAGTCAGACTATACTGCCTCTTATAGGTGTATGTTTTAACCCTGTTTCTTCCTTGTGCTTCCTGGAAGCCTGAGATGAGCCTCACATTGGGTCTTGCTTTGTCTCTGTTCCATCCAATCCCTGGTTAGATGTTTGTGGAAGTCTCAGGCTGATGATCTGAGTGCTGCTGATATTTAGGACCATTGCTTGAAAACTTAGAAAGGGGTGAGGCAGACTTAGAAACCAGACAGCAGAAACAGGAAGTCAGATGGCTAATCTTTAAACCTGGTAATCTTTAAACCACTGAGGAAGCAAAGTAGGTGCTGAGCTGGGGTTTTAGGGAATGTCAGGGCAATGGAGGGCAGGAGCATGAGGTCCCATCAAGAGGGATTCCAGAAGAAAAAGTATAGTGTGGTTATCACAAAGGGGTTGAACCTAGAGAGAGTGTGGACGGTTGGATAAAGATTAGCTACAGAATGCGACCTAGGGAGTCATGGATGACAGGATGAAGATCAGAGGTTAGATGACAGTGAGGAAGGACACAGGGTATCGTGACAGGAGCGGAAAAAGCCAGGGCTGCTTAGCCAGCATTGTGAAGGGAAGGGAAAGGACGAGAAGCACTTCGGAAGACAGAGGCTGTTTTTGAAAGCTCTATTTTCCTAGTAAGTGCCCGAGATTCCAAGGTGAGGCAGGAGAGGGGAGTGACCTTGTGATAAGCACAGAGGTGTAGCGTTGGTACAGCACGTAAAGTCCTCCCAGCATCTGTAGCCAATGGGACACCGTCCACTCACATGTAATTGCAGGAACTTTTAAGTGTGCTCAGCAGACTCCCTGCTTGCAAGATCTACATCTCTATTACTGAGGGCACTTTCCCTTGGGTTAGGAAAAGCCAAATATCAGCTCTGGGGAGGCAGGAGCTGCAGAGGACTTCACTCTTTCTAGAGAACTCAACAAATGACCTTGGAAAGCAGTAGTTTAGGTTCCCCTAAACTACTCTTGACCTCTTAGGTGGAATCATTTTGAAGTGTGTGATTTGTTCCTTTCCCTAAAATATCCCCCTGTGGATTAAGCTTGGGGTGTCCTCTGTGATAGCTGGCTTAGTAATGCTACCCTGGTTTTTGACTGTATCACTTCCCACTTTTGTTTGTTTATTAATTTTGTATCAGAGCTCTCTGAATTCCTAAGTGGCCTCCTTTCCCTTGCATCTTTGTCTCCGGGTCTGTTCTGGAAGAACCTCTATTAAGACTCTACATTTCTACTCACAGCAAAAAATGCCTCATGATATTTTTGGTGATGATTCTAATTTGACCTTGAGAATGGATTTCTTTCTGATACTAAACTGAAAGTTGCCTTCTCTAATCTCCTAAGCTCTTGCCCATTGCTCTAGATTCTGCCAAATATTGGAATATTATATATGAATATATGTGTTACCTTTAAGATTCTGCTCTAAGAATCATGGATTCTTTAAAAGGGGATGTTCTAAACATGTTTGACAAAAACTTGGAGACCAAACCTCAGGTTGCTTAAATATTTCATTTCAACATGGGGAAACTTGGTCAGCAAATCTCTCAACAGCCATCAGTGTGGAGTGTTGCGGGTGTGACATTGAGTTAGTCTTCTGGAAGTGGTCCCTAGTACTTCCCAGGAGGAACACAGCTCGAAGTCAGCAGCAAAATATAGCTACCCAGCTATTTACCAATGCACCAAGTGCACATACCAATGATTAACTCAAATAATGACACAAAGCAATACATGAACTTCTGGAATTACCAAGAACTTGTGAATGAGATTGCTGTCTGAAACATGGAAAAGGGTGAAATGTACAAGATTTGGGAAAATGAATTATGTGTTAATATATTAGAAAACTGAAGTTACAAAATTATAACTGTGGCAGAGAACCATACGCAAGATTTGTTGGATGGTAGAAGGATACCTTTGAGTGACAGTCTGGTAAGAATACCAACTACATCAGCCAGCTGTCTAATAACTAAAGAGTCCTTTCTATAATGTATCACAAAACTAGCACAAAAATCAGGATAAACCTTAAAATCTTTTGGGAATAAGATTGTCGTATAAAAGAATGAATCCTGGTGTCGGAATCCTTGGTTCTTTTCACATTTATTTCTCCACATTGCATTTGACTGAGTTGAGCATTGGATAGATCCCTTCATTAATCTTGAGGACATTTTTCTTTCTAGTTAGACAATGAAGCAACTTCTATTCTAGGCCTAATTTCAGACAGCAGGGAAGAGCTTCCTGGTGTAGCAGCAACAATAAGACTTGGGAACCACAATAGTATCGGATGGAGCAAAGCATACCTTAATCTTGGAAAACAGATTTCAAGAAAGGCTAGAGAAAAGATAGTGGATTTTATGGTGAATGTCTCCAATAAAGGGACCAGTGCAACCTTGATTGCAAGAAGGTAAAATAAATTCCTTCCTATACAATTACAGATGAAAGGGGAGAAGTTGTTGAAGTGCAGCCTGGCACAGATCTCTCCAGTACTTCAGCTTTCAAAAGACATGTTCAAAAGCTGGGAGGAAGGACATTTGGCCACAGATGAATACGAATACTAGATGCCCTTGTAATGATCTTATCAGGAAGGCTACATCCCAGAATATACTGCAACACACAATTGGTAGAGAGAATAAAACAGTTTTTTCAATCATGTTGAAAATAAAAGGAAGAAGAGGAGGAGGAAGGAGAAACGTGTTCTGCTCAGAGCTAAGGCATAATGTTTGAAGAGAGAAACTGGGCTTCTTATTTGGTTTCTGTTCTTTCCAAGAAGGAATAACACTGTTCCTTGTATTTTATATTTCTACTGAGAGAGGAAATTACCACCAAGATAAGTAAAGAATTTCTCATATGCTATTTAAGCAAAATGGTTTCTTTGGAAAGAGAACATTGAGGTCCAGGTAGATGAGGACATGGGTGATTCTATTGGCAGGTAAATTGTACTCAAAATCTCAGATCTAATGGTAGCAACAATCAAACACTTACATAGTTCTTCCTGTTTAAGTTCTTCTTAAGTGTTTTACCTATACTAATTCTCACAGAAATCCTCAAAGGTAATAGTGTTATCATCATCATGCCAGTGGGGAAGTTGAGACCCAGAGAGGTGTCTGAGGCCCAACGGGCAGGAGTTGAACCCAGGCAGTCTGAGACCAGATGCTCTGCTCCTGACCACCGTAAAATGCTGCATTTTAGGTAACTAGAAAAAAAAAACTGCAGATGTGATTGCAGAACTTTCTCAGCAACATTGGAAGAATCAGAGTTTGAAGGGCTCCTTGGGGAGTCATGGGGGGCTAGTCTTGGATTTCATCAACAGGAAAACAGGTGAAGCCCAGAAGCAGGAGCTCCTGGGGCCTGGCATGGGTTCTGGCAAAGCTGCAGAGTAAACTGGAGGCAGATGGACAGCGAGTGCTCAGAAAAGGAAGCTGTGATCTCTGGGAGTCAGTGTGGTTTCAAGCAAGAATGAATCAGATCCAATTAATTTCATCTTCCTGTTGGAAGAGACCCCTAGCCTGGAGAATACTGAGTCTTGATCTCAGTAATACATTTGATGAAGTCTGCACTGAGACCCTCTTTATAAGCTGGGAAAGTGGCCCAGCTTTAGCTAGATAATATACCACTAATTTAGGGTAGTTGAGCAGACTCATCCAAGGAGCACAGGCTGATGGATTAT
The DNA here is from genome assembly GCA_028644305.1 of Xerus rutilus. Taxonomy (NCBI): domain Eukaryota; kingdom Metazoa; phylum Chordata; class Mammalia; order Rodentia; family Sciuridae; genus Xerus; species Xerus rutilus. The sequence continues at coordinate 7,491,193 of CM053409.1, forward strand.
TTTCAGGGCTGACCACTGTGTCTGACACATCCAAGATGCTGATAAGTAAGAACTGAATGAGGGAACCATTAAGGACGTCTCTCTTCTAAGCTGACCCTTGATATACTCAATATTTTTCTTCACTGGTGACCAAAATCAAAAAGAGATGCTCATCAAACCTGAAGTGATGCAGAGTTAGGGGAAAGAATTATTTCCTTGTTGACTGAATTCATTTTTAAAGAGATCTCAACATGCTGAAAACAGGCTATCAAGATAAATTTTTAGCAGCATAAATCTAAAATCCCACATTTATGTAAAAAATAAAAAGTCAATTAGGTAAGCACAGAAGGAGGAATAGCTTGTTTGAGGGTGATTCACATGAGAAAAAAATAACCTAATGATTTTGATTGAACACAGGTTTAGTAGAAGCTAAGAATGTTCTTTAAGGGCTCAAGATGCTAAAAAGAATCTTAGATCCCATTAATAAACGTCTGCTTTATAAATGGAGGCAGGCAATGGTCCTGTATCATGTATTAATCAGACTGCACCTGGAGGCCATTTGTCAATTCTGGTAGCCACATTTTTAACAGGAAATCTAGACAGACTGAGCAATATCCAGAGGTGACCAGTATGATCAAGAGTCTGTAAACCAGTGCTAAGAGAAATAATGGAAGGCCTGGAAAAGAAATCTTAGCTAGGTCTAACGGGCCATAGTTAGAAAAGGCAGCCTTCCCGTTCAGTAGAAGGGAGAAAACAGGATGCTTTTTAAGCCAAATGGATGATTCCAAAAAGTAGTACTTTCCCTGAAAGTACTTGAACAGGTTTTATTAGGGCTAGCGACCAGGGGTGCCATTTCCTGGGAGGAAATTCCAGATTTGAGTGGAAGATGGGAATGGGTGACTTTCTATTCTCTTTCAGTTTTAAAGAACTTGGATGAGCCAGGTGTGGTGGCGCAAGCCTGTAATCCCAGCATTTAGGAAAGCTGAGACAGGAGAATTCCGAGTTCAAAGCCAGCCTCAGCAAGGGCAAGGCACTAAGCAACTCAGTGAGACCCTGTCTCTACATAAAACACAAAATAGGGCTGGGGATGTGGCTCAGTGGTTGAGTGCCCTTGAGTTCAATTTCCAGTACCAAAAAAAAAACAAAACCTTGGATGATTGAAATGCGCTACCTTTTTCTCTCTTCTCAACTTCAAGGCTAGAAAATGAAAGATATTTAGGAGCTAGGTGACTTGTTAATATGTTCCTAAAGAAACAGCATTGGTTCAAGTAGACCTATTTGTGATCAGTAATAACTTCCTGCCACATTACAGACACAATTAAAAATGTTGGTTCCCACCCCACATATAGTGATTTTTTAAAAGTAGCAGAGCGATTTTGGTTTCTTGAAAGCAAAATAAAGGTAGGGAAACCACTCATGGCTTTTTACCTGCCACCGCCCCCTGCCCCCCACCTGCCTCACATCAAAATCAAGGTCATGGAACCTCAAGCTGTTTGATTTGGAAAGAAAGAAAATCAAAGAGAACAGATGATGCATGGGATGTGGAAATGAATTTGAAGTTGGACACGAGCCCAGATTCTCAGTCATTTCCAAGTTGATCATTTTTCTCTTGCTTTAGAAGGGAAGTAGCTGTACATTAGATGTTCTATGACCTTCGAGACAGCCCCAGCTCATCCAGTTGTCATGCTCTGTCAGCTCTTTTAAAAGTTTTCATGGATTTATAATACTATAGGGCTTGTGGCTATCTAAATTAGGCAGAAAAATAAGGTATCATGGCATCATGTGCTTTCCAAGGTTTTATTTCTTGCTACTGAAATGCTATAGTTAATATTCCCTATCATTCTTCCTTTGATGGAATCACAGTACAACCAGTTTTTAAAGCGGGTATGAAGCAAATCTAATGCACATAATGGTTACTTACCTGGGTGTTGCTGGCCAGCTCACGGATTAAGTCAAGGTGATGTTCATCTTCAACATTGACACGAAAGACCTTATAACTAAATGGTGAGATAGCAGAATAGGAAATTAAAAGTTGGGTAATGTGTCCAAGCTTTTGGACTAGCAAGGAAGAAGCCTCGCTCTTTAAGCAATTGCTCACCTACCCTTCAAAGTGCTCACCAGAATGATGAGCAGATGTGAGGGCTACCGTCACCAGAGCCAGGAACACCAACATTGTGTCTGACGAGGCCTGTTGGGTGACTCAGAGTGCCACCTGCCTTTATATACAGAGTGTTCTTTACTCTCTCCTCCAAGATTGCAAATAAACACTATCAGATCTTGATTACGGGTTTTCCTGGCATTGCTGCTGTCGAAGCTGTGTGAAGTCTGAGAAGATCTTTCTCTCAACACCTGTGGAAACAGACCAAATTTATCTAATTTGGAGTTAGACCTTGAGTAGTCTGGGGCAAAATGAGTTTTAAGTAAAATCTATTTTAGTCTTTTTTTTTAATTGAGAATTGCATAAGTAAATTCTATAGGTTTAAGTATGAAGTTTTATGAGTCTGGACAAATGTATACACCTATGTAAATTATGTACCAAACAGGATATGGAACATTTCCTGCCCTAAGAATTTTCCTTGAACACCTTTTTAGCCCATTTCTGTGCTCCGAGCCTCTGCCAACTACTACTCCAATTTCTAGCTTTATGCATAAGTATTGCTTGTCCAAACTTTGTGAAATAAGGTCTTACCATATACAATCCTTTGTATGTGATTTCTTTCATGTTTTTAAGATTTATTAGTATTTTTGTTTATATTGTTTCGTTTCTTTTTATCACAAGTAATATTCCATTGGATGAATATGCTATAATTTGTTTAGCTATTTTCCTGTTGATTGATATTTATGTTTTCAATTTGATGTTACTGCAAATAAAGCTGCAATAAACATTTTTGCACGAGTCTTTTTGTTGATATGTGTTTTCATTTGGACGGGGAGAGTGGATAAATATCTAACTGGAATTGCTAAACAATTATGTAGATATAGGTTTGGCATTAGAAGATCCTACCGCACTAGGTGTGGTGGCACATGTTTTATAATCCTAGGGGCTTGGGAGACTGAGGCAGAAGGATCACAAGTTCAAAGTTAGCCTCAGCAATTTAGCAAAGCCTTAAGCAACTTAGACCCTGCCTTAAAATAAAAAACATGAAAATAAAAAAGGCTAAGGACGTAGCCCAGCGGTCAATTGCCCTTAGGTTAAATCACCAGTGCCTAAAAAAAAAAAAAAAAAAGACTATTTTTCTATAGTGGTAGTACCATTTGAAGTTTTTACCAGTATTCAGTTGTTCTGGCAGAACACATTCTTGTGTGTGTGTATATACATACATACATATATATATATATATATATGTTTATTTCAGTCTCATGTTTTCAATTTCCATGAAAAATCATACTGGGATTTTGGTATTTCATTAAATCTACATATTAATGTGAGGATAACTGATATCATTACAAAATTGAGTCTTTCAAATCATAAGCATGGTATTTGTTTACATTAACCTTGGTATTTGTCAAAAAGTGTGAAGAATCTGAGATTTTATTTTACCTAGAAGATAACGTTATCCTGCCAGTGTCTCATAGATGTTGGCAGAAGACAGGAGACTCCTGGATCAGAAACAAAGGCTTTATTGGTCATGGCAGAGCAAGCAGCATAAACTGTTTGTTCATGTTTGTGTCAATTCTTTTACACATGGTCCCATGGGAATGATATGCAGGTGGGCCCAGGTGAATACTGTATATATGGGTTTGTGTCACAGCTGAGATATACTGAATTTAATAAACTCTACATCTTAAGAGGGGCATGCTGGCAAATTTGCCCAACCTTTCCCCCACAGGAGATATTATATTCATTATCCTGTAGAGGGAGAGATCTTTCTTTTGCTCTGGAGGGCGGCAACATCTCTACCTTCCAATCTCTGCTATACAAATATCATTGAAAAGATAGCTCAGAACAGAAGCTGTCCTGAGACATATAAAAACAGATGGATTTATGGAGAATTGATTCTCTGCATTACCTACCACTTTCTATACCACCTTTAATGAATTTTCCCATGAATGTGTTACTCTGATCTGGAAGTGCTAGAATCTAATCCATTAAACTTGTAAATGTGGTAGTTAATTGAGGTCAATATCAGTAGTACTCCAAGAGGTATGATAAGGCCCCATCTGCAGCATTGACCTCAGCCATTCCTTCCCAGGGTCCTGGACCCAACAAGCTGAACAAATTACATAAACCATCAGTTTCTACTTTGGAGAACTAGGCAGCTTTCTCCTAAAGTTTTAGTATTGACTGTTCCACTCACCTGAGTCAATAATCCGGGCACAACAGGATCTATTAACTATTGCACAAACTCCACCATAGGCTGTAAGGAGGAAGTAATCTAAGACAAGTTTATCTCACAGAACAACTCTGGGCTGTGAGTGAATTAGGACTAACCCTAACATCTTCCAGGACTAAAGTGGTTTTGAATGCACTTGGTGTGTGAATGTGTGTGAGGGAGGGATTTAAAATCCAATGCAGGATTGCATTAAAATCAATGCTGTCTCTTTAGTCTTCTTTAATTTGGACTAGATTTTCAAACTTTGTTTTATAATGTTGACATTTTAAAAGAGTCCACATTTGTCAGTTTGGTTTGTCTCCTTGTTTTTCACAATTTCATTAACAAATTAAAAAATTAAATCCCAATTACATAATTTTCTGAATATAAAGGATATAAATGTATCTATACTTTATCAACACAACCTAATAAAAAGTTGAAAATTTAGGCAATTCATTGATTTTGACAAGCCTACCTCTTTTGCAAGCACTATTTTCCCTTCTTTGCACCCACTTATAATGATTTGCTTTTATCTCTGCATATTTTTTATTTATTTTTATATTCTAGTTGAATATTTTTGGATCCTTTTTTCCACTAGGATTCCAAGCTTCTTGAGAGAGCAAACTGTATCTTATTCATTTTAATTTGTTTTGTAGCATGTGCAGGCTTCTTTGTTGAATGGAAGAATGAAGAAATAATAATCTAATCTGTTCACAGTAATGCCAAGTTATTTTGGCATTGTTCAATAACCATATTATAGGGATATTAGTATTAAGACAGATATTGCTCTGTGAGGAAGGTCACCTTTTGGTCTTCTCTTATATTAATGGCAAAAATACTTTTCAGAATTCCCTTTTTGGTTTTATGAATATATGAAAAGTCACACCAAAGAAAAAATTATAAACTTACCTGAATCATCCTCCACACCATATCTGTATTCTGAGAATTGTCAATTTTCTCGGGGGGGTTCTTCTGAGAATCTTTTCTGTATTCAGAATTAATGATTAAGTGGCATTCCACATAGGATGTGTTTCTGATTATCATAACTATTTTACACTATATTTCTGGCCCCCATAAATGGTGAGTTATATCATTTTGCTTATTATTCATGGAATTATTCTAAATTATCTTTACCCGATCTGTTCTGTACACAACATTTTATTCTGCTGTTGATTCTTCCAGATTTAAACTCCATTGCTCATTTGTTCTGTGTGTGTGTGTGTTTTCTTTCTCACCTTGACCTTACCTTTGGATTTAGCTCCTTTTAATGTCTTTCTAGTCTCAACCTTTGCAATCCATCAATCCTGATTTGGGTTCTTTATTTACTTCACTTCTCTTTCCTAGGTTGCCCTCAAATTCCCTCTTGGTTGCAACTAAAAATAAAACTAAACTAGCTAAATGAAAGAGACACTTGTTCGCAGAGCTGATAAGTTCAGCAATAGTGCTGACTTCACAAGCCCACTTCACAATGGTTATTTAATCTGAGCCTCTCTTTTTGGTCACCTATGTAATAACAGGATGGACACTAATAGTTGTAGCTGTGCATCTAAGAGGGTGAGTAACCCATTTGGAAAGATAATGTATTCCTCCCCAGATTTCTAACCCAACTCTTGATTTCATCTCAGTGGAATGACTTTGGACACGAACCTGACTATCCTGGAGCCAATTCTAATAGGATATTGGGATATGCTCATTGGCCAGGCCTGGGTCATGTAATCACCACTAGACCTTTAGAATAAGCATCACACAAAATACTTAATGCAGTTGCTGCTGCTGCTGCTGACACCCTTTCTAGGACAGATATTGAGATCTCACTTCTGTTTGTCGTCAGCTCGAAAGTCAGTGTCAATGTCATAAATCAGTGCCTTTGGTTTAAGGGATGCTGGGGAAATCAGAGTCTGACTTTTAACTTGGATAATGAGAAGGGTCTCTGTTTTCTATAGTCCCTTAGCTGGAGTAGTCTCCAGACTTACAGAAGGGGTTCAGATCTGGATGACTAAAAGAATGGCAAATATCCATGAAAAAAGGACATAATCATTTGTGGATGACTTGATGCTGTATTTGGAGCTGTAACCATTGAAGAGAGTTTATCTCAATGTTTTGTGAATCCATGTGGAGGGCAATCATTAATTAAATTTTTTTTTGTTAGGTGCCACAATTTCCTCAGATTTAGAAACTTTTGCCTCATGTTTATATTTTTAAATTCCTTTTTTTAATTCACAGTGTGGGTGATTAATAAGACAAAGACACCTTTGTGTTCATCTGTGGTTCATGCAACAGTGTGGAACACTGTTTTGGAGAACCTGTAAGGTGCTCGTGGTGTTATAGTTCATCCTGGGTGATGTCTCAATTTTTTGAAGAACATTTCCCTAAGCATGTTCCATGATACAAAGTAAAGATTTCTGAGTGCAGATATGTCTGCCTTAAGCTAAAACAAATGCAATCCTTTAGAGGAGGGCTTCTTAGAACCTTTAATATTGATTGGAAATCATGAAAAAGGGACTCTGGCATATGACATTTCCTAAACACCTCACAGTAGAGGCCAGGAATGGCCAAATCAAGGTAACAATAGAAGACTCGGGACCATTCGTAGTATCCCAGTGTGTTCGGCTATAAAACATTTTCTTTGGAAGCATCAGTTCAGATCAGTGGGGACACATTCTGAGACTCTCTAGACTGTATTCCTTACTGGAATCACATTAATTTAAGGGTTTGGTCTTGTGGATTCCTGGTCTCTTTGTTTAAGACCTAAGAATTAATTGTGATTTTCATGTTACTATCACTGAGCTAACCGTTGTGGGGTATTCAAAGGTAAAAAGGGTTTGATTGCTGTTTTTCAGTCCCTGACTGCCATGTATGAAAACAATTTAGGCACAAATATGAAGGAAGGGGTTTCCTTGACATCTTTCTCCTTTAGAGTGTGGGTTAACAATTGGGTCCAAAGGTGGTCCTGGACAGGTCCTTTTTTCAGTTTCAGGAACTGATGTGGGAGGAGTTACTAGAAAACTCTTCCTCATTGTTAGAGGACCAAATGATAACCAGGAGGAGGGACAAATTAGGAGGTGTGTAATTTCTTGGAAATAAGAGAAAACAGTTCTAATTACTTGAAGAAGTTCAAGTGACTATGCATGTATATGTGTCTGTTGGCTATGGAGTGGGAAAATTTTTACACAACAATGATTGTCTCTGAAATGCATCATCTTCATTATCTGGTGGAGTTCAAATCTAGCCCCCCAAAATATGACTGTCCAGATTATAACACCCCAGAACATGCCCCTTTAGCATACAGATTGCTTTGAGCTGATTATTTTGGGAAATAGCAGATGGGAGAAACTCTGAAAACAGAATAGATGTTACCTTTTTATAAGAGAAAGTTACCTCTGTAAAGGAAATATCCATTCGCAAGAACGTGGTCTTCTCTGCCAGGAAGAGAATGCATGATAAACCTTACCTTTTTATAGTGTTTTTCTTGCACTTCTTGTAAGGGGGTCTCATCCACATCTTTCTTTGTTTCAGCAGATGATGATATTTAAGACAAATTTCAGAGATTTGCTCATTTTTTCCTTGGGTATGTTTTGTTTATACATGAAGAACACATATCAATAAAAACTTCTGTTTTCTTAAATTAATCTTTTGTTATGAGGCTTCATCCCAACAAAAATTTCAGAAAGGGTAAAAGGATACAAGTGGATAGATCATAATTTGTCTATCCATTCATATGATGATGGACATTTGGCTTATTTCCAGATTTTGGCTATTGCAAATAAAATTGTTATAAACACTTATGAAAAAAAAGGTAGAGGGAAAATTATTTTTGTTCTCCTACATCATCATCATTTTCTATCAAATCCTTGACCACTAACTATAGATTGCTTCAATTCTAATGTTAAAAATGCAATCAGATTTTATGTGATAGAGAAGGGAAGCTCCTAAATGGGAAGTTATTTCAGAAAAGATTTAGCTTTTGTTTTTGTCAACATCTAATCAAAATAACTAACTGGTTCAGGCAATTCAAAGGAAATTCTTTGGATAAACTTTTCTTTACAAAACTGCCCAGTTATTTGTGAGGCAGTCAGAATTTTCCTATAAGTTGATGGATGTAGCTGATTGTTGACCCAATATGCTAGTATTGTTCTGAGGAAGGTAGAAATAACCTGAAAATATTGTACAGGTGCACCCATGTCCTATTAACTTTGCATAATTATATTTGATATTTGAATAACCTGTCTTTTATGAATATGAAGAGAGAAGCTACTAAACATTTGCTTAGGTTGCTCCCCCCCTGCCTCTATTATTGTTATGTTGTTTTTTTTTTTTTTAACATGATCATCATCGTTAATGGGCAGAGTCTGCGTACGTCTGGTGGGAACGCTGTTTGTTACTGAATTGCGGACCAGTATTTTTGAACAGCTTCATCCCATCAATCTTACCACCTGAGTCATCAATTTGAGATTCCTCATTGAAACAAGGAAAATATCTTTAATCATGCAAATATTTGGAAACTGCAAGCATATCTCCATTTGGAATTTGGGAGATAATTAGAATGGACAAGTTATGATTGATTAACACATGAAGAATGGCTTAGTTAAAAGGCAGTTGGTTCTCTTTCGATCCTTATATCAACATTCCATCAACAGGCATTAAGAAAACAGTATAACTGGGCTCCAGCTCCTTGCTGAGGGCAATTAATCAGGACAGAAGAGCAGGAGGTGACTTGGAATGGTACCAAACCAATGAACCTGTTCTCGTGCCTACGTTTACCTTGTTAATTCTCACAGGCCATCTTAATATTTTGATCTTTGATTTGTGCACTGGGTGGAGTTTAGGGGAAAATTCACAGGTATTTTGAATTATTAAATAAATGAATTGCATATATCTCTATTTAATGTCTTTAGTTTCTTGGAAGCAAATTATAAAAAGAGGTATGTTTTCACCTTAATTCGAACCTGAGAAATAGTTGCTTAATTCTACTTTGTAAGGAAATGGCTATTTTTATTCTTAAAATGCTATAACAACACTGAAGCTCCTTGAAACTTTTTGAGTAAAGGGCTGGGTTTTAATAAATAAATGTTCATAACCTCTTATAGGTAGGAGGAAAAAAAAGCAGAAAATCAATTCAGATTTTGATATTTTCTGACAACCTGTTTACTATTTGCTTGATATGAGTCTTCAAAAAGATCTGCATTCTACTTTGTATGGTTCCAACTCAATTCAAATTATTCTTAGAATTACTTTGGAAGGCAACCCAGGCACACAGATAATGCAGCCGATACTGCCATCTGACAATCTGGTCCTAACTATCATGGATTTTGATTTTTCCCCTCTGTTCCTTGGTTTTAAATCATCGAGACTCTCATGTTTCTTTCTTGTTTATCACCCTGAGGTAACTTCACAACCTAACTGTGGGGTGACCACTCGGAGAGGTGCTTGAGAGAAATAGGTTGACACCAGATTCTCCTGGAAACATTTACAAAGGTGGCATCTGAGTGCTCAGCAATCTGATCAGTAGAACAGATATTATCGCTTGGATTTTCACCCTTTGGGAGTGAAATATTTAATCCTGGAATGTTTTACAGGACATGCAAATTTATGAAGGTCTAGGTATGTTGCCATGCTTTTAGGTAATAGAATCCTTCCAAAGAACTCCGAGAAATACTTGGCTAATTGTTTGAGACTTAAAAGATGATCCTAGAATCCTTGATTGTTGGGTTTCCTTTTATCTGAGTTTTCAAATACAAGGACAGTTGAGTTTGCTTTGCCACTACATGCTGCTCCCCAACATTGATCCCCCTCGGAGGCAAGTCTGTACAACGTGACATCGTCAGGGATTATTTTGACAGCTGCCAGAAGCTGTAACATAGACTTAGGAATGTGGACTTAGGAATTCATTTTAGAATGTGGTGGGCCAGAAACTAATCAGATACATACTAAGGGGTGTAAGAACTGAAAAGAGACCACACCATGTATAGAGAAAAAAATTTATTGGGATACAGACCGCAGGGCTGACTCACATAGAATAGAGTGCAGCAGCTGGCCACTGATATTTGGGAGGTTTTTATGCAAGTCACAAGCAGAACAGGGTGGTCAGGCCGTTGGAAGACTCAGCAAAGGTTACTGAGGCGGGGCCAACATTTGCCGCTGGAAGCAGTTAGTTAGGTGACTTCTAGGACCGGTAAGTTTCTGTTCTTGCTTCATGTTAGGTTTTGGGTCTTGGCAGGGCTTGGCCAACCTACTTCTCTAACAACGGGTAAAGATGCCGTGTTCAAGAGAAAAACCCATAAGAATAAGTGATCATAACAATTACACCAAACATTAATATTCTCAGGGAAGATTGGGACATGAGGCTGACATGCACAAAAAGATTTGCTCTGGTTTCGAATCAGAATGGTCAAATCCAAGGCACATTCTTCCCTCTGATGGTCTCTGGTGTTGCTTTCCAAACCACATGTAATGCCATCCCTGATACAGGGAGCATTGGTTGTTGACGAGTTCCAATTAGCGAGTGGATGGGCCATCGTTTTCATTCTCAGGATTGATGGGTCCGCATCAGATTACATGATAAATTTGCTGGAAGCATGGTCTTGTATTTCCGAACAGCATTGGGTAAACATTCAGTATCTGCATTTCAGAGTGGTTACACAAGGATAAATCAAATAGCAAATTAAATTTAGGTATGCCATCTGCCGCCTTTATTTTATGAATTCCAGCCCATAGGACATGGACTGGGCATGAATGTAGAAGCCATTGTCTTTTATTGCTGGATCTACCATAAGCATTGGGCAAATGTTAACCCATGCTGTCATTCTTGGAAAGAGGAAGATTCGATAAAAGCGAATCTTTTTTAGCTGTTGTAAGTTTTTTGTTTTAGTAAAAATAAAGCACAACAGAAGAAAAACCAGCATGTACCCGTCTCTCCAAGTGCAACATCTCAGCAGGCTCTAGGATCTCATCCACAAGGGGTAAATTGTTTGATGCGTAATTGTAAGCAGAACTGTAAAAAGCCACATCAGGCTTCCATGATTTTATTCTCTTCTGCTGGTGAAAGAACATTACTTCTCCCTGGGTAACATTACTTCTTACCATTTTTCCATTTCTAAGGATGTTCTTGATTTCTTCTGCTGGTGACTCTGAATGTTGTGTTCTTTAAGAAATCATGTTTTCCCATGTTTCTGAGGAAATTTTTTTCCTTCATTTATTTCCAGTTGACAGGTTAAAATTATACATATTTACGGTGTATGTGATGATGTTTTGGTAAGTGCACACTGAAATGGCTAAATCAGGTCCTTAAATGTATGCATTATCTCATGTATTTGCCATTTGTTTATGGTGAGGACACATTTTAAATATACCTTCTTAATTTTTGAGTATACAACATATGTTTATTAACTTATTGTCATCATGATGTTCAGTTAATTCTTGAACCTATTCTTCCTAACTGAATTTTTTTGTCCTTTGAGAAACATTTTTCTTAGCAATTCAGGATAAGCAGAATAAGAAATATTTTTATTCTTCTTTCAAAACTTATATTTTTAAAGTCTCCATTTTTTTTTTGGAGGGGCAGTAGATCTATTTTCACTGAATAGTTTAAAGTATGCATTTACGGATGTGGGATTACATTTTGGTGCTATCATTTGGGAGCAGTTTTATCTTTGAATACTGACGCCAACCTGGTTCTCTTGCAGCATTTGCCCAGATGCCGTGGTCACTGGGACAGTAGAGCTGCTTTTCAAGGACTTTTGTAGGATTTTAGCTAGCACTATAAAAAGAGTTCTCTGTTTCTGAGGCTAATAAAAGTCTTAATGATATGTGCATCCAACAGATGGGGCAGAGGGCTGTTTTGGCAGTGGGCAGTTGGAACTGGCCCTCCGTTGTTTGTTCAGGGCTCTCACTTTAGTCAGTGGAAGGTAATTTTCACAGACGATTTAGTTCAGAGTATAAAATATTGGGAAGAGTAGCTGGTGTAAGTCCAGTGGGCATGAGGGTCACAGTTGGTAAAAGTTTTTTTGATGGCAAATGTGAACTGACAGAGTGATAGGTTGATCAAGAGCAATGCAGGACGGACCCACGGAGCCTGAGCAGTGGGAGGGCTTCAGAGGCCCAGCAGAGGACACAGCCAAAGCGATTATCCCCAACATCTCTGGCACAAGGCTCTATGATTAAAACTCTCCTCCCGCCTTCCCAACCTCCTTCCTCCTCCTCTGGCTCACTCCAGTATTACTCTCATTCTTTGAAACAAGTTTGCTCACATTCCCTTTTAGCATTTGTCTAACAAAAGGTTCCAAAAGAAAGTATTCACCAAAAATTATGACTCTGTCATGGGAGCATCATAAATGTAACGGAAATATCTGGAATATACTACCCACTCCAGCTAGGCAGGGTGAGGTATAGGGCTAAACCATGCTTTTCCCTGATGATGGTGAAGGGATATCGTGTTTAATGCTGACCAGGTTTTCATGCGCTGGAGTATTGGTCTAGAGACAGGTTCACAATTGAACATTATGGACTGACACTGCTAGTGATTTCGCTCTTTTTTTTGCACATATGAGATGAATTAATGATTCATGCATATTAATAGCTTATGTGCATTTGGGTAACTAAAAAATAAGTCAGCAATGGTTTTTGTTAGTTTATTTTATTTTTAGTGCTGGGGATTGAATCCAAGGGCACATAACCATTGAGCTACATCCCCAGCCCTTTTCATTTTTCATTTTGAGACAGGGTCTTGCTAAGTTGCTTAGGGCCTCACCAAATAGCCAAGGCTGGTGGTGAACTTGCCATTCTCCTGCCTCAGGCTGTGGGGTCGCTGAGATTGCAGGCCTGCATCACCATGCCCTGTTCAAAACTGTTTTTGACATGTGTATCATACCTGATGCTGGTGGATTTTGAATATGCTTTGAATGTAGGTGTGACAGGTATGTAGAACAGGTTCAGATTCTAGTTGTTTAGACTGTTAAATTTTTCAAGGCAAGTACTGGCACTCCATACACGAAGATATGTGGCAAACTAGAAAGGAGATTATAATCGTGGAATTATTTACATTTCATTAGACTTCTGAAGGGTTTCTCAACCTTGGCACCGTTGACATTTTGACCTAGATATTCTCTGTTGTGAGGGTTGCCGAGGGCCTTGTAGGATGGAACGCAGCCTGCCTGACCTCTATCACTTAGACATGAATAACATTCCCCGCACCCCCATACCCACCTCCCATCTCAACTTGTGATAACCAGCAATGCCTCAGATGTTGCCAAATGGACCCTTGGGGTTCAGTCGGCTCTACTGAGAACTGCTGGTCCACTGGTATGATTATCTCGCTTCCAAATCAATCTATGACTTACCTGAACCTTGGTAAGACTGTGGATATGGAGGAGAAGGCAAACAGGGGGAGGGAAAACGTGCAGAGTGTTACACAGCAATGTCCTGGGCTGTTGACTGGCTCCATTGCCATCACTGAAAACCTGTAAAGCTTCAAACAACAAGACAGCATCAGAGACAGTGAGGCCCTTCCATGTTGGCATGAAAGCGTACTCGCTGTGATAGACCCTTCCCTGGGACTGTGCAGGGCAGACAGGTTGGTGGCCTTGGAGGTGCTAACAGTTCTGTGAGTTGAATTGGAACAACTGTATCCGTGCAAAAGAAGCCTTGCAGCCCGGCCTGAGGAGTGGAGGCTGGCTGTGACCAGGCAGTGTCCCAAGAGGGCAGCGATGACTGATGGGACTTGCTTGTTGGATAGAGGAAGCTCGGTTTCTTTAAAGTTCTTTGGCATTTGTTCCTTGGGAACATCTGCGAGTGCTCTCTTCCAGTCTCCTGGGATAACCCAGTTCCCGCACCGTCCAGCTGGGCTTAGGAGCTTGGCTAAGGGGGCTTGGTATTTCTTACTCCTCCTCATCTCCCTCACTTCCCTCTGCTCTTTCCAGGTGAAGGCAAGTGGGACAGGGAAAATTAGGGATTGCATACCTATTTCTATTTTCTTCCTGTTTTATTTATGATCCTATATCCCCAAAGCCAAGTGAAGGAAAGGGATCCATTTTTACTAGTTCTTGTCTCTGTGTGATCCAATTAAATGCTTTGCTAGCCTTGATGTTTTCCCATAGCCCTTAGTGCATTCTGACCTCTGACTTCTTTTCTATTGTTAAAAAAAAAAAAATCTATGCAGGCACTAAATAGTCTCCTTTATTTATGTTTTTCCTTTAACATATATTCTTAAAAGAAAACAGTTTCTGCAGAATTCTAAAGACCCAAAGTAATTTGCTTATTTCTGAGTTACAGAATTCTTAAAATGGCCAACTTGTTCGATTTCAAAGAGGTCAGTTTCAATATAGAAGTGAAAATGAGACTATGCTTCAGTAAGAGTTTGTGGAGGTCAAGAAGAATTTCAGAGGTAAGGGGTTAAGGATAATTGTGGGGAACAGAATATGTCACCCCAAAATGTGAAGAGTTGTTGAGCTGCAGACAAGAAGGAGATACCAGGGAAGCTCTGAGAATATCCTCCATTGTTTACAAGCAAGACACAGTTAAAAAGACAAAAAGACATCCTACCCCTCTACTAGGGAGAACAAAGCACCCCTGAAAACAGGGTTAGACCCTTGCTGGCCTGGTTCTGGAGATGGTACCAGAGGAATCTGCATTAACAAGCTTTACCAACCAGCCTGCAGTTATTTGCCTTCCCCTAGCTGCCCACTCTAGAATGTGTAAATCCTTTTCCTTTGTCTAGTTGCTTCTCAAAAGACTTACTTGTTCTTTGCTGAAGATGCTATACAAGCTAGAATTCAATGACACTTTTCTGAGAACCATTCACTCCCTGGGTTTCACCCATGTGCATGTGCAGTGGAAATGTTAATAAACTTCTATTTCTTTTTCTCCTTTTAATCTGTCTTTTATAATATCTGTTCCAGTCTATTCCACCTAAGGACTTGTGTGGTTATTCTTCCTTCTGCTATAGTTTTGGAGACCAGGAGGTGGGGTTTGGGGGACGTTCCCCTTGCTCCAGAGCCTGCAGAAGGGATTCTAGGAAAACTGTCAGGAGCCAGCAAAAGGTTAATTTTTACCAAAGCTAGATCTCCCTCTGAAACGCTCAGTTGTGAGAGAAAAGTAAAAATTTTTCTTTCCCACTTCTTTTCCAAATTCAGAGAAGGACGTTTGTAAGAATTAGCTTAAGTGTGACTCTGGATCTTGGGGTACCCATTGGTTATTGGCCCTTGCCCTCCATGGCCAGCTATTGTTTTCCTGCTTGGATTGTGTATGTTCTGAGAGCTTGGCTGTGTGACCAGTGAACATCTCTGGTCTCTTCCAGTTGGGGAGTTTAGGTGCTGCTTATGTGAGGCCGGCACTCTGCAGGTTGGAAACCTGAGACATGAAGTGCTCTTTGTCTCTCTGGGTCCCCTGTCAGGGGAGTTTGTTTTAGTAAGCAGTCCTGAAATAGGGACTAGAGGATACAGAAAAAGAAAGAATCTCAAAAGAGAAGCACTCATGAATGCTTGGGATGTAAGAAATGCCGTATGAACTTTTGAAAAGCAAACCAAGCAACCCAGCCCAAGTCCTTAGGCAGAGCCTTGGCCCATGACCCAGATCCATGCCCTAATGGGCTGTGGCAACAGAGGACGTGGCTTTTCTGGGCTATCTGTCTCTGGGAGTGAACGTTTACATTGTGGAGCTGCATCCCTGCACCCCTGGGGATGCCTTGGGCATCTGTGGTTAATCCATATGGAGCTTATTGGCTTTGGACTTGAGGCACTTGGTAGGAATACCTTTATTTTTAAAAGTGTGGTTTAGGAAATTTGGTTTCTGATATTCAGAGCCTCATAGGAGCAATTAAAAAAAAGAAAAAGGCCTGGGGTTCAGGCAGATGGTGGATTAGAGTGAAGCTGCCTTTCTCCTAGCTCAGCTGCCCGGAACTCAGGCAGCGGGAATCCTGCTTCTCCCCAAGGCTTAGAGTCAAAAACCTGAGACTGGAGGAGCAGTCTGTCCTAGCCGAACCAGAGACGGTTCAACTCATTAAATGCATTTTTTTAAAAAAGTGGTCCTGAGTCTATCAATCCTCCAGGGAGAGCCCACCCAGAAACTATCTTAGGACCACAGCCCAGTGGTGCCAAGGGGAACTGGAAACCCAGATCCATGAGTCCCTGGCTAGGTCTGCGTAAACCTGAGTCTAACAAACCCATGGAAAATTAGATACTCAGACAGCATTTCACCCCGGGGAACACGAGTTGGAAAGGCCAGAGGGACTTCATCTCTCACCAACCCTGTGAGTCCTGTGGCTTGTAGGGACTAACAAGGCTGGCAGACAGGTCTTGGTGGCACTCAGATCAGGCATCTATAGGGGTTCCTGGGTCTCTGGCACCAGCCTAATCCCCAGAGCCCTCCCCATGGCAGGCACCCTCCAGGTCCCTGGGCCCTGCCAGGTCTGGCATAAGGTCCAGCACAGGTCTGGCACTTGCCGTTCCTGGTGCCCACTGGGTCCAGCACGCACTGGGTCTCTGGTGCTTGCTGGGTCCAGTGCCCCCACCCCACCGCTCTGCCCACTAGGCCCAGGGCCCAGCCTGCCAGCCTACCACTACTAGGGCCCACCAGCTAGGCCTGCCAGACATCACCAGCTGCTTTGCCACCTGGTAGCATCCCCGCTTGCCCAACATGCCACTGTGCTACCAGGCCCACCTGCCCCAGCCGGCAGCCTGGACCATCCACACCAAACTCCCCAGAAGGGAAGTCGGGAAGTCTTCAATCCCACCCTGCAACTCAGTTAGCAACACAATAAAAAGGAAGGTCTCAAAAGCCCGTTTATGCCTCCAGAAGAAAAGACAAGAAAACCAGGTGGGCACAGAGGGTGAGCCCACACACTCACCGACTATTTTGTCCATAACACCTTAATTTCTTGACTTTTCACCAAGATTTTTCCCTTTTTTGTTTATTTTGCTATGGTTTTGTTTTTGATTTTCATTTTCCGCATTTGGTTTTTGTTTTATCTGAATGTGTACTGATGGCTTCAAGGACTGCTAGACAAATATACATATTTGTTTTGTTTCTCTCTCCTCATTTCTACTCTCCCCCCTTTTTTGAAGGTGCTATTTTCCCATGCTCTGTTTTTTTGAGGGTTGGGGGTTTTGATTAACTTTTTTTTTGGTACCAGGGATTGAACTCAGGGGCACTTGACCACTGAGCCACATCCCCAGCCCTATTTTGTGTTTTATGTAGAGACAGGGTCTCACTGAGTTGCTTAGCGCCTCGCTGTTGCTGAGGCTGGCTTTGAACTTGCGATTCTCCTGTCTCAGCCTCCCAAAGTGCTGGGATGACAGGCGTGCACCACCGCGCCCGGCTTGATTAACTTATTTTGATTTTGTTTTTTATAGTTTTTGCCACTACTCTGTCCTGTCTCTCTTTTTTCTATTGCTAACAGCCAAATTCCGTTCTTTCTCTTCTCCTCTGTATACTTCTATTTTTTCTTACCCTTCCTCATTAACAACATATCCTAAGTTACCACTGCATCTGCCCTATTCACCCTTTGAAATTGTAACCCATTCTACCCTCTTATCTCTTCTTCTTTTCTCATTAATTCTGTCCTTAACACCTCTTAATACAAATTGACGTATATAATGCCTTCCCCTAAATAATGCCACAGCAATAATTAATACTGCAGAAGCCACACACAACACCTGTTGTTTGATCTTATGCCAGACATAACTCATGATTATTTACTGTTTTTACCAATGGAAAATGCTGATTTTACCATTTCTGCATATTAACACTGTAGATATCAAAATGAGAACTAAGAACCTCGTCTACTGCTATATATTGTTTGCATAGATTGTTTCTCTCATTGGACTCTCCCCCTGTCTGTGAGGTACTACTAACATGCAAGGACACTATTTGCTGGGTATAATCTTAACTTACTCATGTCAAATGAGGAATAATTGTAATTATTATTATTGTTTAATTATAATTAATTATAATTATTATTCTATTATAACAGAATAAAATCTATGCATACATGATTTTTAAAATTTGTTCTTTTTAGATATACATGACAGTAGAGTCATATATTTTGACATATTCTACATACACGGAGGATAACTTATTCTAATTAGAATCCCATTTTTGCAGTTGTACATGATATGGCGTTTCACTGGTTGTGTATTCATATATGAACACAGGAAATTTATGTCCAATTCATTCTACTGTCTTTCCTATTTCCATCCCCCCTTCTGTTCATTCCCCTTTGCCTAATTCACTGAACATCTATTATCCACCCCCCACCTTGTGTGTTAGCATCCACATATCAGAGAATATATCTGGCCTTTGGTTTTCTGGGATTGGCTTATATCACTTAGCATAATGGCCTTCAGATGCATCAATTTACTGAGCAAATGCCATAATTTTATTCTTCTTTATGGCTGAGTAATATTCCATTATGTACATATACCATATTTTCTCAATACATTCATCTGTTTAAGGGAATCCAGGTTGGTTCCATTGCTTAGCTATTGTGAATTGAGCTGCTATAAACATTAATGTGGCTATATCAGTGTAGTATGCTGATTTTATGTCTTTGAGGTACATAACTAAGGAGTAGGATAACTGGGTCAAATGATGGTACTATTCCAAGTTTTTTGAGGAATCTCCATACTGCTTTCCATAATGGTTGCACCAATTTGCAGTCCTACCAGCAATGAGTGTACTTTTCCCCCACATCCTTGCCGACACTTATTGATACTTGTATTCTTGAGATGAAATCAGCGTGGTTTCAATTTGCATTTATCTAATTGCTAGAGATGTTGAACTTTTTTTTAATATATGTTGACCATTTTATTTCTTCTGTGAAGTGCCTGTTCAGTTCCCTTGCCCATTCATTGATTAGATTCTTTTTTTTTTTTTTTTTTTGATGTTAAGTTGTTTGAGTTCTTTGTATACCTTGGAGATCTATTTATGGTGCAGGTGGCAAAGATTTTCTCCTATTCCTATTCTCCTATTGTGTAGGCTCTCTCTTTACATTCTTGATTGTTTCCTTTGCTGTGAAGAAGCTTTTGAGTTTGATACTATCCCATTTATTGATTGTTTATTTTACTTCTTGCACTTTCGGGGTCTTATTAAGGAAGTCAGTTCCTAAGCTGACATGCTGGAGAGTTGGGCCTACATTTTCTTCTGGTGGTGCAGGATCTCTGATCTAATGCCTAGGTCTTTGATCCACTTTGACTTGAGTGTTGTATAGAGTGAGAGAAGATTTCCAGTTTTCACAGCACCAGTTGTTGAGGGGGCTATCGTTTCTCCAATGTATGTTTTTGGCACCTTTGTCTCGTATGAGATAAAGTATGTATCTAGTATCTATCTAGTGTTTTTGTGAGTTTGTATCTTCTATTCTGTACCATTGGTCTGTCTGTCTGTACTGATGCCAATACCATGCTGCTGTTGTTACTATAGCTCTGTAGTATAATTTAATATCTGGTATTATGATGCCTCCTGCTTCACTTTTCTTGCTAAGGATTTCTTTGGCGGTTCTGGACCTCTTATTTTTCCAACTGAATTTTATGACTGCTTTTGTATTTCTTTTATAAAGAACATCATTGGAATTTTAATAGGAATAACATTAAATTTGTATAGCACTTTTAGTAGTATAGCCATTTTGACAATATTAATTTGCCTATTTAAGAACATGGGAGAGATTTCCATCTTTTAAGGTCTTCTTCAATTTCTTTAGTGTTCTGTGGTTTTCATTGTAGAGGTCTTTCACCTCTCTTGTTAGACTGATTCCCAAGTATATATTTTTTTTTTTTGAGGTTATTGTGAATGGGATAGATTTCCTACCCAGCAAATGGGAGATAGAGTCGGGATTCCAATCCAGATCTTTCTAATTCTAAAGGTTTTGCTCCTAAGCCTCTTTCTGAAGATAGTGCACAATATCAAAGTGCCAAGCTCTTAATCCTCTGGTGGAATCTGATGTCATCATTTGGAAGCTCTGTGATTCGGGGCACATCTTTTAGAGCCTCACATTTCTCATCTCTATATGGAAATGATTTGTCTTATGGGATTATTGTTATGATTAAAAACCATAAGGATAGCAGCACTGTGGCACATCATATTTGCATGATAAAATTATTTATTATGCTATTAAAAGTAGACCTCTCTCTTCACTGAATTTGTTCCTGCCCTTCTGTGGGAACTTCTCCCACAAGAAACCCCTCTTCTTGAATGCTTGCTAATGACCTTCTCGGCCTCTTCTCTCAGCTTCCTTTCTCATTGACATTTGTGGTAGGGAGAATGTGGCACTTTGTTCCAGAAAATCCAGTTGCAGTTTATCAGAACCAGTCCCACGGCGCTGTGAGATTGAGGAGAGAGAAAGAGCCCCCACTGTACTGAGTCCCACTTCCTGGGGACATACTGATAGAAATGTGGTCCTGGGTGGAAGCAAAACAGTTGACCTCTGTAATTGGGGTCAGAAGGAGCGGGCTTTTGTTATGGTCAAGACATAAGTGATGTCACCCAAGCCAGAAGGTACCTAGTTGACCTCAAGCTAATATCAAAGACGTCGGGCATGTTCCTGGTGCCCCTAATGCCAGGGTCATAAAGTGCCATATCCACTGTAATGGTTTTCTATGTACAGTGAGCTGGGGAAGTAGGTAAGGAAAACAGACCAGGGTCACGCAGGTGCAGTTGTGTGATTAGGACGCCAGGTGGCTGCAGTCACCTCAGTCCCTACAGGTGCTCCTTTGGCTTCGTTAAGAAACTTCAGGTCTTCCTAGATTGCCTGCTGTAACCTGATATCTAATTCCCTTACATCCTTGATATGTCCCTCGTTCAGCCCCTTCCTCCTCAGTCCCTGCCACCCCTGCGGCATCTCTTCCCTTCCACTGCAGCCCCTCAGCCACTTGAACTTGAGATCCTACTTTCCTGGGACTCAGGGTCTCTGACAGCAGCTTCCTGAGGCTGAAAAGGAAAATTACTAGTTAGAAATAGACTGGCACTTCACATTTATTCTACAGCTTCCATGGAATTGACCTCTGATAGCAGGCAAAACCGCCCCAACACTCCTTTGTGGAGAAGCATTTGCATTTTTCCCTCTTTGCCTTTGAGATATAGTTTTCTACCCTACCTTTCCTGAGAGTCATCCTTTTTGCAGATGCAGATTTCAGTGAGCTGACTCATCAAAGGAAAATAATAGCTATTTGAAACTTAGGCAAATGAAAAAATCTTAAGTCTTTTCCACAAATATTGGTAGGAAGATTTGGCTATTTGGGTTAGTCACCCCGGCTTGTTTCACCTGCCACAAACAATTTGGATTCAGCTATTTTATAAATGAGTTTTGTATGATAGTATCTGGCACATGGCTGAAGTTTTAGAATAAACGCTGTGACACCTTCTGTCTGTAGGCTTTTGTGTGTGTTATGCATACATATGTTATTGTATCTGTGGAGAGTATTGCCCAAATTAGTTTGTAAAAGATGTCTCTCTAATTGGATTAATGAAAAAGAATTTCTTACATAAATGAAACATTCCTATAGCTGTTTGAAATATGGGAACCAACCCGAGTGCTTTTCCAATTCATGTAATTTGGGTAAATATTTGGTCAAAAAACTAGTTTAGTAGTATTATCTTAATAAAAACAGATGAAGCCCATTACTCAATTTTAGGTTCTCGCTTTGCCATGACTGCTTACTACACGTGTACTGTAGAAATATTTAACAGGAAAATGACTTGAGATGATGGCTGGCTTTTCCAATGTCTCATAAAAGTTTCATGAGTAATCAAAGCATAATCATTATGAACTAGTGCATTAAACAGATATAAGTACGATAAAAGTTTATAAATGTACATTTAAATAAGAGTTACTTTTTTTAATGTTTCTACTGAAAACTGTTTCCCAAACCTCTTTAGTAACTATACCTTCAAATTTTGCTAGTTAAACTAAATAGCAGGCAGATACTGGATATCCAGATCATTTCCAAATAAGATAAAATATTGAAATATTAATTACTAAGTATGAACTTAACATACTTTTGGCATTTATTTTTATATTCAATAGAGAAGTCAGAAGTTCTTGTTCTATGGCAATATAATTGTGTAGGTTCAGTAAGAATTTAATCCCTTCATCACAGGGTACAATAGGAAATATTGATTATATAACCAAGCCTTTTGCTGGGGATTTCACATTTGAAGATGTGCATGTAATCAGATATGACCAGAAAGTTCTAAAGAACTAGGCTGATTTTCTGGGAGTCAATAAACACCCTTTGGAAAAACTGGCCTGGTACCTAATTCTAAAAGAGTTGCAGCCCAACAGGTGGATAAGGACTGCCATTTCTAAGCAAGATCAGGAAACTCAAGATATTTTGGGGGCCTCAAGAAGAGAGGAATTCATGCAATACTGTTGGTATCGCAGGGGAGGTCTGGTGGCAAGTCTTCATCGTGTCATCTTAGACTTGAGGGGCTTTTAGAAGTCTAATCTAAATTTCCTAATCAGTATTTCCAGCAGAGCAGACTGAAGAAGCGTCTATGTGATCGATCACTATCCTATCCTTGCCACACTCAGGTAAATAATCAGGCCAAGTTTAATGAGATGAAACTTAATCTGCAAATGTACTCGCCTCACTATGATTCCTCTGGTAAACATCCAGGTGACTGTCGTGAGAAAAAAAAAGTTTCTAAAGAAAACGGTAGTGTACCTATCATTAGATTCTAGCTTTAGTCATTGTTTTTGAGATTTTATTCTTTACCTGTAATCTGGATTGGTTACTATAGAATAATTCAAGAGATAACTCAGACTGTATCCTGAATTATTCTATTTTCCTCCAATATGTGGCTTTGACTCTCTCAATTAACATTTCCAATTTTCCTCTATTTTTTTTTCTGAATTAGCATCACTAAAACAAAAACTGTCCTTTTCCCAAAGGCCTTGAGTTGAAGCTGGACAACTTGATATAAACTGTAGGTATACCCAGAATAGTTCAGAGATGGACAGCCCCATGCCACTACCCGGGAGTCATTCAGACATCACGGGGTACTCTCGAACTGCAAAAGGCACCCCAAGCCTAATGTCTAGAAATCTTCTCAATGGCTGCCTTTGGGATTCAGAAACTGGTTTATAAGTTACTCCACTTGTTAATACCTTCCTTTTTATCATAGAAGTGCTTCTTATTAAATACCTGTTTGCTCATACCATATAGGCCTGACTTTGGTGGGTGGTTGCTTGTAACGCAGTCTCCAGAAATTAGAACCATTTGACTGGACTGATCTATTCTCAGGGCAAAGAGACTCATTCATTCATATATAGGACAATCTACTCAAATTTATTTATTTTTCCCCTGCTAACTCCAGTCTGTTTTCTTTCCCTTCCCCACTCTCTTATTTTGCAACTTCTGATCCAAATCTTTTCAATCGCTACCAACACAAATTTCATTTTTGAAACTTTCTAAAAGCAAAGTTTCAAAGGAAGGACTGTTGGAAACCAAAATAACCACCACAAAATATGAAGAGCTGTTGAGCTGCAGGCACGTGAACAGAAGGTACGGGAAAGCTCTGACCTCCCTGTTTGCCTGAAAGCAGGTCAAATGGTATCTTGCCTCCTTTCTACCTGAGAAAATAAGGATTAGCACTGAAGACAACTCTAGAACCTTAGTAACCTGGAGATGGTACAAGAGGAGTCTACGTTAACAAGCTTGACTAACTAGCTAACTAGCTAACTAACCTTTACCTGCAGCCCCAACTTGCCGCCCTTAGAGTCTCAAAGTCCTTTTCATTCATCTTATTTCTTCTCTTAAAATTTACTGTTCTTTGTTGAAAATGCTATGGAACCTGCAATTCAAAGCTACCTCTTTGAAAACTACTCATTGCCTGGGTTTCTCTCATGTTAATAAACATCCATCTGTTTTTCTTTCATTAATACAGCTTTTGTAATATGTCTGTTTCAACTAAGAACCCATGAGGTTGTTTTCCCTTCTGCTAGAGTTTAAAGACTGATTTAATCGCTGAGATATGTTGGATAACAGACTGTCTCAAGTTGCCTTTGGTCTTTCCAAATGCCATAGTTACTTGACGGACCAGGCATTTTCACATACCTGAGCCTTTGCTCGTGACCCACGTCCCTTCTGAAGTGCAGCTCATGGAATCCTTGGACTTCTTGTTAAAGTTGATTGCATGTAAGGGACATTGTTTTGCTTTTTTGTCCTCCATCCTAATAGCTCTCAATTTTCTAATGTTGTTACAATGAATAGCATACTCTGGTTAAATTGGTAGCATTTAAAAAATAATATATAAAATAATGTCTTATTTTATAATTGATGGCAAATTAGATATGATGAAATGCAGCATAGGCATCTGCAACGTCAGTGCATAATTCAAGCAGAAATATGCCATAGGCAGTTGGAAATCATGCACTGGATCGTTGGACAGATGAAGGTGCAAAGTATGTTCACCCCAACCCAACATTCTCCAAATTCTCAATTCATCACAGTGTCTGTGGTGTGACCCCAGAGCATGCTCCTGAGAGATCAAGTAAATTGAGGACAAGTGAGGAACCCACAACAGGGCGCATGTCATTGCTGATCTCAGGGAGAGCTCAAGAAAAGGAAGCAGGAATCTCAGATTTTAAGGATGAGAAGGGGGAGAGGGCAGCAGCTAGAGGTTTGTAAGTTTGAGCATTGTTTTTAAAATAATGAAAGACCTTGGGCAGGTTTGCATTACAAGGGAAAAAACTAATTATGAAGAAGTTGAAAATATTTGAGAAAGTTGAATATTGATCCCAGCAGAGAAGGGAAAGCTCTGAAGGGGGATCTGAGGGATTTTCTGCAGAGTTGCCTCACTTTTCTCTTTGAAGTAGAAGGCAAGGGCGTCTGCAGGCAACAGGGGATGTGGCGGGAAGGAGTTTGGAGAGAGTGAGGTTGGAGGGAGGGATGAGGGTCCACACTGATTCAGGGCTGGCAAGCTGAGGCTGGGCTGTGAACCCTAAAACTATGGTGGTGTTCTTTTCAATGCTTTTTTGGACAGTCCAAATCAGGGAGGGCAAAGAAGGTCTGTAGCTGGAAAGCTCAAGAGTAAAAGGGCCTCAATGCATTTCAAGTTGTTCTATTCTTTTTCATCATTAAGAACGTAGCCTGAGCCGGGCACGGTGGCTCAAGTCTGTAATCCCAGCACTTAGGGAGGCTGAGACAGGAGAATCACGAGTTCAAAGCCAGCCTCAGCAATGGCAAGGTGCTAAGCAACTCAGTGAGACCCTGTCTCTACATAAAATATAAAATAGGGCTGGGGATGTGGCTCAGCGGTCGAGTGCCCCTGAGTTCAATCCCTGGAATACCCCCACCCCCGCAAAAAAACCAACAACAAAGAACATAGCCTGATGCTCAGCACGTAGGAGGACTCCAGTTGCTGTCAGCTCAATGGCATCCTTGAGAGCCTACATTGGCAGGTAGGGCAGTGTGGGGAACGCTCCCTCTCATGTTTCCATCATTTTGTTTTAAGAAGAAAAATATCAGTTGTCACTGATAATTGCTGTAGATATTAGTAAAAACATTTTCTATTTCACAGGTGGTTTTTATTTTGCATGGGAAATCTCTATTCAAACGTTTCTTCTAAAGTGTTTGGTCTCTTCTTCACAGATTTATTGAGTTATGGTTTATAGATCAAGAAATCCACCTATTTTAAGTGTACAGTTCAATGACTTTTGAGTACATTTCATGTTGTATATCACCAAAATTCAATTTCAGAGTCTTTCTCTCAGTCTAGGGAAAAGCTATCATACTTCTTTGTGTTGAGTTCCTTCTCCCTTCTCAGCTCTGGTAGTCACTTGTCTGCTTTTTATAGCTATAAATTTTTGTTTTCTGGACATTTCATATCCATGGAATAACACAATGTGTTTGTATCTGGCTTATTTATTTAGCAGAATGTTTCTGCAGTTCCTCCTTGCTGTAGCATTTATCCGTAGTTCACTCCTTTTTATTACTTGAAATTATTCCATTATCTGGATGGATGACATTTGGTTTATCCATTCATCAGGTAGACATTGGGATGGCTTTTGATTTTTGATTATTATATACAATGCTGCTATGATGTTCACATGTGAGTATTTGT
Organism: Xerus rutilus; assembly: GCA_028644305.1. Classification (NCBI taxonomy): domain Eukaryota; kingdom Metazoa; phylum Chordata; class Mammalia; order Rodentia; family Sciuridae; genus Xerus; species Xerus rutilus. The sequence goes on from CM053409.1 coordinate 7,517,532, forward strand.
GTGGATATAATTTTTCATTGCTCTTGGCGAGATATAGAATGATTTCTTGATCCATCTATGGGTCACAAGACTACGATGTTATTTGGTAGACGACTTTGACATTTTCTTTTTTTTTATGTGGTATTGTATTGAAACCTGGATTAACATATCTAAAGATTAAAATACTAGTGAGAATGTGAATATGAGAATTGCACCTAAAAGGCTGTTAAAATTTACTTGGCATTTGGTCCAATTTACTGTCATTCACTAGTAACTACCTCTGGTCTTCCTGTCTGAATTAAAAATGACATATACATTATATTTACTGTGCTGCTAATATCACCAGAAAGCCTAGCAATTGTCATTTTTAGACTGTCTGCTGGGGGGTGATGCCGCAATCTCCTTCTTTAAAACCATGTCCTTAAATGTATCATTTCAGACCCTCGCTTATCCTTTCAAGTTCAAAGGATATTTCACATCTGAAAACAGGGCTTTTGGTTGGTTCTTAAGGAGGCCAAGAGAAAGAAGTAATTTGTTTAAAAATCTTTTCAAATCCAGAACAAGATGCAAGATAGATTATTAATTGGCCAGAGATGCTCATTGGAAAATCCCCCATCTGGGTGTGCTGTGCTGTCTAGCTTCCTAAGCTGCAGAGAAATTACAGTGTGATTCTACATTTGCACATTTTTAATAGTATGAATAAGAAAAATGTGATGATGAATAGTGAAAATAACTGCAATAACAGCTTTTGTCAGGATATTTCTGCTAAATTGGTAGTGATAAATGAAGACTTAGAATATGGTCTCCACTAGTTAATTAACCCACTAGCCTTTTATTAGTTCAAAAGATATTTATGTGGTATGCTCCATTAATCAGACACTAAGCTAGATACTGGGATTTACAATTTTGAGTACCAGTTTAAGGAGTACACAGAAAAAGAAGAAGAAGGAAGAGGAGGGGGAGGAGAAGAAGGGGGAGGAGAAGAAGGGGGAGGAGAAGAAGGAGGAGGAGAAGAAAAAGCAATTTCACAGGTAGTTCCCCAAATAATTTAAAAGAAAGAGAAGACTGCAGCTACTTTTGCTTACTTGATTTAAAGATCTCTGGGGCTTCTCTTTTTGGTTTTCTAGCTTCCTTGGCATTTTTTCTGAATCATGTATAGATTTGTTGTTACAAGGTTCTAACACCAGGAAAAATATGACTAAGGATAAGAAGAATCATTCTATAGGGTATAATTTCCAAGACTTCCAAGATGAGGTATTCCAGGTCTTTTATCTCTTGTAAAAATCTAAAGTAAAAGAAAAAATATAAATATTGTTTAAAAATTAAACAACAATTTTAAGTAAAATCACTTTGTATTGCATAGCTATATCAGACTACTACGGCCTACCCTCTAGAATTCCTCTCACATTAGTCAGTCTTTTCTCCTTGGGACCCAAGTACCTGACAAGAACAACTTAGAGGAAAGATTTATTCTGTCCCATGTTTTCAGAGGGTTTAGTGCATGGTCTGCTGGCTCCAGTGCTCTGGGCCTGAAGTGAGGCAGAGCACTGTGGTGGAAAGGCATGGGTGGGGGTGGGAAGTACCAGCTCCTGGCAGCTGGGAAGGGGAGGAGGGGCAGAGAGAAGATAAACCTCTGTCGGGTCTGTCCCCAGTGATCCACTTCCTCCAAATTATTAATCTATCGAATGGATTAATCCACCGATGAGGTCAGAGTCCTCATGATCTAATAATTTCCTAAAAGCTTTTGGACATTGGTACATTAGGAACCAAGCCTTTAGGTCCACGAGCCATTGGGAGCCATTCCAGATCCAAAGCCATTCCGGATCCAAACTTGTAGTTTCTGATACTACTGATCATGTACAAGATGCTTAGTGTTTGCTCCAGTTGAATGTGACCTGATAGATCTTAAGTTTTTCAAAAATGGCTATTTGCTTTGGTACCAAATTCTCAGATAAAGCAGGATTTAATTTTTTAAATCCAAACTTTTCTGCATTTGACATAACCAGTTGTCACATGACATATATGGAGTAAAACTTTTTTGTTTTTATTCCAACTTTTGGGAAGAAAACCTGCCGTCCTCTAAGAGAAAAATCATTTGATCAAGGGTATATACCAAATGACACCTAACATATCAAATTCTAACTCTTAGGGGTGTGGAATCATCCAGACCCTAAAAAGACACCATTACTACAGTGAAAAATTGTTTTCCAAAGTGTAGACATCAACAACCCTGGTTGAGCCACCTTAAGATCACTCCAGTTTCTTACTAGACTTTTCTTATATTATATTAACAAAGCTACAAGTTCCTGTATCAACCAATGCCAAATTAGGAAGTACACTTCCGAGATTCCTCACTTTTTAGTGCAATACCTTTTAAATAGAGCTTCATTTGGTGTTAAGATATCCAAATAGAAAGGCAGCTTTGTTCATTGTCTGCCAGAATTCAAATCAGAGATGATCTGAATTCTGTAAACAAGTCCTTCACACTGCTGGCCCCCAGTAGACGGTGGAGGCTTTGAATACCAAATGAAGCAGGCCCTGAGGACACTGGGCCTCCAGTTTCCTCTGTTGCTGAGCATATGCAAATGGGGGCCAGGTGGAGGGCTTGGCCAGCCCTGCTATTGCTTCTGTCTGGAGGAATAGGCGAGTTGTGCGTGAACAGTATGCCACTCCTGGATACCAATTAAATAGCACTGAAGTGCACTTAGAAGAAATTAACAAAGCTCCAGAATGGAAAGTGACTTTAAAATATTCATTCTCTTTTTATTTCAATTTTATGATTAGTGGCAAATGAATAAATGAAAAGATCAGGAACAGAATGAGAGGATATAGGAAGGGATTATTATCACACCACAAAGATTTTATAGTTGAATGGGTTGAATACTATGTGAGTTTTTAACCATTTTTCTTGATTTCAAAATCACTATTCTTAAAAACTTATTTTGTGAATCTCCAGGCTAAGCAAATGTACTTTGGATTTCTAAGGAAAGGAATTACAAAATTTTAATTTGTTCTCCCTAGTAGAAATAATGTTGTAGCTATCTTATCATTATCCAGGTACTTGTAAGGTTTTTCCATTTTAATATATATTTTTTATTCTAATTAGGTTTACATGACAGCAGAAGGCATTTTCATTCATTGTACACAAATGGAGCACAACTTTTCATTTCTCTGGTTGTACACAATATAGTTACACCATATGTGCAGTCATACATGAACCTAGGGCATTGTTGTCCATCTCATTCCACCATCTTTCCTGCCCCCATGTCCCTTCCCTTCCCTCCCCTTTGACCAAAGCTTCTCCATTGTTCCCATGCCCCCTCCCCCATTATGGATCAGCATCCATGTATCAGAACATTCGGCCTTTGGTTTTTTGGGATTGGCTTACTTCGCTTAGCATGATATTCTCCAACTCTATCCATTTACTTGCAAATGCCATAATTTTATTCTCTTTTAATGCTGAGTAATATTCCATTGTGTATATACCACAGTTTCTTTATCCATTCATCTATTGAAGGGCATCTAGGTTGGGTCCACAATTTAGCTATTGTGAATTATGCTACTATAAACATTGAAGTGGCTGCATTTCTGTATGTTGTGTTTAAATCTTCTGGGTATAGACCAAGGAGTGGGATGGCTGCCAATCAATAAATGCACCAAGGAGCTGAAGAGACACTTCTCAGAAGAAGATATACAGTCCTGGCTGGGATTATAGCTCAGTGGTAGAGCCCTTGCCTTGCATGCGTGAGGCACTCAGCACCACATAAAAATAAATAAATAAAAAATAAATAAAAATAAAGATATCATGTCCATCTACAACTAAAAAAATATTTTAAAAAAAGAAGATATACAGTCAATCAATGAATATATGAAAAAATGTTCAACATCTTCAGCAATTAGAGAAATGCAAAGCAAAACTACTCTAAGATTTCATCTCATGCCAGTCAAAATGGCAGTTATCAAGAATACAAACAACAACAAGTGTTGGTGAGGTTGTGGGGGAAAACGTACACTCATACATTGCTGGTGGGACTGCAAGTTGGTGCAACCAATCTGGAAAGCAGTATGGAGATTCCTTAGAAAACTTGTAATTTTTTTTTTTTTTAACACTGTGTCAGGGCAGATAACATAGTCCTATGCATGATATGAGCTCCTCTCACTTGAAGTTAAAATGATACTTCTAAAAATTTGGTGAAAAGTGCCATTGCATTAGCACACCATCAGCAAGTATTGCACCAAATATAAGAAAATAATAGGTTCTTAGTAGATAATGGAAATGTGAATCAGACATCATGTTTGTTTGCATTTGAACCAACAAGAAGGCAGATATATATGACACAGAAAGAAAGATGAGTCGCTGGAAAAGAGTGAGAATTCAGGTGTGGATTTTATATGGATGCATCTATAGCCCTTCCTCATGATGGGTTATAAATATCAAAACAACACAAAATGCCCTGTCTCAGAGTATTGACGTAGGTGGTATAGAACTCATTTTCTTTGGCTGGATGGTATAAAATTAAATGCATTTCCCCAGTTGGCATTCTTATAAATTATTATTTTTCAGATAGTTTTCTACCCGTGTAGCTGAGTTTTTTGTTGTAAAATTATGAATTATATTAGATGTTGTCATATGTGTTTTGTTGAAAGGAAATATTTAACAGTTAATAAATTCACTTTTTTGATTGGTGGTTCTAATCTCCAGAACAATTTAAAAATAAATTTCATTTATGAGTCTCTTGCTTTCCTATTTATTCAGTATTCTTCTTTAACTACTTACTGTGAATGATCTCTTGGATGACTCAGTGATAGCTCAGAGGTCATCAGAGAATCCAGTGACCTCTAAGAGCATAATCATATGACTTGCACCTAGAATATTATTTAAGGAGGAGGGTGGTAAGTGGGTGTGTCAAGAATATTACATTATTATATTTTCATTTCAATGTATACCTGAGAATTGTGGGTAATAATTTTAAATCCTTGAACTTCCTTACAATCTTCTTGATTGTTCATAAATATGCCTTTTTTAGAAAGTAATATACTGTTAACATCCATTTTATTTATTTCCACATTTTTATTGATGCGTATTTGTTGTGTTATATATTTGTATATGCACACAATATAATTTGGTCAATATCATTTCACAATACTTCCCCTCCCTCTCCTCCTCCCAACTCCTGGTCCCTTTCCTCTACCCTACTGATCTCCCTTCAATTTTCATGCGACTCACCCACCCCTGCTTTTTTCCTCCATTTTTCTTCTCTAGCTTCCACATATCAGAAAAAAACATATGACCCTTAACTTTCTGAGTTTGGCTTATTTAGCTTAACATGATGTTCTCAAATTTCATCCATTTTCCTTTTCCTGCAAATGGCCTAATTTCATTTTTTTTTTTTTTTTTTTTTGTGATGCTGGGCATTGAACCCAGGGCCTTGTGCATGTAAGACAAGCACTCTACCAACTGAGTTATATTTCCAGCTCCATAATTTCATTATTCTTTATGGCTGAGTAAAACTCCATGGTGTATACATGCTCCGTTTTCTTTATTCTATTGATGGACACTTAGGCTGGTTTCATAGTTGACTATTGTGAATTGTGCTGCTATAAACATGGGTATATATATATCACTATAGTGTGATGCCTTTAATTCTTCAGAGTAAATACAAAATCATATGATATAGCTGCTTCATATAGTGGTTCCATGCCTGGTCTTTTGAGGAAATTCCATACTAATTTCCACAGTGGTTGTAAGAATTCATAATCCCACAAACAGTGTAAAAGTGTTCCTTTTTCTCTATATCCTCTCCAGCATTTATTGTTATTTGTATTCTTTTTTTTTGTTATTTTTTTTTTTTTTTGTTATTTGTATTCTTGATGGCTACCATTCTAACTAGAGTAAGATGAAATTTCAGTGTAGTTTTGATTTGTACTTCCCTAATTGTTAATGATGTTGAACGCTTTTCATAGATCAGTTGGCCATTTGTATTTATTTTTTTGAGAATACTTTGTTTAGACCATTTGTCCAGTTTTAATTGGATTATTTGTTATTTTGATGTTGGGTAGTTTTGGAGTTCTTTATATATTTTGAATATTAATCCTCTGCCAGAAGAATAGCCAGCAATGAATTTTCCATTCTGTAGGTTCTTTCTTCACATCCTTAGTTGTTTTCTCTGCTGTAAGTAACTTTTTAATTTGATGCTATTTCATTTATTAGCTGTTGGCATTTTTTTAGCTTTAGGTATTTATTGAGAAAGTTGTTGCCTTCACCTATTTATTGGAATATTAGCGCTACATTTTTTTGGTAGCACTAATATTCCAATACATAGTTTTTGGTTAAATTCTTAGGTCTTTGATTCATTCATTCAATGAACACATTCATTGAGTTGCTTTTTGTGCAGGGTGAGAGGTAAGAGTCTAGTTTCATTTTTCTACATATGGATGACCAGTTTTCCCAGCACCATTAATTTAAAAGGCTGTTTTTTTCTCTAATATATGCTTTTAGTACCTTTGTCAAGGATCAGATGTTTGTAGATGTGTGATTTTGTCTCTGTGTCTTCTATTCTGTACCATTGGTATATGTGTCTATTTTTATACTAGTGCCATGCAGTTTTTGTTACTATGTCTCCGTAGTATAATTTGAAATCAGGTATTGTGATGCCTCTCACATTGCTCTCTTTCTTTCTTTCTTCTTCTTAGAATTACTTTGGCTATTTTTGGTCTTTTATTCTTCCAAATGGATTTTAGGACTATTTTTTCTAGTTCTGTGAGGAATGTCACTGGTATTTTGATGGGGATTGAATTGCATCTGTATATTGTTTTTGGTAGCATGGTCATTTGAAAAATTTAATTCTGCCTATTCATGAACATAATAGGTCTAGGTCTTTCCATCTTCTTGTGTCTTCTTCAGTTTCTTTCTTCAATGTTCTATAATTTTCATTATAGAGGTCTTTCATCTCCTTGGTTAAATTTATAATAAAATACTAGGTATTTTATTTTATTTTTTGATGCTATTGTGAATGGGATTGTTTTCCTAATTTATTTCTCAACACATTAATTATTGACACATAGGAAGGTTATTGATTTTTTGTGCATTGATTTTGTAACCCGCTACTTTGCTGAATTTGTTTATTAGCTCTAGCAGTCTTATGGTGTAGTGTTTTGAAGATTGTAAGTACAGAGTTATATCATCTGCTAAAAGTGATAATTTTACTTCTTTTTCTATTTTTATCTATTTTTATCTTGTCTAGTTACTCTTGCTAGAATTTCTAGTAATATGTTGGACAGGAGTGGTTAAAGTGGACATCCTTGTTTTGTTCTGGATTTTAAAGGAAATGCTTTCAGTTTTTCCCCATTCACTATGATGGTGGCTTTGGGTTTGTTGTATGTAGCCTTCATGTTGTTGAGGTAGGTTTCTTCTACCCCTGGTTACTTCAGTATTTTATCATGAATGGGTGTTGAATTTTGTTGAAGGCATTTATTGAGATGGCTAAGTCTATCCTTAATTCTATTTATGTGATAAATTGGACTTATTTGTGTATTAAATAATCTTTGTATCCCTGGGATAAAACCAACTTGGTCCTGAGGTACAATTTTTAAAAATACACTGTTGAATACAATTTTCTAGTATTTTATTAAGGATTTTTGCACATAATTTCATTAGGGACATTGTTCTGTAGTCTTGTTTGCTTGATGTGTCCTTATCTGATTTGGTATGAGTGTGATACTGGCTTCATAGAATGAGTTTGGAAGTGTTCCATCCCTTTCTATTCATAGACTAATTCATAGAATAATTTGAGGAGCATTGGCATTAGTTCTTTAAAGGTCTGGTAGAATTCAGCTGAGAATCCCTCTGGTCCTTGATTTTTCTTTGTCGGAAGACTTTTTATTACTGCTTGTATCTCAGTTCTATTTATTGGTGTGTTTTGGTTTTCTATGTCTTCCTTGTTCAGTTTTTGTAGGTCATATGTATCTAGAAATGTATTCATTTCTTCTAGATTTTTCTACTTATTGGAGTATAAGTTTTCAACGTAGTCTTCAATGCTTCTCTGAATTTCTTTGATGTCTTAGTAATTTCTTCTTTTTCATTTCTAATTTCATTAATTTGTGATTTCCTTTTTTTCTTCTTAGTTTGGCTAAGGGCTTATCAATATTGTTTATCTTTTCAAAGAACCAACTCTTCATTAATCCTTTTATTGTTTTTCTCTTCTCATTTTAATTGATTTTGACTCCAATCTTATTTCCTTCCTTCTATTGGTTTTGCAATTGGTTTGTTCTTGTTTTTCAAAGCCCTTGAGATACATCATGAGGTTGTTTATTTGAGATATTTCTGATTTGCTTATATAGGCACTTATAGTATGAATTTTCCTCTTACAACTGCCTTCACAGAGTCCCACAGGTTCTCGTATGTTGTATTAGTATTTTCACTTGACTTTAAGAATTTAAAAAATTTCTTCTCTGATTTCTTCTATCACTCTTTCATTGTTCAAAAGCACATTGGTCAGTCTCCATGTGTTTATATAGTTATTGTAGGAGTTTATTGTGTTGATTTCTATTTCATTCCATTATGAGCTGATAAGATGCAAGGGATTATATAAATATTTTTATATTGATAAAAGAGATTCTTGGTAGCCTAAAATATGGTCTATTTTGGAGAACATTCCAATGGCCACTGAGAAGGTATATTCAGCTGTTGTTGTATGAAATATTCTGTAGATATTTATTAAGTCCATTTGATTTATAATTCCTGCCATTTTGATTCATAGATTGAAAGAGTTTTTATTGAGTTTATGTCTGAATGACCTATTTGTTGGTAAGAGAGATGTGTTGAAATCACCCAGCATTATAGTACTGGAATCTATTGGAGTCTTTGATTCAAATGGTGTATATTTTATGTAATCGGGCGCATCAATGTTTGGAGCATAAATATGTACTGTCAGTATAATTTCTGGTTGGACTGAACAGAAATTATGCCATATGAAGTGACCTCCTTTGTGTTTTCTGTTCATGACTTGAAATCTTTGTTGGGCATGAGGGTAGCTACTTCTGTTTTTGTGGGGGCTCCATTTGCATGGTATATCAATTTCCAGCCTTTCATTTCAGTCTGTCTGTCTTTGCCTGTAAGGTGAATCTCTTTCAAATTCAAATAGTTGCATCTTATTTTCTAATCCATTCTGCCTGCCCATATCTTTTAATTGAAGAGTTAAAAGACATTTACATTTAATGTTATTATTGAGCAAATGCTTATTAATTCCTGCTACTTTGATTTATTTCTAATGTTTAATTTGGTCTTACTTCTCATTTCCTCAGCTACTCTCCAAATGAGAGTTGTTCATTTTGAGCTCTGGAGTTTTTTTTGATTTCTGCAATGTGAAGTATTTCTTTAAGTATTTTGTGAGTGCCAGCTTGGTAGTCATAAATTCTTTAAGTTCATGTTTATCTTGAAAGGTTTTTATTTTTCTTTTAATTCTGAAGAGTAGATTTCTTGTAGCAATCTTGGTTGGAACTTATTTTCCTACAGGACTTGGAAAACATTATTCCAAGTCCTCCTGGTTTTGGAGTTTGTGCTGAGAAACTGAAGTAATTCTGATTGGCTTATCTCTGTGACCTGATGTTTTTCTCTTGAGGCTTTTAAAATTTTACCCTTGTTCTGTATGTTAGGCATTTTAATTATAATGTGCCATGGAGAAGTTCTTTTCTGATCTTGTCTGTTTGAAGTTCTGAATGCATCTTGCCTCTGGGTGTTCATTTCATTCTAAGGTTTAGAAAAAATTTCTGTTATTGTTTCCTTGAAGGTATTATCCATTCCATTATCTGTATCTCACAACCTTTTTCAATTCCAATGATTCTTAACTTCAATCTCTTGATGTCCCAGAGTTCTTGTATGTTCTCGTCATGGCTATTTCTTTTCTTTTCTTTAATACTTTCTGAATGTTCAACACTGACCTCTTTGTCTTTCAGCTCCTAATTTTGTTGTTAGCATGGTCTACATTATTAGAGAGACTTTCAACTGAACATTTTATTAGATTTCTTGTGTCTTTCATTTCCAAGCTGTCTGTTTGGTTTTATTTCAATATCTCTACCTACTTACTGAATTTTTCATTCATAACCTGTACTAAATTCCATATTTCATTTGGTTGTTTTTCTGTGTTCTCTTGGAATTAATTGATCATTTTTTTATAATCAGGTTTTTGAGTCATTTAACTAATATTTCATCCACTTCAGTATCTTTAGGGTCAGTTGCTGATAAATTATGAACTTTAGGAGGCATTGTGTTACCTTGTTTTTTCATATTTCTTATATTCCTGAGTTGGGTTTTATGCATCTGTTGGGATGGATTTCTCTTTCAATCTTATATGTGGGCCTTTTTAGGGCACAGCCTTCTGTTTCCAACATGTCCTATAATGATCTAGATTCAGATCCCTAATAGGCGTGGTATCCACATCCTTTGTGGTAATTCTCTCTGTTTTTGCTATAGGACTGGATGTCCACGAATGGGGTATGAACTTTTACACTTAGCTGTTCCTACTTGGGACCTGATAATTTTGGGGGTCACTTCTTTGTCTTCTATTTTTTGTATTAAAGTATCACTGAAGTTTGAGTGTGGTTAATTTGTGTGTGGAGCAAGGTGCACTGTCTTTTGGTTGGGTTTAGTTCAGCAGCATAGCCTTTACCCTGTGAACTTGTAGTATCTCTGTAAATTCCCAGAGCCCCACAGAAAAGGGGAAAACAAACAAGACAACAGCTGAAGCAAACAATATATAGCATAAAAATAAATCCCTGGTGCCTACGGACATCTACACCAATAGTTACCACAAAAACAGGAATGGAAGGGTCAGTAATTTTCAACAGGATAAACAATAGATAACTGTGAACTAAATCTGGCATTAAACAGTAGATCTCAACTATGTCATCCATGGTACTGATAACTGCAACAATGTGAATTGTGGGGGCAGGAGCTATATAAACCAGGTGCTTCTAAAAGATGGTAAAAATATAGTTAAGAGAAAAGAAAATATGATAGGAAGGTAGAAGAAAGTTATATGATGTTCTATATATGAACAGAGAGAAAGCTGAAGAGACGTAGCATGTAATGTTTATAAACAAAGAGGGCAAAAACAAAAAATAAAAGGGGAGGGAAAGAGAACAAGAGAATTTGGCTGTTAATAGCAGAAGATAGGAGAGGAAGAAAATCAGCAGAACTAACAACCAAACCAAGCAAAACCAAAATTCATGAACCAGAAACCCTAATCCTCAAAAGATAAGGCAAGGAAAAATAACTATTATAAAAAATGCTAAAAAATGAACAAAAAAGAAATAAATATGCACATTTATATATATTCCTGAATCAATCATCACACCTTGGATCCATGGAGAAAATTCAGGGGCTCTGAGAGTTGGGGTTTGAAAAAATTACATCCTTATTTTTATTCACTTCTGTGTGATTCTTTTATTTTTATTTTTTGTACCATGAATTGAACCCACAGGTGCTTAACCACTGAGCAAACCCAACCCTTCTTATATTTTATTTTGAGTCAGGATCTCACTAAGTTGCTTAGGGCCTCGCTGAGTTGCTGAGACTGGCCTTGAACTTGCAACCCTCCTGCCTCAGGCTCCCCAGCTGCTAGGATTACAGGCATGAGCCTCCTTTATTCACTCTGTCTGAAGTTCAGCATTTCCCTTAAATATGAACACAGACTACAAACCTCCATAGGAGTGGCATCTCCCATATCTTGTCCCTAACAGATGACAAATAATTTATTACAATGTAATTGTTATAGACATCTTGAAACATTATTTGTACTCATAGGTTTTTTGAAATTGCCATTGATCTTGCTTAATGCTTTAATAAAGAAATGTGTATATTACTACATCATACTTAAAAAAGTATTCATGAACTGTATTTCAATATAATCAGTTTTCCTTCCAACCCTGTGAATTTTATTTTATTCATTAAAAATATCCTGTGTTCATGGTGTTCACCAGAAAGCACAGAAGTCGATGGCATAGATCAGCTCAGCCTGTGCTGGGGAGCACAGCCTCCACCACTCAGGGCTCATCATGTGCCTGGGTTGAGCTTCATCTGTTCTATGAGATGGAAACTGCTTAGACTCCTTTAACGTTGGTCTTCCAAAGATGCCACATTATTTCCAATTATCTTCATATATAGTGTTATTATCTATAGGGAGAGAGGAGCTTTA
>CM053409.1:7530204-7566092 GCA_028644305.1 Xerus rutilus
AAGGCTTGAGCATCTTGGAGCAGAGAAGGATTTCAAAGCTCATCAGATCCAATCTCCTCATTGGAGGGAAGAAGGAACTGAGATTCAGGAGGGTCAAGACACTTTCTCATGGACCCACTGTCACTGAACTCATCAGACTTTTGGATCATTTCTGTGCATTCCAGGCATTATTGGTGTGGTGGGTACATTGTCTTTCCAGGGCCTGGGATCTTTGGATGAGGTGGATTTCCTTATCAGTTTTTATTGTCTTCAGATATCTCCCCTTCTGCTGTCAGTACTTTTTGTTCCATTTCCTCTGGTGGCATCTGGATCTTTGCAAGTCTCTCACTGCAGCTGTGTTAGGGCTGGGGCACTCTGACAGATCAAACCAGAAGTTTGACATCCTGAGGTTCAAAAGAAAGTAAATTAGGATTTATCGAAATGTACACCCTGGAGCTCAGCCACGATATTGATGGAAGGACTAAGCCCAAGTCCACAACTCTTCCTGTGATTTTCACAGGGCATTCTTTCGTGCCTGCGTTACCTATTAAATTTCAGAAGCATTTTTATTCAAGCCAGAATCAGAAGAATGAAAAGTTTATGAAAGGATCAAAGCATTTGCTTCTCAATTTTCTTGAGCTCTAGCACGGATCCCTTTACATTGGTGAATTTATTCATAGAAATACATGTTCGCCAGAGAAAAAGAAATCTCGCAGTCTCCCGTCAGTGAAACACTCATTTGTTTTATCTGAGTGTGAGAGTGTGTGTGTGTGTATTAGGGTGTGATGATGAATGATCACTTCCACAAATCCATATTTTATTTGGACTGGCTATGGCTTACCACAGAACAAGCCATCTTGAATTCAATATGAATATAACTTCCCCTGGACACTTTAACATTTTGTCATTTTTTACTTCAATAACTATATATTAACAATACTTTGAGACAGTTTCCAGTTGAACAATTGGTATCAAGTTACAGTTAGATGGGTACAAGTAGTTCCAGTATGCTACTGTACAGTAGTGTGAATATACATAACAGTAACATGCTATGTATTTCAAAAAAAAAAAAAAATAGAAAGATTTTTGGAATCTTTTACCGCAAAGAATTGATAAATGTTTGACAGCACAAATTTAACCTGATTCAGACATTGCACAATGTATTGAAACATGTGGGATCTCATGAATACAGGCAATGTTATGTATTTATGTACAGATAAAAATAAGTTAATTAAAAAAGAGACTGTTCCTTAAGATATTTGTTACAATAACTAAAAACAACCTCCCTGCCTTTCGTCTTTCATCTTCATGAAGTTCTTTTCTTGATGATAGTCGCAGGCAGATTTGTGCCATTTCTGGGTTTGAGTTTCTATCATTACGTTACATAATAGGAGGGCTGCCCTCTGAAGCCTGTATGGGTACACTCAGTGCTGGTTTTGGTTGACACACATTAATTAGAATTATAAATTATTACATAACTCTTCTATTCTTCATTGGGAGCTGTAGTTAAAGCGCTGGCACTGGCTAATTAACAGGCTTGATTCTCCCTTTTCAGGGAGGCTGGTCCATAAAGGATTCAATGCTTTCTTCCCTGAAACAAACACAAACAGCTTTTGGAACTGTCAGAAATAACAGCAGCTCTTGAAGGCTAATCATTACCAGCTTTTGTCGCGTGGTTGTAATTGTTGCATGAATTCCGCTTCAATCAGGGGAAAATATGCTTAAGTGCCAGTAGAAGTTTTTATGCTGCTATGAAATTTTGCAATTTATGGCTTTGTACAGATCAGCCTGTGTTACTAGGCAACACCCTATGTGTCGTTCACTCAAATTATTCCTTAATCCCCGGCATCACTGTCAATTCCAGCTTAAAAGAATCATAATGAACTATTAGAGGGTTTATTTCTGATGGAAAAAGTGAAACGGAAGTTGTGTTGCTGAAAGAAGGAAGCGGTGTTTAAAAAAATACACTTGATGGAAAACAATAAGAATATTTAGAGCTTAATTGTATTCACCTCAGGGGGAAAAAAAGAGAGAGAAGAAGAGAGTGGTTCCAAATGGATTTAATGATCATGTAGTTCTCTGATTGGCCATTAAGCGGCCAGGTTTGGGGTACTTAAGCAATCATCTTGGCGATGCTGGTTTTAATTAAGGAGTACACTGCAGGATATTCAATGACCAGGGAAGTGTGGTATTGCTGCTTGCTTGCTGTGCATCCATATGCATTTGAGAGAAGATAAAACCCTGAAAGAGACAGAACAGCCCTCTCCATTCGTCTTTAAATGTAGTCTGCTTGTGATTCTGCATGGCTGCACCCATTGAGTTTTGGAATCTAAGTCTCAGCAATCTCATTTAACAGGCAAGAAATTGTGACTTGTTCCTCCAAGCAGTACCAAATTAAACGGCAAGGGCAAGAACATGGACACCTCAGGGATGTCCGCTGACTCAGAACGATTAGAAAAACCCTAGAACCAGCGCTGGAACAGAAGTGGTAACCTTGGTTTGTGGCTTGAAAGTACTTTCTGGTTTGAATGCCTTTAGTGTTTTTTTTTTTTTTTGGTACTGGAGATTGAACTCAGGGGCACTCGATCACTGAGCCACATCCCCAGCCCTATTTTGTGTTTTATGTAGAGACAGGGTCTCACTGATTTGCTTAGCGCCTCGCCGTTGCTGAGGCTGGCTTTGAACTTGTGATTCTCTTGTCTTAGCCTCCCTAAGTGCTGGGATTGCAGGCTTGCGCCACCCTGCCCGCCTGCTTTTAGTGTTTTGAATTTCTGTTATTGTTCTCAAGGAGCTTAACCAATATTTTGAAAATAGCTATTATGCCCAAAATAACAAAAGTCATGTTTTGAGTCATGTTTTCCCGCGTTTTATTTTAGTACAACTAGAAATACTTCCTAGGTGAGCGTGTAATAAGTGGGAGCTCTTCATCTGATGTGCCTAGAAGAGGGAGATGTGAGTTCCAACGCTGGCTGGCTGAAGTCTGACCTCATGTGCCAGATCTCTTTACTCAAAGTGTGGGTCCCCTGCGGCTTGTAAGTCACACAGCCACTGAAGCCCCACCCAGATCCACGGGTCAGGCTCTTCAGCCCCACCTGTTCCCAAGTGAAGCGACTTAATGCTTCTTGACTTTGAGGATCTGTGTCCTAGCCACACAGCTCCGAAGAGCGAAGACCGGGTGGCTTCCTCTTGCCTCGGGCCCTTTGCGTTGCAGGATTGGTGTCCCTTCAGCTGGGTAGTGTGATCCCTGGGGCTATGGGAGTTGTTGCTGGGAAGAATTGAAAAGAAGCTGCTACTGAGCTGGGTTCAGCTTATCAGAGCAGCTCATACCTGAAACCCCGGGTTCTCCTCCTAATCACCTGCAAACCTACCTACCCCGTCTCCCCTTCTTCTCCCTTTGGTCATATCCCTGGGGGTCAGTTGTCATTTCTTCTAGTTGCCTTTGCTATTCTCAGGGCTGATGTACAATGTGATTTTAAGAGTCCTAGAAACATCTTTGGCTCCAAAGCTTTCTCCCTCGTCTGATTTATATAGGAGTAGTGATTCCACCTCCAGTCTTTGGGTGGGGGTGTCCTGTACTCTATCAGGGCTCAGTTCACCTTGGGGAGTCCTAGGATGGTGGGGCCAGGAATGGGGGTGTGGGGATGGGGGTGGAGAAACGATGTCCTTTTCCTTTCCTAAAATGTATAATGTGTGAGGTGTTCTTAGAGCCTTTCAGACAGAATGGAAGTCTGACTTGATAAGGGATGAGTGGTGGGATTTATGAAGGTCAATTATACCCTAAGTAAGAAGTTAGCCAAGTATGGCCATTTTGGCTGGTGAAGAGGGTTGGGATCGTGGGGACAAAGGCTGCAGGAATGAAGGCCAGGGTTAGACTAAGATCATTAGAATCCCCCCTCCCTCCTCCTCTTCCTCTTCCTCCTTCCCCTTTTGTTTCTTGGGTCTGTAGGAAACAGGAAAACCACTCCACCTCTTTTCATTTCTTTTTTTTTTTTTTTTAATTTTTATTTTTTGGTACTGGGGATTGAACTCAGGGGTACTCCACCACTGAGCCACATCCCCAGTCCTATTTTGTGTTTTATGTAGAGACAGGGTCTCTCTGAGTTGCTTAGTGCCTCGCCATTGCTGAGGCTGGCTTTTGAACTCACGAATCTCCTGTCTCAGCCTCCTAAAGTGCTAGGATTATAGGCGTGAGCCACCGCGCCGCTTTCTGTTGTGCCCTGTGTCCTGTGTTTTCTTGTGGGCAACCTGGTTTTCAAGTTTTAGAGAATAATGTAGCCAAAGGCAAGTCAGTCTGTTGAAGAGGGGACTTGGGGCTTCCGTGGGCATCCAGGATGGAGGTGAGGAATATGGAGGGTGAGGGGAAGATTATAGAGAGGACCTTGTGCTCCAAGAAGATTCAGTCCTTTTGTTCCTCTCAAACTAATTGGATGAAACAGAAAAAGTTCTTCTGAGTGGATTTCTTATGAAGCCTAAAGGACAGCTAAGTTTGCCCTGGGGCAAGGAAGGTAGCATGGATGCAGTCCGTGCTTAAGGAGGAGCTCAGGAGAAACAGGAGGAGTCGGAATGGGAAGAGGAGGGAGGAGGGTACCAAGCACCCTTTCCACCTGCAGAGGACACCAGGGAACTCTGCAGATCCTTTCTTCAGGGCTGAGACACTAGTCCTCCAGGGTCCAGGATGCTTGGCTGTCAAAACCTCTCAGTTGAGTTTGTTCCTCTGGCACATGGTTCTTTGCTGGAGAGAGCCATCTAGGTCTTCCCAAGGACAGAGCACAACCAACAACTGCCCACTGTGGGGCATTAAAGGTCAGGTCCTTTGCCCTAATTTGGTGTAACCTAATTTGGTGTAATCCCTGTGGGATTATCTGGGAGCTTCATGGAGACTGTATATCTGCATCCCAACCTCATCTTCTTCCTGGTCCGGCTTCTTTTTATTTACATAATTCTGCTAACTTGTTTTGCTACAGACAACATAAATGAGCCCCAAATGTATCTAGGTAGTATATCCTACACTTATTCTAAATGTTCTGGTAGCAATGTTCTGGAATCTTTAATATAGTCACCAGATTACATGGTGCTGGGCTCAGATAGAAAAATTTCAGACGTTTTCCAGAAGTAGGTTATATCTTGCAAAATAACAAGTATTTTTACCTTCTGGAAAAAGTATTCAGAGAATGACTTTAAGTTTGGTTTGGAGTCGTAGTTGTGTTTGTTTGTTTATTTATTTTGCCTTAAATGTAAAGAGGGAAAGAGGAAACATTTAAAAAGTGGATTCTGGGCTCCAGCAGAATGCAAATGACATAAGAACCCCTCTTATGAATATTTGTTTTTTTCCTCTTTTGTATTAATATACTTGAGTTAAAAAACCAGACAGGGAAGGAGTTGCAACCTTGGCATAATTGACCTACCGAGGTCCAGGTGTGGTTATGAAAAGAACATAGAATTTAAAGGAATAAAAATCAATCTCCAATTTCTGTAAAATTAGTCACCAGCCACCAGTACTTTTTAAAATCTGAGGTTATATTAATTAACATTGATCATTTCCATGCTTGCCTGTAGGTCAATGGAGAAAATGATTCATTAAACCATGTATTTCTATGTAGCTGCGTAACAATGTGCATTTTGAAATGAAGATATTGTTTCAATATCTTTAGAAATTCTGCAAAGAGTGGGGAATGTGAGAACTTTGATACATTAAATGAATGTAACAGGGAACAGGTGAGGAGGTGGCTGGATGCAGGCACCTGCTGGATGAATCCCTGAGTATGCCTTCGTGAGGAGCTGCCCACGGCACAGATGCGGCTGCTCAGGAGGAACTGGAGGGTCTGGGGCAAGAGAGAACAGCGGAAGCAACACATCAGACTGGCAGGAAACAGGAGCACTGACAAAGCATGAATTTTGAATAAATTAAATTATGAGGGCGCTTTTCCATGGAGGAATTTTTGTGCTTCTCTCCATTAGGCCTGGGCATCACTATTTGGGAAGTATGGCTTGTCAATGATGGGGGAACAGTTCTCTACCTTAGCAGTGTGAGTTGGAATTTCTCCTACAGAATTTCTCTAAGGAAAAGCCTGTCAATCCGCTTGGGGGAGAAGATGGGTCTCTGCGGGTTGACATCCAGCAAGGGACACTCCTGGGATCAAAGGCTGGGCTACATTGTGTCAAACTGTATACGGAGTTTGCTACCCTAAGGGTGATGTTGATAAAGGAGGAAAGAGGGAAGAGAGGGTGATGTCTGAGATAGGAGTGAAGTTTAGTACTTCTATGGAGTCTCCAGGAGAATTGTCCAGAGTGTCACAGGACTTTTTGAATCCAGAGTGTCTCTTTATGACACAGCGTGCCTTTGTGCTGTGTCTGCGTGTGTGTGTGTGTGTGTACAGGTGCGTCCAACATGGAGGTGTTTCCTGCCTGTATCATCTGGAGCAGGGGCATGTTACAGCCCGTTTGGAATAATGAGGTCATCTCTAAACTGAACAGGACGCAGATGGTTGGAACCAGAAGAGATCAAAGTAACATAAGCTCCTCAGGCTTCCGCAGTGATTGCCAGAGATCCAGGGCTTTCTTAGGGAATCAGAGCAGATCTCATTTAAGTTCTCAGTGGACTTGGGGTACCCATTGACATCATAATGACATCATTACCCCTGTGAAGTGCACCACTGGATAACTCGTGCCATCGTACTGGATGCCCTTCTATCTTGGTGCCATGTCCTTGTCATTTGCAAGAACACTGCAATAGAACCACATCTGAATCAGGCCTAGATGAAAAGTAGTGATGAAAAATGATCTGTTATGTGACCGTCCATCTCCATCCACAATACCATGTGGAAAATTTCCCTGGGAATTCTGAGTGGAGCACATTGCTGGGACACCTGGTCCTCTCTTGCTTTGATAAAAAGGGTTGGAAATTTAGTGACCTCATCTTTTCCTCCCAGCTACAAGAAGCTCAGAATCCAGTATTTTTCTTCATCACAGCAACTGTTTTACCCAGGCAGCCAGTGGTTCGCTTCTCCTTTCTGTGGTTCTTTGGTGAGATTTGTTTTATGTCTCCCTGCTTTACTGGGCTCTTCACTAAAAGCCACTCAAATCACCTATGGAAACATTGAGAGAGAAAATAAAACACACCTTTGATTTTGTTCAATAAAAGTTTTCATCAAAATCATATCGGATGCTAAGATACTGCAGTGTCCAGTGGAGCTGCCGGCACCACCACAGGCTCAAGTGTCGTTTCTGCACCCCTTCTTCTCTGTGGATTAGCTGCTCAGTGGGAGCTGCACCTTTTTTTATGACCCCCGTGGGAGTGGGGGTTTAACCATCGAGCTTTACGTCATGGTGCCAGCTGCCTTAACCCCTAGCATTTGCGGGTGACTTTGAAATACACCACTCTGCACAAGCTTAATAGATTTGTATACTTAGCCCAAGAAATAACACTGTTCTTTTTAACACTATTTTTCCACAGAGTAGGCTATGTGGATGGACTTTACATACAATGCAGTTTGAGAAGGTGAGAGGACAGAGACAGATAAAAGAAGGAGGAGGTGCTTTCTAGGTCCTAAACATCGGGGGACTAGCACTCACTATTTGCCATAATGCATTGCAGCTAATTCATACAGCTTAAGTTTGTCTCTCCTTCTTCCTCCACCCTAGGGATTCTCAACCTTGCCATGATTGACATTTTGTACCAGACAGTCCTTTGTTTGGTGGGACTATTCTATGCATTGTGGGATGGTTAGCAGCATCTCTTGGCCTGTACCCATGGCATGTGTGTATACCCTCCCTAAACCAAAACAAACAAATATGTGCAAACATTGCCAAATCCCCCTGAGAGGGCACAGTTGCTTCTGGTTGAGAATCACTATTAGACCAACCTCTGTGCCACATCCCTACTGTCTGATGCTTTAAGGATGCTGGGCTTGCATCGTGTTGTGGTCCTTCCCTCAACCTGCAGCTGGATTGCTTTGCTTTAAATATTTCCTGTGCAGTTGCTCCTTTCTGCATGTTTTACAGCCAGAAAAAAAAAAAGGTAAAACATTATGCTCTGCTCGTTACAACTCTTTTCTCACCTGTACTGTCTTGAACAGCATCAACTTTGAGGTGATTCTCAAGGATGCTGCTAGAATGGTCCTCAAGACTCAGCAGCTGATCTTACCACCTACATCCTCCAATACTCTGAGCACAGTTGAAATAAATCCCAGGCTCATTTTCATTATTTCAGCTTCATTCTTCACCAAAATCTACTGCCAAATCTGAGCTTGTGTCAGGAATTATAATAGGAAAGCTCAGAATATAATTTGTCTCTCTCTGATATTTTTTTTTTTCAAAAGAACATCATCCCATTGGGCTATAAGGAGGTAAAACTTTGTCATGAAAATTAACTTAGGAATTTCCTTCCTGCTCCCATTTAGTAAATGCTGTCTAAATTCTTGGCTGCAGAGAAGACCAGAGCATTTAACTAATTACTGTGACAGTTAACAGTTGTAGCCTGCTTATTTGCTAGACCCAATAGAACCTCATCCAAAATAAAATTACAATAAATGTAAAATCCAGTACAGTGGTGTATAAGGTCAATTAGTGCTTTCCATTAGCTGTTTTCAAGGACAAAGACTATAGAAATCCTAGCTTGAAACCCAACAAATGTGGCCCAAGACAAAGTTAAATCTTATTATATTGATTTCAAGTATATAGGCATGAATAATATTTTGGGGAGTTCCTACATGATTAATAATTTATGATGTCACTTTTGGGGTGGGGGAGGTGTGGAATATGGCAATATAACTTAGCAATTAAGAGCACAGATTTTAGAGACACAATTCCTGGGTTCAAATTTCAACTGTCACATCTACGGTCACATTTTGTTGAACAGATTATGCATAATTTCTAAGCTTCTTTTTGTTTCATTGAATAATAACAGAACTGACATGACTGGTTGTTGTGAGGACTGAATAATATCATGCATATAAGCAGAGAGTTCTATGACTGTCCTATGGTAAGACTTTAATGAAGGATTGCTATAATAATTTCAAAGAAAATTGGATTTGGGTTGATCATTTTGATAGGAAACCCATCCTCAACTGCACTAAAAGTAAGTACCCAAATGGAAATATGGGGACATTTCTGGGAGATTTCTGGACATTTCTGGAACAGACAGGACCATTCAAGGAGTACCTGTAAGGTGTGTCAATGGAAAAAAGTATTTACCCCCTATTTTCCACTTACTATGTGAGTGAAAAAGAATAGCAATTGCTTGGTAAGAGAATTGCCTGCATAAACTCTGGCAAATGCCCTCTGCCTCACGTGCAGGCAGTACTGTTTGGAAGCTTCTCTGCAGTAGCAATGGTCAGGCGGCCACAAGTAAGAATAGTTCCTTTGCTGGGGGTCTTGTGTCCCCAGAGCTGCTGATCCTCAGCAGATCTGCTCAGTAGTCCGTGTGCAGGATGCTCTGCTCTGGTGACCTTTGGCACTGCTCTCCCTGTTGCCTAACACCAGCCTGCTTTCCGTCTGCCATTTGGAGGACTGAACCTTATTTGTTTATTTCTGGCAAATTATCATTTATCAACAGCATGTGCCCATATGGCATAGCAGAGCTTTATCAGGCATGGAAAAGAAGTTCCATAAGATATATCCCAATTCACTTGGACATTCAGCCCAGATCTCTATTTTTCATCTTGTTCAGTTTTTCAAAATAAGCTCTATAAAAAACATGGAAAGAATCAAGACCTGGGCCTCGGGGTATACATGTCTCATCATCATTTGGATTCTGGAAGCAAAGTAATCATAATAGCAAACTAGCTTTTAATAGTTCAAAATTAACATCATCTATTCACCAAATTTATATCTCTTGTGCATATAGATAAATATTTTCTTATCACACTGCTTGGAGGGTAAATCTTAAGGTCTTTAAACTCTTAGAGGCTTATTTATTCAATGTTTCCTTGTGTATGAATGATTTAGAATAAATTATTATTAGAGCTAAATTGTCTCATTCTAAGCCACTGTCTTTTGAAAAAAAAAAAAATACAGGTGGTAGGGAGCACTAACCAGATTTCTATTTCTGGGTTGTTGTTTTTTGGTAAAGTATCAGGGATTGAACTCAGGGACACTCGGTCACTGAGCCGCATCCCCAGCCCTATTTTGTGTTTTTTATTTAGAGACATAGTCTCACTGAGTTGCTTAGTGCCTCACTTTTGCTGAGGCTGGCTTTGAACTCGTGATCCTCCTGCCTCAGCCTCCCAAGCCACTGGGATTATAGGTGTGCACCACCCCGCCCAGCTTGTTCCTAGTTCTTTCTGATTATAAAAATTGTTTTGAACTCAAGTGCATCATTTCCTAAGCAAGGTGAGTTGGCCTAATGAATGGATATCTTTTCCATTGCATTTAGCAAGGTAGAATGCTATGCTTGCTAGTTCTATGAGATCCAGAGACCTCCCAGAACCCTGTCTAGTGAGGAGGGTCCAGGCAGCAAGGTATATGGTACTGATATCCTGTATTTTATGACTTTATAGTCTAAATAATTTTTATTATAATATGCAAGCAACAGAAGAGTATTTCACTATGGGGGAGATAATAGTAGGTATTGTAGTAACTTCAGTCTCAGCTATGTGTCTATCCTGCATCACCACACCCTATCGCCTGTAACACACACTATGAGGTATCCTAGCCATCACTTTCTTACAAGGAGACATATGAAAGATGGCTATTCTCCCTCACCTTATTTGGGTAGAGATTGAGAAGATTTGGGACTTAGACAACATAACTCCTCTTGCATGGCCACTGGATGACGTGCTGGACACTAGAAAAGGTAAATTCTTTTCTGTCATAAGCAGGAAGAAATGCTTGCAGTTCTTAGCTGTGGATCCCTCAATTAAAGATATGGATGTTGGGTCCAAAGTAGGGGGTGGCCAGGAATACAAAAGGGCATCAGTAAATCAAGCATCACCAGGGCTTTCCTGCCTTTTCCATTCATTTCACTCTCAGTGCAGACTGCCTCTTCCATGCGTGGGTGATGTGGCTGCTAATACATCCTCTGGTTGCTCTGGGTCCAGACCCATCATGGCCCCAGGGCCCTGCAGCTCTCCCAGGAGGCCTGAACCCTGGAGACCCGCTTTCCACCTCTCAGTCTCTGTCTCACTTTCTCCTGATTTGCCTTTTCTCTACTCTGAGGCCTCTCCTCCTCAAATATCTCAGGGGTGGTTATTTTCTTTCATCCACCACTTTTGTGACCTCTTTCGATTGGGTTTCCCTTCTCTGGATCCCCAGGTTGGCCTGTATCCACTGCAGAAAACCTGCAGCAATATGCAGAATAATGAAAATCAAAATCTGTGTTATCAAACCTCTGCGAGCCTTTCCTTAGCTTGGCAATCAAATACTTTCCACTTGGCTCTCTGTAGTGCCGTCTGCAGAAGCTGATTGAAAAGCTTTGCACTCGTTATAAGCTGTGTGTTACATGGCTCTGCTCCCTCAGCACAGAGTAGGAGGACCATATAAAACTAATTAAACCTATGAATGACTGTATTGGCTGAAAAGATGGGTTTGTTCATGGGGGAATAAGAATTAGGATGCATTACCACTTGAATTCTGCTGGACACCTAGATTTTTATGGAACATATCCTTTTCTGCATAAACTTTAAGAATATTCCACAAATAAGAAGTGTACCTAAACTCTAAATATGTTCACCAAGAATGAATCATGGCGTCCCGTCCTGACATTTTGGTAAGTGAATCTCAACGTCAATATTAAGCGGTGTTACCGAAAAAGCGAGAATAATTGTCAAGGTTATAAATGTTTCACAAATGGGATGGGGGGAAATGACAATATAATTTGATGAGATTAAAACAAAAAATGAGATATGAGTTTGGTATTCATATCAGTTACTAAATACATGAGCCAGAGGATACCTAAATACAACTACTTTTCAGAAATTGCTTCAGCTGTAACCTATCAAATGGTTCAGCAAGTTTAAAGTACTTGCTACCCTTTGGATTCAAATAATTGTTGAAAAAGGGTAAACTGTTCCAAAGCTGACCTGAAGGGATTTCAAATAGAAGCTTATAGTATGAGTTGGGATGAGCTGGAATGTGATTTTTGGAGTTAGTCTCTTTTTTTTTTTTTTTTTTTTTTTACAATCTTTATTTTATTTATTTATGTATGTATTTTGTATGTGGTGCTGAGGATCGAACCCAGTGCCTCACGCATGCGAGGCAAGCGCTCTACCACTGAGCCACGACCCCAGCCCTGGAGTTAGTCTCTTTGTGAAAATAAAGAAACCCTGGAAAGAGTGGCAGGTATTATGTTAATAAAATTAAAAAAAAATAATATGAAAGGAAAAGAACATGAGTTATTTCCAAGACCTCTCTGAGTGACCTCACTCTTGGCCTCCACCAGCTGTTTTATGGTCACCTGAATCCTTTGGCTACAACTTTTGGAGCAGAATGAACACATTGGCCTGCCCCCCTGCCCCCCATCCTGTGGGCCACAGGAGCAGAGGGGCCCATGTGGAGAAGGCAGCAGCCGCCCATGGAAACCTGATGTGACCAGGGCTTCTTCAGGACCTGTCTCATCCCTGCCCTTGTGGGTGATACCCGGATCCTTCCAGTAAATTTCTTGTTTCTGCTTAAACTTAGCGAACACCCCATGCTGCTGAGGTTGTGGTGAGATACGTTTACACACAGTTGGTGGCATTATAAATTATTGCAAGTTTCTGGAAGATATTTGGCAATGTGTATTAAGAATATGAAAACGTTTAGACTGTCTCCTCAGTTGGGCCATGTGGAAGAGGGTGTGGAATTATCAGATTCATCGCTTGAGGGCTCATCTCAGTGTGATTTATGATACTGAAAAAAGTCAGAAAAAAAGCTAAATGTTCCAATTTGGTGATTAGCTAACTACATCAGGGTGTGTCTGTATTTTGTAACACTGTGAAAATACTGAAGTGTTTTAGCAAATATTTAATGGGTTAGGAAACTACCATGCTATCATATTAAGCAAAAAAAGAAAATCTGTATACAAAATTCTATTTACATTATGATTCCAGTGTCATAATTTATATATGTATATATGTATGAATACAAAAAAAGTAGAAGGAAGTGGACGAAAACATTAAAATGATCATTTTTGAGCTGGGAAATTAAACATGACTTTTTTATGCTTTTCTATATCTTCTATATTTCCCATGATGATCATGTATGTAATTTTAAAAATCTCACTTAAGGTTTGTGAATAAAAAATGTATTATTTTAATGTTATAAGGAATAAGAATTATTTTTGCTATTGTATGGAACACTAAATTTCAAAACAATGTGTTTATTCTGTTGTTCAGTAAAGGAAGCGCTTTCTTTGTCTTTTCAGTGGTGGGATACAAAAATCTATATGTAGCAGAATTAAGTTATCAGTTGAGTCAAACTTTAAATGAAAATATGATCATCCTTATCCATAGTTATCCTATTTTAAAAATAACCATGTCTTTTAAGGAGTGAACATTAGATACAATAAAATTATTTTATTTCAAGGTAAATATAACTTTTCCAGATTTTAATCAAATAACAGCAGTTTAGAGAGATACATATATGTGTGGAATATATATATATATGCTTTTTAAAAAACAGTAAGGCATACTTTATGATATATAATCTTTTAACCATAAACTATATACATTCCTCAGATATGAAATAGAACAAACAGGACGAGGAAGACAGAGCTATCAGGGACCAGGATAACAGCTTGACAAATAGTTCAACTTTTATGGGTGACTTAAGTGACAACATTGTACGTATAAGCCATGTCGCTGACATGGTTTTGGCAGTGTGAATCTCTAAGACACAGACTGAATTTCACAAAAGGTTCTGAAACTAGATGACTACTGCTTAGCTAATCTTTGTGGAAAATGTGTAGCAGCAGGAAGGAGTGGACACCGTTGCTAATGGCTAAACTGGCACCAAAGCTGTCACTGTCGTGCGGAAACCTGGCACAGCAATCTTGAATCCCAATCTCCTGTTGCTCTTCTGAAGGTTTAACATGTTCTAAGTACTTTTATGTGGAAGTTTAAAAAATGACAGAGCAGGAGGAGATAGATGGGGAGATTGCATTGCAGCCGATAGAATTTTCTGAATTCACACATTCATCCAGTTTGTGATGTCGTTCTTAGAGCAGCCATCATCTATTTAATGCACAACGTGGAAAAGTGTGGCTTTGCTTCGTTTTGTGGCAAAGGGAAAGGAAAGCTTTTGTTCAGAGCTTTAGAAAAGTAGCATCAGTGCACTTAATCAGCTATCTGCTTACATTCTCGAAAGTAGCGAGTGCTCATTCGGTAGCGCAGTGCGAGAGAGGAATGTTTCCCTGGCTCTTCCTGTCACAAGGCTGCTTCACAGACATGTCACTCAATCTCAAAACGGGGCACTGGCACTGACTTCTTGGCAGAGGAGCCTAAGTTATCGGAGTGGCGGTAGGAGAGAGTGCTCATTTTTGTTGATAGACTTGAGTGGGACTTGGGCTTTGGGGGAATGTATTTCAGAAGCTGGAGAAAATATTTTTTAAATTTTTTCCCCAGAAAGCCATAAAAAAGAGGATTCAGGCAATTATTAAAATAAGCGATGCAAATAGTGATGGGCATGGCTGTGTCCACAATATCTGAGATTTTACAGTTGCGTATGACGCCCAGCTGGATCAGCACATCCAGAAAGGTGAATATCTGGTGGGGAACCCAGGAGAAGAAAAAGAAAAGCACAATCGCCATAATTATCTTAAAGATATCATCATTCCTTGGCTTGTTCTTCTGGATGGCATAAGCCTTCTTGAGGGCCTTCCAAATAAGAGTATAACTGGTCAAAATGATGATAAAAGGAAAGGTGAAACCCAGCATGTTTTTGGTCAGGCCCATCCCGATGGGGACGGCTGAGTTGTTGGACTCATAATGGAAAGCACAAACCGTGACATTGGTGTTCTCAATGAAAAAGACATTTCGGTGGATGACGGATGGCAAACTAGCCAAGCCAGCCATCAGCCATATGATGATACAGGTGACTTTGGCCACAAGCATCGTGCGTCGAAGGCGAGATTTCATGGGGTGGACAATGGCCAGATAGCGATCGATGCTGAGACACGTGAGCAGAAACACACTGGCGTAGAGGTTGAAACTGACACTGGCTGAAGCGATCTTACAGAGGTAATTGCCAAAGGGCCAGCGGTATTCCATTGCAGTGTAGACAGCCCACAGCGGCAAAGTCAGCAAAAAGCATAGGTCAGCCAGTGCTAAATTCAAAAGGAAAACACTAGCCACAGTCTTCATTTTCATGTAGAAGTAAATGACGATCACCACCAAACTGTTTCCAAATATTCCTATCACAAAGATGATGCTGTATAGGGTAGGAATCATGATAAATATGTAATTGTGCCTTCCGGCTTTCGGGCAATCATCTTGGATTCTTTTAATACCATCATCTGTGGAAGAGTTGAGGATCATTTTGATTTCCTGGGTTGAAATAGTGTCAGATGCTATACCAAATGCTCCTGGAGAAAACAGAAATAAAGATGGAAAATATTTTAACTTCCAGTTGTCAACAGTTTCATTTTTCAATCATAAATCCAGTAACTCAACCTAAGTCTTATAATACATGTTAGATCCTATTTTCCTGAAGAAAGACTGTGAACTGATAAAGTCTAGGATTGCATCTTTAATTGTAGAACATCCTGCTTTTGCAAGAATTAAGTGTCCTCCAGAGAAATGGAAGAGGAGTCCAATGTGAATAAAACTGCCTCAGAATTTTGCTCCGCCCCCCTACAAGTAAGTCCTAGCTTCTAATCAAACTGAAAACAATCTAAATCTTAGAAAACACTACTGAATTAATTTGGTTATTTAGAACAACTCGAAAGTTTCTCCCAAGGTAAGCAAGGCTAATTAACTCATCCTTAACTTCAGAAGTTGGCACAACTGCTCAGGAGGAGCACCACGCTGCCGAGTGTGAGACCACCAGAAAGTCCTGTGAAAGAGGCTGAAGGTGCTGTGACAGAAACTTCACAGGGTGTGGTATAGGCATGCTGAGGGGAAGGTCAGCACTGGGCACGGGTAGGGAAAACCATGCAGGCCAGTGGTGCTGGTGCATAGATCTATTGCTAGATCCGGAGCAGATCCCTAGGTGTGAGTGGCTGTGCATTCCCCATTAGCAACGTGCCCTGGGGAAGAATAAGATCAAGACACCTGTGACCTGCCTAGCATGGCTGTACATGCATCCAAGAGAGCTGGACACACATTCTCAGGGGAGTGTTCACTCTGGTACAAAGGAGTGAGGCAAAGGATAAGACTCAGTTTCTGGCTTTTAAGAAATAATGCATGATTTGAAGCCTGAGAAGTATTATCTGGAACAATGACTAACAGACACCCTTTTTATTTTGTAACACAATACTTCAAAAAATGTCATTTTGTACCTCTGCCTTTTTTCAAAGTATACAAATAAAATGTTCAAGTTCCATTAAAAAAAAGAGAGACAAAAAGAGACAGTGCATGAGAAGAAGGGTTCCCAAGTAGCCTTTGCCTTCCCTGAGTAGGTCAAGTTCTCTCTCTCTCCAAGTATTTGGTTTCATGTCCTCAATATCTTTTCCTTTTGCACTTGGCTTTGCATAACCTAAATCTTCTTTTCTCTCCTTCCACCCTTTAGCAGCCACAATCAAGCACCAGCTACACCTCATCACATTCTCTGTGCAGCCCTCCCAACTTTTCCAAGTTGCTTTGGAACTTTGGATGCAGGTTTGGACACTTCACTCACTCTGACATATCTGTCTTCCCACTGGTCCATCAGCTATGGGAGGGGGCCTGCTTGAAGCATCTTGTCTGCTACTGCAGGTTCTGGTACATTCCAGGAGTAGATGATAAAGGAATCATAGATGAGAGTGTAAGTGGAAACGAATGAGTGAAGAGCCAGAACTTAATATTGTATGTACAGAGCAGGGAGAACAATTTCTATGGGGCCTATGAAGCTGATTTACATCCTGCTCCTCACAGTATCACAGAGGACACCCAGTGTCAACCTGAGCCTCACTATGGACAAGCAAACAAAAACAAACCGGCAGAAAATCCCTGGTACCATGTTGAGGGAACAGAAGATACAGAGAAGGAAGAATTTCACAGAAGCCAGGGCCGGGCTTTAGGAGGTAGGACTAGTTCTTCCTTCCTTCCTTTGTTTCCATTCACTGTAATAGTTATTGAACTTATGCCAATTTAGAAGTATAAATTCCTTGGATAAATATCCTGGATTAAAAGTTAATTATTTCATCAAAGCCTTATGGGTTAGTAGTCATTTATGTCTCAATATGCATTCATTTAACTATTTGCTGTTCTCTTAATATCTAGTTGTGACCAACTGGGTTTTGCCTAGGGAGGGGGATTAGAAATGTCAATGCTGAAGAATGTTAGAGGTTGAAAAGAACCTGGGTGAACTGAAAATATGGTCAGAGGTAAATGTTTGGCTCAACTTGGACTTAAAGGTACACCCCCCCCGCCCCAATACATGGGCTGCATTGTGTGAGAATCCACTGGGCACCTGAGCTGCTAGGGCAAGGAGGGTATCCCCCACCCCGTTTCCTCTCTGGACCCTACTTTGCAGGCACACAAATCAGATTACGTCCATTAATCCTATGTTTGGAGTGCATGAACTTTTACTGACTAGTCTGAAACATACAATGGAATAGGATGGGATCAAGTTTGCATTTGTGAACCAATTTAAAAGCAGGGTATTTGCACTCCAGCTTCTTCCCAAGCTGAGTTAAGCCTCTTCCACAATCCCTGCTAATTCACGCTCACCACTATGCCACATGTTCAAGGCTGCTCTGAAATTTCAGTGATGTGTTTATTATTATAATGAGCATATCACTTGAGGTACTCTGGCCGTAGAACTGAATATACTAATTGGAAGAACAGTTTACATAGTAATTTGTAGAATGACCAAGATTCCCTACCTAATAAGGAAACACATTGGCTCATGTTTGAGAGTGCAGGAAAGGGGGAGAGGAATTTTTAGGGGTTGCAACCAGAGCAAGAAAAAGCAAGCAGCAATGCAATCAGTGCATCCAGCAGGACTCACACCTGCCTCACAGTCACGGGATGCCTACTGTGGGCGGGTGTCAAGGATGCAAAATGAATCAAGTCATAGTCCTCCTCCTCCTCGGCAGTGTTCAAGTCTGGCTGGGGGGACAGAGCCTTAAAGACACTCCCTCTCTCCAGTGTGTTGAATGCTACACCATACTAGAGGCACGTGGGATGCTCTGACAGTTTGGTGGGGAGCAGAGAGGAATTGAGAGAGAGCACCTGACTCTGCAGGGCAATTGGGGAGCAGAGGTGAGAACTGAAAAGCAACCAGCTGTCCAGATGCAGTGGAGACTGTCACTCCTTGAACTGTCCCCTCCATAGCAATATCTGCAGCGTTACCTAAGGAGACTGCTCTTATCAGTGTACAAATCTCACATCATGCTCCTGGAACTGTTGGGTCTGAGTGTGCACTGGGCCTTTCTGGATGGGAAGGTGACAGGGCCAGTCTGCAGTCTGCACTGCTGCCACTGACGAGCTTCCCCGAGGGACACAATCCTCAGGAAAGAGGGAGAAGTGGAACTCCTGCGACTGGTAGCTCTCTGAGACCAGGGACAAGTGAGAGGGAAAGTGTGGGGCTCATTTCCACTTGGAGCTGAAAGGATGCTGTTTTGGTGAGAGGCAGCAGGAGGGGACATGTGGTCTATTAGGAACACGGTGATTGTGAGTCTCAGAAAGCAGACACCCTGCTTTCCTTCCTAACAGGGTTGTGAGCAGGCAGAACACTGATGAAAACACAGGTGTCAGTGGTACCAAGTTACAGCGAGATAGGAGTAAGAAGTTCTGGGGTGCTGCCACACAGTGGGGTGACTAGATAATGATCACATACATCTCAGAAAGCTAAAGGGATTCTGAACGTTTTTGTCATAAAAATGAGAAATATTTGAGGAGATAGATATGTTTAACCTGATGTCAGCATTACACAATAGAAATACGTGACTGAAACATCACATGGCGCCCCATTACTGTGTACAATTTTAATGTATCACTTAAAAACTAAGTCTAACCATAATTTAAAAATCCTCAAAGGAGCAACCTCTTCCTACTTGTCCTATTCCAGGTCTTCCCATAGTTTTTATCCAGGCTCTGTGGGTGTACACGAATTCCATAGCAATCTTTTCCCCCTAGGGTAAAGAATATGTTTGGAGCTAAGAGATCCTAATGGAATCAGCCTGTGCCATTTATAAATTGGTGCAGCTCTGGGTAAGTCACTCCATTTCTGTGACTGTGAGCCTCAGTTTCCTCATCTGTAAGATCAGAAATGGTGATTCTTATTGCATAGGATTATTGTGGGAATTAAATTAATAAATGTTTTATTTGAATCTTTACTACTATTTTCAAATGCCTGGCAAGCACTGACTCAGAATGGTCAGCCTGTCTCAGCCAATGGTAAAGAAAGCGAGAGAGAGTAAAAAAGTTTATCATTGGTAAGTTCCTTATGTTACCAATAAAAGGCTAAAAATTCTGGGCTGTTGTTCTTCTGAAGGATGGGTAAAAATAATCTTAAGCAGCTGAGCAAATTTTCCATGAGTCAGGTGGGAACCTTCAGTCTGCTGCAAACACAGGGGCTCATTCACGGTGGCCAAACCACATCCACACATTGCTTGCTTTTGAAGAAGTGGCTTTAAATTCCTTGACAGTTTCCTGGGTTCGCAAACATAAGCTTGAGAAAGAAGATTGTCTGTCTTTCTTTTTTATTCTAACACCATTTTCCTGAGACTTTTGATTAGAATATTAATACCTTCTTGTGCTTTTAGGGAAGCCAAAGCCAATCTAATTGAATTGTTCATTACAAGCTTCTTTCTGATGAGTTTGCAATCTAAAGGAAAAAAATACTCCATGGGTTCTTATGATAATAAAGAGAGAATGGAAAGACCAACTAATTATATTTTAGAATAATCTTCTATCAATATCTCTCTCTCAAATATTAAAAAGAGCAAGCCAGTGTTCATCAGTCATTGGCTGGCAGTGCTGGACAGCTCAATAAACCATCTTGTTTCAAAAACCGTTCTCTTTATTCCATTTATTCTATAATTCAGATTTTAGAAAGCATCTGTTTCTCTTCCTATATCCCTCCAATCCCCAGCAATGCTGTTAGTGACCCATCCACTTGCAAATCCATGGACTTACAGAGATTGGCACTGAAATTTGTACAGTTTCTACTTGTTTCTTTAAAAAATCCATTTGTCCTTATTTCTTAGCATTCTGTGTTTTATGAGGTCTATATTTTCCTTCATCTCCTCAAATATTTTGAATTTCTGTTTGTTAAGAGCCAATTGCTTTATTACTTGTAGCTCCTCAGATGTCAATTCTATTTGTCAATCTATGGATCCACTTTCTTGGAATTTGCTTTCCTCTAAGCTTTGTAATATTGGACTATGAGTTCATCTTGGGAGCTTGTGGAATTTCTGCTTGGGCACACAAAGTGTGGAAGTAGGGACCCTATACTCACATACTGAAAGAATTGAAAGTGGGTTTTGGGGTAAAATCATTAGAACTTAACCTAGCTGTGTATGCCCTATTCTTGTCTGGTCTTTGTGGTTCTTTTTTTTGTTGTTGTTGTTGGCACTGGAGATTGAACTCAGGGGCACTTGACCACTGAGCCACATCCGCAGCCCTATTTTGTGTTTTATGTAGAGACAGGGTCTCACTGAGTTGCTTAGCGCCTCACTGTTGCTGAGGCTGGCTTTGAACTTGGATTCTCCTGTCTCAGCCTCCCAAAGTGCTGGGATTACAGGTGTGCGCCACCGTGCCTCCCTGGTCTTAACTCTCACATGGAGCTGTGGTCTAATATTTTGTGTGTGGAACAGAAAGGAGCATTCCCATGCCTGTTGAGTCCATTAACCTTCATCTGGACTGAAGTTGCCCTAACATTCCTTGTACCTAACACTGAAGTTACTCGAACCTCATAAGCTAGGGATTACAAAGCTTATTAGTTTTGGTGAGGCGCTCAAGCCTTCCAGGCCGCGGTTGCCTCCCTGTAGGTAATGCTGGCTGCCATGGAGAGAGGAGCATGACAAATCACCAGGCACCATGGGGCCAGTGTCTAGAATGGATCCCATGTCACATGCACAGGAGAACACTGTTCTGGCCTGGCGATTCTAGTCCAACTTCTCTCACTTTCCCTGTGGATGATTTTTTTTTTGCCCTTGTAATTCCTGAGTGATTATTGCCCTCCATACAAAATATTTTATTAAAATGATTAATAGCATACTAATGAGCTATTTAAGATCTGATGTCCTCAAACTTAATGAATGGCTCTGTGATATGTCTAAGTGGTAAATAGTGGGTCCTGGCCTTCTTCCGCCTCCATCAGCCACAGTGGTCTGACCTCACAGAAAATGCAAACAGGGCCCCTGGCTTTCTGCATTCTGCATGTACCAACCATAAGCCACCGTGGTGACGGTGGTTAAATCTTCCCATCATTCCCAATCAGCCCTGCCAAAAGTAACCCACAAACCCAAAGATCTCAGCTTTACCAAAGAAAATCCAGAAGTTTCTTTCAACTTATAATGTGAATTTCAATGAAAGCAATGTGTTAATCCCACATGTTAGCTTCCTGGGAATTAAGACAGATAACAAATAATGGAACACCAAACTATAATAAAACTTCACTCTAGAAATCCCAACTTATTATAAATTACAGTTTAAGCAACTCAGTCACAATGGATGTCCTAAGTCCCTTGTCTTCTCCACTATCCCAAACTCCTGATTGCTTTTGTTGTTTCTATTTTATCCCCCAAAGAGAAACAAGTAGAGATGAAAGATATGTGATCAAGTCTAATTCATGTGCTTTAAAAATCCTCTTTTGATGAGCTTGTATTAGTGGAAAATCTTCTTCTGTTGAATATGAAGGGTTGTGGAAGGCTGTCCAGAGAGCCTCCAGAGAAGGGCTCCAGAGACCCAGAGAATTGGGATGCGAAAACTACCTTGGCAGGAAGCCTGGACATAAATGAAGCCCTGTGCTGTTACACTCCCCAATTCTCCAAACTTAAAACTCAGGGAATCACCCCGCTGGACTTATCACCGCATTTCAGCTGATCAGCCTCATGGCCATCCAGGAAGGGGACATCACTTTAGTAATGTGGCTCTTGGAGACTCTCAATAACCTCCTGTCCACCCACGTGGGCTTCTGGTCAGTGTGACAGCTGCTTTCTCCAATTTGTGAAGGAAGCCCCAGCATTCTTATGTGGAAACACTCCACTTATACTTCTTTGAAACTTTAGTTTGTCAAAAGAAACTGTTTCATTTCTGATTCCACTTTAAGGGGCATAAGGAACGTGATTGGGTAGGATAGGAAGCACTCATTTGCATTCTTAAGAAACTATGATAACATTTTAGAATTTATATGTATTATGAGTTTTATGCTAGAGCTTATTGCTGGCATGGCAATTCATTTCAGATGAAAGTCTTCAACATATAAACCACATCACTTAAATTTGAAATGAGGCTAGAGAGTATTCAATATACTGTGCATGTTTCTCCAAATAGCTGAATGTTCTGATTGCAGCAGGAATATGTGAATGACAGCCTGTGAGTCAGCCCTGGATAATGTGGAACGAGCCTGCAATTCTCATTTTGGCTTCCTCTCTCTGTAGCTGGGTGGCCGTGAACCAGTCACTTGGCTTCACAAGACTTCTGTATTCTCCAGGGAGTTGGTTACATGCACACATACACACAGACACACACACATACACACAATATATCCCAAAGCCCTGCAACTTCAAGATCTTTCTTCTGAAAAGGTGTGCCTCTTTTGAAGACAAGGACAATTTGATAAGCAAAAGTGACATATATCATTAAATCAGTTATGTGTCTATATTTATCTGTGTAGTTTTAGTCCTACACTCCTTTAATAATATCTATATTAAACACCAGAACTCCTTATAGTTAAACAACAAAATGAAAAGAATTTTGCCTTTTGCTCAAGATAAATAAAGAAACTCCATGTGAGATTATTAGTCATAGGTCTTTTTCTTTCTTTATAAAAGTCAACCAGCATTCGAGAAACGTTTCCCATGTAACCTGGTTGTGGCCTTGGGATAATAAAGTCAAGGTCATGGGTCTGAGCCCTAGCTGGACTAGCTTGCTCCATTCCATTTGTGGCTGAGGGCTGAGACTCACAGGCACCTCTGCTTTGCTTACTGTCACTACAAGGTGAAAGGGTACAGAGAGATTGGTTCATGGTTGAAAAGCAAAACAAGGAGCATGCACTATAGTTAGGATGACACCATCCTCTGAAAAACAATATTGTTAAAATAACTCATACAAAAGGAACCTCGCCTCAGATTCTTTGTGACAGAATACGACTTGTTAAAGTTTAGCAATTAGTTAATGTGGTTCAGTTGCCCAGGTGAAACCACAGTGGCAAGGGCATTATTAGAAAAGAAACCCCCACAGCAATGTATCACGTAGTACTTGGAGTAAGACAAAGAGACTTCTGTCCTCTGAAAAGGAATGCTCTGGCGGTGATGCTCATGTGATCTTGTCAAGTTGTATTTTTCAAACCATAGTCTTGTGCGCATTATTCTGTACGGGCTGTCTTTTTAACTTTAAAATACTGTCAAAACAGGGGAAGGCAAAACCGCCTGGTAGAGGCACTGGACTGGAGTCCTGGCACAGAGGCTGCCCTGTCACTCACCAGCCACACAATCTTACACTGGCAACTTAATCTCTTACCTTGATATTTCATAAATATTACAAAATATTTACAATGGGAATACCAACACCTGTTCTTACCTCTACTTTACAGGTCGATAGAGGTCAAAAGTGAAGTCTCTTTGAAAATACCTTTTTATAATGCAAAGGTAAGTGAAAGGAATTAGTGAAAAAGCTCAGATCTTCAAACGATTAATAGGATTTTGAATTCAGAAATTCAGCAGAAATAGTTACCATTAGTATAATCCAAGCCTTTACATCAAACATTATAACAAGGCCCGTATTTAACGCTGATGGAAAGGTAAAATGCTAGATATTGAATAGCTTCTACATTTAATACTCGTGACCGCAAGTGTTTGGCTATGAATTGAAGTCTTCAGGCCAAATCTGACCAATAACAATGTTTTCTTTGGGCCCCAAAGTGTTTAGAACTTTTGGAATTTGAATCCTCAGTAGTTCACTAATATTTACCACTCTCTATTTTCTGATTCTTTAGGTCAGTGTAGTCCAGAAGAATTACATGTCATTAAATTTTTCTAGTTGCCACATTATAAAATAAAAGAAAACCAAACAGGTCAAATTAAGTTGGATAATATATTTGATTTAACCCAATATATCCAAACTATTATTTCAACATGTTATCGATGTGAAAAATATTAAGGTATTTTACATTTTTTGTGCCATTTCTGCAAAATCTGGGGTATAATTTATGCTGTGGGGGCCTCTTGGTGGAGAGAACCGCATCTCACGTGCTCCTGCCACAGGGCTAGCTGCTGCTGTGTGGCGTAGGTGCTTTCCCTCACTCAAGTGCCCTCCTGTCCCTCTGGCAATGGTCTAAGTGCTGGCCCCTGAACAGCAGCAGCATCACTCAGGAATTTGTTAGAAATGCAGATCTCAGGCTCCACCTCAGAGCTACTGAATCACAAACTCTGTGGGTGAAGTCCAGCAAGCTATGGTTACTCAGCCCTCCAGGAGATGGTTGCACGCTAATATTGGATCTGTGGGCATCTTAGTCTGCAACTCTGGCTTAAATGATGATCATCATGATTAACAAGCAAGATCAAATCCAACAAACAACCAAAGTACCCTCAGCTAGCATGTGTTCAGTGGGCCTTCGTGAGGTTTCAGCAACCAAGTAAAAGAGACTCCTAAATATGGTTTAAGAATTATGCATTTAGCCAGGTGGCCCTCACCTGTAATCCCAGTGGCTTGGGAGGCTGGGGCAGGAGGATCGTGAGTTCAAAGCCAGCCTCAGCAACTTAGTGAGGCCCTGTCTCTAAATAAAATATTACAAAGGGCTGGGGATGTGGCTCAGTAAATGGTAAAGTGCCCCCTGCATTCAATCCTGGTACAAAACAAACAAACAAACAAATTACTCATTAGACTCTGTGTTTGCTTTATATATTTAGGACTGGCTTTGGGTGTGCCCAGCATGACACAGTCTAGTCAAATACTCCTTGCACTGTGGGTGGGGTGGAACCCCACCTTCACATCACCATTAGAACCAAGAACTACCTGGGGAGGGACAACCTGACTCAGGTGAGTGACAGAGAAGAGCACAGTGACCAGGACCAATCTGAATAGATGTTTTCCTTCAGAGGTGCTGCAGAGCCTAGCTTTTCACATAACTGGTGTCTCCTTTTCTCTATCTAGAAAATGATATGCTGATATTGGTGACGGATGATGACCAGTTAGTAGTATCTGTCCAGTCTGCTTCATAGTACTATTGAGGAGATGAAATGAAATCACACAGGTGGAGATTCTAAGAGCTGTGAGAGCTTTGGGACTTCTGTTGGTGTTAAATTCACAAAATAGTGTATATGGCTAATATTGACCTTGCAAGCAAATGTGAATAAGAGAGGCTGGGAAATGGCACGCGGTACCAGAAGTAAAAGAAGCTAAGGTACCAGCAAGGGATGGACTTGGGGAAGGGGATCTGAGAGACACTGCTAAGAATCTGCTTGGACTGGACAGTTCCGCCAGCTTTGAAAAGTCCTCTTTGAATTCTGTATCATTTTAATACATAAACTACAATGTTACTACACTACTGACTGTAATAAAAGATCTAGAACGTTCTATCTTCTATTATTTACTGCTCCACCCTTTCCCTATGTTGGGCTACTTGCACTTTCTAACTAAACAGGCTGTGGTAAGAGGCAAGGATGCTGGGCCAGTGAAAGGTAAACAACACTTTGCCAACTGAAAAATAAGATGAGACGTGGTGATGGCTGCTTCCTGTGAACACGTCATTAGCAATAAATGAGTCACCAGATGTCACATATCAGATTCGAAATTAAGATCTATTCCCAATATTTGTGTGCAGTCTGAGGAGGAGTTGAAAATGAACTCTTCCCGAGAGAGCAACATAAGATAATGTGCCATTTTTGCCTTCTGAGAGCTTGTCCCTCTCTAAATGTAAAATAGAATGTATCCCTTGGTTTGTAAAGTGAAAAAAAAAACACAAAACATGTCTTCTTAGGGCTGCAGAGCAAGTGGCATGTTATCCTGCAGCACCAACTGCGTAAGGCCAGGGAGGAGACTTCTGAACACTCTGTGCCACACCAAGACCACCAGCCCCTCTGGTTTCTAACTCTGCCATAGCCGTTTCACCTTTTCTCACCTTCACATGTTCATGTTCAGTAGGCAATTTCTCCTTTTATTACCAGCAACAGAACTGTTCAAGTCAACGACTGTCAGCGTCCACTCCACTCTTCCTGAACCCTGCCATGACAGCATCCTGGGGGTGCCTGCCCTTCTTCACCAGGTATTAACAACTCTCCTCTGGTTCCTCCGGCCAGCTAAACCTGACTCTGTTCTGCCCTTGCAGTTACCAGCCTCCAATCTGAAGGCAATTGTGGTCAGGGAGGGAAGCCCACAGTAGGAAACAGAAGAACACAATTCTACTCGAGCCAGCAGAAATTTCAGATGATAAGCTGGAATGATGGAAATATCTAACACTCTCTCATTTTTATAAACAAACATTTTTTTTCTTTTGGCTGAACTTCTCCAGGCTAGTTCCTTTGCAATTTCAAACTTTACAGTTGCTCAGTTCCAGCTGAGGATCATGGCTGTTTGAAATCATTTGTTAATTTTTTTTTCTCCCCAATTAATTTTGGTTCTTATCTCTTGTAAGATAGATGAAGCTTATAAAGCAAATTTAAAGAGTGAAAGTGAATGATTCTCAAGCCTCCTCTTAGAGAACTATTTACATAGAACTTCTCTACACATAGAAACCCTCTAAAGCACTTTAAAGTTTATTTCTGGATCATTAGATACTCATCAGAAGCTGGAGATGCAGGAGCTACTGCCCTTTGAACTTCGGATAAAGGAAGATACAGCATCACTGAGATAATTAGTTATGTCAGGGAAAACGGCAATTTAATCCCTTCAGCTGCAAAACTTCAGCCCAAAGTGATATACAAAGTCCCATCATAATGTACAGCTATTTTACTCTTCTCTATTTCTGCTGGCCGCCGATTCATAGAATTGACTAATAATAGTAGTCAAGTTATATTATTTATGATTAAGTGAATATTTACTATGTGCTTCCTATGGCATTGTTTCAATCTCTAAAGAGCACTAGGAGGGAAGACATCACCATTCCCATTTTTTAGCTGAGGAAACAGGACTAGAGAGCAGGTCCTTACATTTTTGATGTTCTAGGAGGGTGTCAAGGCTCTATTAATTTGAATGACTGATAACATTATCTGTCCAGTGCTTTTGACCAGGGTGGCTTTGCTCTCCAGTGTCATCTGGCAATGTCTACACACGTTCTTCATTTGTACAGCCAGGGGAAGGGTAGGGTGGGGGCGTATCAGCATCTAGTAGGTAGAGATTAGCCTGATGCTGACCATTTTACAAATCACAGGACAGGTCCCCCCAAAGATCCATCTAGTCCAAGGTGTTGACAGTGATGCTATGGGGAAATGCTCTTCTGGGCCTTAGTTTTTTCTTTTTTCTTTTTAACTTTGATAATTTGTATTTCTCTTATGAAATGTTAACTAGACATTGAATTTTATTGGTGGCTTTTGTTTTCTGTATTTCATTTTCTCAGGAAAGCTATCGATTTCTCAAAAGATAAAAATCCTCTTGGGTTACCCCTGAGCAGTCCCAGGTAGTGGTGGGTGCTCAGCAGGAGGAACTCTGAGCCCAGAAACTGACTGAACACCTGCTGTGTGAGGTCTTTTTGGAAATTACCCTCTCTAAGCATTTTGTCGGAGTGCAGGATTCTGCACAGACACGCCAGAAGAGGGAACCGAGTGCATTCTTCATAGGAACTTGGAGAGTTGATGGCTGTTGTCTGGCCCCACATCCCTGCTGCAGGAAGTCAGACCCTGCCCTCTGGTGGCACTGCCATCATAGGCATGGCAGGGATGACTGAGGGCCAGGAGGCGTCCATCGCACCCTCAGGGTCTGAACTGATTCTGCAATATTTGAATATAAGTTCATCTTTGGCATTCCCGAGGCCGTTCTTTTCTGAGGAACAGCACAGGAAATATCACATGTCATCTAAGATCTCATTAGAATTAAGCTAAGGAGGGAAAGTGAGAAAGAAAGATGACCACCTAGGTACAAAGGAGGCTTTCTGGAGATTTGGCAGCTGAGGAGTTTAGTTCCTTAGCTTCATTTTCTGCTGCTCGCTTTCTCTCCAAAACTGTTTATCTGCCCATGAGGGCGTAGGATATTTGTTTTTTGTAGCAGAGGAAAAACATTTCTGAGAAAAGCTTTCTAAAAAGCCATAAGAAGAGACTTCTATGGCCCAAATTCTCTGGCCACAATACGAATGGTTATCAGTTCCTGTGGCATTTTCTCTTTGGATTTCTCATAGACTAGTTCAAGAAGAAAAGCACCATGAAGTTTGAAAGACCTGCTAAATCAGAGGAAATTAAACTCCTCCCTCTTTCCCATTAAGAACTCTATTCTCTTGCTATGAAACCCCCACTGAAGGTCTTATCAGAGAGAGCAGCCTTTTCTGTATACTGCTGCCAAATGGGTAACATTTTAGTGGGGCATTTGAAGTCGTGATATACAACTCTGTGGGAGACAAATAAGGTCACTTACAAGGTCTCTTCGTTGAGAACATCAGAGCTTTCAAAAGATGTACACTGCCTTTCCTGGATAATCAGGGTAAAACAGAAATGAAGAAAAAGCCCATAAAGTACAAAAATAAAGAAACGATCAGATGGAAACACTCAAAATTGGGGGTGAAAAGATAATGACGAATGCTGGCACTGAATCTTAATATATAAAACCAAAAGCATGAAGGAAAAAAGCAATGTAATTTAAGAAGTTGAGCGGGAATCAGTTGACTGTAGGATTAACAGGGATAAAAATGACCTAGAACAAACATTGGCCTGGAATTAGGGGTGGGAGTCTCGGGGGCTTTGCCCCTCTAGAAATTGAGACCTCAGCCAATCATTAAACCTCCATCGGACTTTGATCTCATGTAGGAATGATACTGTGGATCCTCTAGCCTGCTCCAGGAAGAATGTTATCAGAGGAGGTGCTTAAACTAATTTCTTCATGAGACAGTGTCTGATACACATTCTATATGGAGAGATTAGGTAACAATAAAAACCAGTTTAATAAACGGCTGGTGTGGAAAGCTAATTTCAATACCAATAGCCATATATTCAGCACTTAGAATCTTACAGGGAACATACCATTTATATTAACAGAGTGTGTTGCTGGAAACGAACCAACCATAAACCAAGCAGTTACTAAGGTCAGGGTTAAGGTCCTGGCTCCATCTCTGAGTGATCACGCAATTGGCTCATCTACTCATCCTCTTTTGGCCTCAGTCTCTTTATTTTTAAAATGGAATACAAATAAACTCTATGCTGTTAATACAAGATTAAATGAAGGAGAGGAAAATGATTATGATATATTACATAATAAATATTGTTTTATATATATATTATCAATATCTACTCAGATGCTTCCACCCATATACTAAATTGCCCCATAAATTTAACTTTATATGTAAATTTGTTGCATTATTACTTAAGGGCAATTGGAATTAGGTTAATATTACTAATTAGGAATATTACTAATATTACTAATTAGGAATTAGGTTAATTACTTAAGGGCAATTGGAATTAGATTAATCAATTGGAATTAGGTTACAAGTCCTTTTAATATAATAATATGTGGTGATACAATCTGTTAGTAATCCCATAAAGCAACTTAAAGAATCAATTTTCAAGAAATGAGAGAATGAACATCTAAACTATAGATGAATTTAAGATTATTTTAAGTTAGAGGGTCAAAAAATATCATACCATAGACCTTTGCTTGGTGAATCATACTTTAACTAATTAAATGATAAAAATTGCCTTAAAAATGTAGGATTAAGGGAAAAACAATTTTCTTTCCCTGTAGCTCCCTTAGCATTCATGTAAGACTCTTGCTTGAATTATCTGACTTAACATGTGGTAATTGTTATTTCTTTTTTTTTTTTTTAATATTTTTTTAGTTGTAGATGAACACAATACCTTTATTTATTTTATGTGGTGCTGAGGATCGAACCCAGTGCCCCACACATGCGAGGCAAGCGCTCAATCGCTGAGCCACAACCCCAGCCCAATTGTTATTTCTTAATATGATTTCATGAGTTCACTTTCTAATAATAATACAACACTATATTGTTTCTAGTAATAACATTTTGGGTATTAGTTTATTACTATGTATAATAATGAAAACCATCCTCGGCTAAATATGGTTTTTTACTCTGAATAGGACAGGCAGATTTGTACAGTTCACTAGGGAATAACATGACACGCTAATAATTTTGGGTATCTTCATATGAAAAGATTCTAATTCAGAGAAAAAACATTCTAAAAATCAGTCAATTCCAATAGCCACTCTTGTATACATACATAAGTCAGTGATGATCTTAAAGTTATTATCTAGATAAATTATATGATGTCTTTACATTATACCAAAAATGAAAGTTGTTTTTACATGAAAAGTCATTTTGCAACTTAGGGATTTTCAATTTAGGTTTGGACAGTAGTTTATGTGGATCAGGAAGTCATAGAAATTTCTGTGATATAAGGAGATTCATGAGTCAAATGTATTGCCCTTCTTCAAAGACATACAAGAATAAATGTTTATGCCCTTTGTCCCTGGAAACATACACAATTCCTATTTTATCCAGGGTGTGGGTTATCAGATTATCCAAGGGAAGTCTTTTAGTTTATAATATAGTGGAACTACTATTCTTTAGTCTTTTGTTCCCTTTAAAATAAGTCAGAGCACCACAGCATTATATTGCTGGAATGGCCACCAGAGATTATGTGCTCCAGGGCTCTCATATCCAAATACTTCAGGGACTGGGAGGGGAACAGAGGTGACTGAAGTGGCCTAGGGGTGAAGGGAAGACCTTCCCTTTCTTGGAGGAGGTCAGGGAATATATTCCTTAGCTACAGTCCATTGTGATCACGGTGATCAGAGGGAGATGCAGCTGATTTTTAAAGATAAGTTGGAAATTTCAAATCTTACGTGAAATAGCTCATTCTGAAAAATCGTCAACTAATGCAAATGAAAAACACACCACCAGGGAACTAAACTGAACTCTTCTGCAGTTCAGATTTGGTCTTAGTCCCGCCAATTTGCAATTTAGGATCCAAGCCAACCCCCTCATTTTTCAACAGAGAAAACAGACTCCTCGCCCTGCACGATGCTACAGACCCCGTTCCAACGTGTTTATGTGACACTACACACTTGAAGTCTCCCTTTGCTCGTCAGACGTCTCCTCTCCCATTTCCACATGCAGCACCAGTCACGGCTCAGGAGTTGGAGGCAGGGGGAGACAGAGTTGCAATGGCTTGAGGGACAGGTCCCCTCTGCCCTCACACAGCCAGGCTGCCCTTTTCTGCATGTGCACGGACCAGCCTGGCTCAGAGTCTAGGAAGGACCTCAGGAGGCTGCTTGGACCTCTGTTGTCACTGTCCTGCCAGTCACTTATTTTCCCTTTTTATTTTTCTATATCATAAAGGATGCTATTGTGTTTTTTAGAGCTACGTTCCAGTAACATGAAGTCTCCACATGGTTGAATATAGCATAGAATCTATGATGTCTGGGTGTTCTTGCATATTTATCTCAGCACTTATTCAACATATCAGCCCATGCTGGAAAGGTCCTGAGTACTGAGATGGAGTGATGCTGTTTCATAGAGCCATGTGGAATTGTTGGGCCTGGTTACATAACTGGGGAGAAGGTGAAATTTAAAACATTTTAAATAGACACTATTTATTTTTGAATGTTTCATTACCAACTAAAGTGTATCTAAAGCGAATTTTGATGTTCTAAGCATGAAATTACCCACACATTTATGTTACCAGGTGTGTTATTCAGCTTTTCATTACTGTGATCATGATACCTGACAAGAACAATTTAGAGCAGAGAACGTTTATTTTGGCTCACAGTTTTAGAGATTTAGTCCCTGGCTGGCTGACTCCACTGCTCTGGGCCCAAGATGAGGCAGCACATCATGGTGGAAGGGCATGCCAGAGAAAAACTTCTCAGCTCCTGGCAGTCAGGAAGCAGAAAGAGGGAAAGAGGAAGGGACCTTAGGGACAATGAACTTTCCAGGGGATGACCCCAGGGACCCACCTCCTCCAACCACACCCCACCTGCTACGTTGCCACCCGGCACATTACTCCTTTCAGTTAAGATGGACTAATCAGCTTACAGCTCTCATAACCTAATCATTTTACCTCTAAATATTGCTGCACT
This sequence comes from Xerus rutilus, assembly GCA_028644305.1. Taxonomy (NCBI): domain Eukaryota; kingdom Metazoa; phylum Chordata; class Mammalia; order Rodentia; family Sciuridae; genus Xerus; species Xerus rutilus. Next base: position 7,562,646 of record CM053409.1, read on the forward strand.
TACGCAGGAGTTTTGGGGAACACCTCATATCCAAACTATAACATTAGGCTATCTTTGTGCTTTTGACAGTAATATATTTTCTAAATTCATTCACTGCTGGCTCGGAAATACAAACCAAACAAGGTCATTGAGAAAAGATTCTGCTGTGGATTATGTAGACACATTGAGGAATTACACAGAATTAGTACTGCGTGAATATGGAGTGCTTCTCAATAATAGTGACACTTGACTAGCATAAACATTGTTTGGGATTCTAGTCTTAATAAAACTTCCTGAACAATGAAGTTGATTTTTTTTCCCATTCGTTAGAAAAAAAAGAAAAGGTGTATTATTAGCATATTTCAAATTCCATAAAAGAATATGGTGTTATTTAGTTCATTGCTTGGTTGGCTGGAAGGATATAGCTCTCGATTTCACACACAATGCTTTGGATGACGTGGCTGGGAGCTGCAGAGGTGCTCATGTCCATATTAATTGCATTTCATGTAGAGATGACTTAGCGTGCTTTTTAAAACTAGGGTTTTCAGTGTGAGACAGAACACACAGAGGGAAAATGGTGCCCTGATGATGTGAACTTTCTTACAATTGATTCAGATGGCACCATGTTGAGGGCTGTAAGTGCTTCTTTCCTGGGGAGTCCACTCTGGAGGCAAGGAGTACCAGTCTATGGAAGGTGGTGGGATCTGCTCATAAGACAGAGACAGGCCAGGAGGGTCACACTGAGAAGGAAACATGGGCCTCCATAGGGACTACACCCCTGATGAAAAGGCCACTTTTACTTGAGGGTTTTAGTATTAAGCAAATATTATCTATTAGGCTGTTGGAGTCAAACTTGACATCTAGGGAAGAATATTTTGGGAGTATTAGAACAAGTTTTATCTTAGCATCTGAAGTTCCATTTGTGTTTTCAATTCAGACACTGTAGTTTTCATCTCTAGAAATTCAATTTCAGTCAGATATAAAAATCTTCCATGCCTCTACTTAATACGTTCAGACTTTTGTCTAGTAACACATGAAATATAGTTACAATAACCATTTAATGTCCTTGTATAATAATCCTTTTATCTGTGTCATTACTAGGTCTGTTTCTATTGATTATTTTTCTTTTCATAGATTGTCATTTTCTGCTTCTTTGTATGCCTGGTAGTTTTATAATGAATGTTCAACACTGTGAATTTTACTTTGTTGGACATTTAATGTTTTTCTATAAAAATTCTCCCTATTTGTTCTGGGAGAGTTGAGTTACATGCAGAGTTTGCCTCTTTGGGGTTTTGTTAGGTGGGATCAGAGCAACATTTAGTCTAACAGTGATTTTTTTTTTCCTATTCCTGAGGCAAACCCTTTAGAATATGCTACTGGATGCCCAGGAAGTATGAGATTTTCTGCTCTAGGTGGTGTAAACAGGATCTGTTTTCTGGTCTAGCTAATCTCTGGGGCTCATTCCTTCTAATCCTTTTGGGCAGTTTCTTCCCTACATGCACTGGAAAACAGGGGACCCTTTGCATTATCTCCAGGACCGTTTTAGGTACTCTCTCTTCTCTGGTAGTCTACCCTGTGAACTCTAGCCTCCTTGGCCTCTAATGACTCCCAGCTCCTTCGCTTCAAATCAGGAAGCTATTGGGCTTTGCCAGCATCTGCCTGCCCTGGACCACTGCTGGAGGTTTCCAGGCAGCAAAGTGGGGTGATCCTAGAGTTCCCCTCATTACTTTCCTATGTTTTGGAGATAGCTTCCCTTTGTTAATCTGCTGTCCACTGTCTTCATTTCATATATATGTCCAGTTTTCAGTTGTTTTGGGTGGGGAGGTAGCTCCAATTCCTTTTGATCCACTTTGGCTGGAAGCAGCAATCCCTGGATTTGAGGTTTGATCTTATCTGTTATTTGATTTTGGCAGAACTACTAAGCCTCATCTTCAAAAGCCCATTTATGAAGTGAGGAATTATTAGTGGAATTCAATATGGGAAAACATGTTAGGAGCTATAAGAACACCCATACACAGGAGTGGGCTTTTAAAAATAGGAATGAGCTTAATGAACTCTTTTCTCCTTGGTGGGAATCACCCAAGTCCTTTTTTCTTAGCCAAACAGAGATGCTTACCATATTTATCGCCCTCTTGACAACTAACAACCTTGCCCTTGGCCTTTGAATCTGCTGGTAAAGGGCCTTCCAGGTCAGACAATCTGTCTCTGTCCGGAATCCATAGGGCAAAAACCAAGAAATATTTTGAAATATTTTACCAAAGCTATACTAATTCAGCATTGTGAAACCATCAACAGGGTCTCTGTGATTTTATATCAATAAAAATCCCATTTTTCTTATTTATACCTTAATTTAAAATAATCATTTTCTCTGAACCATGAAGTAGAAAGAATGCATAAAACTATTAATGGAGAAGATCTACCCACTATCATAAATCCATGGAACTCACTCAGTTTATAAGTAGTACATTAACATTTGAAAAGAAAATGATTTTTGTTGTTGTTAAAGGAAAGATACCTTCCTTCTAATATATAAAATTCCAACTTACTAATGTAGAAACATGAGTGAAAAAATAATAAAATCCTATGGCTTTTTTATTGCATGTTTATTTAGGCCAAACCAGTATGAGGTATCTAGATTAATTACTTTTATACTGTTAAGTACTGTACATAGTTAATTATTTCATCTAAGTCATGTCTGAGCCAAACCTGTGAATTGCTATTCACGCAGGGCAACCATGATAATTTATGTACTCCCTCCATGCTACAGCCTGCTAATATATTATTTTTTATTTGAAACTAGATGTTAAAAGTTTGCAAGAGGCTTTTAAAGACTACCCCATGACATAAGTCCTGAAATTATGTATTCTGAAATTAAGGTTGACAACATGCTATGATAGCAAGTTATTTCAATGATGGCATTATAATAGATAAGACCTGAAAAATATATTCTCCTATGGTGTATTCTGGTATGTTGACTTTTAAGGTTTCAGCCTATGCTTTTTGAATTCTGTTTGATTTTCTGATGCAGATTTTCTTTGGGTCCTCAGTAATTTTTCTATTTACCTATGACATGCACAAAATCTGATCTCACTCACTTTCCCAACTGGCTAATCAGATTCTTAATTGTGGCTACAAGTGCCCAATAACTTCAAGCACTTACAGAGGTGCTATAATATAATTAATTAATTAATTAATGCTGCTCCCAGGGTCGCCCTACATGACCAGCTTTAGCATCACCTGGGACTTTACTAGTAAAGCACTCCCAGGCCCCAAGTCATACCTACTGAGTCTGGATCTGCATTTTAATAAGATTCCCCAGGTGATCTGGACATCCATTAAAATTTGAGAAGCACTATCTAGAGGTGTATTTGGTTGTCACTTATGCTTGTACTTGGATGGAACAGTTTTCCCCTCAGTAGCCTGGAGAGCCCACAGCCCACACCACCAGAGAGTGGCTGCCAGGGGAGA
>CM053409.1:7566592-7606144 GCA_028644305.1 Xerus rutilus
AAATAAAAAAAAATAAATAAAAATGAACCTGTTACAAAAATTGAAAAAAAAAAAACATTTTTCATTATGGATTTGGAAGATCTTTTAAATAAGATTTTTTTTAAAGTTGAATACTTGTTCAAACAGATTGTGTATGGGTTACTTTTTGTTTTGAGCAACTACTTATTCTAACGTTAGTAATGTAAGATAGACGAATTTTGGCATTAGAAGGATCTGGTAGGTCCTAAGTAGGACCTAGCAAAAGGCATTTCCTGTAAGGTGGCTTCTTCTATAAAATACCAAGGTGTTATAAAAACTATGGGCTATTTTGTCAGGATGTAATGTACCTTAGGAAAAAAATTATAGAAAGGGTCAGATTTACAGTACCATTCTCCAGAGAGTTAATGGTGAAATCCAGAGTGAGTTATAAGGAAAGTAACAGAAATTATAAGACAAGTAGTGAGAAGAATGAAAGTAATAGGGTTTCATTATAGGAAATTCAGAAGTCATGTAAAAAAAAGGAAGAAAGAAAGAAATCAAACCTGAAATTAATAACCCTCAACCATTTTTAAGATTTATTGTATATTTTTCTAATCTTTCTTTCTGTTCCATGAAAATGCAGGCATTTAATAAACATATACATGATTTTCTCACGTGTCAGTGCTAATGCAACTAAATTATTTTCATTAGAACACCGAGAATCCATGTCAGACTTTTTTGGGGGGGCAGGGTTACTGGGGATTGAACTCAGGGGCACTCCACTACTGAGCCCCATCCCCAGCCCTATTTTGTATTGTATTTAGAGACAGGGTCTCACTGAGTTGCTTAGCACCCCACTTTTGCTGAGGCTGGCTTTGAACTTGTGATCCAAATGCCTCAGCCTCCTTAGCCACTGGGATTACAGGCGTGTGCCACCATGCCCAGCTCCATGTCAGACTTTAAAGGCAACCTGACAAGAACACATACACACACGGTAATATGATTTACATTCTGTACATTGCTTTGTTTTCTTATGATTACCTTGCCACTAAATATTATTAAATAAATTATTAATACTTATCCAGATGTATTTGTATAAAATATATGCTGACTGTATAATTTTCTACCATGTGGCTTAAAAACGTGCTCAGTCCTGTTGGTGTACCTCTGTCAGCACATCAAAGGGCAGGACATATTCAAAAAATCACCATAGATCCTTCCCATTCCTGATAAAACCACAGTGATGAGACGTGAAGTTTTCTGGCTGGGAGATGTCACTGTGCAATGTGTTCTACCTGAAGTGACATCATTTGAATGGAAAGAGTTTATTAAATTGGGCTTATGAAGCATTCTTGTTCTAGAGGTTACTGTGCAGATTTAAAAGCATATCAAAATGCATGGGAATCAGCTAAGAAGAAGAATTTGGGTCAAAATGTAAGAAAAATGATGGTGATAAGATTGTAAATGTATGAAATTTACTAGAAGAAATTCTGTGAGATTTTTCAATCTGTTTAGGACAAACCACTGATGCAGATTATATGAAGCCAGGACCACAGATAGTTGGGCTTGGTGAAACTAGTGGGACTCTAAAGGGCCACTGGGAATGATCATTTGTACTTTTTGTTTGTTAGCACTAGGAAACTCTGCAAGAGATTTCTTAGGTACCATTTCCCCTCTGCAGTCCCGACCATAGGGCATGAAAGCAGCCCTGGGTTAATTTTGCCCTAACCTGAAACTTAAAATTTAGACACTAATGTTAGTGTCGTCCGAATATCTAGAGTTCTAGATCCAAGCAACTGGTGAGATTCTGTCTCCCAAAGATGTGCCTTCATCACTGAAAAAGTCACAGTTGCTCAGTGCTGTTGGCACACCTCTAAACTCAAACACGATCTCAGGAAACCCAGGCTCAGCTCAGTCTTCTGACAAACAGCAATGAGCCCCTGTCAAAATGAGACATTTGGTGGGACTCATATGACAGCTGTCAATCTGCATGCACTGGGATCCATAGTTCAGGGACTGAATTATTTGGAGAATCACTGGTTTAAAGTAAGCACCACTTGCCTGGGGACAGTCTGCTTAAAAGGTATAGTCAACTCTGGTTTTATAAACCATGCTTGTGGTAAATAAGCATTTATATCAAAGACTGAAAAAGTAATACATATTTGAGTTGGAATGCTGAACAGTGTATCTGACTGGTTCAAAAGAATTTTTTTTTTCTAACATCAAAACATCAAAAATTCAACAGTGAATTATGGGAAAATAGAAGAATATCAAGAGTTAATTTTTGACATTATGTTATCCATTCCTTTCTTTCCCTCCTCCTTCTTCCTTCCTTCCTTCCCTCAGGGGCTTGCTAGGTTATCCAGGCTGGCCCCAAAGGCCTGGGCTCAAAGGATCCCTCTCCCTCACCCTCCCAAGTTGCTGGGACAACAGGTACAGGACACCAAGCACAGCCGTCATTGTTTTTTAAGAAAGCATGGTTAAATTAAATGATATATAACCCCCTATCCCACACAAACACACACACATTAAGTGCATACTTTTTTTTTTTTTTTTGTTACTGGGGATTGAACTCAGGGGTACTGACCACGGAGCCACATCCCCAGCCCTATTTTGTGTTTTATGTAGAGACAGGGTCTCACTGAGTTGCTTAGCGCCTCGGCATTGCTGAGGCTGGCTTTGAACTCGCGATTCTCCTGTCTCAGCCTCCCTAAGTGCTGGGATTATAGGCATGCGCCACTGCGCCCAGCTTCAAGTGCATGCATTTTGATGAGTTTGGATGGGCTCACATAGTTTTAGTATTTTTTAGCCAACTAAAACAGAATTTTCTAGAATTCTTATCACACTTAAAGGCAAATGATTTTAGTTTTCATATGAAGAAAACAGGACTGGATTTCAAATTATAATTTTGAATAAAATTTCCAAATAATTAAAAAGTAGGCCCTGTAGTGTCGAGCAGAGCGGGGAGCAGCGAGGGTATGGACTTTGGGATCAGAATCCCTGTGTTTGAATCTTTACTCTCTTGGTTACCACATCTGGTTGAACTGCTTTCCCCACCATGACTCAGTGTACCAAACTATAAAATGGGGATACAGTAGTGACCCTCATAGGGTCGTTATGAAGATTAAGTCAAAGACCACATTTCAAAACTGAACATTGCATTTGATACATGATATGAGCTCAAGAAATGTTAGCTTCATTAACATGTGAGTTGATTGAAAAGGCCAAGAAAATTACCTCTAGGTAATCATATTAAACAAACCTGTGCATGGTGCTTCTCAAACGTTTGTGTGTGTTTGAATCTCTGGGGGCTTTTGCCAAACGCAGATACTTATTCAGTGGGTCTGGGTAGGGTCTGAAAGCCAGCATTTCTAATAACCTCCCAGATGATTCTGAGGATGCCACTCTGTGGACTGTGACACCTGAGGTCACTGTGGATGGCTGGTTGATCCTCGTTTGCTGTGATGGAACTCCACAAGGAGAAAGGAGGAAGGGGTAGGAAAGAAAGTGTGGACGATGTGCGCAGCTTTACTATGCTTCCTAGGTATGTCTAATGGTCTTGCTTTACTCAAAGCCTCACAAAACCTACAGAACCACTGGCTGGGCATTTCCACATTTTATTCTTTTTTCATTTTCCCTTTCTTAGTTTTTATTTTCTTCTTGACACTGCTGCTTCAGATTGAAAAATGGTATGAGCACCTGGTTCCTCAGTTAGTAAGACTGAAGTATGGCCTTTCCTTTTATTGTGTATAATAGAACAATATACCTAGGTGGGATTAGACAAATAGTCTCTAACATTTCTCTTCTAAAATGTAGAGATCTGAAAATAAATTTAGCATTTCCTGTAGTATTAACTGAAAACATTCAACCAACTGGCAAAGAAGTGAAGTATTAAGTAATAGAACTTAAGAATACATCGGATGTACCCTGAGCTGTCAAAGGGGCAGTAGTTATTACAGAAGTGATCGGAACCCAACGAAGCAACAATATTAGCCATTCCACCTGGTTTGGAAGGCAGGGCAGAAGGAGGGGCCATTTCTAAATGTCTTTCCTTTCTAAATATGTCCTTAGCTTCACCAACTCCTCTCTCTCAGGCAAAGATCGTTTGATACTTTATGTGCCTAGCATAGCTCAGATCCACAGTATTCCCTCTGCAAGAAGCTGCTACTGTTGTTGATACAGTTCACAGACATAATTCTTCACTTTCCAAAGCAGATAAGAGGAGCTTTGATTAATATAAGATGAGAAAATATTGAAAGAAACGGAGGGAGTGAATTAAGCCATCATAAATTCTCTTTAAGAGCACACAGCCATAGATGCATTTTCCAATATTCTTACTCTGCATTTAACCAGAGTACTTAGATCCATTGATCTAAATAAGATTTTATACCATTTGGTAAAGATCAAGGCATTTTATATGCATATAAAATTAATAAAAAACCACTTAGAAGTTGATCCAAATCAAAGGATTATTAATTTCATGATTTTAAATTTTAAGCACCTATAGAGCTGGAACTTGAAATAGGAAAGAAGCTCACAATCATGAAAAACCAAGCGAACTCACTGCTGACCCATTTTCTAAACTTTTAAATTTCAGAAAAATAATCAATTGTGAGAATAGCAACACAATGGAAAATACTGGGCATGAGAAGGACAATCTGACAATCACTAGCAGATTCTAGACGTTCATTTCTACTCAGGACGTTCAGATGATGCACCAACTGAGGAATCAAAAATCAAACAAAACCAAAAGCAAACCCTTCCAAATTGACCTGTAAGAATAATGTCAAAGGAAGCAATCATACAGCATTTGCACTATATAATCAATTCTCTGTTAGTAAAATATTTGGAAAGACAGTTTTAATTTTCATATGCAAGGAAGTTTTTCTCCTCATGAACATGTGCTGTGAAAAGAAATCAAACTCAGAGAGCCAATCTTTAATGTAGAAGCTAGCAATTACATTCACTGGTCATTTCCATGAGGAGTCTAAACATACTTTGTTTTCTATTGACATTCGACTTACAACTAGCTAATAAAATGTGGAAGATTTATAGCTCTTTAGATTTTTGGGAGGGCTGTGAATGAGACACTGTATTTTAGAACTCTACCAGGATAATGATAGTTACTTGCCAAATCAGTTAAATATTACTTCAAATCTCTATAGATACTCCATGATTTAAGGTGATTTTATATGTTAAGCTATTCCAAAAGCTGTTTTTTGGAAGCTAAAAATCATTACCATGAATAAAATAAAAAGTGATAGCTAAACTTAGAAGATGAAGAGAATTTATCAGAGATAGAGTATATTACTTGAATAAGCACTTACGTGAAATGAAATGCAAGTTATGTTAATCCAATCACTTGGGGTAATTTGGAAAGAATATCCCTAGAACTATTTCTGAAGGAAAATCAGCACTTTTTTGTGGTGATGCATTGAAAAACTGACTTATCCAGTGTGCTAAATAACATAAGAGAAAAGTGTTTCTAACCTGGGCTCAGATACTTCTTCACATCTGCTGCTCCAGATCTACAAGTCCCCTCAAAGTAGCTGTTTAATCTTTGCAACATTTAGATATACATTTCTAAGCAAAATTCTTAATTCACTAGCCTGCGTGGGAGAGTCAGCAGCATTCTCCATTGATGACTGAGCAGGGAAAGGAGTAGGTAAACTCTAAGGGTGACATACGTAGATGTAATGGGACTCTGTTCCTGGAACATATTTGACAGCAAAATACGGCAACTCTCAGTTATCTGCTTGGACAGGGCACCGTGACAGCTAAGAAGAGCCATGTTATCATGTATCGCGCATTTAAACTGTGAGTTTCAAATTCCTCCTCAGTTAGGTATTTTATCTGGGCTTCGATTAAGCAACAGATTATACTTTCCTCATTTCCCCTCTAGAATAGGGCAGGATACTCATTACTATTAATTAGTCACAGTGACAACAGTAATAAATAGCAGCAACAGCAAAACCAAACAAAACAAAATTACACACACTCATACAATTCCATTCTAAACTAGAAAGAGACAAAGAAATGGAGAAATCTGAACAGTCTACAGTTTGTACTTCTTTGAACATGACCCAAGGTGAGAAAGAGAGGAAAGATTTAAGTTCAGAGCTATGGGATAGGGAGCTTTGCCACAGCAACAGTGACCAAGAGACACTCTGTACATCTCAGGGAGGGCCATCAGTGGGGCCAGCAGAAGAAAATCTGTTAATTTGTTTTTTTTTCTGAGTTGGATGTTGTGCCCATTATCCAACTTGATTGATTCCGCTTATGGTTAAAGAAGAGCAGAACCAGAATTCAAGGCCTTGTGATGAGAACAGAGAACAATGAAGCCAACGGGGAGGAAAAAAAGGAAAAGAAAGGAGCCAGAGTAGTAACAGTTTTGAAACTAATAATCATGAAATTTTAGCAAGTGGGGCTACTCCCTGAACCTTAAGCCACGTTATAGAAACTGCCAACCATAATTTAGAAGATGGACACTTGGACCTATCACTGGAAACTTAATGTTTGTCCAGAGCAGATAATTTAGCAGTAAAATTAGACAGTTTTGAAGATTGCAAACATAGGTTAACAGGGTAGTTTTTTTTCAGACTTTTGTTTTTTAAATAACAACCAAAAAACTAAAAGACTCAAGAACTTTTATCACTTGAGGGGACCTTAATGGCAGAGACTTAAAGTTCACCGTTGTTAAATGACACTCAGCTAGTTGAATGGCTAGTTAACAGCTAGTCCCCAGTCCCTTCTCCCTGTATTTCCCTGCCCTGCACTGTTGCCAGGAAAGGTGGTGAAGAGGAAGAGGGTCCGGGCCAACATCATCAGTGAATCCATCACAGCCCAAGGAGGGATTATCTACATGGGGCCTTTATAGCTAGAGAAATAGTGCAGGAGATAAGGGAATTTTTGTTGTTGTTGTTTGTTTTTTTAACTCAGGGTACATGCTAGGCAAACAGTCTACCACTGAGTATACTCACAGATCCCTAGGTTTCAGTTTTAGAGAAGATCATAAAGGGGTTAAAGCTTGTGCTAAAATAAACATACACCTGGGTCCACAAACCCCTCTTGCAGTAATTGCTAAGAGTATCATGTTAGGGAGGAAATACCTTCAGGAGGACACAAGTTGCTCAATATTTATGAACAAGAACCCTAGAGTGTGGGGCTTCTTGCCTCCCTCCCTGTTACTCTCTCTTCCCAGAACGACACAGGAAATAAATGTAGCCAAGTTCCAAAAGTGACCCCAGGGGAAAGCAAGCACCCAAACTTGCACTGAGAAGTAAAGCTTCTGAGGGCTGAGTTTTGATACTTAAGGAGGCCATTAGCCAATAAAGATTAGGTAAACAGATGGTCCCTGAGAGGGGTCAACGGCCAGGTCTCTCTAGTGGTTACCCAAAGAAAATGGGAGAGGAGACATTCTGGGGAAGATTTGTGGAGTTCTTTGGAGACCACAGCAGGCTGGCACTGTGGAGATGCAGAAGTGGACATTTAGAATTGGAAAATGGAGTGTTAGATCAGTGCAGCCCAGGATCCCGTGCTAGGGTCTGGTCCTAGACACAGAAGTCTGTTTTTCACTAAAATCCAACTTTAGTTACAAAAGTACACAGGTCAAGGTTGTGGGAACCGTGGCATGGAGAAGCCCTCCTCCCTTGAGCTCTCCATTTGATGAATCTCCTGGGATCACCTGCATGTAGGAGAGTCCGGCACCGGTGGGGACTGTGTCGGATGCCACTTATCCACTGGTAGGGGTTGCAGGGACAGGAGGAAGAGGAGATGGGCGGTTCGGTGCGGGGACATTGCCTGGGAAGCAGAAGGTTAGGTAGAGGACCCTTGCTTCACTTCGCATTAACAGCGCACAACTTTCAAATGGACGGCCCGCGGGGTCACTCAGGCTTGCCACTCAGCTCTCAGTTAAAGACTAATCTGAAGGCCTCAGAAGAAAGTTGACTCAGTCGCCTTCCATTTCTGCTGAATGCTAGCCTGAAAGCGCAAAAGCGAGGTCTAAACCTAATGAAATTCTTTAGGAGTTCGCATGGCAAATAAGCCCACGCTGTGGCCTCTGGTGCCAGAAGCCCCTCGTCTGACCTGGGACCCGCGGCTGGCTCGCCGAAGGGAAATGTGGTGGCTCTCCTGGGTCCCGGGGAGTCTCCTAGCGCCGCATCTGGAGTTAAGACGGGGTGACATGAAACTTACCACTCCGGTCCTTGCAGTCCCCAAGCAGGCCAGGAGGTCAGGGGCGCTCCCTGCGCCGGGCGCTGCGCCACTTCCCGCGGCGAACTCGCTGCGCTGGTGATGGTGCGGGGCTCCCACCGCCTGCCTCCGGGCTGTGCGCCTTCACTCTCCAGGTCCGCCACAGCGGATGGCCGTGGATCGTCACCACGGGCCGGGCAGAGCTGCCAGCTGTGTGCCCGCTCAGGCGTCCTGTCACTCACTACCGCCTGGGTCCCAGCTGTCAGTCAGGCTCTGCGATCAGCGCGAAGAAGCAGCTCCAAATTTATAGCAAGGGGTGTTGCTGCTCTGTGGGTTCCAGGGACAAGTCTGTTTTGCCTTCCTCCTCCGCCCCGCCCCAGGAGACCCTCCCGGCCCAACCCCGCCCTCTGCAGATTCTGACGGCATCGGGGATGATGCCACAGGCGTCCTCTGTCATCTACCCGATCAGCTCGCGCACCTGCCCAGGAATCCCGCTTCTCGGCGCATGAGGGTCTCCAGGAGCAAGTGCTGGGTGTAAAGGAGCATGGGTTTCCGCGGAGATAAACGTTAAATGTTACTTTCTCTCTCAATCTCTCTCTCTCCTTGCTTTCTTTCAAGTAGGAAAATTGTTAGAGAGGAATTAGGGAACTTCCTTGTCTTTCCTGTGAGTAACTCAAAATTTGACAATCCTGTTGTGGATCATGGATCACACAGATGAATTTCAGGGTCATAAAATGAAAGGGTAGATTTTCATTTCTTCCTATTGGACATGCTACCCGAATTGCATGTTTTAAAATAAAAATAGACAAAGTTATAAAACAAAATATCACCAAATATTTGCCAACAAGTTAATATCAAGTCTTCACAAACTCCTACCAAAAAACCAAAAAAACCAAAAAAACAAAACCAAGGGTAAGGAATATACCCCACTGCATGCTTACTCTGGTACCCATACCAGATAAAGATATCACACAAACAAATAAAATATTACATGCCCTCATATTTTATGAATACAAATGAAAAGTCCTCTATGAAATACTGAGAATTAGAATCCAGTAAAATATAAAAAGGACTATGTACCAAGATCAAGTGAGATTTATCCCAGGAAAAAAAGATTAGTTTACTAAAAACGAATTAATGTGTCAAACCATATCAATAGAATAAAGGACAAAACCTATATCATCACATCAATAAGCTAAAATAGAAAAGCACTTGACAAAATCCAACAATCTCTCATGATAAAAATACTCAACAAACTAGGAAGATAAAGGACTCCCCCAAAGTACAAAGTCCATCTGGGAGAAACTCACTAACATCAACAATCTTTTGTGTCTAAGACCAGGAACAAGACAAGATGTCTGGTCTTCCTACTTCTCAGTTTTGTAGTAGTGATTATTATTTTTTTTGTACTGGGGATTGAACTCAGGGGCATTCGACCACTGAGCCACATCCCCAGCCCTATTTTGTGTTTTATTTAGAGACAGGGTCTCACTGAGTTGCTTAGCGCCTCACCGTTGCTGAGGCTGGACTTTGAACTCATAATCTTCCCGCCTCAGCCTCCCGAGCGCCTAGGATTACAGGCGGGCACCACCATAACCAGAGCAGTTAGGCAAGAAAAAGAAATGAAAGGCATCCAGAAAACTCTACCCAAGAAAACAAAACAACAACAACAAAAAAACCTCAGAAAAATAGATGTGACTTTTAGAGCTAATAAATAAGCAAGGTTTCAGAATATAACCAGTACAGAAAAATCAGTGGTATTTCTATACACTAGCAATGAATAATCAAAAAATGAAATGAAGGAAACAATCCCATGTGCAATAGACCAACAGAATAAAAGTGCTTAGGAATAAATTTAGCAGAAAGGATAGAAGTAGCTGCGGATATAGCTCAGTGGCAGAGAGCATGCTTAGCATAGGCAAGGTCCTAGGTTGTGTCCCCAGTACTGAACAATAACGAAATGTACAAAATATGTACCCCAAACTATACACGAAAAACATTGTTGAAATGAATTATATTAGACTTAAATAAATGGAATGACATTCCATTTTCATATACTGGAAGATTTACTATTTTAAAAATTAGGTTACCTCCAAAATGATCTACAAATTAAACAGAATCCAGAACAAAATCCTAATTTTTATTTTTAACAAAATTTAGCAATGTTGTCCTAAAATTCATGGAATGGTACAAGTCACACAGAATAGTGAAAATAATTCTGAAAAAGAACAAGGTAAGAGGTCTCACACTTCCCAGCTTCAGAATTTACTACAAAGCTACAATAACCAAGTCAGTTTTGGCACTGACATAGGGAATATATACATAGAAAAAAAAAGAGTGTAGAGTTGAGTCCATAAACTAACATTAAATGGCAGAATGAAAAAAAAATAATGATATCAAAACAACTGGTGATCCACATGGAAAGAATAAAGTTGAATCTTTTGCAACACACAAAAAAAGGAATTCAGAGTGGATCATAGACCTAAATGCAGGAACTAAAACTATAAACTCTAAATAGAAAGCATAGGAATACATCTTTGTGATCTTGGGTTATGCAAGTCTTTCCAGATATACAGCAAAACTATACCCAGATTTAGTGATCGTTGAGTAGTAGGTGTAAGAAACAGAAGGAATATAGGTGTTGGGTTTTATTAATACTAAGAACTTCTGTACTTCAATAGGCATAAAAAAGTTAAGAGGAAAAACCCCCACAGAATATAAGAAGATATTTGCAAATTATATATCTGATAAGAACTTGCATACAGAACATATATTTTATCTGACTCAATAATAGCAACATAAATAATCAGTAGAAAAATGTGTAAAAATCTGATTAGACATTTCTCCAAAGAAGATAGGTAAAAGTCCAATAAGCACACGAAAAGACTTAACATCATTAGCCATCAGGACAATGAAATCAAAACTACAATGAGATATCACTTCATGCCAACTAGGATGGCTAAAGATAATGATGAGTACCAGCCAGGATGTGGAGAATTTGGAGCTCATGTATATTGTTGGAGGGAGTCAAAAATGGTGTAGCCACTTTGGAGAACAGTTTGGCAATTTCTCAAAGCTTAAGCTGTATCAGAGCTTAGGCAGAGTTGCCTTGTGACTCAGCAATTCCATTCCGACATATATACCCATGAGAAATGAAATTGTAAGCCCCCAAAAAACGCAGATACGAAAATTCATAGCACCATTCTTCATAATAGCCCCCAGGCAGAAACTAGTCAGAATAGACAGAATGTGAAATATCCCTACCATGAAATTTTACTTGGCAATCAAAGGTATCTAAGTACATGTTAGGACACAGGTGAACCTTGAAAACATCACGCTAAGTCAAAGAGATCGGTCACAAAAGCCCACATGTGAATGATTCCCTTGAGATAAAATGTCCAGGAAAGGCATTTTGTAGAATGCAGAGAATTCTACACACGTGTAGACTTAGAATTTTGGTTGCCTAGGGCTCAGGATAAGAGGGTAGGAGGGAATGGTGGTAACTGCTAGTGAGTTCAGGGTTTCTTCGTAGGGCAATGAAAATATAAGGTTTTGTGATGAATGCACAATTTAACAAATATACTAAAAACCTTTGAACCTGTACACTTTGAGCGGGTGGACTGTATGTGGAATTCACATGAATAAAAATTTTTACAAATGTAAGCTATGAAATCTGTGTAGAGAAGTCCAGGTATAGATTTCTGACTTTGGTTTCTTGCGGCCAAGCTTCTGAAGCGAGCAGAGGAGCTCAGTCCTCGCCTTCATGCCCTGCTTTGCAATGGCAGACAACTGTAATCATGGTGTATGTGTTGAGCACAAGTTTCTGCAGGAGGACTTGGTTAGAATGCAAAGCTGAGGAAATCACAGTCTCAGGGCCCTAATGGTGCTGACCCAGGAGGGGGACAGCATTGCCTTCTGCACTAGACCAAGCCTCTGGGATAGGGCTGTGCCTTAACAGTTTACTATACTCCTGGGGCACCTAGCACAGGATAAGAGCTACCCCCTCCCACACCTGGACATGGCAAGAGGAGGGACCTTTGTAGATAGCAGTTTGAAGAAAAAGAAAAAAGGGTGAGGGTACAGTGGGATTCTAGGACTTTTTGTAGGACTCTAACTGCCTTTCTTTTTCTTGCCTTCAGGGCTGATTTCTGGGCTTGAGCAGGTCCTGTTTTAAACAGAATTGTCTTGGAAGTGACACCCCTGCCTATTAGCAGTCAAGAATGTGTATGGCTGATAGTACTTTTATGTTGTATAACACCTTCCTGTGAATAACAGATTTCTCTTGTCTCTCCTGGTATATTTATTTAGCAAATATTTATTGTGCTTTTTTGTATTTGCTGCTATGCTAATTGATGGAAAAACAGATAAAAACCTTGGCTTCTCCTCCCCTTGCAGGATAAAGGGGCTGGGGGAGGCAGCCTGGTAACCCCTGGGTGGTCCCTGTACCAGGATTGTGGGTGGAGAGAAGAGACCCTGAACATCTACCTCCTCTGTTTGATGTCAAGCTGCTCCTAGGTATTCGTTTATTGATTTGCTCAGTTTTGTAATAGGACTCTCTTGGAGACTTACCTCAGAGCATCAGAGATGTTTGTGACCATTTACCAGCAAGGCTTTTGTAGAAAAGGCAGAAGTAGGTGACAGTCAGCATTCAGACTCTGAGGATGAAAATAGGAAATGCCTCTGTGATCACTGTCTAAGTTTCAGGAGATGGTTGTATTTTAAAATCTATTTAATTCTGTGAATCATTAACCATAGTCACTCCTACATTAAATTCTGACTTAGTTTGAGAAATGATCATAGTTTTGAGGGCTGGAGATTTCTTAGAGTTAGCACTGCATTGGAGGAAACTTCGAAAAGGGTGAGGTTTGTTCCCCGGGATACAGAGGGAAGCAGATGAGAAGGAAAAGCTTCCAAGAAATCAGTGACATTGTTACTGTGATGAATTGGTCCAACAATACTGTGGCTAAAACTCTGCGCTTTTCTACTATAAGTCAAGCATCTCTAATCTGAAAATCCAGAATCTGAAATGATCCAAAATCTGGTACTGTTTGACATGATAACGCATGTGGAAAATTCCTCAACATGAAACTTTGTTTCATGTACAAAAGGTATTAAAAATTTTGTCTAGAATTATGTTCTGGCTATGTAAGATATACATGAGACATAAATGAATTTCCCATTCAGACTTAAGTCTCATCCCCAAGATATTTCATTGTGTATATGAAATGTTCCAAAATTCAAACATTGGAAACACTTCTGATCCTAAACATTTCAGATACGGGATACTCAAGCTATATAATTACACATCGATCCTTTGGTAAAAGATACTTAGAGCTGTGACTATAGGCAGAGGTTTGAAGCCCAATTCTGCTACTTCTTAGTTTTGGATACTTGGACTGGATATTGATTTTTAACATATAGAGTAATAACATTCCTTAAACTTTTGCCACGGTTAAGAAAATGAGTATATGCAAAAGCTCCAGACACTGTGCTTTGTACCCAGTAAGTGCTTAATGGATACAGCTATTTTTAGGGAGAAGCATGCAGTTTTTCATGCTGTTCAGGAACATATTGGCTTGTTGATTGTTTCAGTTTTTCCACTGCTGTGACTGAAAGACCTGACCAGAACAATTTTAGAGGAGGAAGAGTTTACTGGGGACTCACGTTTTCAGAGGTCTCAGTCCATAGATAGCTGGCTCCATTCTTTGGGGCTCAAGGTGAGGCTGAACATCATGGGGGGAGAGTGTGGCGGAGGGAAGCCTCTGTCGTGATGATCAGGAAGCAGAGAGACTCCACTGGCCAGATACAAATATATACCCCAAAGCCACGCCCCCAGTGGAGCTGCTCCCCACCTGCTTCCAGTTACCACTCAATTAAGCCCATCAGGGATTAATTCACTGATTTGGTTAAGGCTCTCACAATCGCTTCCCCTCTTGACTCTCTTGCATTGTCTCACATGTGACATTTGGGGGGGGGGGGGCTCTTCACATCCAAACCATAACATTGATGCTTTTAAAAAAGGATCAATGTGTTTCTAGTATTTAAATTTTGAAATTGTGATATAAATGGAGTCCTGTTAATATTGCTCCTTCTCTCTACTTTCTGGCTATGCCATGTGAGGTGGAATCCAGATGCCCTGTCACTGTGGAGGGGGAAGTGTGACCCCAACTAAAGGACAAGGTTACCCTCGAAATGCTAAAGGTGTAGAGGTGTCCTCAGAGCCCTGGTTGTGCTGAGGCCAGGGCTGTGGTCAGCCTGTGGATCATCTGCAAATGACTCAACAGGATCTGCAAAAGAAGGAATGCAAGCCCTAATAAACAGGAAAATGTTAACTCTTTCCAACAATAAACATGTAATTTGAAGCAATCAGCTGCTTTTTAATCTATAAAATTAGTAAAGATTAAAAAGATTGAAAATAAAAGATAATCATATCAGAAGTTAGTTTTTGCTGGGATGGGAGGAAGTCAGTTCTCTTATATATACTGATTTAGGTCCTCATCAACTGGGAATTTATTACAAAAGCAATCATGGATATATATAAAGATTTACACACAAAGATATTGTGCATACCTTTACACACAATAGTCCAAAACTGAAAGCAACTTTAATGTCTCCTCCATGGAGATTTGTTTAAATAAGTTATGCTGCTTCCAGAATAGATTATAATCATTAAAAATAAGGTGGAAAGACATAATGATGTGGAAAATGTTTATGACATATTAATTAATGAAAAAGTAGCTAATGAAACAATATGTATACTATATCCCAATTATGTAGAACATACATGTGTTTATGCCTACACACATATGTATAGAAAAAGACTAAATGCACTGAAATGCTAATAGTAGCTATTTCTAAATATGTGTCTTTTTCTGTTTATCTATATCACCCAGATTTTTTTTTTAAAGACAGTTATATCACTACAGAAAATGAGCAGGATGAACAAGAAGGCAGGGGTTAGCGAGGAACTTCTTGGAAAGCAGGTCATTGGGTGGAATTTTGTGGACAGTTTTGGTTGACACCACACCTGAAAGCCCTCTGGCTTCAGCCCCGAGAGGGCGCTCCGTATATATACTTTAGAGCATTTGTCAGATTTCAAATGTACAATTGCATCTCAGTAGCTGGTATTGGCATGAAGAGGGGTGGTAAAACATGTGTAAGTGTCCACCGTGTTCAGGAATGTTCCTAAGTGGAAGTCCATCCTACTGAGGAGATGCTGAGAGAATCAAGCCCGGCTGTTGAGCTGAATCCTCTGGCAGACATTCACCTAGTTAGACTGACCACATTAGTCTATCCCAGGCAGCTTCCAGTGAACTCACTGCACAGCTATTGGAGATCATAAAATGGAACTTATGTAGGAGCCACATTCACTACTACCAAGAAGAAAATGGAGGACCTTCTCCATATTTCCCTTGCCCTAAATTTTTATGTTCACAAAATATTCCTAAGGTTTATCAACTTTAAGTTTACAAGGACAGCCTCATTTTTATTTTTCTTTCACCTGTGCTCCTCTTACACATCCCTCCCACATCACTGGATTCCCTTCTCTGTGCTTCTTGTATTTCTTCAGCTTTTCACCTTCATCCTCTGCCGGTGCTGACTCTCGTTCAGACACCTTCCAATCTTTGCTCTTTGAAAACGTGCCTGTCCTCAAAGACTCAGATCAAATTCTAGTTTCTTAATTTTCCATTTTATATTTGCCCAAAGTTACTGCTTTCTCCTTTGAACTTTGTGCTCTGTTTTTGAAAATATAATGGTAACATGAGCTTATGGGGGAGAAATGTTCACCAGGAAGCCAGAGTCCTAATATCCATTTCCTTTCTGTCAAGAGACAACAGTATAGCTTGGCCAAGCCAGCTGATATCTTGATAGCTTCTGTCACTTAAAATAAGAATGTCCAAAATCCTGTTTGCTAGATGTGTGATCTTGGACAAGTTATTTAAACCATGCTTCAGTTTAGTTCTCAGTAAAATATGACTAATAATAGCACTTGGTGTGAATGAGGATTAAATAAGTTAATACAGGTAAAATAAGTTAATACAGGTAAAAAAAAAAGTGTGCCTAGTCTGTAGTTAGGAATAAATAAATATTAGCTATTTTAAAATTAACTCCAGTAATTCTGTACATACATGTCATCCAAAATTCAAATAGTCACTAAGAAATCCTTTTGCTAAGATAGAAATCTGCTTAATCAATAATATTACTAAAATTTGTATCCCTGATTTAAGTCATTTTACAGAAATGTGGAGAAAGAGATGGATTTGACCAAAACCCAGAATGGCTGAATATTCTTGAATGGCACAATGTAGTGAACCTCATTAATATAGCCAAGTTCTACATGCTGTGTGTATAAGGAGAGTCTACTTCTCAAGTGATTAATTTCAATTATCTGTATAGTGTACTATCAGAAATGATTATGTAGGATGAGCGAATAACACCTTTATCCTTATTTTCTACCTTTTGCAAGTTGAACCTTTTTTTGTTAAAAAAATTATAAATTTCAGAGATCATTGATCAGATAGTATTTCTATTTCTTATCAGCTTTATGTATAGGGATATGGAAAGAACATTTGTAAGGTTCTGTAATTCACTAGAACATGAGAGTATTTGAAGTATTATCCCATAAGTTGGTAAAGGTAATAGAATTTATGGAGTCTTAAAAAAATTTAAGAGTAAAATGTTTTTGTCTAAGTTATATGTTGTTATAAATATGAGTTGACTGTTTTAAAAATTATTTAAATGTTCATGAAGAAAGAGGAGAAAATTAATAGAAATTAAAGTGTTTTTAACTTTAAAGAGAACATAAAATGTGATAAAAGATAGATCACTTGGGTATTGAATTTCTTTCACTTTCTAAAAATGTCAAGGTCACCATATTCCCAATTAACATGTTGCTAGATGATAGGAAAGAATGGAAAAATACTACAGAAATAAAATTCCTGGCAGAATTGTTACATATGAAGGTTTTCAAACTACGAGCATCATTATTGATCATGACTGCATAAATGCACCATGCCCTGTATAGAGGAGCTGGCATTTATCAGAGTTGTATCAATTCCTTAAACACTTAACGTTAAAAGAAAGAAGTCTTCCATATAAAAAGAAAGTACTAAAAATGAAGTATCAGGGAAGAACAAGCTAGGAATTTGGGATGGTGAAGCAAATATATTTTGACCCATGTTAAGAAATCAACAGACTTTCAGATGAACAATTCTGAAAAAATGAGTGACATTTGTAAAATTGTGCTTCAATTCAGTTGGCTGAGGAGAGGTAGGAGGGCAGCCTGTCCCAATTTAGTTATATTCCCACTGTGTCTTTGAGATACAATCCAGGCGTTTTCCACCACATTTCTTTCTTGGGTTCAGTTTTGGTGGGCGGCGCCTTCTGTACTATCTAATAGTTGGTTCAGACACTACTGCTGGCTGTCCTTTTCCCCTTATGGAGGTCATGCTATTAGCGTGTCCACTTGGCTGACACTTCTTTGGCACCTGGCCACCTTGAGAGTGCCCCTGTTGGCCAGAGCACACTGACGCTCCTGCTGGTTGGGGTTTCCCGTTCCTCATCCCAGCAGAGGTTTGTCACTGCTCAATGGAAGGCAGATCTTTCTAGAGAAGAGCTATTGTAGCTGGCCTGTGCGCTGCTAGGTTAGATAGCTCCTCATGAACAAAGCTGCCTAAGGCCCATTTAAAATTTTTAACTTGACTCCAGAGTCAAGTTAAAATTGGCTTGAAAACCACTCCTTAGCAGATTCAAGCACCTGTCAGTGGGGAGAGGGGCTGAGGCATCATCACTGGCACCCACTACTCAGAGTCCCGTGGTGGAGGACTACCTGGGTTCAAGGTGTCTTCTAAAGAGCCATATTTCACTAAAGGACTGTTTCTTCTGATATGTTCTCCAAGAGTTAATTTTTATTTTTATTTTGGTACCGGGGATTGAACTCAGGGGCACTCGACCACTGAGCCACATCCCCAGCCCTATTTTGTGTTTTATGTAGAGACAGGGTCTCACTGAGTTGCTTAGCGCCTCGCCATTGCTGAGGCTGGCTTTGAACTTGTGATTCTCCTGTCTCAGCCTCCCAACCAAGAGTAAATTTTATCTTTATCCTCGCAGGACTATTTTAATTCCTGACACTTTTTTCACATTGCCATTGGTATAACTTAAACTAGACAAACGCATGTTCCTGTGGCTTACACTCTGTGCTCACCCTTCCTGACTGGTTTGGATTCCACAATCTACATGAACCCATGCTGCTAGTTGCTCATTAAATTGTTCTTGCCTAAGTACTTCCTGATCACCTCTATTATTATTTGTTCTTATTCTTCCCTAGTATTGATGTTTGCTGCTTGGTAATTTCCTGGATCTCTCCTTTGGCATATTGTGAAGATTGGAAGACTTGTAATTATAATTATTTTCTGGCTCTTTTGGCACCCCATCCTTTATTCTCTATTTTCTGCATTGTGTATGACTTTAATGTTTATAAGATGTAAACATATGATTCATATAAATCAAATATTTTATTTATTTAAAAAAATCTTTAGTTGTAGATGGACACATACTTCATTCTATTTATTTTTATGTGGTGCTGAGGATCAAACCCAGTGCCTCATGCATGCTAGGTAAGCACTCTACCACTGAGCCACAACCCCAGCCCCTCATGTATTTTATTTTGAGGACATTATTCTTGATATCTTTTAGCAAAGAGATTTTTATGTCACTAAAGTATACTTTGAGTATGCTAACATTTAAAAAAATGGTGTCTAAAAATTGAGCTTTAATAGCTAAATAAGATTTTCTGGCAAATCACATGGCTTTTTGTGACTAAAATGAGAAAAGTCAGGAGATTAAAATTAGTTACTTAAAATTAAGTGGTAGAGTGCTTGCATGTGTGAAGCACTGGGTTCGATTATCAGCACTGAAAATAAATAAATAAATAAATAAATATCAACATCTAAAAGTACATTTTAAAAAATTGCAAATTAAGCCAGGCGCAGGTGGCACATGCCTGTAATCCCAGCACTTTGGGAGGCTGAGACAGGAAAATCACAAGGTCAAAGCCAGCCTTAGCAACAGGAGGTGCTAAGCAACTCAGTGAGACCCTGTTCTAAGTAAAACACAAAATAGGGCTGGGGATGTGGCTAAGTGGTCAAGTGCCCCTGAGTTCAATACCTGGTACCAAAAAAAAAAAAGAAAAGAAAGAAAGAAAAAAGAATTACACATTAACAAAGTACTATTTTCTTCATGTTAGTATCCAAGAGTAACTTGTTATCTCTTTAAACATTTCTTTACTATTTTCTTTTATCAACTATTTGTTATTATCATAGCATAGATATAAATCAATTTATGGCTTTGAGTCACAGAAGAGACACAATTAATTAATTAAAGGTACTATAGTTTTTACTGGGTTAGTCATGGGGGCATAAATAAGACATAGCCCGTGGATATAAGAAGATCACAATCTAGTGTGGCAAGATAAACGAGACTTTATAATGCTGTGTTTGAATAACAGAAATTAGGTGGAAGGCTAGAATGAACCCTGACAGACACAAATTGGGAAAGCTTCCTACACTAGAGAAGGAAGGATTTGGGCCATGCCTGGGGGGGCATGGTCCTCCACAGAGACCACTTCATTTGTAAGTGACATAAAGTCTTTCTTTGAAGTTTGGGTGGAATGATTCTTAATGTTTGCTGCTCGATAATTTTCTGGATCTCCCCGTGGGCGTATTGCCAAGATTAGAACAGTTATCATTATAATTATTTTCTGACTCCTTCTACACCCTCTCTCCTTCATTCTCTATTTTCTGCATTCTGTGTGACTTTAATATTGATCACCTCTGATGGGCTGGAATCCCCATAGAAGAAGAGAACATGCTAGTCTTCTTCACTGCTTGACTCATCTCCTGGCACATTGCTGAGCGCATAATACATGCTCAATAAACACTGGCTGAAGGAACAAATGGGTTGTGAAATGCTGGGTTCAAGTGTTTGGACCATATCCTGTGGGAAGTGAGAATCATCGGGGTCATTGAAAGAGTCCTGCGATCCTGCTTGTTATCTAGGAAGTTGGCAGCTAACTCTGGTGGACACGTGGAGGGTAGATTGAAAAATAATCAGACTGCTGGCAGAAAGAGGAGTTAGATATTCCAGAAGGGAAATGCAGAGGGCTTAAAGGGGTAGCTCTGCGGATGGTGTGACAGCATCAGAAATGTAGTGGAGGTGATTCACGGACTGGTTAGCTGTGAAGGAAGCGTGAAAGAGCAGCTTTGGGGTTGTGAAGTTGGGTAGGTGGTAGTGCTATTCACAGAGCTCAGGAATGCAAAAAAAAAAAAAAAAGAAGGAGCAAATTTTAGAGGAAGGATAAGTTTAATGTTGGATGTGCTTTTGTTTTTTTCCTGAAGGACATCCAAATGAGGCAGAATCTGGACTGGGATATGTGACTTTGGGAGGTCTCAGCAAGTGGATGATGCTTGAGGGGACCGCAGGAAATGAGATTAGAGCATGAGGGATGAAGAGAGAGGAAATGAAGTCGGAGCCTTGGGGATCACACGCAGGCGAGGGGCGGGAGGAGGCGGAGAAGTCAAGACCCCACGAACATCCATTCACATGTGAGCTATGACACGGATCCTTTCGTGGGTACTTTACCTATGTGACTTTAATTGTCACAGCAGCTGACGCAAGACTTACCAGAGAAGTAGGAACTTTTGCAGAAAATGCAACCCAGAACCCAGCTGGAGGGAGTTTAAGCTGGCATTTTCTGTAGAGGGCCAGAGAGTAAATAGTTCAGATTTTCTTTTCTTTCTTCTTCTTCTTTTTTTTTTTTTTGGTACCGGGGATTGAACTCAGGGGTACTTGACCACTGAGGCACATCCCCAGCCCTATTTTGTGTTTTATGTAGAGACAGGGTCTCACTGAGTTGTTTAGCGCCTCCCTGTTGCTGAGGCTGGCTTTGAACTCGTGATTCTCTTGCCTCAGCCTCCCAAAGCGCTCGGATTACAGGCATGCGCCACTGCGCCCAGCTATAGTTCAAATTTTCTGACTCCTCTGGCAGCTACTCAATTCTGCATCCATGGTATAGCCATTGACCAGCAAATGGTTTTGGCTATCTAATCAAGCTTTATTTGGGGACTCTGAAATTGAATTCATATAATGTTCACACGTCATAAAGTATTCTTTTAAAATTTTTTTTTTTTTTTTGGTGCTGGGGATTGAACTCAGTGCTCGTTAACCACTGAGCCACATCCCCAGCCCAGTATTATTGTTTTGCTTGCTATAATCATTTAAAAATGTGAAAACTATTCCAAAATCAGGGAGTGGGCTGTGGCTTGCTTCTTGCTTTAAATAGGGCTGTTATGTGTCCAATTAAAACATATGAGCCCCCCAAAATATTGCTTGTGTCTTGCAAAATGTTGATGACCCAGAAAAAGTGGTTTCAGTAGGGCAGAGAGGCAGATGCCCTGTTGCAATCAGTTAGAGAGTAATTAGGGGATTGGCAGAAAAAGTGTAGAGACTTCATTAAGTTTGACAGGGAAAGAAAAGAGAGAAATAAGGTAACAATTGAAGGGAAAAGGCTTTTTGTTTGTTCAAACTAATTAATCCTTTTTATTGAAGATGAAGGCCACTTTTTTTTAGTGTTTTTTTTTTTTGTTTAGATTTTAGCTAAAGGAGCTTCTTTTTTATTTCGTGTTTTTAGATATACATGATAGTAGGGTATATTTTGACACATTATACATATATGGAGTGCAACCCATTCCAATTTGGATCCCATTCCTGTGGCTGTACATGATGTAGAGTTACACTCATTGTGTGTTCATGTATGAGCATAGGAAAGTTGGGTCTGATTCATTTTACTGTATTTTCTATTCCTATTGCCCCTCCTTTCCCTTCATTCTCCTTTGTATAATCCAATGAACTTTTTATACTTCCCCTCCCTACTCTCCCTTGTTATGGGTTAGCATCCATATATCAGAGAGAACATTCGGCCTTTGATTTTTCGGAACTGGCTCATTTCACTTAGCATGATATTCTCCAGTTCCATCTGTTTACCAGCAAATGCCATAATTTCATTCTTCTTTATGGCTGAGTAATATTTCATTGTGTATATATACTACATTTTCTTTATCCATTCACAATAGTGAATTGAGCTGCTATAAATATTGATGTGGCTGCATCATTGTAGTATGCTGATTTTAAATCCTTTGGGTATAAGCTGAGGAGTGGGATAACTGGGTCAAATGGTGGTTCCATTCCAAGTTTTCTGAGCAATCTCCATACTGCTTTCCAGAGTGATTGCACCAATTTGCAGTCCCACCAGCAATGTCCTTGCCAACATTTATCATTAATTGTATTCTTGATAATTGCCCTTCTGACTGGAGTGAGATGGAATCTCAGTGTAGTTTTAATTTGCATTTTTCTAATTGCTAGAGATGTTGAACATTTTTCATATATTTTTTGACCAATGATATTTCTTCTTATGTGAAGTGTTTGTTCAGTTCTTTTGTCCATTTATTGATTGGGTTATAGTGTTTTTTTGGTATTATTTTTTGAATTTTTTATATATCCTAGAGATTAATGCTCTTAGGTACAGGTGGCAAAGATCTTCTATTCTGTAGAAATTCTCTCCATGTTCTTGATTGTTTGCTGTGAAGAAGCTTTTTAATTCAAGGCCATCCTATTTATTGATTCTTGATTTTACTTCTTGTGTTTGAGGGGTCTTGTTGAGGAATTGGGTTACTAAGCCAACATGATAGAAAGTTAGGCCTACTTTTTCTTCTGGTAGACACAGGGTCTCTGGTCTAATGCCTAGGTCCTTGATCCACTTTGACTTGAGCTTTGTGCATGGTGAGAGATAGGGGTTCAATGTCACTCTGCTGCATATGGATTTCCAGTTTTCCCAGCACCATTTGTTAAAGAGGCTATCTTTTCTCCAATATATGTTTATGGTGCCTTTGTCTAGTATGAGATAACTGAATTTATGTGGGTTTGTCTCTGTGTCTTCTATTTTGTACTATGGTCTTCACGCCTTTTTTGGTGCCAATATCATGCTTTTTTCGTTACTATAGCTCTGTAGTATAATTTAAGGTCAGGCACTGTGAAGCCTCCTGCATTACTTTTCATGCTAAGGATTGTTTTGGCTATTCTGGGTCTCTCAATTTTCCAAATGAATTTCATGGCTGGTTTTTCTATTTCTATGAAGAACATTATTGGATTTATATTTATATTGGGAATTATAATTAATCTTCTAAGAGAGCTAAGAGGAATTCATTTTGATCCTTAAAATCATCCCGTTTGACAGATGAATTTAATATTGAAAATTGAACTCCAGTTCTAAGCCACTTCCTGTGTTTAGATAATTCCAACTTATGCACACATAGGGACCCACTTTGGTGATGTTATTTGTGAGACAAGTGTCTTGACGAGGCCATCCCTTTCTAGCTTCTAGCTTCTCTAGCAAATGGAATATTCCTGAGAGTGACAAAAACTTGCCTGAAACTTAAGAATGTGTGCAAGAAGTTGAAGTATGACGGAGAGAGCTTTGTTAAATCCACGCTGAAAGATATGTTAATATCAACCACACCAAGCATTCTTGTTTTCCCTCTATTTTCAAAACCATTGAACACTGTCATAGAGAAATAATCTAAACATAATAAGGGAATGTAAGCAACCGTGTTGAAAAGTAAATTCTACCTGCAGTTTGAATATGGCTAGGGCTTCCATCCATCAGAGCAGTTTGGAGACTATGCTGTCTAATTTGCCAAAAGCAATGACTTCTGCGTCCTTACTGGGCTACCCTACCCCCTCAGTGCAACAATGACTAAGCCCTTCAATGACATGAGTTCTTGCCGTCACTCAAGATCTGTAAATTATTATTGAAATATTCCTTATTGCCCTATGATTATAAGTCACCTCTCTAATATGCTTAGTTATTAAAGGAAAGTAATGTCAAGATGTAATAGTGCTTTTCTAAATTTCAAGGACTAGGAGTCAAATATGTTATATGGAGAATATTTTATTCTGTGAATAAATTCCTTCACAGCTTTAGTTAGGCTTCTAATCCAATTTACATGTAATTTGGGTAAAACTTTTCCCTCCTGCCCTAGACTCCCTTTCTCACAGAGATCCCTGAGGCTGCTGTTCCTATCACTAACCTTGACCCCATACCCTTCCACTCTGAATCTGAAGTCACCCAGAAGCCAATTTTATATCTATCTATCTTGAACAAATTATTGTTTTAATTATTATTTAATGATATTTTCATACTATAATACCCTTCTGAGATCAAACCATCAGTTATATTTTTTTATTCTGTTTTCTCATCTTTAAAAACAAATGTGGCATGTGTGATTTGGGAACAAATTGTCTTCCTCAATGGCAGTACACCTAAGATCAACTTTTCGGAGACTGCAGAAACAAAATGTTTTGAATTTTCCTCTTAGTTGATTGGATTTGATGAGTGTTATAATTAAAGATGAGAAAAGAAAGGAAATCATTTCAAAACAAAGTTTCCTGGAAAGGGATTATCTATTTAATTACCAAGAAGGTTCCTCATTATAAAATTCAAAATTTTTGAACAATAGAAACTCAGGTAATAATTTCAAGTCATTTATATTGTGAAATACTGCATGAATGTAGAAGAGTAGATAAAATATACACAGCATTAAATACTTATAAATCAAGTGTCCATGTAAACACCATCCAAGTTAAAAATATATCATTGCCTTGGGCTGGGGTTGTGGCTTAGTGGTAGAGCACTTGCCTATCATGTGTGAGGCCCTGGGTTCGATTCTCAGCACCACATATAAATAAATAGAATAAAGGTCCATTGACAACTAAAAAAATATTTTAAAAAATCATTGCCAGATCTGATGCCTCCTAAATGCCTGTTTTCTATAACACCTCCTGCATTCCAAATTCTTATTAGCATCCACTTATCAGAGAAAACATTCCCCCCCCCTTTTTTTCAGAATGGCTTATTTCACTTAGCATGTTATTCTCCAGCTCCATCCATTTACCTGCAAATGCCATGATTTTATTCTCCTTTAATGCTGAGTAATATTTCATTGTGTATATATACTACATTTCCTTTATCCATTCATCTATCGAAGGGCATCTAGGTTGGTTCCACAGTTTAGCTATTGTGAATTGAGCTGCTATAAACATTGAAGTGGCTGCATCACTGTAGTATGCTGTTAAGTCCTTTGGGTATAGACCAAAGAGTGGGATGGCTGGGTCCAATGGTGGTTCCATTCCAGGTTTTCTGAGGAAGCTCTATCCTGTCAAGCAGTATAGTTTTTAAACTTTATATGCAGAGAACAAGCTGTTAACATATTTACCTCCATTTCACTTCTTCTGCTCAACATAATATTGGTGAGACTTTTCCATGTGGCTGTGAATAGCTCTTGCCTTCTAATTTTCACTGATAAGGGATTTCATAGTATGAATATTCCTGCCACTTGTGTGCCATTGTAGCAGGATCTGGATGCCATTTTGGCTACTACCAATATTCTTGGAATGGACATCCTGTCCTATTAAGCTCAGAGCAATGTTTAATGCCAGCTTAGCTTTTGCAGGCATTGCTGACGTGGCTATGAATTGATGTGAATTCCCAAACTTATATCAATTTAGGAATTAATGTAAACACTTATTTTTGTTAACCTATTTCTGTCTTGAGTACTTGGATTTTATCAAATTCTAGACTAAATAAGTTATTTTTTTCTTTAGAAACAGCTGTATTTTGATTTGATGTAATATAGCAATCTCTCTCTAGCACCATTCGAGTTACTTCTCTACAAGGATCAAATATTTAAGCACATGACAAAAAGCTCATCTCCACAGAGAAGAAAAACAAAAAATAAATATGAGTATTCAGTTGACACCCGAGACACTACTATGCTATTGTTAGATAGATAATGAAGATTTTGTCAAAGATTTAATTGGACCCCTTTGAACACACATATCTTGGTATGTAATTTTTGAGATAAAGGAGAGTATAATATTGCCCAAGATGGTCATGTCCATTGGAATTACGTCTGGTATATGGTGGATACTCAGTAAAGGCCATGTGTTATTGAGAAAGCCAAACACCATCCATTCATTGAGGAGATCTATTCTGATTCTTTGTACTGACCAAATATTCATTATATTTTGAACTCCATTTGATATTCTGATAATTCTCTTGTTTATGACTTTGATGTTTGATATACAATATTCCTACTTGTAAGGATGGAATAGATTCCTATGGAATATGCTGTGTTTGGGGCTAGTTCCTAACATTGGCTGCTATTTGTATTGCTTAATAGACTCCGAAACCAGTCTGAGACTAATGTATAGTTAAAAATTTTACAACTGTCCCTTTCTAACACAAAAAAGAAGGCATTTAAATAAAAAGGAAAATTTAAATACAATTTGTTCAATACATTGCAGTGACATTTATCCCTATGGAAAAGACAAAGTTTGTAATGGGTTTTAACACATACTGCCATACAAATAGATGCATAGTAGTATTTGACATTGTAGTATCTCTTAGAGCATTCAGAAATGATCAGTTTTCCTATTCTATTTCTAACTTTCAATTGCTAAAAGTTCTTAAATTAGTGAAATTTCCGAGGCTTTGGGTGAAATCTATTGTGGGTGTACTTACACTCACGCACACACACACACACACACACACATACATGTTTATATACATATTCATATATATGATTTTCTAGAAGTAAAATAGTTGCTGACTCTGGCTTCTTTGCTACCTCTCTGCCTTCTAATCCTTGGTTCACTTTTAATTGAATGTGTTCAGTACTTGGAAAAATACAAGATGGAAAATAGTTAACATCATGGAAAAAAACAGTGCCGGGGTGCCAAAGACAGAAGGGACCCCGGGTGGGGCTGGCAGTAGAACCAGCAGGCTTAGCAGAACCAATCGACATTTCCAGGTAAGTCAATTGAAGTCCCCAGGAGTTCTTTTGGGTTTTGTACAAGGAGAGTGTGTGTATGAAAACACCGTGCACAGAGTCTAGAGCCTACGCAGACAGCCCCTGCATTAGCAGCAACCTACCACCTCATCTCTGCTAGGGGATATTTTGCAATTCATCCATTTGTTCTTCAAATTTTCAATGTTGTATAAAATTTGTATGTTTTACTTGCCACAGACTCAGTACAGCACATGAGTCATGCCCTGGACTGTGGAGCCGACCTGAAGTTTCTTCTCATTGTGTGGAAGAGGGAATTGAAGTCCAGAGCACTTGAGGGACTCACCCAGATTCACCTGTGACTGACAAAACAGGACCTAAAGCTGATTATCCATTTCTTATCCTGTGTGCTGTTATTCAGCACACATTCAAATGATGAATTAAATTGATAAAAAGCTCTTATAAATCAGAAAAAAACTATTGTCCTAACATAGATATAATTTCCAAACTGACATTTGTATGCATTATTAACAGACAACTGTTTTCGCACACACAAAAATGTGCTAAATGGAACAAATTCTGAATGTTTAAAAAAACCAGTGGATTTTGACAAGAACACAAGAATTTTTACTATTACAAAGCAATTCCCAGTTTGATATTTTTAGCATAATTTATTATAGAAGAAAGAATACAGATCAGAAGAAAATGGGCTGTTGTCATGGAATTATGTCAGTTGTTGGACTTTGGCAAGATTGTTTAACTTCTCCAAGTCTCACCCCTTCAGTTTGAAAATGAATGTAGTCTCTGTGTTAGTCAACTTCCTGTTACTGTGACAAAATACCTGAGATAATCAATTTATATGGAGCAAAGATTTGTTTTGTTTTGGCTCATGATTTCATTCTATGGTTACTGGGTTTGTCTGAAACAGAACAGAACGGTGGACAGTGTGTGTTAGGGCAGATCTTCTCATCCCATAGTGGCCTGGAGAGAGGAGTGGAGTTCATTCAACATAAGAGATTGAACACTGCTAATTTAAAAACTAGACTCAGAATTCTTCTCATCTCTTGGCTTAACTGGCCATTACAAACTTATTTGTATTAATGATAAGTCCTCATTTTATTTCCAGCTATGGGGAACATTGCAGAGCCATGGAGGAAAAGCCTGGCATACTTTGGCCTGAGACCAGTGAGAGAGTACAGTTAACAGAATAGTTTTGTATGTAAAAAGGAAGGAAATAAGCATCAATAAGCAACAAGAAATAGGATTTTAATCACTGGGTAAATCTGTCTCTAAAGTCTAACACTGCCATTTAAGTTTTCCACAAAAAGCATATTTTTGAGTGAAGAAAATAAATTCAATTTTCGGAAGAAAATATAAGAATTTCAGATTGCAAAAATTGATAGAGGTCTAGATCTTTTAATTTGCGGGAAATTACATAATTTCTTGTGTTCTCTTCAGCAGTCATGTAAAATGTTTTCCTTAATAAAAATTTAAAAATTAATGTCTAATAGCCTTAGTATAGTTTACTATTTATGAAAGGCCACACTGTTGGGCATACAAGGGGAAGTGACCTGGATCATACACATCAGACCTTAGAGAGGAGCACTATTTGAGAACTGGCAGTGCTGGGACTCTCACAGGTTTACTGCCCCTAACACTGAGGCCACACCAAGCCATCCAGTAGTATCATGTGCCAGTGAAAGACACTAAGAGAGATCGTTTGGGAATAACGATTGGAAGACATCACCTTGCCATGGTAAGGAGCTGGCTGAACATCCCTCAAGGTTGAGGACCTTGTGACGCTTTTCAATTGCACACAAGATTGTTATAGCATATCGGCCAGAAGCATGAATTTGCTATTGTTTTTACATGGAAACTAAGTGTAGTTAAGAGGTGTCATGGGCACCATATTGACAGGAGGTGGCTTTATAACATGTCACTTAGGCTAGGCTCAGTTTCCTTTCTTAGAATTCTCTTCACTATAGCTTTCCCATCGGGGTGGGCCACAAGACAGATTTTTGTGAGATTTGGAGGATGGAAACAAAGCACGACTCTGTTACTTTTAGAATAGAAAGTTAGTGCAAATGCTGTGGACAACTCAGCACTGTGTCAGGTGCTGGTTTGAAACAGTAGCCAAGTCTGTGACTGCTCTACTTTCCTCTGAATCCTCCTTCAGCCTCCTTGACCCTGGTCCAGGTGTGTGTTTAGTTCCAGGTGGAAGAGCACCAACCCTTGGCAAGATGATCTCATCATTGAAGTCAGAGATAGGGAGGATCTGGTTGGGTTCCAGTATATCCTGGTGGGTTTCAGCTTAGAATTCTCTCTTTCCCCCATTTTTACCTATCTTCCCTTCTTGATCTCTTGCTTTGTAGAATTTAAAATCTACTATCAGTTGCAAAGGTAACAGCCTGCAGAAAATTTGATACTGATTCCTGCAATTACCTAAGCTCAAGCTATGCAATAAGTTCTATTCATTTTCTGGCCCTCCTACTTCTCTTCTTGAATGCTGATTCAAGAATAATCTTGGTACCAAGATTTGGTACACAATTTAGTACCAAGATTGTGATATTATTTAGGAATGAGAAATGGTTGGATTGCAGCAAGAATGAAATGGGTCATAACTGATGTATCAACAATGTTAAGGGTGAGATAATAGTATGGGTGGGGTCTAGACAATGGTCCTTGGGGAGGGCAACATCAGAGCTGTCCCCCTACTGTGAGTACTTGGAAATATAAGACCAGGGGAGTGTACCTCCTGACAGAGAGAGTAGTGTAAGTAATGCCACAGAACAGTTCCTACTTTTTCTCTCATAGTCACTGCTATCTTCTTACTTGTGTAATCCAGTGGTAGTTATTTTTGATTCCTTGTTCTCTTTTGTTTTTCATATTTCAATTATCTATTCGTGGGTAATAAACTACCCCAGCAAGCATTTATTTCTCATGAGTTTACGAATTGATTGGTATGCTCTTGTGGTTGTGTCTGATATCTTTCAGCTTTGGGTCAGCTGATGGGTTTGCCCTAATCTGGTCTAGGATTGCTTCACGTGGGAAAGAGCCTATTAGTAGGCGCTCCCATCCACCAGCTGCTCCTGTGGGCTTTTGCTCATGAAGGTGGAAGGATTCTAAGAGAGGAGCTGGAAATATTCCAGTGGTTTTATAAGTCTCTGGGTATCCAAACCTTCCTAACTCCCACTGGTCAAATTAAGCCAGCTGACCCACCTTAGAGAGGAGGGAGATGCACAGTCACAGATCAGAGGGACAGATGCAGGAAGGTCCACATCTGCAGTTATCGCTGCAGTCAGTCTGCTACATAGCATGTCCAACAGGTCACTAAGCCCAAACGATGGTAACTTTTCGAACACTTGAGACTATTTCCTCCTTTTTGTCACTACTTCTTTTTAGTCTTTCCTCATCTATGGGATAAATAGCTAAAGCAATAGCTCCAGTACTAGGTTAAGTAATATCCCTATTAAATTCGTGCTCACTTAGTGGATGGTTAATCTGAAGTGGCAGCTTGATTGGATTCAGAGATACCTATGCTTAAGAGGCTTCTGGGCCCAGCGTGGTGGCGCACGCCTGTAATCCTAGCACTTTGGGAGGCTGAGACAGGAGAATTGTGAGCTCAAAGCCAGCCTCAGCAACGGCGAGGCGCTAAGCAACTCAATGAGACTCTGTCTCTACATAAAACACAAAAAAATAGGGCTGGGGATGTGGCTCAGTGGTCGAGTGCCCCTGAGTTCAATCCCCGGTATCAAAAAAAAAAAAAAAAAAAAAAAAAAGAGGCTTCTGGGTGTGTCAATCAGGTGTTTCCTGAAATGATTGGCATGTGGGACAGGAAACTTATGGGAAGGCCCACCCTGAATGTGGGCAGCACAATTTGATAGGTTGGGGTCTGGGATGGAACAAAAAATGGAGAAGGAAGTAGAAGTGAAGCAAGGTGGACTCTTCTTGAGTGGGGGCTGATTGCTATGCAACTAGCTGAGGTCATCGGGCTCTAGCTCCTTCACCTGCAACCTTCAGGGGGCTTCCAGGTCTTCAGCCCTGAAGAGGGACTGCCTCGTTGATCCTCTCTGTTCTGTTCTGAGGCTCCAGCTTTTTGAACTGAGCACCTACTGGTTCCTCTAGCTCTCCAGCCTGCAGACAGCTGTTGTGGGACCATCTAGCTTTTCTGGTCATATAAATCAATTTGCTAAATCTCTTTTTATAATCATACATATGTATATGCATCCTATTGCTTCTGTTCCTCTAGAAGACCCTGATGAATACATCTAGAAACTGAAAAGTGGCCATGTTTGGAAATAATGTCTTTCGTAGATGTGGTTAACTTAATTCACGATTAGGGTAGATCCTGATTCAATGACTGATGTCCTTAAAAGAAGAGAGAAATTTGGACACAGACACAGGAAAATGCCAATTGAGGAGAGAGACACACAGGAAGAATGCCATGTGAAGAAGAGACTGAGATTGGAATTATGCATGTGCAAACCAAAGGCATGGAATTGCTGGCAACCGCGGGAAGCTAGGAAGAGACAAGAAGTGTCCTATCCTAGAGCCTTTGAGAGAGCAGATCTCTGATACCTCTGTTTTGGACTCCTATTCTCCAGAGAGGTGTGAGGATAAATTTCTGTTGTCTTAAGCCTCCTAGTTTGTGATAACTTGTTAGGACAGCACTAGGAAACTAACACAGTTTCCAAACTAGTTTCCTTCCTTCCCCTTCCATCCCTACAGTAAATGAGAATTCATCTTTGCATTACCCCAAATGGAACTTTCCAAAATATAAATCTTTTCATGAGATTCTTCTACTTTAACATTTTAAGAATGGCATGGAACGATCATCATCTAGTTCTTTTGTAAAACTCTCCAGCAGCAACTTTCTCCCCTCCCACACAAACATTGCAAAGCATAGTCTTGAGTAAAATTAACAGTTTATCACACGATCTTACTTGCTAATCAATTTTTAAACTCATCTCAGGAATCCCTTCTTGATTGTTTTCTGACCACTTAGGATTGACCAGGATCTTTATGTCTTCCTTGTGGAACATTTCATATTGGGCTTTAATTGTTCAGCTATTTTTATCTCCTACATCGGATCTTAAACTTTTTGGCAACTGATATTCCTTGGATATAGTATAAGTTCAATAAATAATTTTTCTTTGAAGGTACAAAAATAGATGGGTGGGATTACATAGGAAATGGAATATAGCTTGGTTTGGCTGAGAAACCTGGAAGTCTTTCTTGGGAACCATCTTCCTAGGCTGTCCCTTTAGTCTCTGGGGATATTTAAAGTTTTTGCATAAATTTTCCAATTTTTCTAGAATTTATTCTTATTTCTAATAGGAATACTTCCCCTCCGTTTGAAACTTGTTAAAACGTTGAAATGAGTGTTTTCTAACTGAGTCCTACAGTGTGCTTCTCATAATGCTCAGGAGTTAGCCAAGCAAAGATCTGCCATTTTTCCTCCCACTAGAATATAAGCTCCATGGGAGCAGGGACTTGAGCTTCTTGTTTACTGGTGTGTCCCCAGCACAGAGAACTGCAGCTGATTCATGTGGATGTTCACTGAGTATTTGTGGAATGACAACTTTATTCACAAAGCTGTTTTGACTCTCTCAATGTGACTGACTTAGTTTATTTTTAAAAGAAGGATTTGATTTTGCTTTGATTTTGATTTTGTCTTAGGGTTTTTAAAGATCACTTAGTTTTTCACGTTTAGTAACTTTTGGGCCTTTTGAAGACACTTCCTTGTTTCTGCCTGCTTTTACTCAATAGAGAGGTACAGGTATGCTGTTGGTGGCAGGTTAGTTGGTAGCAGGTTAGTTGGTAACAAGTTGGATTCATTCTCTTACTTCACACAGTATTTTAAATCACAATAATGGGCACATTGTTTTAGAAAGTGGATTCTGTATTTCCATAATTTTGTTTTGTTTTGCTTCTTTTTCATCCTGTGTGTGAGTGTGTGTAGGTCGATGTATCTGTGAGTGTGTGTATGTGTGTGTAAGTGTACGTGGTAGAAGGGAAAGATTTGTTACGGCCCATAGCTAGCTGTGGCAGCAATTACTTCACAGTTAGCTCAAATTTTTTCTGAGTCATCCTGTCACCTTGCCATTCTTATTTCAAATCCAGAAACTTAATAATGTACACTAGGTCAACCCTTAGAATTTAAGGACTTCTCAGAAGAAGATATACAATCAATCAACAAATATATGAAAAAAAAGTTCAACATCTCTAGCCATTAGGGAAACGTAAATCAAAACTACTCTAAGATTTCATCTTATGCCAGTCAGAATGGTAATTTTCAAGAATACAAACAACAATAAGTGTTGACAAGGTTTTGGGGGAAAAGGCACGCTCATATATTCCTGGTGGGACTGCAAATTGGTACAACCAATCTGGAAAGCAGTATAGAGATTTCTTAGAAAACTTGGAATAGAACCACCATTGGACCTAGCTATCCCACTCCTTGGTCTATATACTAAGGACTTAAAAACAGCATACTACAGTGACACAGCCACTTCAATGTTTATAGCAGCTCAATTCACAATAGCTAAACTGTGGAACCAACCTAGATGCCCTTCAATAGATGAATGGATAAAGAAACTGTGGTATATATACACAATGGAATATTACTCAGCAATAGAAGAGAATAAAATTATGGCATTTGCAGGTAAATGGATGGAGTTGGAGAACATCATGCTAAGAGAAGTAAGCCAATCCCAAAAAATCAAGGGCCAAGTGTTCTTTCTAATAAGTGGATGCTGATCCATAATGTGGGAGGGGGAATGAGAGGAATGGAGATACCCTGGTCAAAGAGGAGAGGAGGGAAGGGATGGGACATGGGGGCAGGAAAGACGGTAGAATGCAATGGACAAAAATGCCCTAGGTTCACCTATGACTGCACATATGGTGTAACTATATTGTGTACAACCAGAGAAAAGAAAAGTTGTGCTTCATTTATGTACAATTAATCAAAATGCATTCTGCTGTCATGTAAACCTAATTATAATAAAAATATATATTAAAAAAAGATATTCCTATGCACCAATAAAATGGCTAAAATCTTGTCATAGGCAGGTACATGTGAAAACAAACAAACAAACAAACAAACAAACAGGGCTAAGGATGTGCTCAATGGTTAAGCACCCCAGGGTTCAATTCCTGGTACCAAAATGAAAAGAAAAAGTAGAGATTTAAAAAAAAAAGAATTATAAAATGC
The DNA here is from genome assembly GCA_028644305.1 of Xerus rutilus. Classification (NCBI taxonomy): domain Eukaryota; kingdom Metazoa; phylum Chordata; class Mammalia; order Rodentia; family Sciuridae; genus Xerus; species Xerus rutilus. The sequence goes on from CM053409.1 coordinate 7,600,853, forward strand.
CTTCATGGAAATAAATGTGATAATATGACCATTAATAAAGCATGAGATTTCTTTTAAAAAATTCCTTAATTCATTTTGTTTTTTGATATGTTCTGCTTGAAGGTAATTCATGTTATTGTATTCTCTCCATGCACTATGTATCTGTAAATTGGATAAGCAGTGTTTTCATAGAACGAGGCTGTGACTGTAAATAAATTATCAGTAAAATGATGATACCTACAATTCTAGTAAATGGGCTTAATTTATTCATCAAATGTGTAATGTCTTTGTGTTTTGTGTAAAATTTTAGAGACTTGAGAAATTCTCTCCAATTTTCCAGGATGTAGATGATTTCCTGTTCTGCAGCAATTAAGCCCTGGTTGGCCAGGCAAAATTAATGGAAGAAATTCCAGAATTAAAAATATTTATTGAAAATGTCTGCCTTGTTGGTTTCTAAGGATTCTCCACCATGATGTCATCACTCCAGACATGTAGGTCTTATGTTGCTGTATGAAATCAAAGACCAGCAGGGGATATCCAAAGACAATTGTGCTCTATCCATCTGTCCATCCATCCTTGCATTCATTCATCCATCTTTCTTGCTAACTAGCTGTTTCTCAGGCACCTGAAATGCTGGAACTATACTAGGGGCTTCACTATCCTTGTATCATTTAATCTGTACAAAAGCCTTATTGACCATCCATTTTTATAGACAAGGAATTGAGGCTCAGAGTGGTCAAGTTATTTGTCCAAGAACATGCTCTGCAGACAATGGAGCTGGGTATGCAGGTATGTGCAGGTCCAGGCACGAACACAGTTGCCTGTTTTGGTGGTTCTTCTCTAGAAAGGAAGGGGTGGAGAAAGGGGAAAGAGGAAGGTCAGTAGGTGGTTTGACCGGCTCATCTAGCCTTAAAATGTTCAGTATTTGAGGGGCTGGGGAAAGGATGGCCCATAGTTTGCATTATGCCTTTGTATGAATTATGAAAAGGCACCTCATTTCCCAAGCCAGATCCTGAGCTGGATTCTAGCCCTACTTGCTGCCTTGTAAGGTGTCCTAGTGACAAATTTGATAGGAGTGAAGGTCAGGAGGCTGACTCCCACCGAATCTGCACACTGTCACCCCGACTCCTCAGCTTCATTTATAAAAGGAAACTGAAAGTGTGATATTATGGGGTGTGTAGTTAAAAAAAGTAGCTTATTTCCACCATGCTGGAAGCAAGGGAAGCAATTAGTTCTGAATCCTAGGCTAGACTTGAAGTCTGGCTACAAACCATCTTCCTTGTCTGTCTCAGCATGACTTCTGCTCTACATCAGCTGAAATATCTCCTGGTATTTTATATCAAGCAAGGTTAAGAAGATTTATACAAGCAATAAATAGAAAAATAATATAAAGATGAATAAATAGTAAAAATCCGGCAGATTAAAATAGCATATAAGTATCTCATTTTGTATTCCAAGTTAAATATTGGAAGATAGTAGAAATAAAGTTTTGTGTGTGTGTGTGTGTTTTGCTACATAGGTGCTGTGGAGACATGATGTTCAAGGGAGTTAAGAATGTGGGCTAGTGAAGAGCTGAACTATTGTGGTTTATATTGAACAGGAAATGTGGATGTGAGCAGAGATTGTCAGTTGAAATGAAGTGGAGATGTGGGACTGGAGGCCCCCAGGGTCAAGGAGCAGGAGAAAGAGTGACTGTAGCAGAGCTGGTAGGAGAGATGGTGAGTTCCCAGTGGAACACTTGAAGGAAATTGGAGAGGGGCGCCTATTTGGAGACCAGGGTGGCTGAAAGGGAACTGGATATTGGGTCTGTGGCAATGGAGAGACCAAGGAGATCAAGGAAAGTGATCAGGGTGTTGAAATGAGCTGTTGTAATTCCCCGGCTGACATCAGGTCTTGGGGAGGAGGTGATATGTAATAAGGAGGGGGCTAATGTCTCTTTTGACAGATGGCAACGTGGAAGATGTTGCCAAAAGAATAGAAGCCTTAAGAAGGAAAATACCTGCCACACAGGTTGCAAAGGAACCTGGCCGGGCATGATCTCCAAGAGGAAGACAAGGAATGTGTCATCTCACGAGAAAAGCTGGTTTCCATACAAGACCTTGGGAAATGCACAGTCAAGCAGCTGAGGACACAGGAAAATCTGTTTAGGATTCCACCGAGGTTTCAGAGGGCACAGCAGAAAGGTCTGAGAGATGAGTGAGTCTGTGGGCACATGCTTCTGGGGGTGTAAGCCCAGAGCAGCATGGGAGTTAGTGCAGGAAGGATGTGGGCATGAGGGTTGTTGCTCACCATAGATTCCCATACTGGTATTCTTAGCAGTCTCTTGGTGTCTGGTGAGAGGAGAGAAATATCAGGTCCTCAGGAGGAATCAGCTTCTTCTGAAATTAACTACTTTTCCTGCAAACTTTTGGTAGAGGACATCAAGTTGATCCCAAATGTTTATTGCTTTTATATACAGTAATTAAAGTGTTTCATGATTTGTACTAAGAACGTGGACTTTTTACTGGAGGGTGTTGTGGAAGATTAAGCAAGATTCACAGAAAACAAAGTAGTTAATGCTGTGTTCCTTGATTTGTAGGAATGAATTTCAACCACATGTTATTTCTTAGAATGTCAAATTAGCTTTTTCTGGTGGAGTTTTTTGGATCTTCTAAATATAGAATCATGTCATCAGCAAATAGTTTGAGCTTTTCTTTTCCTATTTGTATCTCTTTAATTTCTTTCTTCTAATTGCTCTGGCTAGAGTTTCCAGGACTATGTCGAATAGAAGTGGTGAAAGAGGGCATCCCTGTCATGTTCCAGTTTTTAGAGGGAATGCTTTTGATTTTTGTCCATTTGTAATGAGGTTGGCCTTGGGATTAGCATGGATAGCTTTTACAATGTTGAAGTGTGTTCCTACTACTCCTAGTTTTGAGTTCGGCAAAGTAGTAGACTATGAATTAACACCCATAAATCAATTGTGTTCCTATATATCAGTGATGAATCAACTGAAAGAGAAATTAGGAAAAATATCCCATTCACAATAGTGTCAAAGACAATAAAATATTTGGGAATCAATCTAACAAAAGAGGTGAAGGACTTCTACAATGGAAACTACAGAACACTAAAGAAAGAAATTGAAGGTCTTAGAAGATGGAAAGGTCTCCCATGTTATTTGTTATTTGATAGGCAGAATTAATATTGTCAAAATGGCCACACTACCAAAACTGTTAGACAGATTTATTGCAATTCCTATTAAAATACCAATGACATTCTTCATAGAACTAGAAAAAGCAATCATAAAATTCATTTGGAAAAATAAAAGGCCCAGAATAGCCAAAGCAATCCCAGTAAGAAAAGTGAAGCAGGAAGCATTGCAATACCAGACCTTAAATTATACTACAGATCCATAGTAACAACAATGACATGGTATTGGCACCAATATGAACATGTAGACCAATGGTGCAGAATAGAAGACACAGAGACAAACCCAAACAAATATTTTTATGTTATATTACACAAAGGTGCCATAAACATACATTGGAGAAAAGATGGCCTCTTGAACAAATGGAGCTGGGAAAACTGGAAATCCACATGTAACAAAATAAAATTAGACCCCTAACTCACCCTGCACAAAACTCAAGTCAAAGTGGATCAAAAACTTAGGTATCAGACCAGAGACCCTGCACCTACTAGAAAAAAATATAGGCCCAACTCTCTATCACATCAGCTTAGGAACCAAATTCCTCAACAAGACTCCTAAAGCATAAGAAATAAAATCAAGAATCAATAAACGGAATGGTATCAAACTAAAAAGCTTCTTCATGGCAAAGGAAATAATCAAGAACATAAACAGAGAGTCTACAGAATGAGAAATAATCTTTTCTACCTGCACCTCAGACAGAACGTTAATCTCCAGTATATATAAAGAACTCGAAAAACTTGACACCAAAAAATAAGCCAATCGATAAATGGGCAAAGGAACTGAACAGATACTTCACAAAAGAAAAAATATGAATGATCAAAAAATATATGATAAAAGGTTCAACATCTCTAGCAGTTAGAGAAATGCAAATTAAAACTACATGGAGATTCCATCTCACTCCAGTCAGAATGGAAATTGTCAGGCTGGGGTTGTAGCTTAGTGATAGAGTGCTTGCCTAGCACGTGTGAGGCACTGGGTTTGATCTTCAGCACCACATAAAAATAAATAAATAAATAAATATATTGTGTCTATCTACAACTAAAAAAATTTTTTTAAAAAGAGTAGTGATTATCAAGAATATAAGTAAACAATATGTTGGCAAGGATGTGGGGGGAAAGGTACACTCATACATTGCTGGTGTGACTGCAAATTGTTGCAACCAGTATGGAAAGCAGTATGGAGATTCCTCAGAAAACTTGGAATGGAATCACCTTTTGACCTCATTCCTTGGCATATACCCAAAGGACTTAAAATCAGCATACTGTAGTGATGTGGCCACATAAATGTTTATAGCAGCTCAATTCACAATAGCTAAGCTATGGAACCAACCAAGGTACCCTTCAGTAGATGAGCATATTAAGAAAATGTGGTTTATGTACATAATGGAATATTACTTAGCCATAAAGAAGAATGAAATTATGGCATTTGCCAGTAAATGGATGGAACTGGAGGCTATCATGGTAAGTAAAATAAGCCAATCCCCCAAAACCATGATGTTTTCTCTGATAAGCAGATGCTAACTAACAATAGGCAGAGAGGATGGAGGAGTACAGGTTCACTGGATTGGGAGAGTGGGTAATGGAGAGAAGGAAGGAGAAATGAGAATGGGAAAGACAGTAGAATGACTTGGATATAATTTTCCTATGTTCATATATGAATACACAACCAGTGTAACCCCACATCATGTACAACCACAAGAATGGGAAGTTATACTCCATGTATGTATGGTATGTCAAAAAACATTCTACTGTCATGTATAACTAAAAAGAAAAAATTAAAAAATTGCAAAAACATTAGGTTTTCAAGTTAATGTTGGACTGAGCAAGTTCAGGTCTGAGATAATGTGAAGGAAGGGAAGGGCGTGGAGCCAGTATGAAATCTGCAGCGGAGAGGTGGATACCTCTGAGTGGGAGGGGTGGGTCAAAGTGTTTGCCTAGGAGTTTCTTCCTGAGAGTCTGAACTGAGGATGATTTGTAGAGTGGCTCTACCACCAGCCCTATTGATTAAAGACAGAATGACTAGGAATAAAATCTTCTGAAACCTCAGTATCTTACCCACAGGTAGATTTGTATCTCTGAGACCACAGGAGATGAAGGACATGGGCATTCAATTATTGTCCTAGTCCCTAT
>CM053409.1:7606644-7628504 GCA_028644305.1 Xerus rutilus
CCCACATTCTTAAGAGTTGCCACATATTTATAGTCAACAACAGTGACTCATAGGACAGTTATTTTCAACCTGTAGGATTTTCTTTTCCATCCCCATGGCCCAAGGGAGTCAAGACCATATCTACACCAATGTGCATGTGGACAGAGTACTCTAGGTGATTTGGATGTGACATTCTTAATAAAACTAAACAGGTTCCATAGAAGTAGACAGAGATTTCAGTAGTTATAGTCCAGGGGGCCCTAGGAAGGAGAAAATATAAAAGGACATATTCACAGTATTGAACAGAGACAGCCGCATCGTATTAAAGACTTGTTTAAAATTATTGCTTACCTACTCTAGCTAAACCATAAAACCATCTAATTACTAAAGAGCTTTTAGACAGACATCATCAATGTGATGTTTCTATACCAGAAACCACAAATAAAAAAAAAGTGCAATTTGCAAATTCAAGATCAAAATACAAGGAGAAGTTTTCAGAATGCAATGTTCTTACACAGTTTGATAATGCTAATGCAAATGAGCTACTGGGGCTCAGTTATAATGGGTGTTGAACGTATTCAGTGAAATAGATCTCTACTGAATCTTAGGTCCTTGGAAAAATGTGTATTATGAAATCACTAAGAATAATTTGCCCCAAATCAAGTGCTTACTTGTTTTGCTTATACTTTGCTATATAAAATATCACATCATTGGATAAATTAATACCCACTGCAATTTCTAACTTCACAAGAAGCAAGGCCTCCGTCTTGAATTTCTGTAGAGGGAAGCAATTTGCTGTGATACTGGATGCCTATCAGTTGTCTACTTAGGTTCCATAGACTGGAATAGTTTTTTACCTTATGTCACTTTGGGGTCAGTTTCTTATTATGAATAAGAAGTTGCCTTTGCCCTTCAAGAAAATGGAATAAAACTAGAATCACCTTTATGCCTTCATGGCTTGCTTTCTCAGCCAATATTTCAGCATTGGAAGAGTTTATTTTTGGATGTCATTAACTATAGCTAGTGATCCCTTAAATGAAATGGATTAAATGGCAAATGGCTCACCATCTTCTACCCTTCAGTTTAGTCACCTGAAAAAATTCACAATTCAAAATATGATTTATGAAATAACCCTAGCTCATCTCTATTTCTGGTATAGGAAAGAGATTCATTGGTGATGGTGGTGTAGTGTATGCTGATGTCAGTATCTTTCAGCAGTATCTTCTGGTGGTAGAAAAGAGGCTTTTATTTTCACTTGCTTTAATTTCCTGGAAAAGAAAAATATATAGTATCCAAGGATATATTTTGTCAGTGGGAAGTTTTATCCCTTTGGTAATTTTCATAGATGTGTACTTTGAACTACTTAGTTGTTCATTCTCATAATTTCTTACAAATAGTTCTGTCTTCAAAAGTTACAAATGCACTGTAGTTCTGGCTATGTGTTCTAGGCTACGCGTCCTAGGCTATGTTCTGGCCGTGTTCATGCACAAGCATGCACACACACATGCACTCAAATGCACACACATACCTTTGATGGAATTATTTGAACACACTGTTAGTTATAAGGTCCTTTTAGAACTGAATAACACTGCCTAAACCATACCCTTTCTTTTGTTCAGAACCAAAACCTTATTTATTTATTTTGTATAATGAGATTCTGATAATTGATCAGACACATGAGCAAATTTAGACTTAAATGTCATTGAAGGGAAATTTGGGTAAAATACCAGAAAAGTTTGAACTTTTAAGAGAACTTGTATAGCAAAATTCTTTGCATTTGACAGATGTATATATTGAACGTTATCCATAAGTCTAGAAGGGGACCATGAGGAGTAAGTCCCTAATCCTTCAGCAGTGACAATTTTGGATTAGATGTAATTTATATGAAAAATATCAGGTTGGAATGGCTGCTGTCCTTTCCCCTCAGTGTTTTCTCTCCCAGAACTATTGGAATAACCTGGCATGCACAGAAACTAACATGAATAACATGTAAACTGGATTTCTTTCTCACATAAAGTAAATGATCCAACAGGTCTTTGGTGACATTTCCATTCATAGTATGAATTAAGTTAAAGGAGTTTAATCTTCTTCATTAATTTCCTTCAGTTATATGGGAAGGTTAAGAGAAGGAATAGAAATGCAGCCAGGAAATCTGTGACAAAATGTAATTTTGTATTATTATCAATAAAAATGAATAGACCGAAAATTCCCTAATGATACTTTAGCAACTATAATGTAAGAATTATAATGAAGGCAATTTGCCAGAGAAATATTGACTTATCTGAGAATAGGATGTCCCCTCCTCTGCCTCCCCCTTACCAATAATGAGCATTAACATTTCACTTCTCTTTCCCAGGTCAATGAAACATGAATAGAATGACCAGGACAGAGGAGATGAGGGCCTGTGGGTGCAACAGATGCCCCCAGGCTCTGGTAGTAGAAGCCTGCACTAAATGCTCTTTGAATAGTACTTTGGTGATATGAATCAAAAAACTGGAAAATACCCTTTCGCCCATTAAATTTGATGCTAGTAACTTATTCTAAGAAGAAGAAATTCATAAGAATGTACAAAGATAAGTAGATAAAAAATGGCCATTCATCATAAGACTTTTATAATAGTGAAAAATACTTCCAGAGAAATATTTAATCAGAGATAAGAAGTCAAATGAAAAGTAAATGAAACTAATGAGGTAGGGTCTGGGTAGGACAGCAACTATGGTGGACATGGCGTGGGGCAGCTGTGTGGGCAGCTAAACGCACTAAAACTTCTCCAGCAAAATTAGTGGATTTAAAAGTCAAATTGACAAACGTATTTATATTACTAGCAGATAGCAGATAGCAGATAGCAGCTGTAGGATGTATTGGCTCAGGGCTGCTGGTTTTTGATTAATCTAAAGAAACTGGAAATCTGCATTTTTTGGTAAGATATGTTCTAACTTTTACAATTGCATGTGGCAAAATCCAAATGTATTTTTGGGCCCTGAGACATAGGCTGCTGGTATAGAACATTTTGCAAAATAAATTACAATCATGCATTACATGCATAATGATGTTCAGGCCAATGACAAATGGTATATGTTACAGGGATCTCATGAGATTAAAATGCAGCTGAAAAATCCCTAGCCTGTTGATGTCACAGCCATCGCATCATAGCTCAACACCTTACTCGTGTGTTTTTGGTGGTGTGAACAAACTACTGAGCTGCCAGTCATATAAAAACCTAGCATGTGCAATTATGTACAGTACATAATACTTGATAATAAGAAATGACTGGTACTGATTTATTTACTTCCTATAATATACTTATCATTATTTTAAAGTGCACTTTTTCTAATTATAAAAAAATTTACTACAATAGTGTGCCATGCTACTCTGGATCAACACAGTACACCTTACGTTTTCCCCATTTCCATTGCGTCTTTTCTCTCATGCTTGATTTAATCTAATGTGATTTTGTTCATCATGGCCCTAGGAACAATAGGTATCCTTTCTCTCTGAGCCCAGGGGTGTGTGTATGTGTGTATGTATGTATGTGTGTACATTTTACTTTACAAACCTATATGTAGACATAGCTTTGTGTAAGTACATGCTGATGTTCATGCATTGAGGAATTGCTCAGCAATGCACTTTCTAGAAGGTACCCTATAATTAAGGGACACACAACAGTATATGATGATCTATAGTGGAGCACAGTGATGCTGTGGTTCTACTGTTGTTAGTGTTTCAAAATTGCATTTGTAATATGATCCAGTTTTTGAAAATACAGGTAACATACATTTGTTTGCATTTGTATGCAGAAGGAAAAAGACTTGTTTTATATAAGGAACTAAAATACTCATTATGAAGACGTCTGGAGGAGGAATTCAGGGACACTTTGATTTTGTAATTTTTAATTGTTCTATTTAAATGTGTTTTAAGTTATAAAATTTAATGGAAATAGCAAAATGCAATAGAACACATTCGGTGGCAGCAGAACAGAATGAGAACTTGAAGGAGGCAGTGAATTTAAAAGGAAATTTAGAACACACTAAAACTTCCTCAGCAAAATTAGTGGATTTAAAAGTCAAATTGACAAACGTATTTATATTACAAGCAGGACTATTTTTCCAGAAGGATACCAGAATTGCAACAAAGGAAACCAACAAACAAAAAGATACAAATAAAAACCAAACCAAGTAAGACAGAATCTCTTCCTTCAGGAGTCCATAATCTAATGGGAGTCTCCTGTATTACTTTTTCACTGTATAAAACAGAAGTGTAATCACAGAACAAAATGCAGACATAGTAACAGGAAGATTTCATGATCAGAAAGGCTATAATTTTGCTTTTGCAGCCTGACTTAGGATGTCAGGTTGATAAGTCTCAGAAATCAGTATTATGGAATTAATGTAACCAGGAAAACACCCTAACATCATCTAGATCTATTTTAAAATACAGGGAAAAAATGAATACTAATAATTTTATAACAAAATTCTACACAAAATGTTACAAGTGAGTATATAACTTGTTTTCTTGGGGTTCTAAACATAAGTCAATAAATACATTTTAAATACAGCTGCCACTCTCTTTTGCCAGGTTTGAATTATGCATAGTGCAGGAATGTGTGGTCAAAAGTGAGAAGAGGATTAGTTACCAGGAATGTTCTTCATCATTAAAAGATGCTAAAAAATCACAGATCCCTAAGATAAGGGACTGCCAGAAGACCTTGTTGTATTTTTTTTTTTACCAGAATGAAAAATACCAAAAAGACTTAAAAAAATGAAAATTTCAGTTTGTTAGAATTTTAATTTAATATAAGAGCATCTTGCAGAATCTCACAAGAAACGTTAAAGAATTAAAATAGGTTTATGTAGAGCAATCATTTGCAAAATGAAGTATGAATCAATGTGATGAAATATGAAAACAGCGTAAAATGGTGGTGAGGATGCTAAGCAGAGAGAAAGCGATGAGCCTGAAGAAACCGACTGACCAGAAGGCTCATATGTGGCATACGTAATTCAATATATAGAAGTGTAAGGTAATGATCCCAGAAACTAAATTCAGAAGGAATGTTCTGTCAGCAGCCATAATATGCTGCAAGCATTTAAGAGGAAAAGAATCTCTGAGTTCTGGGAGAAAATCATACAAACGTTTCTGCATAGGTTTTCATAGCAATGAACCTCTGGACAATTAATTGTAAGAGGTGTAAGTAGGGGAAGTACAGGCAATATGAAGTTCTCAATCTCTCTCTCTCTCTCTGATTTTATTTATTTATTTTTTAGTTTTGGATAGAGAAAGGTCATTATTTTAAATGTTTTTAATGTTGATTTTGTATTCTGCAAACTTACTAAATTTGTTGATTAGTTTTCAATATTTTCTTGTTATTGTTGGAGCTGTTTGGATTTTTTATGTATAATCAGTTGCAAACACAGGAAGTTGGCCACCTTTCATATTTGACGCCCTTTATTCTTTGTCTTGTCTTATTCCTCTGAGACTTCCACTGTGTCTAGAGATTTATCCATTTCTTTAGCATACACCCATTCATGATAGACCCTAACTTTCAAATGTCATATTCAAATGTCATGTTGTCTGTTTTAATTTATTGGGGTCTTGTCTCTTTTTATCTTGATTGGTCTTGTTCAATTTTTGCCAGTTTTCTTTAGGCTTTCAAAAAGTTAACTCTTCATTTCAGTGACCTTTGGTACTTTTGCTGTTTCCTTTGTTTCCGTTCTTTTGTTACTTCTTATACTAATTTTGTGTTTGGTTTGTTTTTGCTTTTTGAATTCATAGAGTTGTATAATTTAATTATTTATTTTAAGTCTCTTTCCTTCCTTCCTTTTTCCCTTTCTTTCTTTCTTCCTTTTGATGTAGGAACTTATTGCTTTGAATTTCTCTCTCAGTGTTGCTTTGGCTATATCCCATAGGTTTTGATATGTTGTGTTTTCATTTTATGTATTTGTGGAATTTTAAAATTTCCTTTGATTTCTTCATTGACCCATTGTTTGTGGAGAATGTTATTTGATTTCCACGTTTGTATAATTTCTAAAGTTCCTCTTGTTGATTTCTAATTTTATTCCATTGTTGTGAGAGAAGATACATGCTATGATTTCAATTTCTTTAAAAATTGAGATTTTTTTGTGTCCTAATATATGGTCTATCCTGGAGACTGTTCCACGTGCTGATGAAAATAACATGTATTCTGTATTTTTTAGATGAAATGTTCTGTAAATGTTTGTTAGGTTCATTTATATTATAGCAGAGCTTAACTCCAATGTTTCTGTGTTGACATATTTTGTCTGTATAATCTGTCCATTGATGAAAATGGAGTAAAGAAATCCCAAACTATTATTATATTAGAGTCTATCTCTCTTTATAGAAGACAGAATATTTGCTTTGTATGATTGGTGCTCCAGGAGTAGATGCATATGTTCTTAAAATTCTTACTTTTTCTTGTTGAATTGATTCCTTTTTCATTACCTAGCAATCTTCCCTTTTTATACAGTTTTTAACTTAACTTTTATTTGATTTGACATAAGCTTAGCAACTTCTTCTAGATTTTGTTTCCTATTTGCATGGTATACATATTTTCCATCTCTTAACTCAGTCTTTATGTATCTTTACTGGTGAAAGGAGTTTCTTTTAGGCCGCATAATCATTGGGTATTGTTTTTTGTTTATGTCCATTCATCCAGTCTCTGTCTTATAATTGGGAAACTATCTCTTTGTGTTCAAGGCTATTGCTGATATATGAAGATATGCTGCTGTTATTTTGTTAATTTTTTTCTGGTTTTATATGTTCTTTTTTCCTTTCTTCCTCTCTTGCTGTTCGTCTTTGTGGTTTGGTGGTTCTCAGCGCTGAAGAGTTTTGGTTTTCTTTTCTTTGTCTTTTGTGAATCTGATTTAATAGTGAGTCTTACATTTTCATGTGCCTTCATGATGGCTGTTACCATGCCTTCACTTCTAGTGTAGGTCTGCGGTAGCATTTCTTATAGTGCCAGTCGAGTGATGAATTCCTCTAATTTCTGCTTATCTCAAAAAGACTTTATTTCTTCTTCAATTCTGAAAGACAGCTTTTCAGGACTTAGTATTCTTGGTGGGCAGGAATTATTAAAATTGTCTCTGGGACTATCTGTAAAAACCCACATGTAAAAACAAAAACAAAAACACAAGGACTTTTTATTTTACTTCAAAAAATTGAGAGTTTATAAAGCTGGGAGAAGTTGAGTGCAATACCAGAATGAAAAAAATGTAAGATTATTAAAAATAAAAAATGAGATACTTTCCCCCAAAAGACTACCAGCCACAATCAAGGCTCAAAAAAAAAAAAAAAAAAGTTTAGGTCACAATTCTGTACTATTCTGGGGACACCTGTTTTTGCAGATCACATTTTTGAACTTTTCCTTACAAATACTCTTTCTTCTGTGTCTTTAGTCTATTAATTTGAACACTGCCCTGCAAAAATAATTAAATTGACCCTGAATAAAAGACTTTTAAAACTTTATCCTTCAAGACTGTCCTTGGTGGTGCTGAATAGGTACGTTTATCACCTTGTTGCCTGATTTTCTCATTAACTTCCTCATCAGCCCTAGGTTTCTAGTCGTGTGGACTGGCAGCTTACTGGACAGAGCTCTGGGTGAGAACCCAGGCTGAGCCAAGTTAGGTCTCAGGGACCAGACTTCTTTCTTTCCTCTGATGAACTCCTTCCCCCACGGGAAAGTCAGTGAGTAGTCCACGTTTCTTAAGCAATAGCACTAGGCTAAGAATAGGGTGCTCAGTCTGAGAGGACTCCTGGAATTTGAATTATGGTAATTTGAAATATCTGACTTAACATATTAATAAAATTTTTCTGTCATGACAAACGACAAATCAAGTGATCTCTTTATGTGATTTTTCTGACACTTCTCTCTAGTAACCCAAGAACTCAGGAGCCACCTGAGTTCCTACATTCATGATCTGTCTTTCTGATGAAAATACTTTATGGTCTTTGTCATATTGGTAATGTAAAGAAGCTTGTTTCATAGAATTAGAGAGTAGGAAAGGAGTTAATAGAGGGTGGGGAGAGTAGTGAGAGGGAAAAATGGAGAAAGATGAGTAAATGGCTACAAAGTTATAGTTAGAAAACAGGAATATGTTCTGGCATTTTTTTTCTTTTTTTGGTTATGGCTAGATGAGAAGATACTTTGAAAATATGGATTTATTTATTTGGTACCAGGGAATGAATACAGGTGTGCTTCACCACTGAGTCACATCTGTAGATCCCTCCTTTTTATATTTTTTGAGACAGGATCTTGCTAACTTGCTTAGGATCTTGCTACATTGTTGAAACTTGTCTCAGACATGTGATCCTCCTGCCTCAGTTTCCTGAGTTGCTGGGATTACAGGCGTGTGCCACCATGCCTGGAGTATGCTCTTGTATTTTATTACACAGTGAAGTGATTATGGTTAATAATATCATATTTGATATTTCACAATACTTAGAAGGGATGATTTTGAATGTTCTCATCATAACAAAACAATAAATATATGAAGTGATAGGCTATGTACCTGACTTGATCATCTGTAACATCTACATATATCGAAATATCACACTGCTGTACTCCATAAATGTGAACATGTGTTATGTGTAAGTTAAAAACTAAAAAAAAAAAAAAAAAGCCGGGTGCAGTGACACACACCTGTAATCCCAGCACTTAGGGAGGCTGAGACAGGAGAATCTGGAATTCAAAGCCAGCCTCAGCAACGGCGAGGCGCTAAGCAACTCAGTGAGACCCTGTCTCTACATAAAACACAAAATAGGGCTGGGGATGTGGCTCAGTGGTCGAGTGCCCCTGAGTTCAATCCCCAGTACCCCCAAAAGAAAACTAAAAAAAAAATCAAAAGAATTAGAAATTGGTTTTTCTCCATATTCCAAATTAAAAACAAACCAATATCAAGACTTGTGTGATTTCAGCCGGCAGGTCCTGCAGGTCCAGTTGCCAACTATGCTATTCCTGTAGCTGGTAAACAGAAACGCCTGCTCGCCATGTCACAGCCCCACTCAGACGGTTGATCACTTCTTGGGGAAGCATTTTGATCACTAGTTTGCTGTTCTTTTAAATTTAGTGGCTGTTATACTTCAAAATGTTTAAAAATATAAGCTGACAATATCGTAAGCATTCACCAAATAGCAGAGCTAGACTAGTGCTGCAGAATTCACCTGAAAGTCAGTAACTTTGGAAGCAAAGTTAGATGCCGTAAAACACAAGGAAGAAGGCCAGACTACTGCCATGCTAAGTTAGGAGAGAGCATCCTGTACAATAACGAGATGATGTTGAGCACATAGAGCAGAGCGTGGAGCAAAAATACATTGCAAAGACTATAGACTTATGCAGGACAGATGTAAGCCCCATAGTTTCCATTTACAGAATTGAGAAAATTAATCTTGAATAACACTGTGTTTGCATTGTGGGAGAACCATCAGGAATGTATGCTTCCATTGCATACAACCCAGCCACTCTGTCATCCTGAGATTGCCAGGATGGCAGCTTTAATTTTAGCCCTTCTCCCACTGTACCCATTCTTCTGAAGGCTGGGAGTACTTAAGCTTCCTTGAGAATTAGAGCTCCAATCACTAAGGCAACATACACTCTAGAAAATCAGAAGTACCTAAAAATCTGCTCCCAGCTCCCTTTGTTTCACCTCTTCCTGAGTGTGCTGAGAGCAAACTTAGACCACTTTCTGTAATCATAGGAGACCAATATGCTTGATCGAATTGTTTTAGAATCTCTTTTCTTTCTAGCTTGAATTGTCTGCCTAGATCTTTATTATTTATTCACTTATCCGGTTCGTGTAGATTGCTGTTGGTGTTCCTAGCTCACTCCTGCACTTATTGGGAGGGGAACCTTACCTGTTATGCTATAAATCCCTGTTTCTCAGTTCCCGCCTGACTGGTGCTTGTTAAGTGCTTGCGGAGATGATGAATAGTATGAAATCAGTTCTGCGGTCTTGCCTAAACAGCATCCATATTGTCTCATCTAATAACTAAGTTACCAAGTACACAGTTGGAACTTACTTTGTTGACTTAAATAAAAGATGGTTTGTAAACAATAATTCAGAACCATGACAACAAATTATTTGTGTCCATAGATGAACTGCAGTTTGAATACAAAAATTGCTGTATCTCTTAGGCAGCAGATCCTTTTCTAGTCAAGCTATCATGACTGTTTTAACTTCTTCATCTTTAAGAAAGAGTCCATTCTTTTAAGCTGCAATCATCTTGGCTCAAGAGACCTAGGCATTCTTTTTTCCTGCAAAGGCCTTATGATTCATCATAAGAAACCAGAAACTGGCCAAAATAAATGGTACAAAGATTCCTCTGAGAAAAGAGCTACATAAGAAATTGTAAATTCAATATTCCAGTCAGTGTAAGTTAACTGTGGTCTTCCAAAAATCACCTCCTTCAAGTAGACTAAAACTAGAACCCCGCAACTTTTACTTAAGACATAGTGTTCAAGAGAGATTTGTATCTTTAATAAAATGCACTTATATTCACCTCAATGCTAGACTAACAATGCCCAGAAAGTCTATAAAATTGTATCCCTAAAAGAACACTGCTCATCACAGTCCTGGTTCCTGGTTTCACATCAACTCAAAAAGATACATGCATCTAAGGATTATTGCACCATTTATAGAATCACTAGATTCATAAGAGATTTCATAGATCAGCATCTAAGAACTGTATGAAACAAAATTGTGACATGAATAGGTTGTCAAGATCTTCTGGCTTTATTTAGCAGAAGAAGACTAAAAATGGAGGGTGATTTGCAAGTAGGTCAATGTTTGTAGCTAATGAATTAAGCTCCTCAAATTGTCATGTTCCCTTTTTTAAAATGCAGGAATCTCAGGTAGAACTTAAAAAAATTATAAAAAGAACTCATACACGCAGTGCAAGCTAACATGGAAGATGTTAATAGTGCCGTTAGCTAGTGTGATTTCTATCATTATCAGCCATTATTCTAAGAGTGATAAGTGGCAGATAAAGAGCTCTCAAGAAATTTTCATCCTTTTTTGTCATCGGCATGTAAAATGCATATACTTTGTCTCCAAATTGTTGCCCTTTTCTTACAAATTACTCATTATATTTGCTTAGACTTGTGAAATGGAGACTATTTTACTTGAAAGAAAAAAAGGCAGGAAACACATGAATAAAGACCTGTGACTATTTCTAAAATATGTATTTTAAAATTTTTGGCTTTGAATGAGTCCAAAATGGCTCAATAGAAGCTAGCAATTGTCCTGGCAACTAAGGAAGAAAAGAAGGAAGAAAGGACATGAGGGAGAGAGAAAGAAAGGAAGAGAAAAAAATTGAACAGGGATTAATGTGACATGGAAAGGAGGTGTTTTTGTTTGTTTGTTTGTTTAATTAAAAATTCTTCTGAGCCAGGTGTGGTGGTGCACACTTGTAATCCCAGCACTGAGATAGGCTGGGACAGGAGAATTGTGAGTTCAAAGCCAGCCTCACCAACGGCGAGGTGTAAGCAACTCAGTGAGACCCTGTCTCTAAAAAAAAAATAGAACACAAAATAGGGCTGGGGATGTGGCCCAGTGGTTGAGTGAGTGCCCCTGAGTCTCCAGTACCAAAAAAGAAAAAAAGAAAAAGAAAAAAGTTCTTCTGAAAGCCTAATTTGAAAGAGGCCTCAATAAAACAGTTCAAAACCATGTGTAATGGTGAGTCATTTGGTATATTCATAAATGTACACAGGAAAGTGAGGTGGGAGTCATTCTACTGTCCTTCTCCTCAGTAGAGTCCAGGGAACAGGAGGAAGGAGGAGAAGAAGGGAGGGGGAAGTACTGGGGACTGAACTGGAGCAAAGTCTATTTCATGCCTTTATAATTATGTCAAAATGAATCCTTACGTTACCTATAACTAAAAATAACCAATAAAAAATAATGTTTGAAAAAGTGTGTAAGTGGCTTACTTTGATAGGGAGGTTTGCTGGGTCACGTTTTTTATTTTATGTGCATTGAAATGAATATAATGGCACATGTGAAAAGTTCATAGCTATGTGTCACACCGAAAGATTTAAATGCAGGTAGAATGTACTACAAGTTTGGTCTGTTCTAAAGACCAGAAGAAAGAAAAGGAAGTGATGAGAAATAATAGGATGTATGTGGTTCTCTTTAGGAGAGAACATGGCAAAATTCTTTTAGTTCTAGGATGATATGATGTAGTCTTTGGCATTAAGCTTTTGTTCTCCTTGGGGGACTCTTTCTTGCATGCCCAAGTTGGGACAGAAGTTTGATATCCAAAAGCTAGAAGATTCTTATTCATTTGTGTTGAAGAATTTGAATTCATGTTAAAATTTCCTTTACACAGAATTCAAACAGTTCGTACTCTGCTGCAAAATGCCCAGGAGATAGGATTTGAATGCCTGTTTTGGGGGATGGCATTGAATGTACACAATGATAGCCCAACTATTATCAGACTTTCAAATGAGTTTTGAAACATCATCATAAAAAAAAATTTAGTTCCAGAGTGCAAAACATATTTTGACTGGAGTTGAATTCTATAAAAATTTCTAATATGTACATATTACATATAAAATCTCTCAATGAATGAAAAAATTGTCACCCGCCATTCTGAATGCATTAGAATTTACTGCATGACATTATGCTCTTTAAAAATGCTACTGAAAGCCAAATGTTTCATGAATAAGTAAGTTTTATAAAATAGAGGGCATTATTATAAGTGCTATTTTTAATTTTTACTAAGAAGTACTATAAAAATTGTCTGGAGCTTGACATTCACCATTTCAAGCCAGCAGACACAAACATCACATCCACAGTGTATGCAGTTTCTAATATATGCCTTTTAATCATTCTTCTTGCTTCCTCAAGCAAAAACAACTTACACTCATCGACATTAAATGACAGAAATCATTTAGTAATTCTGGTTGAAGCCTTTTGTTAATACCTCATATCTATCAAAAAATTCCCTGTTCTAGGTTATAATGTATACTGCAGTGGAAAAAAACACAAATGGTACCAGAGAGCATACGGTTTTTTAATTTCCTTAAAAATAAAAAGCTAGGGAATTAAATGCCTGCTAATGAAGTGTTACATTTCTTAGTTTTCTGAAACTCATTTTAATTGAAAAAAACTCCCTTAAAGAGTCTCCCATTTTCCTATGCTTGGAAGAGAAATAAGAATAATCTATAAAAGAACAGGCAGTTCAATGACTGAAAAATGGAAGCAAAAAAAGGGCATTCTTTTAAAAAAACCTGTGTTGCTTTTATATTTGGGAGAAGAGATTCAGGGTTCAGATGTTCAAAGACTCATTTTTAACAGAATTTTCAAACATTCAGACAGCTATTTCATAGTATAATTTCAGTAGTTTATGGGAGTGATAAATGAACATTTTAGGCTCACTTGACCCCCGGCAGCACTGAACTAAATTACCTTTCCTGCAAACGGAGCCCTCTATACATCTCTCTCTTCCTTGAAATGCCAATTAAAACAGCAAGAGACTAATGAAAAATATGTTGTGTGGACACAGGGATAAAACAATAATGGGCATGTGTGAAATCATAGTGCAGCTCTGGGACCAGGCACAGCTTGGCCTGTGAGACTCGAGGAGCGTCCTGGGGCTCTTCCACCCACAGGGAGGGCACTGGCTGTGGGCTGTGTACTGTTGACAGGTATAGTCCAGGGAGGCGGGCAAGCCAGTCCAGGGGTCCCTGGCTCACCAGGAGACTTGATTCCTTCTCTTTGCTCTGCCTTTGTTTCAAGGCAATAATACCATTATTCATGAGGGGGTGTGTTCCAACAGCATCCTTGGTTTTGAGTAACAGGTATTAGCCACAGAAAGAAGGTAAGAAGTTCACAGCATGTTCTCACATAAAGTGCTGCCTCAATGGCCCTCCTTGGAAGTTAAAGAAGGAGAAGTAAAATAGGAAGATGGGGAAGGAGAAAAGGAAAACCAAGGAAGAGAGGGAGTAGAGAGAATGGAAAAGAAGGTGGAGCAAACAGAGGCAGGTAGAGGGCTGATGTCTGTCTTTTCAAGTGAGGCTCCAAGGCATAGAATCCCAGGCACGAGAGGGTAAAGTGGTAATAGGATTGATTGGCCCTGGCTATCTGTGGGGACTGGTTCTGGGAACACCCAGGGTATCAAAATATGTGTCCCTTATGTAAAATAGCATAGTGTCTGCATACAACCTACATAATCCTCCTGTTTACATTAAATCATCTTTAGATTACTTAGAATAACCTGATACAATGTAGATGTTATATAAGTGTTTGTTACAGTGAATCATATAGGGGATGATGACCTGAAAAATAAGTTTGTGCCTGCTTTTCTTTTTCAAATATTTCCCGATGCTTGGTTGGTTGAATCCATAGAGGCAGAACACGTGTATTTGGGAGATGTGACTGTAACTACAGTAAAATACTCTGCGTGTGCACACCCATGTAGACCCAAGACTTCACCTGAGCTCCCATGAAGCTGTGCATGGAGTCTCTGTTCAGTTATTTTAGTCCTCAACCTTCTTCCAAATATTGAGTTGCTGCCTGGTCTCAGGGTTGCCAGGGTCTCTATGGCATCATAGATTGTGCTCTATATCCTCTGAGAGGAGCATGTCCATTCTCTGGGAAGAGAAGTCCATTAGACCTGTGGGCTGGGCCACACATGCAGGCTGAGAAATGTCTTTTCTCACTGCCCTGAGCCCTCTGATCATTAACTGTTTAACCTTCAAAAATCTGAGGATGCTTGTAATATTTCTAACTCTGTTATAAAGGAATTTCAGTCCCAGAGAAATGTTGGTAGACAACAGTTTGATACAGCTGCTTTATTTACCTAGTTCCTGCCTCTTCCTGGAAAGATGCTGTTTCTCTTAGCCAGAGCAGGTGAAATGATTGTATCTGCTTCCAAAACATGAAAATTAATAGGAATTGGAACTGCATGGACTTATCGTTTGATAGGAATGTTCTCTTTTAGAACATATGAAACATGTACATCACACTACTTTTACACATTTCCCCAGGGTAAAAGTCTTGCTTTTGTTCATTTATGTACCTACTTTTGCCTGTTTGGCATTCAAAGCAGCAGTGGAGATTGTATACACGAGGCTGCCATTTCAGAAAAGGCCTCATAAAAATAGTTGAGCCTGAAACAAGTTAGGGGTGAAGAGTCCTTTAGTAGCTATTTCCTTTATAAATCAGTTCATCAAGAGAATCTTTCAGAGTCAAGCTGTTTGCATGAGATGATCATTGATTTATTTGACACAGATGAAGGAAACATGAACTTTAAAGTTAAAATTTAGGCACCTGAGGTGGATGAAGATCAATTACAGTAAGCCTAGGGGAGGGACGAAGAATGTCGAGACCAGAATTTCAGTCTGCATACACTCTCCTCTTCCAACCTCCCCAGCAGAATTCTGAGACTTTCTTGGGGAGATATGTTATAAATAATGAGGCAAGTTCTCCAGTGGCCTTTTTGATTCTCCAGGGGCTGAGAATTGTCCTTGGAAAGCACTTCTAAAGAAAAAGGTACCTGGATCAAGATATGTAATGACTTAGGAAGTCTTTTGGAGGGGAACCCAAGGACTGCCCTCAGGTTTAAATTCCATTTCAATCGTCCTTACTCCTGAATCATAGGCAAGTCACGTGTGGATTTGAGGACTCCAAAGCTTCACAAATTAATGGAACACAAAGAGCACAGCTGTGGAGATGCTTTAACAGATCTGAGTCGGCATGGGAGACGGGCACTCACTCCTAAGGATCCTGACTGCTGAGCCGCAGGACTCTGAGCCCTGGAGTGCCAGGGGAAGATGCTTCCTTGAACATTAGGGGCATCAGTGGGCAAATTCAGTCCTTGAGAAAAAAATGAAGAACAGAATCACAGTGTGTTATTCCTCACTGTGAGAGACTCTTTAGAGGTTCCCACCAATGCTTGATAGAGAATTTTGTAGGGTGCTGAAGGTTTCGACCCTTTGTTAGAGCCTGGAGTCAGTGAAGTATGAATGACATTTTTTTGCTGTGATCCCATTCTTTCATGAAGCCTAGAAATACTGTTTCAACAGAAATCTCTATTGTGGAATAAGATGAGCTGGAAATTTAGCCTGCCTGTAAATCTTTGGGACTTAGGACAATGGTATGAGCCTGTAGGCATTTCAGATGATACTTATGGTGGCCAAGGGACTCCTGTTTTGAACATTATAAACGGTGATCATAAAGTGCTGAGTGGCCTAGCACTTTATGGGGCTGGACTTCGAGGTTTCCTCTTGCCAGTGGAAACTATGATAAAGCAACTATAATCTCACAGTTAATCTTAAGCCACACTGTTCTCTGAACTTCCCTGGAGTGTGTCTTGTGGGGTGTTTCTGCATGAGCTGGTCACCATGGCTTCAGAATCCACCTGGCATCTCGGCCATCTGGAACCTTCTGTGAGGCCCCTGGTTAGTGCATCTCAACTATGTTTATTCACCATAATGTTCTACTTGACCAGAGGTCAGACTCCCAGCACCCTCTATTCCCTGGAATGCAAACTCAGAAATAAGCAAAAAAAAAAAAAAAAAAAGGCCCTTGCGTAGCCAAAATAGCTCCCACGTCCCCAGACTAGAGCCGCGGACTTTCCTTCTTACAGGCTGATGTGCTTTCACTTAGAGATTGTTTATTCTTACTTAACCCAAGTCATAATTGTGGCTTTTCTGGTTTCCTGGCCCAAAGCAGATTTAAAGCAACACATCAGAATGGAGCAGGGACCGTCAGAAGTGAGGAAAGCAGGCAGCGAGGTGACGCTTGTGAGAGAAAGACAAAAGCAGAAAACCGAGAAAACTCCTTCAGCACTGTGCGCATTTTACTGAATAACTCAGTGACAGCGATTCATAGTAATGGCACAGTTCTCACCAAACCCAAATTATGTTCAGCAGTTGCTATTTTAGAAAGGCGGGAGAGGGTTTAATACAGTTTTCAAAAATTACATAAAGTGATATAAAAAATAGGCTTGCACGTCCAGCAGAGTAAGTCTGAACTGCCCAGATGAGATGCGTGGACTGTCTCTCTCTGAGCATGATTACTGTATTTGAATTCTCAGAGCACTTTATTTGCACCTGTCTAATGACTCGCTGTTTTCATCCTTGTTACATACAGTCATTTAAGTTCATACTCAGTGCTGTTGGGCTCACTCAGAGGCCTGGGGGAAGCTGCCAGGGTGAATGTGACTTTGATGATCACTTTTTCCGTGCATTTGCACTGTTATTTGCAAGATACAAGATCTGGAACCAATGAATGCGAGGTTCTTCCACTTGTGAATTTTATGCATTTATTTAATAAGTGATAAACATATTGTAGGAAAGGTGCATAGGTATATATGGATCCCAGCTTTCTTAAAGATATCTGTAGTCACAACCAAATCAATTGCATCTGCCTATTGTCTGATAAATGTCCATCCCTTACGACATACATAAAAGAAATGTTATTAATATTATTGCAAAGTTAAGTCAGGCATCTGTTATTCTTACTTGCTTAGCAACCATTTTCTCTTCTGATTTTGTTTTGGTAAAGACTTTACAATGATCTCAGTCCAGGTGATTCTGATGTTGGTTTATCTGCTGGCTCTGGAATAGTCAGATGACCCAGGTCTGACCAATCAGCGTGTGCCGTCTTTGCGGGCAGAATGATTGGTTCAGAGGCAGACACATGACCCAAATGGATCAGATAAAAGCTAATCCTAGGACTGCTTACCAAACTATTCACACATGCAAGAAATATGTGTGAGTTGCACCTTGTTATTGATTTTATATTTCCCAGAACACATGCCTATAAAAAAGATAATATAGCTCCAATTAATATGCCAATCAACATGTCAGCAATTAAAAACAGATTTCTTTCATTCATAAGTAAATTAAACTATTTAGTAGTACAAATTGTCCACAAATAATCCTAATAAGTTCCAAAATTTTTACATATTATTGATGATTTCTTTTCTTTCTTTTGGCAGATGCTCTCTTCTAAATAATGTCCCAACCCAGGCAATGATTTCAAATAGAAAATGACATTAAACTCTTTCAGTGACTTCTCCATTAAAGTGAAGTTCATTAGGCAGGCAGGATTTTGTGGGTGCCAGGGATTCCCAGATGACCAGTGTCTTCCCTCTTCTGCTCGCCAGCAACGCTATGATTTGTGCCGCGGGCCCTGAGGTCTGCTCATCTGCCAGCCTGAACTGAGCGACTACAGAGTTGCAGAGGAGCCTTCTACTATCCCTCCTGCTGCTCCCTGCTCAGTCTATTGGTCTAACTTTTAGGTTTAAATAATGTCTCTGTGGCTGTCACTGGGTAATAGCAATGGCATTAAGAACGATAATTTTAATAATGTATGATAGTTATTGACCAGTAGAGAACTACGAAATATTTTAGCAACGTGCCATGGGAAGGCCCGCCCTCAGGAGGTTGCCCACTTTGGGTCCCTGATTTGTTGCCTCCCCTAGCTGTGTGCCTGTAGGGGCTGCCTGCTGCCTTCACTTGGGCTTCTCATCTTTAATGCAGTCATAAATGGTATCCAGCAAGGGTTTATTATCAGTGTGTTTCCGTCTGTTCAAGCATTGGAGAACCTTCTGTGGTATAGTGGACGGTGCACTGGGTTTTTGTGGATTTCCCCCTTGTTCTGATCATGACAATAATAATACTGTTACATTTTGATATTAGTCACTGTTCTCATTGGTGTTGTAAATATAAAAGTAAAATTAAATAAATAAAGTCTATGTTGGGAATACTGATGAATTTTCTCCTAAAGCATCAACCAAATGCCATGTACTCTTTACATTTGGCATATAATTGTTTTTAACTGGACTGGGGTTGTGGCTCAGCAGTCGAGCACTTGCCTCACATGTGTAAGGCACTGGGTTCAATCCTCAGCACCATATAAAATAAATAAAAAAAATTGTGTTCATCTACAACTAAAAAATTTTTAAAAATAGTTTTTACTCTCCTAATCATGACAATAATAACTTCTGAAGTATGCCATAATCTTCTGTAAGAGGACTCTGCCACCCCCCACCATCTCTATTAAATATAGCTCTGGGTGACCATGGTAGGTACTGAATGAGAAGTATCCTCTTCCTGACTCCTGATGACTGGAGCAGCATTGGGCAGCTGACCCAAGGGACAAATGAAGCCTAAGGACCCAAGATCTGCTGTGGTATAAAGAGAGACTGAACAAATAGATTTCTTTTCTTGAGAAGTTAAAATTATTAAATTACAAAATATAGAATGAAGGGATCAGTGATGGATGCTGAAAGTGAACAGAGGTGACCAGGTTACCAGCCAGCCTAATTTATATGCCAAGCCCAAATGACATGTTAGCAAAGGCTAAAAGGCCATGAGACGTAACCGGGTGTGGGCGGCGTGGGTCAGAATGGATCAGTTGGAATTAGGCATGAAGACATCAGAGAATAACTTATCAGCATTACTGCTGGAAGGCCAGAGGAAAGTTCCAGAAACTCTTGTTGCTGGCTGCTGCCCTCTCTCAGGCCCTCCCCAGAGCTGCATCTCAGAGGTCCAGCTACCTGATGGTTTCTTGCTTCATGCCATGTTCCATTAACGATTCTGCTTTTTGAGCTTGTTTAAGTGAGGATCCGCTCCTGGTAGCATGAAGACGCTGACTGAATGCAAACTGGCCACTGACCAGGCATAGAGCCTCTCTCAGCTTTCAATTTTAGATTTCTGAAACAAGAAAGTAGATTCGATCTTTGGGGACAGGTCTCCACCGCTCATCTAGTGCTAGGATTAAACACTAATGGATGGCCGTGCAGATAGTTATCCTCATTGGAGTGTTTTGAGAATTCATTATTGTTCATTATGCTCACAAGTCCAGTTGTATGGTATACTGCCAAAATAAACTAATTTTGCCTGCAGTAAGGGAAATTTGAGGTAACCAAATTGAAAATTAAGTATACTTTGTCATTACTCATGCCAGTCAATACTGTTGGAGCTTCCTATTAGTCACTGTTCTCATTGGTGTTATGAACAGAGTAATAAAATTAAACAAAAATAAAATCTGTGTTGGGAACACTGGTGAATTTTCTCCTAAGGCCTTAACAAAATGTGATGTACTCTTTGTATGTGTCAGATAGTAGTTTTTAATCTTTTGAATAATTGTTCTACCAAGCTGGAACAACTTCTGCTTCATCTGACTTTGTCCTATTCCTGTCAGGAATATTAATTTGACACTTTGAGGGAATTAAACTTAACATAAAATGCAATATGATGTGGCAAGAATAAGATGTCAGAGAATCGTGATAAAGTGGTGTTCTCTGGACAGTACCTTTCAATGAAAGTATCAGGGAAGTAAGCAATTACATTAAAATGACATGGGAAAAGGAGGCCTCGTAAGGACAGGAAAGCAAATCTGAGGTGATGGATACCATGAAATAAAGGGAGCATCGTCTTTGATTACCAGGAAGCAACAGGTCCTAAGGTAAACGACCAATGTGGACAGAGTTCCCAGGCTTTGCTAAATGGCAGGGAGAGAGAAGACAGCATCCTGCTCTTCGGATGCAGCTGGTTCATTCGGCTGGTTACTGTGCACTTCTTATTGAGCATTTACTAACTGCCAGGCTCTGTGCTTGAGTTCAAGGATTATGAAATTCCATTCTAAAAAATTCTGGTTTAAATCAGTGATTTTTGTAGTTGCTCCCTAATACTGAACTGGGTTTCTTTTCTTCTTGGCATTAAAATTCTCATATTGAGCCATGCATATGGCTACTCTGGAAAAAAAAGTTTCCACTCTCTGTCTTCACCCTTCAGCTGGATGAAACTATGTGATTAAGACATGGTGGGTGGAAGTGAGCCCTCAGTTTGTGCTTCTTATGAGACTCAGGACACTACCTTTGTACCTATCTTTGTCTTTCTCTGTCTTGCTACTTGGGAACTGGCTGTGCTGGCTGCAGCCCCTTCTTGGACCACAGAGGTGAGGGCCACCTAGGAATGAAGGAGTGGAACAGGGCTCCAGACAACTGCAGATCATCCACACCCTCCAACTCTGCACTTTTTATATATGGGAGAAATAAATTTCTACATTAACCAAGTCACTCTTTTTCCAATCTTTGTTACTTATAGGCAAACCTAATCCTAATACATTGGTGTTCTTTTCTTTCTCTGTCCTTAGGTGTAATTCACATGCAATAAAGTCCATGCACTTAAAGCACACAGTTTGATTAGCTTCAACAAATATATTCACACATGTAATCACCACCACAGGCAAGATGGAGAACATTTCCAGCACTCAGCAAGGTTCTTGTTTGCCCTTTCCTAGTGACTTTTTGTCCCTGACCTTCATTTTCAAGTGACTATTGATCTGCTCTCTATCAATAAAAATTTGAATTGTAGAGCTTCACACAAAAGGAATTATATAACATATTCTTTTTTGCAGAGCTTCTTTCACTTAGCATAATGCTTTTGAGACAAAAGGCGTTGTATGTATTACTGGTTCGTCTTGTTAAATTGCTGAGTTATACTTTGTATTAGTCAGGGTTCTCTGGAGAAATAAGCCCCATCTGTCTGTCTATATACGTATGTATGTAAGTATGTATGTATCTATCTACCTACCTATCTTTCATTATCTCTCTCTCTGTTCTGTGAATTTAGAGGAGAAATGTATTTTAAGGACTTGGCTCATGTTACTGTGAAGGCTGACCAGTCCAAAATTTGCAGGATAGTCTGGCAAGCTGAAGACCCAGAGGGGAGCTGATGCTGAAGGCCATCGGTTGGCAGAATTCCCACTTCTTCAGAGGATCAGTCTTTTCCTGTTCATCCTTAAACTGACTGGATGAGGCCTGGAAGATAACTATTTTAAGTCTGCTGATATACATGTTAACATCACCTAAAAAATACCTAGAGAACATCTAGATTAATGTTTATCCAAATATCTAGC
>CM053409.1:7629004-7792776 GCA_028644305.1 Xerus rutilus
CCCAGCAACTTAGTGAGGCTCTAATGTAGGGATAGGGATGTAGCTTAGTGATAAAGAGCCCCAGAGTTAAATGCTTAGTACCAAAAAAAAAAAAAAGTTCTTGTATAGAGTAAAATAAGTAAAGATTTCTTTTTCAAATACAATTTTAAATGCCAGAAACAATAATTAATATTAGTACTACCTCTTCTTTATAATTGCTCTTTTTTTGTGAAATCTTCTGTAGTAAATGTTCTACTTTCCATAAGCTCTGACCTTTATTTATTTATTGAGTTTTTGTTTGTTTATTTTTGGTGGTGCTGGGGATCAAACCCCCAGCCTCACACATGCTAGGCAAGCACTCTACCACTGCTCTGAGAAATTATTTTCTCAAATCCATAAAAAAAGGCATTACAAAACCCAGCAATGAGATAGGATGAGCCATTGCCAATCTTTCGGGGGTTTCTTTCATTTTAACCAATAATTCAACTTGCAATTTGATTTTTATTTAATTGCAACAGGTAAGAGCAAAAATTTCTTGGAAGAAACTTGAATGCTAGGTTAATTTTTGTTATGTCTAGAAAATCTATCTTACCAGTTATAAATGCCTTAAGCTCTTGGCTACTACAGTCTTGAGGTCCAGCTGTAACCTTTTCATTTAATTTCCCTCTACTCTTTCTTGATGGCAAGCCCCTACTTGGGCAGAAAGTGATAGAGTGTGATAATACTCGGCCACTTTTAATGTCTATGTAATTCTGACCTTATTATAAAGTTTCTGTTTTATGTTAAGAGTGTTTTCTTACTTCACAGTTTCATCAGCTACTACAAATGTTACTTCTTCATCTCATAGAATATCTTGAATCTGAAGTTGCAAAACTGTCTGAAAAACCAAAAGTAGGTTGTGATAAATGAGGAAAGACTTAATTTAAGAATAAATGCAAAATTCACATTGGATGTTATAATAAGAACCACTTAAAATTTTTGTTCTTGAATAGAGACTGTCATCAAAAGCTATATTTTAGCATAATTTAAAATATTAAATTGAAAAAATTATGTTTTACAAATGAAGAAGTTTCTGATAGATATATTTTTGCCATATGTCAATTGTATTTTAGGTGAAAAAGTGTAAGCCTGGAGACAGCTGAGGAAGCTCCCCACATTATCAACATAGTTTTTGTTGTCCTAGCTGAGTGTTTGAGTAAAAATATCCAAATGACAAGCATCCAGTGTTTCCTGCTCCCAGGGTATTACAGCTGCAAGACCAAAACACAGACTCGATATCAAAATACATTTATTATGTTTAAAAATGTGCTTTACAAAATATGTTTTGTATCAAAGAATGAACATTTTGAACATGGGAATAAACTTGACCAACATTTTTTTTCTCTGAAAGATTCTATACTTGCCAAAGTGTACATCTGTTTATTCTACAGTAATTACTAATCTCTTTCTCAGAATTTTCTCTTCTACATTTATGCACATGGAAAAATTGTCTTTTTTTAAAAAAATGAGAATGAGTGAATACTGAAATTACTCTTAGTAATCCAAAAGCAACTATAGAAGATGCCTGTTTACACAATAACTTGTGTTCAAAAGCCACAAAAATTTTAGCTCTAATTCCACAAAGGGAAGAATTGAAGGAAGAAAAAGAATACACTGTAGCTTGGGAAATATCTGGGATACTTTAAAGGTTTAGTGACCCACTGGAAACATTCCCAGTGCAGAAGACACTAGTAATTACATGCAGAAGAATGTCAGAAAATGAAAAACTGGTAAAGCAATGATCCTTAAACCTATACCCTTCTACTACAATGCTGTAAAAGCAATGTCTGCCAATGGTGAAAGAAAAGCAAATTATTCTAAATAGGTTTAAGCCCTATCTTGACCTATCTACATAGTTGATTGCTTTATATGAAATTAACAGTGACAAAATTTGCATGTGACTTCATAAGAAATAAAAACAAGTACAGCAAAATATAATTTTTTATCATTAATCTCAGCTGAATAAAACTAATGAAGTTTAATGAAGGCATTTCCATTCCTACACACAAATGCTCAATTACTTGTATTTTTTTCTGAAGAACAAAATCTCCAGACACATTTACTTCAATAAAATGAGTTGATTAAGCCTAAGTTCTAAGTAGAAGACAATCTAGACAGTGCATTAACAGAAATAGTCGAGGACATAGTGTTCATGAAGCGCAGCATCATATATTTAATTGAAGGAAATGACTTACGTTACAGAAGAAATTTCAGGATTAAATGTGATTATCAAAAGTAAAAAAAGTAGTGTGTTCATGTACACACAGATCTAGTTTTAAAACATAGAATAGAATCATAGCACCATAGAAAGTCTATGTAGCAAAGATGACTGAAATATATGTGTCAACATAAGCAGTATATGACTTCGTACGTGTACATATGTATAAAATATGTACTTACATGTATGTTTGTACACACGATGGAAATTTGACAATAACATAATCTTTTTATGAGCTACACAAGAAAGCTCCAAACTCCCAACTCTTTTCTTACATTCACACACACACACACACACACACACACACACGCAGCCTGTGCACAAAGCCTCACCCATGTCCAGCAAATTCTAGCTTCAGAATTGAGTCCTGCTATAAACAGTTAAAGTATCTTCACTTCCCTTCAGCAGTGTTTTCAGATCTTCCTTCTTTAGTTTCCCATTTGCAGACTTTGATGGCATCCAGGCAATACCTGTGCTGTTGCTTGCTCAACAATTTTGTTCTGAAAACACCTTCCTTTTAAATTCTAAGTTTCTCAAAAGCAAAACATCATCATCACCAGTATAAATCAGCATCATCTTCCAGATGCATGCTAGTGTCTTTTGGTTCTAGCTGGATGTGGCCCACCAAATGTTCTGAGCACAAAGCTTCCTCTCTTCATCGTAAAATGTTAGGTGTTCAAGTCTGGCCCCCAAATAAGACATTTTTTTCCAGATGGAATTAGAGGATTGAAGGAAAATATAAAAGGAAACAATTTCCTCATTATGGTTGTTTTCCAGTGTCATTATTTGCCACTTGATGTCGTTTTGTGGACCATCTATAGTTATCTCACATACCAATAGTATCCCAGGCTTTGGGAGGGATCACTGTTTTGCTGATTATTTATTTATTTATTTTTGGTACCAGGGTTTGAAACTAGGGGTGTTCAACCACTGAGCCACATCCCTTTTTATAGTTTATTTTGAGACAGGATCTCGCTGAGTTGCTTAGGGCTTCACTAAGTTGCTGAGGTTGGCTTTGAACTTGTGATCCTCCTGCCTCAGCCTCCTCCCTCTGCTGGGATTACAGGTGGAGGCCACCACACCCATCAGACATTGCTGTTTCTTAGTGAAGATGAGAGAATGAAAATGCATGGAGTGCCTTAGTAATGTGTGCTTTTCGACTTTCTTTAGTAGGTAAGAAATAGGAGTAATGGGGAGACTGGGGTGGCTACTCCAGTAGACATGAAAACAACCAGTGCCATTGGTGTCAACTGCCAGCTCCACTTAAAAGATGTCATCAGTAATAGAACCCCTCTCTCTTTTACTGCCCAATAATGCCCTAGAACTGAAAGACAAACATGAACTTGGGATTGGAAGCTAATAAATGGCACATTGTTTTTTTCTTGGACGTGAGGGTAGCGGGGTTAATGAATTACAGATGAGACTGTTTACATGAGTGAGAACTGTTTGCTTTCTCTGCCATCAGTTTTACCCCTTTCAGCAAAGGTAAGTTCACTGACAAGAGCTATGGGGAAAGGAAAGGAATATAGCTTTAAAACATTTATTTCTTTTTAAACCTATACTTTTAAAAGAATTTTTTGGTGCCTCTTTCTGTTGCCGTGGCAAGGTGAACTTCTAGTTGACTGTAAGTGCGGTGAGCCTGGCTGCCTTGATAGGAAATATTTTTGAAGCAAGAGGTTCTAGATCAGGACCAAGGCAGGGGTGGGCTGATGGGTGCAGGTGGTGGTGTATGTGACTTTCACTTCTTATAAATCCCAGGGAAATTTTAGAAGTTATCATATGATCTGGGTAGGTCACGTGTCTGAGAGCCCGGAGAACAGAACTCCGCCTTCTCTGTCTCACACTGGTGGAACCAGCGTGAGCTAGAAGGTTCATGTGCACACAGATCTTGTTTTAAAAGAGACAATCTAGAGAGTGAATTAACAGACCTACACGGAGCTGGCTCTCAAAAATTGTAGTGAAAGGAAATTCTCCCGTAGGCAGACCTTCAGGTGGTCTGAGTGGTTGAATGTTCTTTCTGGAAGGATAGATGGCCTGATGTGGGGATGTACTTGATTCAAGAACCGTGGCTAGATTGGCTGATGGGTCATAGGTTTGAGATGCACACATTTATGATAAGGAGGCCTTGGGGGAACAGGAATATAGATAGATCTATGGTAACAGGCACAGAGGACAAGCTCTGTGTGATCCTCTTAAATGCTCAATTTGTGAAGGAGGTTGTTTAATAATTAGGTAGAAAATTTAATCCACCATGGATGATGGTCAACTTCTTATCCCAGGGCTTCTGGTACCTATTCCATGGGCACACTTCAAAGTGGCCATGAAATCAAGATTGTAGGGAATGCATGGGCTGTGCTTGCCCTCCACAAGGCTAACTTGGCTTCTAGACTTAGCTGAATGCCCTCCATCATTTACTCAGGGCACAGCTGGCAACCTGACCACCATGGAGGAGTCACACTTGCCCACACAGGGACAGGTGTGTTCAGGAACAGATGTGCCTTTCCTGCTTTCGGAGTTTGTTCCAAGGTCTGGATCCATGGATTACAGAATGCTGTATCCACAGAACTCCACAAAACAGCACCTCAGGCCAGGGGACTCATACAGTGTGGGGAGTGAGACACTGAATTCATGTGAATGGAATTCATGTTGGTATTAGTTTGTGTGAAGACCAAAACTGTTACCTTGATAGAGCAGCATAATGGCCTGTGCTAGATCAGTTTCAGTACCAGCCAAGAAAACATGCCCTGTGAAGTGTGTTACTGTTCTGCAATAGGCAGCTGGTATCCCTCCTTCCAGGGGTTAGTACTTGGTTCTCTCTTCAAAGTCAGAAAAGAGTGTCTGAGAAACAGCCACGGGCAGGAGATGAGACATGCTTCTCTCACTACTGTACCTAATATCTCACTGGGTGAAATTTACCTTCTTTCTCCATGACTTTGGGCTCTGTGGATTTTAAGTTCCTGGGAGGTGTTGCTTCTACCAGGCGACACAATTATGGTTTTGATAAATTAGATGCCAAAATTGCTCCCTGACTATTTTGGATTTTAAGTATTGTCTGGACCATCCACACTCAGGCTTTGGACTCAGCTCAGCCCACGAAGAGTGCTGGTGAGAGATGGAGGCAGGAGGAAATGGGAGGTCGGGGTATTTATTTTCCCAGTTCATTGTAGTTAGCAAAGTTGGGGACCATCTGGTCTTTTCTCCTGGTATACATGAGGAAGTGTGAAGATAATTTACTCAGAGTAACAATTTTAAAAGATTTTATTAGGCCCAGCTTCAGGCAGAATCTGGGCAGGTCGGGGGATTGTAAAGTGATATCCTGTGCTATCAAGCACCAAAGAGGTGTGGTGCAGGGAGGTGGCTTGGTAAGTGCATGCGTGAACATCACAGGAAGCACTGGGAATGGAGAGGGTATTGTTCCCTGAAGCACCTTGCGCTTTGCCCAGCTGGCTGTTGCAACGTGGGGATTGCAGAGTCCAGTGCCGCTACACTGCATGGATTTTCAAGAGAAGCTGGAAATCTGGATGTTTGTATGGAGTCTCTGATTTTAAAAAGCAGTCATCTTAATCTTGGACCAGCAATATAAACAGATGATCTGTGGGCCATCTAAACAGTGTAAACATCACTGAAGGATTTTACTAAGGATCTGGCGTGGTTAGATCTGCTGAGAGATGATATCTCACTCGTAGCCCTAAGGAATAAAGGGAGTAGCAGAAGAGGGAGACAGGGAGGGCGCTTGGGAATCAACTGAGAGTCTCTAAACTAGTGATGAATAGAGGCCTGAAGAGTGGCAGGATTTGGAAGAAGGGTTTGGATTACAGAGGTAATAAGGAAGAAAAATCAGTGTGGGTGGTGAAATGATTCTCAGGGTTTTGGCATGGGTGAACAGAAAATTTTTGCTGCAATTCACAAAAGTTCTGACAGCACAGAGAATTAGCTGATAGGCAGAGTGGGGTGTGCAGAACGCTTGCATGTTTAATTAGAATAATGAACTTGGAGGTGTAATGGCAACTAAGGCAGCTAGAAATTCCGGTGTGGGATTCTGAAGTTAGGTCAGCTGGGGCAACATTAGAATTTTGGAATCTTGCTGAACCCCTGTTCAGCCTTACCTTTGTGAGAGGTAAGGCCAGTGAAATAGGATACCCCAGAAGACATCAACCTTGAAGGTGGTGTTTATAAGAATTGCTAGCCCACAGAAATCTTTTTTTTTTTTAATTTTTGGTACTGGAGATTGAACTCAGGGTCACTCGACCACTGAGCCACATCCCCAGCCCTATTTTGTGTTTTACGTAGAGACAGGGTCTCACTGAGTTGCTTAGCACCTCGCTGTTGCTGAGGCTGGCTTTGAACTCGTGGTTCTCCTGTCTCAGCCTCCCTAAGTGCTGGGATTACAGGCTTGCACCACCACGCCTGGATCACAGAGATCTTATCATGGCAGTGTAGCATCAGAATGTGCACAGGAGCCTGCTGGAGAGAATGTGGGAAGCAATATATGGTTTTTCTGGTAAATGAATTACTGAAAAAATATGAAAAATGCTCTTCATATGCATGTAACAAAAATGACTAAAATAATGAATTAGATAAATCTTTTTATTTTATTGAAAAGAAAATATGTCAGAATTCTTAAGTAAAATATTTTATCTGTTGGACTTCTTATATAATAACACCCTTACAGAATGTCTTCCTTGGTGTCACTGAAGTCCTGAGTTCTTTTTTATTTTTTGGTACCGAGAATTGAACTCAAGGGCACTCGACCACTGAGCCACATCCCCAGCCCTGTTTTGTGTTTTATGTAGAGACAGGGTCTCACTGAGTTGCTTAGGGCCTCACCTTTGTTGAGGCTGGCTTTGAACTCGAAATTCTTCAGTTTCAGCCTCCCAAAGTGCTGGGATTATAGGTGTGCGCCACCACACCTGGCCTGAGTTCTTTTTTTTTTTTCATCAGGTCTTGTTTGTTGAGCTGGATACTCATATTTAGGGGCCTTCCAAGATGACTTGCGTACTGAGCTTTCACTGTAGTGCACACTCCACTTGCTGGTTCATGCGGATTATCGTGGGAAAGGCAGCAGCATAGGCACTTTTGCAAGATACATCTACTCCTTAGTTAGGCTGATCAAGAGTTAGCAATTTCTCTTTTTCAGAAAGCTCACTTTCCCTGCTTTATTATTATTATTATTATTATTTATCCCTAGCCAAACCAACAGTCATGATTGTTCATCTTTTTTACTTATCAGGTCACATGTTGAAAACCCAGATTTTTCTTAGCATTTCCATGTTTCTTCTTTCAGCCACAAAGCAATGAGACCCAGGTTTGTGCAACTATGAATGTTTAATATTCATTCAATACTGTAGGATATGAATTTGTGTAGTATAAACATTTAATATAGAAGTAAGATTAAATAATATTTATTCATTCACTAAATTTTATTGCTTGCTTCCTTTGTATGAATTCTCCTCTGGGTATTTTATATATATTCACAAATAATATACAAAGAACTCATTTTGATCAAGAGAAACAAAAGAAATAATTTATGTGCGTGGATATTCTACATTGTCGATTGGATTTTGTGTGTGTGTATGTCTTCTTTTAAAGAGTGTGAATCAGCTTTGTTCTTTCAAGTTTTAAGGAAACTTTTAAATTTCCTTAGTGTATGTGTAGAGTAGCCTTTGTTCTAGGATTAGTTCAAATCCACTGGACCCTTTGGGGTCTCTGTTGGATGTACTAGATGCTCCCTGGATCTCCCCGCTCTGACTGTCAGAGCTGAAACGTCTTTGGGCTCTCTGCAACCTCTGGAGGCTGTTGATCTTTGACTCCCAGGACTCCTGAGCCTGACCTTGTGGAGATTCACCCTCTGCGTGCAGATTCAAGACCTTTGATGCGTATGTGTGGACCTTCTTCTCTACAGAGCTTCTTCCTCTGCCTCCTGAACTTCTAACTTCTCATCTCGTCAAGAGACATCGTCATAATAGTGACTCTGGAAACCAGGGCTATTTGGAGGGCTCACCTCATCAGTTTTTCTTCTCAGAGGAAACACAATCCTGTTGTCAAGTGTTTTGTCTGGATTTTACTACAGAAAGGCAAAATCTGAACCCTGCCACTTGGTGAGAGACAAAGGAGCGGTCTGATGGGACCCTGGCGTTATTGCTCTTCCTTGCTGTAGTTCTGTATTGCATTTGGTTTTAAATTACAAACAAAACAAAAAAAGAACTAGACCAAATAAAATCCAAAACAACCCTAACAAATTTCTGTTCTTCAAAAAAACTACAAGGCGAGGGCTGGGGCTGTGGCTCAGTGGTAGAGCACTTGCCTAGCACATGTGAGGCATTGGGTTCGATCCTCAGCACCACGTAAAAATAAAAAAATAAAGGTATTGTGTGTGTCTACAACTTAAAAAAAAATTAAAAAAAATATACAAGGTGACACTGATAGCTCTGCTCAGAAGTGAGGACGTGCAGGCTCCGGAATGGTCCAGCGAGGCCCACAGAGGGCGACTGCGCAAAGTTAAAGAAGACACATTCGATTAAAAATGTTTAAAGACACAACAAGAAAGACATTGTGTATGTGTGAGCACATGTGTGTGCTCCAATTTGTCTGAAGCGTCATGATCTCCTGAGGAAACAGGTGCTGGTCTGACTAGCATTTAGGTTGGGGCCCTGTGGAGGTTGTGTGGAGGGACAGCGTGGGAAGGGCATGCCAAGGCTGTCTTCCAGCCACCAGCCCACAGCCCCCTGCCTTCGGTTTGCTTGGACTGGAACACAGCGGGAGGTGGCAGATCCTGAAAACACTCTCCTAGGCCAGGGCCTTCCCTGTGCTCAAGTCTGCTCCGCCTTGGTGATGTCGAGCTGTAATAAACACGTCTTAAAATAACATCATGCTTTTCAGTACAGAAGGTTCCTGATGTACCCTCTGCTCTGCACTTAAATAAACCCTGCAGGGTGCGCACTCCATGACATGCTAACAGGCAGCCACTTCTGGGAAAGAGAAAAGCTCAACAATGCTTTGCTGACTCAAGGTCAAGTTGGCAGATGTGTAGAAAATGGGTCTCTCGTGGCCCTTCTTAGTCTGGGCCTCTGCTTTGCTACCATTGCCTGCTGCCCATCGGTGCTCTCTCTTTCTCGTGTGCACGTGGGCAGACACACACACACTCACACACACACACTCTCACACACACACACTCTCACATACACACTCACACACACACAAACTCACATACACACACACATACTCTCACACACTCACACACACACATGCATCCATAAACCTTTATTAACTTGGTGTAGCAAAACCCTTATTAAGTTGGTATGGAAGGAGATGGCATGAGCCTGAGGTCCTGCCCTCATAGCCGCCTTTGTTAAGCCACAAGGAGAATTCTGTAAGAGCCACAGCAGTTAGTTTGGAAGTTCATCCCATCCAGTGCTTCTTCTCTGACAGTCTATTTGGTCTTTTGACAAGTTAATACCAAAATGCAAAAGATAGATTTCCAAATATCCCATAGTAATTGAATGATGTGTCACAGACTTCCAACGCTAAATTCACTAAACTTTCCTAAATGTATTTTGTGATTAATTAGCACATTAATTTTTAAATAAGTTATGCATTTATATATATATAATATATAAACATATGTGTATGTGTGTATTTATTTCAAAGTGTATAAAATGCTATGCTTTCCATAGCCACATAGTTATTCTCCCTGGAGCCATTTACTCTGACTTGCTTTGTGTGTAATTTTCCAGAGATTATAAATTGTGATTATAAATATACACATACAAATATCTATACACAAGGATTTATATGAAAATGAACATATATATGTGTTAGGATACATGTGCACTTTTTGCATATTGCTTTTTTCCTTAAAATATATTAAGATAATTGGTTTAATAAACATGCACATACACATAGAATCTGCATAATATTCTGATGTATGGATGTATCGTAATTGATTTAACTGGTTCATAACTGGTGAATTTAGTGTATGTTGATTCTTTTGCTATACACATATTGGTGCAATAAGTACTTGGGTACTAAAAGTCAGTTTTGAACTGTGTTTGGAGAAGAAAAATTTCTTAAACTGTAATTATTCTTAAATGGCATGTGAATTTCTGATTATGAAGGACAACCAACTTCCCATGCATTAACTTTGCATCTGTTTTCCATGCCCACCTACATGCATGAGTGCTATTTCTTCATGTGACTGGAGCACAAGTGAACTGCTTTTTGCACTGTGGCAATCAGCTAAGTAAACACTGAGTAACCTCTTTTTAATTTGTATACTTTGGTTTTTACAAATGAAGTTGAGCATGTTTTCATACTTTTTTAAAAAATACTTTTTGTTTGTTTGTTTGTTTCTTTTGGTACCAGGGATTGAACTCAGGGGTACTCGACCACTGAGCCACATCCCCAGCCCTATTTTGTGTTTTATGTAGAGACAGGGTCTCACTGACTTGCTTAGCGCCTCACTGTTGCTGAGACTGGCTTTGAACTTGCCATTCTCCTGTATCAGCTTCACAAAGTGCTGAGATTACAGTAGTGAGCCGCCATGCCTGGCATGTTTTCATATGGTTTAAGAATTATGTGGTTTTCTAATCTGTGAATAGTTTGTTCATTGCTCCTTTTGATTCTGGGTTATTAATTTATTTGTAGGAGCTTCTAATTGAGTGAATTATTTCATTTCTGTAATATGTGATTTGGGAAATGCAAATGTTTTCCCTGTTTTTCATATGTTTTTACTATGAATAATTGTTTTTGGCAGGCAGGTATTTCTAACTTTGAAATAGTTTAAAGTATCAATCTTTTTTATGGCTTCTGTGTTTATATCATACTTAGAAAATCTGGGTTTATGAATAATCTCAGGCTTTATACTTTCCATGGTTACTCTTTCCACATTTAAAATCATAAACTATGTGAACTTTATTTTTGTTTAAGAAGTTAAGTATGAGACAAATGAAAAATTGTTCTAGATGACGCTACTTTTCCAACACCACTTTTGGAAAATGCATATTTTCCTCTTTCATATGCAATGTTGCTATTAAATTTCCCCAAATAAATGTAGAAATAAAGTTCCCATTCTAAATTATAATTTAGGACCTGTTTACAGATAGCATTATTTTCACGGGTTAATAAATCAAGAATTGACATATTTATGATATTCAAATGCAGAACAATTCATTTTATATACATATATATGTATATGAAAAAATATATCTCTTTCCAGATTCTGTCACTCTACTTTTCTACCTCTTACTATTATTATTCTTTACTAGAGCATTATAATTATACATAGTATTTGGGTCATTTTGACAAAATCATACATGGAAGGAATTTGATTTCAATGCCCTTCTCCTCCCACTTTTTCTCCTCTCCTCTCTCCTGCTCGTCTCCATCACTACTCTACTAATCTTCCTTTCTCTCTGTTATTTATTTAGTTTTGATTAGTCCTTTCTACATATACAGAAAGGTGAGATTCCATTTGGTACATTTCTGTATGAATATAACATGATTTTGTTCAATTCATTCCACACTTCCTGCCCTTTCCTATTGCTCCTCCGTCTTCTTCTTCTCCTACTCCACTAATATTCCCTAAATCTTTACGACTTCTGATCCCCTCCCAACCACCTTCCTTCCCTTGTTCTGCTTTAGATCCACATACGAGAGCAGACATTCAACCTTTGATTTTCTGAGTCTGACTTATTTCACTTGGCATGATTTTCTCCATTTCCATCAATTTACCAGCAAATGTCATTATTTCATTACTCTGTATCGTTGAGGAAAACTTCCTTATGGCTATATACCCCATTTCCTTGGTTGATTTATCTATTGACAAGTTTTTATGTTGACTGCATAACTTGGTTATTTAGAGTTGTGCTGCACTAAACATTGATGTGGCTGCCTCTTTGGTACGCTGATTACAGTTCTTCTGGATAAATACCAAGGAATGAGATAGCTGGGTCATATGGTGGTACCATTTCTAATTTTTTGAGAAATCTCCATATTTCATTCCCGAGTGGTTGTACCACTTCTCAGTCCTACTAACAGTGAATGAGTGTACCTATTTCCCCACATCC
The DNA here is from genome assembly GCA_028644305.1 of Xerus rutilus. Lineage (NCBI taxonomy): Eukaryota > Metazoa > Chordata > Mammalia > Rodentia > Sciuridae > Xerus > Xerus rutilus. The sequence goes on from CM053409.1 coordinate 7,641,305, forward strand.
TTGCCAACATTTATTATTATTTATATGCTTGATAATTGTCATTTTGACTGGAGTGAGATAAAAAAATGATTGTAGGTTTGATTTGCATTTTCCTGAATGCTAGAGACATTGAACTTGTTTTCATATATCTATTGATCATGTGCATTTCTTCTTTTTTTAAAAAATAAATGATACAGGTGATTTTTTATTTTTTTAAATTTGTTCTAATTAGTTGTACATGAGAGTAGAATGCATTTTGATATATTGTACACAAATGGAGCACAACTTCTCACTCTTCTGGCTGTACATGGTGCAGAGTCACATTGGTAGTGTAATCATACATGTATATACGGTAATAATGTCCATCTCATCCCCCTGTCTCTCCCATTCTCACATTCCCTCCCCTCCCCTCACTCCTCTCTGCACTATCCAAAGTTCCTTCATTCTTCCCTATTGCACCCCCTATTATGAATCAGCATCTGCTTATCATTCAGCCTTTGCTTTTTGGGTTTTGGTTTATTTTGTTTAGCATTATATTCTCCAGCTCTATCCATTTACCTGCAAATGCCATAATTTCATTCTTTTTTAAGGCTGAGTAATATTCCATTGTGTATATGTGTTATTTTTTTTTATCCATTCATCTGTTGAAGGGCATCTAGGTTGGTTCACACAGTTAAGCTATTGTGAATTGAGCTGCTACAATCATTGAAGTGGCTGCGTCACTATAGTATGCTGATTTTACATCCTTTGGGTATAGACGGAGGAGTGGGATAGCTGGATCAAATGGTGGTTCCATTTCAAGTTTTCTGAGGAATCTCCATACTGCTTTCCATAGTGGTTGCACCAATTTGCAGTGCCACCAACAACATATGAGTGAGCCTTTCCCCCCATATCCTCACCAACACTTATTATTGCTTGTATTCTTGATATTTGCCATTCTGACTGGAGTGAGATAAAATCTTATAGTAGTTTTGATTTGCATCTCTCTAATTGCTAGAGATGATGAACACTTTTTCATATGTTTGTTGATTGATTGTTCTTTATATATCCTGGAAATTAGTGCTCTATCTGATGTGCATGTGGTAAAGCTTTTCTCCCATTCTGTAGGCTCTGTCTTCATGTTATTGATTGTTTCCTTTGCTGAGAAGAAGCTTTTTAGTTTGAATCCATTGCATTTATTGATTCTTGATTTTACTTCTTGCGCTTTAGGAGTCTTGTTAAGGAAGTCATGTCCTAAGCTGAAATAATGAAAATTTGGGCCTACTTTTTCTTCTATTAGGCACAGGGTCTCTGGCCTAGTGCCTAAGTCTTTGATACACTTTGAGTTGATTTTTGTGCAGGGTGAGAGATAGAGGTTTAATTCCATTTTGCTACATATAGATTTCCACTTTTCCCAGGATCATTAATTGAATAGCCTATCTTTTCTCCAATGTATGTTTTTGGTGCCTTTGTCAAGTATGAGATAACTGTATTTGTGTGGGTCTGTCTCTGTGTCTTCTATTCTGTACCATTGATCTTCATGTCTATTTTGTTGTTTTTGTTACTACAGCTTTTTAGTATAATTTGAAGTCAGGTATTGTGAGGCCTCTGGTATTGCTATTTTGGCTTGGAATTGCTTTCACTATTCTGGATTTTTTTATTCTTCAAAATAAATTTTAAGACCTTTTTCTAGCTCTGTGAAGAAGGTCATTGATATTTTGATGAAGATTGCATTGAATATTTATATTGCTTTTGACAGTATTGTTATTTTAATAATATTAAATCTTTTTTTTTTTTTTTGGCACTGGGGATTGAGCTCAGGGGCACTCAACCACTGAGCCACATCTCCAGTCCTATTTTGTGTTTTATGTAGAGACAGGGTCTCATGGAGTTGCTTAGCACCTCGCCATTGCTGAGGCTGGCTTTGAACTTGCAATTCTCCTGTCTCAGCCTCCCAAAGTGCTGGGATTACAGGCGTGGGCCACCATGTCCGGCTTAATAATATTAACTATGCTGTCAATGAACATGGGTGGTCCTTCCATGTTCTTGCATTTTATTCAATTTCTTTTTAAAAAAATGTTCTTTAGTTTTCATTGTAGAGGTCTTTCATCTTCTTGTTTAGATTTATTCCTAAGTACTTAATTTTTGAAATAAAAATAAGTTAATGGGATAGTTTTTCTGATTTCCTTCACAGCAGATTCATTATTTGTATATAGGAAAGCTATTGATCATTATATATTGACCTTATAATCTGTTACTTTACTGAATTTGTTTATAAGCCCTAGCAGTCTTCTGATGAAGCTTGTTGGATCTTTTAGATATAGGATCATGTCATCTGCAAACAGTGATAATTTGATTTCCTTCTTTCTTAATTTTACATTTTTTAAAATTTAATTCTCTTGCATAATTGCTCTGGCTAGAATTTCTAGTACTATATTGGAGTGTTCAGAGTGGACATCCTTATCTTGTTCCAGATTTTAAACAAAATACTTTCTAGTTTTTGCAGATTTACAGTGATGTTGGCTTCCAGTTTGTCATCTATAGACTTTATGATGTTGAGGTAGGTACTTTTTATCACTAGTTTTCTGTGTTTTTAACATGAATGGTTGCTGAATTTTGTCAAAGGCCTTCTCTTCATCTATTGAGATTACTATATAAGCTTTATCATTAATTTTACTTATATGGTGAGTTACATTCATTGATTTGCATATGTTAAAACATTCTTGCATCCCTTAGATAAAATCCACTTGCTCATGATGTATAATCTTAATATTTGCTAATATTTTATTAAAAAATTTTGCATCTACATTCATCAGGGCTATTGGCCTATAATTTTCTTGCCTTGATGTGTCTTTATCTAGTTGTTTTCAATATAATGGTAACACTGACTTCAAAGAATGAAGATGGAAGGATTCCTTCCTTTCTGTTTCATGGAATAATTTGAGGAACATTGGCATTGTAAATGATTTCTATAAATGCTTGATAGAATTCAGCTGATAATCCATCTAACCCTGGACTTTTTTTGTTGGAAGTCTTCTATCTCAATTGTTATTGATATGTTTAGATTTTCTTTGTCTTCTTGGTTCAATTTTGGCAGGCCATATGTGTCTAAAAATATATCAATTTCTTCTAGGTTTTCCTATTTATTGGAGCCTAAGTTTTCAAAATAGTCCCCAAAGATGCACTGGATTTCTGTGATGTCTGTGGTGTTTTCTCTTTCTTCATCTCAAATTTTATTAATTTGAGTATTCTCTCTTTTTCTTTTGGTTTGTTTGACTAAGGGATTACCTTTTTATTTTTATCTTTTCAAAGAAATAAAATCTTTTCATTGATCCTTCATATTTTTAAAATTTTCAATTTCATTGATTTTGGTTCTAATCTTAGTAATTTGCTTCCTTCTACTGGTTTTTGAATTAGCTTTTTTTGTTTTACAAGAGGCTTGAGATGCATGATTACATTGTTTATTTGAGATATTTCTGATTTTCATATGTAGGCATTCACAGCTATTAATTTTCCTCTTAGAAGCACCTTCATAGTGTTCCAGAGATCCTGGCATATTGTATGATGAATCTCATTTAATTCTAAGAAATTTTAAATTTCTCCCATGATTTTTTTATCATCCTTCATCTTTCAAAAGTATATTCCTCATTCTCCTTGTGTTTAAATGGTTTCTGTAGGGTTTTATTCTGTATTTTTTAAAAATTTTATTCCATTATGATCAGATTAGATGCAAGGAATTTTATCAAGTTTTTTGTATCTGATAATAATTGCTTTGTGAGATAAAATATGTCGATTTTGGAGAAAGTTCCCTGAGCAGCTGAGAAGAAAGTGTATTTGGCAATTGTTCGATGAAATATTCTACAGCTATCTGTTAAGTTCATTTGAGTTATAATATTTTTTATGTCCAAAGTGTCTTTACTGAATTTATGACTGGATCACCCATGTATTGGTTAGAGAGGTGTGTTGAAATCACCTGGAATTATTATACTCGGTTCTATATGATGTTTTTATTTGGGTAATTTTATGTAATTTGTGAATGCTTAAGGCATAAATATTTATAATTTATATATCTTCTTGTTTGAATTATTTTATTTCCCAGTATGAAATGACCTTCTTTGTCTCTTCTGATTAAATTTGGCTCAAAGTCTGCTTTATTGGATATGAGGCTAACTATTCCTGCTTGCTTTGTGGCTCCATTTGCATGGTATACCAATTTCCATCCTTTCATTTTCAGCCTGTGAGGTAAATCTCTTGCAAACTATATACAGTTGGGTCTTGTTTTTTAATTCATTCTGTCACCCTGTCATTTAGTTGAAGAGTTGAGGCCATTTACATTCAATGTTATTATAGAAATTTTTATTTATTCTTGCCAATTTTATGTATTTCTAATGTTGCTATTTGCTTAGCTACTTTTTAAATAACACTTATTCATTTGTAAGCTGTAGGACTTGTTTTTTATTTCTTCTGTTGAATTATATATTTATTTTTCATTAGTGCTAGCTTAGTAGTTATAAATTTTTTTAGTTTCTTCTTATCTTGGAAAGTTTTTGTTTCTTCTTCAATTCTGAGGGATAAGTTTTCTGTATATAGCAATTTTTATTGACAGTTATTATCTTTCAGTACTTGGAACCCAGATTCTCCTGGTCTTTAGTGTTTGTGCTGAGAATTTGAAAGTAATTCCAATTGGATTTCCCTGAAATGTGACCTGATGTTTCTTTCTTGAGGCTTTAAAATTCTATCCTTGTTTTGTATGTTCAACATTATAATTATAATGTGCTGTGGAGCTCCTTCCCCAACTTTTTATCTTGTCTATTTTGGATTGTAAATGCATCCTGTATCTGGATGCTCATCTCATTTTCAGGGTTTGGAAAATTTTCTCTTATTATTTCTCTGAGGAGGTTATCTATTCCATTAGCCTGCATTTTCCTACCCTCTTCAATTCCAATAATTCTTAAATTTGGTCTCTTAATGTTGTCCCAGTGTTCTTGTATATTCTGATCATGGTCACTTCTTTTCTTTAATACTGTCTGAATGTTCAAGGCTAGCCACTCTGTCTTCCTCTGAGATTCTGTCTTCAGCATCATCTTCTCTATTAGACTTTCACCTTAATATTTTATTTGATTGTGTCTTTCATTCCCAAGATTTCTGTTTGGTTCTCTTTCAGTTTTTATCTTCTTATTGAATTTCTCATTAGTGTTCTGTACAGACTTTCTTATTTCATTCAGTTGTTTTTCTGTATAGTTTTGGAATTCATCGATATATTTATAATCATTCTTTTAAATTTTTTTCCACTTTAATATCTTTATATTCAGTTGCTGGTGAACTATGAACTTTAGGATTTACCATGCTACCTTATTTTTTCATATTTCTTATTTTCCTATTAGGCTTTATGCATCTGTTCAGATGGATGTCTTTTCCACTCATGTCTGTCTCCATTTGGGGGCACAGCCACCTCTTCCCAAAGTGTCCTAGAATGATCTAGATTGAGATCCCTAATAGGTGTGTTTCCATAGCCTTTGTGTTAATTTTCTCTGCTTTTGTTGTAGAAGTGAATGTCCATGAGTGGGGCCTGAGGGCTCCCCTCACCATTTCTAATTGGCATCTGGTTATTATTTTGGTGTTTTTGTCTCTTCTATTCTTTGTACTAAAATATTTGTGAAGTTTGAGTGTAGTTAATTGGTTTGTAGATCTAGATTAGCTGTCTCTCAGCTGGTTTGGCTCAGCTCTGTGCACTTATAGTGTTCCTGTAGATTCTCAGCACCTCACAGAAAAGGCAAAAATGAATAATAGCAAAAAAAAAAAGAAAAAAAAGAGAGAGAGAGAGAAGCAAACAATATACATTATTAAAATGAATACCCAGTGCCTACTATGACATCTATAACACTAAAAGAGGACTGGTGGTGCCACAATTGCCAACAGCAAGAACAATAAATAACCATGAATAAAATCTGGCATTAAAGTAAGCAGTAGGTGTCAACTATGCTATCCACAGGGCTGATAACTGCTATAAGATTAATGGTGGGGGAAGGAGTTATACAAGGAAAATAGTTCTAATACATGGTTAAAATACATTTTATTAAGATAAAATAAAATGTGATAATAAAGTATAAAGACAGCATAGAATGTTCAAAATTTGAACACAGCGAAAGCAGAAGAGATGTAGCAGGTAATGGTTGTAAAGATGGAGGAGAAAATGGAGAAAACAAAGCAAAAGAGCAGAGAAAAGAGAATTTGGTTATTAGTGGGAGAAGAGAGACAGAGACAAACAAGCAAACAAAAACAAAATTAAAAAAAACAAAATACATTAAAAAAAAAAAGATATTTGTATAATATATCCATGAAATCTATCAACCAATATTCACAGCCAAAACACAAAAATAAATACATAAATACAAGTAAATAAAAAAATAAAAGATTCTTAATCAAAAATGAAAACGTTCTCCACTGAAGTGGTCAAAACAATCAACAAGGATAGTTGGTCATTGCCTCTCCATGACAGTCCTTTCTGTTTCTTTGTGGGCTGTGGAGGGTGGGGAGATAGAGCAGGCAAGAAATGAGAGCATGGGGTTGTTATCTCCTTCCTCTTTTTGTAATGTTCACTGAGCTTTCAGCTGGAGTGACCTGAAACTGAAGCTTGTTGAAAGCACCCTCAGCTTCTCTTCTCACCTGTACAAGGTAGGACAGAATGTGAAGTATGGTGGATTGTAGTTTTGTTTGGACAGATCAACACACTTCCAGGGTGGGGCTGCTATAGAGTTCTATGAGGGAAGTTGCAGCAGCTGTGTCCAATCCTTGGGACTTCGTTTGATCCTCTCTGCTCTGGAGGGATTAGATCATCATACCCCTGGGGCCATGCAGATGCTGATCTCTGCTGGAAGTCTAGATCTTAGGACCTTCTATGCATTTTACTTGTAGGGCAGGGTAACAAACCCTCCACAAGTCTCGCTTTCCCAGGCTTAGTTGCTGAGTGTATTCATCCTCACTTGTTCAGTTTCCTGACTCTCTTTGGTGCTCATGTGAGCCATCAGACTCAAAGGGACAGTGAGTTGTACCCCCCTCCTTGTTTCTGACTTGAATCACCCTGGGTGCAATCCTTTCCATGCACATTGGAATCATGTTCTGCTAGGTACATTCTAGATCACACGATAGGTACTTTCCAGGGCAGTATGGCAATGTTTGCTATGACCTCACAGGCTCTTGCAGCAGCAATCAGTCACGTTCCCTCCTTAAGATGGTGCTGCCTCAGCGCTCTTCTTGCCAATTAAGAAAGAGCACTTTTCAAACACCATTTCACTTTGCAGCCTCTAGATTAGCTATGTTCAGGCTGCTTTTCCAATCTATAGATTTTTTCATGCCCAACTTGTCTACTGTGTTTCTCTCTGTGTTAATCTCCCCTCTGCAGATAACCAGAAGTGCTGCTTCTGCTACAACCAGGTTGGCTCCCACGTACTCTTTCTTGTTCTTTGTTCAATGCAACCAAATGTTTGAGTGTCTTAGGGACTCTGACTGTCTGAGACTGAATTTCAATGAATTCCTTCTTTCACTCACCTTGTTGAGAAGCAGTATTCCTGCTGTTTGAATTCTAAACCACAGAGCGATCAGAAACACAACCTTTTTCTAATCTGCTGTCCTGAATCCTGCATGTTGATTTTCTATCCTGCTATTTTTCTGAATCTGTTTATCTTCTCTAAACATTCTTTGGTAGAATATTCAGGGTTTTCTAAATATAGAATCATATAATCTGCAAATGGGGATTATTTCACATCCCTTTTTTCTATTTATATCATTTTTATTTCCTTTTCTTACTTAATTGCTCTGGTTAAAATTTCAAGTAGTGTATTGAATAAGAGTGGTGGAAATGAACAACTTGTTTTTCTTCTGATTTTGGAGAAAATGCTTTCAGTTTTTTTTTTCTTTCTATCCAATATGTTGTTCGTCTTGGGTCACCTATAACTTTTTTATATAGCATTAAGTTTGATTATTCTCTATCTAGTTCATTCAGAGCTTTCATCATTTAGGAATGATAAATTTTATCAGACTATTTTTTTGCTTCTGTTGAGATGATAGTGTAATTTTATTCCTTGGTTCTATTTATCTGCTCTATTAAATTTATTTATTTGCATATGTTAAAACATCTTTGCATCCTTGGAATTAAAAAACAAATTTAATCATGGTTTATGATTTTTCATTTTATTCTTGAATTTTATTTGCAAGTATTTTATTGAGGATTTTTGCATCTATGTTTGCCAAGGATATTGATCTATAGTTTTCTTTCTTTCTTTTCTTTTTGTGCTCTTGTCAAGCTTGGGTTATAGGGTAAGAATGGTTTGTAGAATAAGTTTGGAAGAGTTCCTTCTCTTTCTAGTTCATGGAATATTGTTGTTAGTTAAGTTTTAAACATCTGTTAAAATGCAGAAGTGAATTTTTCTAGTCCTGGACTTTCATTGTAGGAAAAGTTTTTTTTTTGCGTCAGTGCTGTTGCTTGCTGTTGATGTACTTATGTTTGTTTTTTTATAACCTGTTGGTTCAATTCTGGTACATCATCTCTATCTAGAAATGTGTCCAGGTCTTATACATTTTCTAATTTATTAACATATATTTTTTACAAAGTTTTCCCTAATAATCTTCTGAATTTAGTTAGTATCTTTGTAATATCTCCTGTTTTGCCTCAAATTTGGATTGTTTGGATCTTCCTTTGAAGATTAGTTTAGATAAGGGTTTGTCAAATTTTTTATCTTTTCAAAGTACCATCCCATTGTTTCATTAATCTTTTGTATTGCTCTTTTAGTCTCTATTTCTCTGCTATTTATTTTTCCCTCTTCTACTAATTTTTCATTTTTTTTCTAAGACTTTGAGAAGCAACTTTATGTCATTTACTTGAGATTTTTCAGATTTTTTTTAATGTAGGCATTCATAGCAATGAACTCTCCCATTAGTGCTGCTTTCAATATATCTTATAAGTTCTGGAATTTTTTTCCATTTTCATTTGATTATAGGAATTTAAAAATCTCCTCCCATGATATCTTCTGTGACCAAATGTTAATTCATATGTGTATTGTTCAATATCCATGTATTTGCATAATTTATGTAGTTTCTCTTGTTGATTTCTAATTTTATGCTATTATGGTCTTATAAAATGCAAGAAATTATTTCAAAAAAATTTCCATTACATTTGTTAGAATTTCTTACATTACATTTCTTACATTTGTTAAGAATTTCTTTATAGCCAAAATATGAACTATTTTGAAAAAGTTTTATGTATTAATTAAATAATTATTAAATGAAATATTCTGTAGGTGTCTGTTAAATCCATTTGATCTGTAGTGTAATTTAACTAATACTTGATTTTTTGGAGAAGGAGTCTTGGTGATCTATATTTTAATAGGAGGATGTATTTAAATCTGCACTAGTATTATTTGTGGCCTACCTCTTTCATAAGATTGTGTGCTACAACATTCAATGCTTTTATATTTATAATCATTATTTATTCTTGATGGATCATTCCCTATATCAATGTATATTTACCTCTTTGGTCTTTTAGGACCAATTTTGGAGTCTGTGTTTTATGACGATAGCTTGAAGTCTGTGTTTTAGATATGAGTGTAGCTATCCCTACTTGCTTTCAGATTCCATTTGCTTTAAATATAATTTTCCTTTCACTTTGAGTCTGTGTATTTCTTTGCCAGAGAGGCAAGTTTCTTGTAGGTAGCAAACTGTTGGTCTTGGTGTTTAATCCAATCAGCAAGCCTGAATTTTTAGATTATAGAATTAGAACTGTTTATATGCAAAATTTTTGTTGGGATGTTTACTCATTCCTTCTATTTCATTGTTTTTCCTCTGATCATTTTGAATAGTCTGTTCTCTTCTTTTTTTCTTATTCTTCTGGTTTACCAAATTAATAATGTTTTAGTTTTTTTCTAATTCTCATTTGTTTATATGATCTTCTAATGAAATTTATTCTTTCTAGTCTTTATGTCTTCTTCAATTCTGAAGGGTAATTTTGCTGTATATTGTAATCTAGGTTGGCAATTATTTTCTTTCAAGTTTCAGGTTTTTAAGTACCTATCATTCCATGCTCTCTTGGAGTTTCTGTTAAGAAGTTTTGTTTTGTTTTTGTTTTTGTTTTCTGTTGGATTTGTCTGCATATGTAACTTGGTGCTTTTTCCCTGCAGCTTTTAATAGTCTTTCTTTGGTATGTGCTTCTGGTGGTTTAATATATGGTGGAGAGGTTCTTCTCTTCATACTGATTTATTTGAGGTTCTAAATGCCCCCTTTACCTAGAGTCCATTTCTTTCCCAAGGTTTGAGAAGTGTTCTTTTATGATATCACTAAACAAATTTTTTATCTTTTTAGCCTAAAGCTCTTCTCTATTATCTATTCTGTTTATACATATATTTGGTCTTTTAATGGTCTGCTGTAGATCTTTTATGTTCTGCTCCTTTTTTCTTATTTTTTTAATTACTGTCTGAATGTGATAATTCTTTACCCTTTTCTTCAATCCCTGATATTCTTTCTTCTGCTTGAGTTCCTCTGTTGATGAAGTTTTTAGCTAAACCTTTTGTTTGACTTGCTGACTCATTTCTAAGATTTCTGTTTGTTTCTTTATCGAAATCCCTGTTTTATTATTGAATTGCTCCTTCATATCTTGTAGTATCTTCCTGATCCAGTCATCTATTTATTTGTATCTTGTTTGAATTCATTGATCATTTCTTAAATCATTCTTTTAAATTCTATCACATTTCATCCACTTTTATGTCTTTGGAATTATTTACTAGAGATTTATGAACTTTTGGAGGAGTTATGTTGCCTTGTTATTTTGTATTTCCTCTGTTTCTATGTTGATATTTTCCCATCTGTTGGCATGGATGCCTCTTCCACTTTTGCATAAGGATCTTCTTAATGAGTAAACTTTTCTTGACATTGTGACCTGTGATATCTATTTGTAGTGTAGTGTTGAGATTAACTTCAAATAAACTTCACAGTGTAGTTTTCCTGTGGCTTTTTGAGTGTGATTAGTGAGTTTTGACGTTGTGTGTACTGTGTTAGAGATAGACCCATTTTTTTTGTAGGTCTCACAAGAGTGGGATCCCTCTATTGATTTAGACCCCTCTGTAGACAGCAGAGTATGTGAGGGGGTATACTTGCTTTGCTTTCTCTCCAGTCTTGTCAGTAAAAAGTGGTTTGAAATTGTTTGACAGTGAACTTTGTTAAAGTTCCTCATAGGTGCAGTGTCCACAACAGTTACATTATTTATTCTTGTATTGTTAAGGGAGGTAAATATCCAGAAGTAGGGCTTTAGGCCCCCAAGTCATGCCCACTTGGGGTTGAATAATTGGCTGGGTTTTTGTCTCCTGTATTCTTTGAGTAGAAGTTATCTGTCAAGGTTTGAGTAGAAACAGGTCATAGATGGAGTATGGTGCAATTTCTCCCAACTGGGCTGGGGTTGTAGCTCAGGAGCAAAGGCTCCTACCCCATGGGCTCAGGGTGTCAGACTTGATCCTCATCCCTTATGCTAGCAACATGGGGTTCCTGCCCCATATAAGGAACCATTGCTGAAGTTGCAAATTCCTTTGTACTTTTATATAAGTTGACTTTTTGTTTCTCTGTGCTGTTCAGGCTTCCTGTGACTTTGTTGGCTTCAAGAGTTCTTCCTCTCTTTCTTTCTGTGGATATAGCTTACCCTTAGCTGCCCTGACCCTTCTGACTCACAGAGCTGTGTAACAGTTACTTCTATTCTGTCATTTGTTTGGCTGACTTACTATTTATTTCTTCTAGCATAGGTTTTAAGATCAAAACCTTGAAAGTTTGATGCAGTCATCCAGACCTTGCATCCCCGTGTGATTTTGCTGCCTTTGGGGACTATGATCAGTTGCACAGGGTGAGAAAAACTGGCTGTGCTTCTCAGATGTATGCCTCTCCTGGTTTGCTCCAGTGATTCTTGATTCTTCAAATATCTTAGAACTAGAGTAATTGAATTGTCATTACAATGTGTAAATTTCACCTTGGTTTGAAATGTAATTTCACACTGATGACCAATTTTCTTTAATTAAAAATATTTTCTTATTTCATATATTTAAAAGTCACTAGTTATGTTCTAAAGAACTCATTAAAATGTTAGTAAGTGAAAAAAATTGGTTCTAGGTTAAACTAAAAATGTATTTTTATTATTTTTAATTGCATATAAAATCTCTATAGTAACAAAGATTGGATTATAATTTCTGGCTTTTTTTTATACCTAGGATTGAACCCAGGGGGCATTTAACTACATTCCCAGCCCTCTTTTATATTTTATTTAGAGACAAGGTTTTGCTAAGTTGCTTAGGGTCTCGCTAAATTGCTGAGGCTAGCTTTGAACTTCTGATCCTCCTGCCTTGGGCTCCCAAACCACTGGAATTACAGGTATGTGCCACCATGCCTGGCATAATTTGTGGTCTTTGAGGGTCCTATTTAAATGCTGGGGATGTGGCTCAGTAATTACTGAGAAATTAGTTTTTTACATCTCTTTCCCTTAACAAAGTCATATTTTCAGGATAAAAATAAACTTGTAAATACTCCTCATCTTTTTAACAGTAATAAATCTGACGTTACAAATGGCAAAATAAAAATGAAAATAGCATAAATCTACAACTATATAGCTACTCTGCCACACCATTGGTATCACACTCTATTTGTTGCTTTTGATTGGCATTTTAGTCCTGAATATTAAAATACACTAACCCCAACAAATTTTGTCAGTAACATGATCATTAAGTAAATACCAGTGATGTATACTGAATTACTAGCCTCAATTTACTCCTCTGGGTGCATGCATGCTCTTTGTCTTAGAGTCTTTCTTTTTCTTTCTTTTTTATTTTTTTCATGTCCTCCTTACACTCCAGGCTCAGCAATGTAAATTTCTTTGGCCAATAGGGTACTAGAATTGAATCAGTAACACTACAGTGTGTCTTACAACCGATGAACCCACACTGACATATTATGACTGAAGTGCATATTTTTCATTAGGACTCACACTAGGTGTTGTATGGTCTGTGGGTTCAGATAGACATATAATGATAGGTATTCACTGCTATGGTGTCATACAGAGTAGTTTCACTGCCCTAAAAATCTTCTGTGTGTTGCCTGTCCATCCCTTCCTTCCACCTACACCCCAGCAAACCCGTGCTCTTTCTACTTTCTCCGTAGCTTTAGCTTTTTCAGAATGCCGTCATTGCAATCACGCAGTAGGTAGCTTTATCAGATAGGCTTCTTTTATTTAGAAATATGCATTTAATTTTCTCCATGTCTTTTCATGAGTTGATAAGTTATTATTTTTAGTGCTAAATAATGTTCCATTGTTTGATACACCTCAGTTTATCTATCCAGCTGTGGGTGGACACTTTGGATGTGGGCATACTTTTTCAACTCATTAGCATAAATACCTAGAGGTACAATTGCTGGATTGTATGCAATGTACACACCTACTTTGTAAGAAACTGTTAAACTGACTTCCAAAATGTTTTCAGTTCCAGTTCAAGATATTTAAAATTTTTCCTTGAGATTTCTTCTTTGAGTCATGTGTTGTTTAATCCATGCATCTGTGGATTGTTCTTGTATTTTTCTGTTACTGATTTGTAGATTATTTCCATTATAGTCTGAGAAGAGATATTTTATCATTTCTATTCTTTTCATTTGTCCAGGTGTATTTCATTGTGTGTGTGTCTGTGCATGTGTCTCTGTGTGTGTGTGATTGGCTGTTGTTGGATGAAATCTACAGTTGTCAATTGTGTACAATTGACAGTGTTGTTGTGTCCAACTATGTCTTATTGACTTTTTGCCTAGTAGATCTGTTCATTTCTAATAGAAGTTTGTTTATTTCTCTATTAAATGGTGGACTTATCTAAAAAAAATTGATACAGTAATTATTTGAATGCAATTTCCTTATTTCCATCCTTTCAACATTGCCTTAAGAAAATGCTAGGTTGACCTTATGGAGAATCAGAAATGTGTGCAACAGAGCTCATCCACTAGTAAATACGCAAGCCAGTCTTCTATGCATGCATCAGTGATCCAAGTAAGGGCCAGCCTGGATCCCAGTAAACCAGGATGGAATCCCTGGATAGAAGAGTGAGCTTGTAAGATCAGCAGAACTACCTAATGACCACTTCAGATGTGTAAGCAAGAAATGCTCGCTGTATGCTACTGAGGACTCTTGTTGTTCAGCATTATTATGGTGATAGGTGATTATATTCTCACTAAATGAGCAGATTTTTAAAAATTCATTATTTCACACATACATATATTGACTTTTAAACTAGAATAGAGGGAACTGGAGGTCAAGAAATCTGCTTCCTGATATTTTACATCTCAATATACCTTAATCATCCTTTATCCATGCTTTGGTGAATTTTTAACAAATCCATCAAATGCTTAGATGTGTTGACTTTTACTTGTAGTATTAAATTGTAACAATTTCTGAAAGATTCTCTTTGGAGCAGCTACTCCCTACTGCTTCATTGTTCTTCTGTTTTGAATAAACTATTTTCAATTAAAAATGAAATAGTATCATTTTGTATTTTAGTCTTTTAATTCAACAGAAATGTATAAATTGCTTTCAAATTATTCAAGTAAACTCCTTTATAATTGAAACTAGATGGGTATATAGGAAAAATAGCACACACACAAAAATATATTCTATCATCAATCTTTCTATCATCTTCTGCATACATACATATTCATGGATATATAGACAAATAAATAAAATGCTAAACTGAACACATACTTTGGCTTTGAAAATACTTGTTACTTTTATCATTTAAATTATTTCATATGAATCTTTCCACCAATAGAGAAAATCGACCTTTGCTGAGGGAATCTAACCTTTCTTTTTCTTTTTTCTCTCTTTAATTCCAGTGTGCAATCTCAACATTGCATTAACATAGATTTTTGCATTTAATATGCAATAAAGTGAGTTGGTAAGCATTAAATTGTAACAGTGATAAGCTTTTAATGTAGTTAAATATGGCAAAACAAATCAGTACTTGGTTCTTAATTGATTTTGATTCTATTGTGTATACAATCTCATTGGATTACGTGTTCATTATGGAAAAGAAGGCAAAATCAAAACAAACAAACCAGCCCTCCAGCATGTTCAGACCTCATATCCATCCACATGCACCCTCCAGTGTGAATATTAAAGGGGATTAATTTTGAGCCATTGACACTAACATGTGTCATTTCCTTAAGAAGCTGTTTAGTTGTTGAAATGTAGAAATCGTTTGGAAAAATTCTAACTAGTTACAAAAGGAATTGTGCAGTGTTTTCAAAATTATGTCAAAGGGAGGTTGCTCAGGACACGAGGTTGATACTGAAATACATTTGGCAACTGTTCAAATGTTGAATTGTTGAACATACAACCCCGTGCATAGCATCTCCTGTGTATATTGTAAACTAAAAAAAATATATAAGCATCAAGCAAAAATGGAAATATTAAGATCGAAATCTCAAGTTCAAAATAATGTAGGAACTGTTGGCTCCCAGGGGACTTGGGAGGGAACCTCAGATTTATCTCAGAGACAAAGTGATTTCGTATCCCTGTACCCACAAATTATTAGCGGAGGACCACTGTCATCCCCCATCCTCCCACACTCCGAGTCGGGGGGAGCTTCCATGATCACAAACACAAACAAGTCTCTGGATAATATGTCATCCCTTGACCCAGGAAGATGATCTGGATCAGGGAGCAAAAACTCACAGCCCTGGGGGGAGTGTACTGGTGGGTCAGAAGCTCTGGGAAGGGCATGAACACTCTCTACTACAGTTGTAATGTTGGTCTAAACACTTGGGCCAATAAATTATATTTTGCATTTCCAATGCCTTTTTATATCTCATATTTGTTACTGCTTGAAATGTCCTATGATGCTATTCTTGTTTCAGGCTAGTTCTAATCTCCTTTAAAAAATATGTACATCTTAAGAACTCTATCATGCTTTTGAATGTTCAATGAAGCATCATATCTGCTTTGTTGATTCATTAATTAGATTATAATCTAATGAATAGTAAATTTAAGCTTTATCAATGAATTCATTAATTCGACAAAGACCCATGATTAGAACATCCTCAGTCATTTCTAACGAAATATTTTTCTTGATCTAGCTTTGTCTATGAGGCTAGAGTTTCCTATAAAGAAGAACCTTGGAGTAAATGGAGAGATGTTCTTTTTACAGAAGATGCACAATGAACTGTATCTGCAAGGAAAACAGACATATTATGTGACCTTTTTATCTTTCTGTAGCAAATCAATCACTTAAAACCATTATGAAGATAGTCAAATTGCATTTTTATGGAAACAACCATCCTATTTTTTTGTGAGGCTTTTTTTTCTTTCCCTTTGCAATTTATATATTTTCTAGAAAATTTAGAAAAAAAAAAAACATCTGTTTTTTAAGCCATTAGGGACAATCAATAAAAATGGCCTTTATTTGGACAGATCTATTGGTTAATTTCCTTTCTCTGTAGGTATTTGGAAACCCTAAAAATATCAAATTGGGATTAAATCCTCTGTTTAATTAAAGGGTCACAGGAAGTCACACATTGGTCTGACAACTTCCAAATTCAATGTCAAACTGGGAGTTGGGCCCAGGGAGCCTTTTTCTAAGAAAAGTTTAGAATAAAGTGATGCGTGTGTTCATCACCTGTACGTTTCCTTCATCCCTTGTTTCTTTTTTATTCATATAAAAGAAGCCCTTAGCTAGAAAGAAGGAAAAGAATAAATTTTAATAGAATATTATATGAGTTCCTGGTAAATTTGTTTACTATAATATTTTATAGATAAAAATATGATAATATTACAAGCAAATATCTGCAGACTACTGTATATCATGATGCCTCAAACCTTTCACACTGAATTCTGCTCTAATTTTTTAAAGGCATTGCTGTGCTGTTGCTGGTGAAATGGGCTGGCGCTGTGGACCCGGGGCCAGCTGTGGGATGGTTAGCAGGGCTTGCTCCCTGCCTGACGGGGAAGAGGAGGAGAGGCGAGGCCTCACTAAGGCTGCGAGAATGGGGATGGGTTCTTTGGCACTTTCATCAGTTTCTTTCTCTGGTGGCTAGATATCTTATTGCTTTTGAGTGTCATGGGGTGTCATTATGACAGCATGCACATATTTTACTGCACAGCAACCCTTAGGAATTTGAAGCCCATTTTCTGCTACATTTATTTTGCTCATTGTGCATTTATTCTGACCTCCAGGTACTGTCAGGAGACTTTGTCTAATCACATTTTACTTGTGGTGAAAGGAATTTTGCTTCAGAAATGACCAAAAATAAATAAATAAATAAATAAATAAATAAGCAAAAATGATTACCAGCATTGGGCACAAACAATTCACCAGGTAAAGCTTTCACCATCTGGCAGCTAAGATCAACTTTGTGAGCAAGTAATAACAAAATACATGAAGTTTCTGAACTATAATGTAGATTTCATTTTGTAAATGCT
This sequence comes from Xerus rutilus, assembly GCA_028644305.1. Lineage (NCBI taxonomy): Eukaryota > Metazoa > Chordata > Mammalia > Rodentia > Sciuridae > Xerus > Xerus rutilus. The sequence continues at coordinate 7,658,736 of CM053409.1, forward strand.
TACGGGTTCTATCCTAAAAATCAAGCTAACTTCTAAAATTTTCGTAAAATAAGAATACTTTTTTTCCCCTGGTGTTTATGTGTTTGACTATTTGGAAATTTGTTCTCTAGAGATAGCCATGAAAATGAACTTGAGGTAAAATTCAAATTAAAACCTTTGGCAATACAGCAAGCTGTTTGTGCTCCACTACCTGGGAGTGTCTTATATATTGTCAACTCAATCACCGGTAGACTGTTCATAAGAGGGGCCTGGGCTTCTGTTTCTTTGTCCCCATTTTAATATCTAACACGTTGGTGGATATGTTTACACAAGCTTTTGGTTGAACGTACTTGGATTTGATTTTGAGAGAGATTGGGATGTTGGAATAAGTTAGTTAATGTGTTGTGCTCAAGGTCAGAGCCCAAAGGGTCAGGAAGGGGGCTGGGGTTGTGGCTCAGTAGTAGAGTACATGTCTTGCGTACGTGGGGCACTGGGTTCGATCCTCAGCACCACATAAATAAATAAAAATAAAGTTATTGTGTCCATCTACAACTAAAAATTTAATAAAAACAAGCAGGGGGCAGTCAGGAAGGACACACTTTTGCTAAGGCTGATAGAAAATTTGTTTGGATTCCAATGCCCTTTCCCTGGCAGTGGCTCCTGGTGGTGGTCTGAGACTGTGGTGTTTCATAAAAGTGATTTTTTCCTGAATTATCAATTCATACTAATAAAAGTATGTTGTTTCTCAGGCTTAAAACTAGCTTATTCATGTAGAAATGGAACTGATGGATAACCACCAACTCAGAAACTTTCAATGGTATTGAATTAAAACACTTCAAAGACTATTTTGAAACTCTGTGGATTATAGTTAGTAGTTCTTTCCCAAAAGAAAGCTTTGTTACAATTGCAGAGGAGACTGGTAATTTTCACACTATCAGTCAAACAAATTAGAAGATACTCCTCATGAATTTAATTTTGGCTTTTTGAAGTTAGCACATCATTTTTTTAAAATAAATTTCTGATATTTTAGCATCTCTACACTTTTCTGGTAGCAAGGTAAAGAAATAATAGCATAATCCCCGGATGTCGGCTCTTAGACAAAACAGGTCTTAATACGTTTTTTCCTACACCTATATTCCAGCCACTTACTCTAATGTTTAGGAATTGTGCTGTCAGTACTCCTCTGAGAAGCCACATTTATATTAATGTGAGCTGTGGTCTTACCAATAGTTTCTAAAATAATATTTGCTTTATTGGAATTGTTGATCTTCAACATTTTAACATTCTTATGTAAAAGATTTTTAATGACTTCAGCTATCATAGTGATGACCCATTTGAATGAAGAACTTTAAATGACATCTAACCTTCTGATTTAAAAAGCATTTGTTATTCTGATTATGTGCAATAGTGACCTCAGAATTTGTCTTAGAAATTACAAGTCTATCACTGTGTGATCAGGTCAGTGTTAAAATTGGCCTAGATTGCCTCCAGTTTGCTGGGATGGAGGTGGCGGAGAAACTGAGTCAAAGTAACAAGTCACATTCTGGCTATGAGTTTATCAGTCTCTCCATGCTGTGGCCTCATCCTTGCCTGGGTCCACTGGCCCTGCTGTGGGGACCTGTGCAGTAGATGACCCATTCATCTATTCACAAACTCCAGGGTTTTGTTCCTTGAGATGTGTTTTTATGGTCTCACTTTTGAGGGTATGTATTTACCTTAGTCTTCTTTTTAACTTTCTATTTATGAATAATTTAGAGATTCCCTAGAAGTGCCAGAAATGTACAGGGAAGTCTCATGTACCTTTCACCCAAGTTTCTCCAATGGTAATGTCTTGTACAACTTTGCTGCAATATCAAAACTAGTCAAATAGCATTGGTTCAAATCACTTGGTTTATTCAGATTTCACCAGTTTGACAGGCACTCATGCTGTGGCCAGAAGGACAGTCAGGATTCAGAACTATTTCACTACCAGAAGGCTGTCTAATGTTCCTATATAGGCTCACCCATCCCACTTCTCCCCACCCCTGATGCTGCACAACCGCTATTCCACTCCACATTTTCGTTTTCATGTTATTTTGAGAATGATACAAACAGAATCACACAGTCTTAAACTTGGAGGTTGGCTTTTTTGCTCATAATTCCCTTGAGAACAATGGAAATGTTGACGTGCATTTTCTGTTGTGAAGTAGCAGCCCCTGGTATGAATGACTGCACTTTGTTTAACCATTAAAGCATATCTGGTTGGTTTCCAGTTTTTTACTAATACCAATAAAGCTGCTATGAACATCTGTGTACAGGTTTTTGTGTGGACATACATTTCTATGGCATAAATGCTCAAAAACACAATTGTGGCTATACAGGAAATGCACAACTGGTGTTTGGTAACTTCCACACTCTTTCAGAGTGGCTGTATGACTTTTCCTGTCCATTATCAATGTAGTTAATGTTGTAGCTTCTCCACATGATCACCTGCCTTTGGTATTACCAGTACTTTTTAGATTAGCCTTCTAACAGCTGTGTGGTGGTATCTCATGACAGCATAATTTTATACTTCTGTGATGGTTAATGGTGTTGAACATATTTACCTGTGCTTATCTGACAAGTCTATATACACTTGGGTGACATGATTCTTCTTGCCTTTTTCCTATTCTCTAATTGAATTGTTGATATTTTTAAATGTTGGGTTTTAAAAGTTTATATAGTCTAGATATATCTTTTGTCAAATAGATTTGCAACCAGTTTGTAGCTTCTCTATCTGTGCTCTCAAGGGTCTTTCGCAGAGACTGGTTTTAATTTGATAAACTCTAGTTCATCAATATTTTCTTTTCATGAGCACACTTTAATGCCAAGTCTCAGTAGCTTGCCTATGCTTAATTTCTTGAGATATGCTCCTTTGTTGTCATCTAAGTTTCATAGCTTTATATTTTACATTTACTTTCATGATTCATTTTCTGTTTTTTTAAATAAGGAATGAGGTTTAGATCAAGTTTATTTATTTATTTTGTCTATGAATATCTAATTTCTTCAGTACCATTTGCTGAAAATCTATCTTCCTCCCTTGATTTGCTTGCAGAACTTTTGTGCAAAATCACCTGGGCATGTATGTGTGACACTATTCCTGAGTTTTCTATTCTATTCCATTGAATTATTTCCCTGTAAATATCACAGTCTTGAGTACTATAACTCAATTGTCAGTTTAACACTGGGTGCAGAGGTCCTTCCTATGTTATGCTTCTTTAAAAAAAAGTGTTTTACCTCTTATAGATCCTTTGCCTTCTCATATAAGTCTTAGAAAAAGATTTTCTATCTCTACAAAAATCTTTTCCATGATTTAACAGAAATTGCATTAAACTTGTGCATCAATTTGAAGAGAATTAAGAACTTCCTTTGTGATGTTTCCTGGTCCATGAACACAGTATATCTCTCTTCCTGTATCCATTTTAGTCAGAATTTTGCATTCGTCATACAGACTACATTTTTGTCTGTCTAATATCTAAGTACTTCATTTTCTTTGGAGTGACTATATTTATTGTCCGTATAGAGAAGTCTGATTAATATTTTTGTCAATCTTTTCTCCTGCAACCTTGCTGAATAAATTTTATAGTTCTAGGTTTTTTTTTTTTGGTAGATTATTTAGGTTTTCTACACAGTATATCATATCATCTGTGAATGCAATGGACTTAATTTTGGAGCTAACATATTTAGTGCTGCTTACATTTATGGAAAGTATTTTTTTCTTTTCTTTTTTTAATGGTCAGGGGACTCAGGGGCACTTGACTGTTGAGCCACATCTCTAGCCCTATTTTTTGTATTTTATTTAGAGACAGGGTCTCACTGAGTTTCTTAGTGCCTCGCTTTTGCTGTGGGTGGCTTTGAACTTTTGATCCTCCTACCTTAAAACTGCAGACAAAAACAGATTAAAAAAATAGTGCACCATCATCAAGTGGGGTTCATTCCAGGGATGCAAGGTTGGTTCAACATATGGAAATCAATAAACATAGTTCATCACATCAATAGACTAAAAGAGAAGAATAATATAATTTTATCAATTAATGTAGAGAAAGAATTTGAAAAAATACAGCATCCTTTCATGCTCAAAACACTAGAAAAACTGAGGATAGTAAGAATATACCTCAACATTGTAAAAGTTGATAAACCTAAGACCAACATCATCCTAAATGGAGAAAAATTGGAAGCATTTCCTCTAAAAACAGGAATAAGACAGGGATGCCCTCTCTCACCACTTCTATTCAACATATGCCTTGAAACTCTAGCCAGAGCAATTAGACAGATGAAAGAAATTAAAGGAAAAGAAGAATTCAAACTATCATTATTTGCTGATGACATGATACTATACTTAGAATATCCAAAAAATTCCACCAGAAAACTTCTAGAACTAATAAATCAATTCGGCAAAGTAGTAGGATATAAAATCAATATCCATAAATCAAATGCATCTCTATACATCAGTGATGAATCCTCCAAAAGAGAAATTAGAAAAACTACTCCATTCACAATAGCCTCAAAAAATTAAAATACTTGGGGATCAATCTAACAAGAGAGGTGAAAGACCTCTACAAAACTACAGGACACTAAAGAAAGAAATTAAAGAAGACCTTAGAAGATGGAAAGATCTCCCATGCTCTTGGATAGGCAGAATCAATATTGTCAAAATGGCCATACTACCCAAAATGCTATACAGATTCAATGCAATTCCAATTAAAATCCCAACATAATTCCTTATAGAAATAGAAAAAGCAATCATGAAATTCATTTGGAAAAATAAGAGACCAAGAATAGCCAAAGCAATCCTTAGCAAGAAGAGTGAGGCAGGAGGCATCACAATACCAGATCTTAATCTATACTACAAAGCTATAGTAACAAAGTGGCATGGTACTGGCACCAAAATAGATGTTAGACCAATGGAACAGAATAGAAGACACAGAGACGAACTCACTTAAATACAGCTATCTCATACTAGACAAAGGTGCCAAAAACATACATTGGAGAAAAGATAAGACTCTTCAACAAATGATGCTGGGGAAACTGGAAATCCATATGCAGCAAAATGAAACTAAATCCCTATCTCTCACCATGCACAAAACTCAAAGTAGATAAAGGACCTAGGAATTAGACCAAAGACTCTGTGCCTAATAGAGGAAAAAGTAAGCCCAAACTTTCATCATGTCAGATTAGGCACTGACTTTCTTAACAAGACCTCTAAAGCACAAGAAATGAAATCAAGAATCAATAAATAAGATGGATTCAAACTAAAAAGCTTCTTATCAGCAAAAGAAACAATGAGGTGAACAGAGAGCCTACGTTTTGGGAGCAAATTTTTGCCACATGCACGTCAGATAGTGCACTGATCTCCAGGATATATAAAGAACTCAAAAAACTTAGCACCAAATAAACAAACAAACAATCAATAAATGGGTTAAGCAGCTGAACAGACACTTCTCAGAAGAAGAAATACAATCAATCAACAAATATATGAAAAAATGTTCAACATCTCTAGTAATTAGAGAAATGCAAATCAAAACTGCTTTAGGATTTCATCTCCTTCCAGTCAGAATGGCAATTATCAAGAATACAAGCAACAATAAGTGTTGGTGAGGATGTGGGGAAAAAGGCACACTCATACATTGCTGGTGGGACTGCAAATTGGTGTAACCAATCTGGAAAGCAGTATGGAGATTCCTTCGAAAACTTGGAATGGAACCACCATTTGACCCAGCTATCCCACTCCTTGATCTTGAACACCCCTAAAGACTTGAACATAGCATACTACGGTAACAGCCATGTCAATGTTTATAGCGGCACAATTCACAATTGCTAAACAGAGGAAGCAACCTAGATACCCTTCAATAGATGAATGAATGAAGAAACTGTGGTATATATACACAATGGAATATTACTCAGCAATAAAAGAGAATAAAAATTATGGAATTTTCAGGTAAATGGATGGAGTTAGAGAACATCATGCTAAGTGAAGTATGCCAATCCCAAAGAACCAAAGGCCGAATGTTCTCTCTGATTAGTGGATGCTATCCATAATGGGGGTGGGGTGCATGGGAGAAATGGAGGAACTCTGGATGGGACGAAGGGGAGGGAGGGAAAGGCAGGAGCATGGGGGTAGAAAAGATGGTGGAATGAGACGGACATCACTACCCCAGGTACATGTATGAAGACATGAATGGTGTGACTCTACCTAGTGTACAACCAGAGAAATGAAAAATTGTGCTCCATATGTGTACCATGACTTGAAATACATTCTGCTATTTTAAAATAAATAAATAAATAAATAAGCTAATTAATGAATTAAAAGAAAACGCTCCTCATGCATTAGTGTACCTAGCTGCTGAGAGTATTTGTTCTTTTTGAAGTTATACTTACATATATCCTGTTTTCTATAACTTTGTATTGTAATTTACAAGTCTTAGGTCAGTGGTTCTCAAAGTGTGGTTGTGCTTTCTGGAGTTCTTGGGATGATTTCAGTGAACCCGTAGGATCAAAATTCTGTTCAAAATTATATTATTATCCTGGTGCAGTCATGTAAGCATGTAATCCCAGCAACTTGAGAGGCTGAGATAGGAGAATTGCAAGTTTGAGGCCAGCCTCAGCAACTTAGTAAAGGTCCTTAGGAAGACCTTATTTTAAATAAAATATGCCCAAGTGGGCTATATTACTATATTTTTACTCTTTTACTCTTATTTTCTCATAAGCATGTAAGAAAATTTTACAGAGGCTATGCAACACATGATATAGCAGCAGATTTAGGCATTTCTGAACTTAGGAATTTAGAATTATCTTCTATTGTGTCACATACTAAAGAGATTTTTGCAAAAATAAAAAATAATGCCATTCAATAACTTTTTATTTTGGAGAATATGATTATTTTATATGGAAATGATTATGTTAATATTGGATTTACTATTTTTAAAATAAATGAATAAATAAATATTTTAAAGCTTCCTCAGACATTGAAATAGTATTTAGTATGTTAAATATTGATCAATAATAACCAACACAAAAAAAAGCTTTTTGGGGGTATTTAACAATTCTTGGGAGTGTGAAAGTGTCCTGAGATGAAGAAGTTTGATAATCTTTAATTTATGTCCATTCTACTAAAATGAATTCCCTTGGTTTCCAATAATTTATTATCTAGCATGTTGTCTCCTGTAAATATAGGTTGATTTTTAGGAAAGTATGCCTTAATCTTGATAGCTTGTTTGTTGCAGAAGAGGATTTTTTTTGTTAGCTTTACAATTTCTATAAATGACATCTTATGTGAAAATCTAATATTCAAAAGTAAGACAAGCAGCAAAGAAAGGACTTGGATTTAAAGCTGTTTGATTTTCTGTCTTCCTGCCAAAGAGGCCACAGTAGGCCAAATCACAGAGATCTTGGGGAATAATTTGAAAATAATGATTGTAGAGAACTAATTGCAAAAATGACGTAAACAAGGAGCGATTGCTCTGGGTGATCAGTACTAGGCACATCCATCCAGGACCTTGCTTCACTGCTGGCAGAGAGCACAGCTCAACAAACGTGGTGCATGAATGATTTTCGACTGGGAGGAATACCTAACTTCAGATCAGTGTTGAAATTATAGTCACTGAGATCAAACTGGCTCCCGAACCACTTAATCTATTTCACATCTCCATGTATTCAGACAAATATCTGAGCTGCACATAATTGCAAAACAAATATATGAAGAGTTTAGTTAGGCAAGAGGTCACTTTCAATGCTGTGTTTCTGGGAAAAGAGAAATATCTGCTTTATCAGACGACTGCTTTAAAGTGTATAAGGTAAGGAAAAATGATCCGCTCGGAGCAGGTATTATATGAATTATGCCAAACTATTATCACTTCAAATTTTCTCACTCACACAGTTAAGAGCATCTGAACACTTAATGATCATGTTTAGAGGTGGTTGTGGAAGTGTTGGAAACATGAGAATCACCTGCTGGATTGGGTAGCCTTTGAAAGAAACAGTGTGTGTCTTTCCTGGAGTTATACCAGAAATGGAAAAGAGAGATCATGTATTAAGGAAAGCACAAACACTAAAAAAAAAAAAACCCAAAACCAAAACAAAACAAAACAAAAAAACAGCAATGAAGCCTGATGGGATATTTTAAGGCAGTGGCTTGCTGAGCCAGAAGGTCCTGGCACACTCTGGATCCCTGCAGTGCCTGCTCCTGTGAGGTTCCACATGCCATACGACATTGCCCTGGTTGACTGTGGCAGGAGTAATCTCCAGCATCTTTCTTTAACTCAAGGCCAAATGCAAACCAGCTAAGGCCAGCGTGCCACCTAGGACCCTGGTTCTCACAGTCAGCAGGAAACACATTCTTCATAAGAATGCTATTTTTATTTATATAAAAAATGTGGGGCTGTTTGTTGTATCATCATTAAAATAGTCAGAGGATAAGGAAAAGTTGATGGATAACTTCCTGAATTAAATGAATGTCTTTTTTTTTTTTTTTAACTCCCCTAAGAGTAGAGGTCAGTCACAGGCTTTAATGCAGTAATAAGGATTTTAGGACTTGTAAGAAAAACCTTGACCATGATGTCCACGCTTAGGAAGAGTTCCACATGAGGCTAGATAAAGGAAGAAGGGTGGATGGGAAATCGAGGAGCAATTCCAGAAGTGGCATTGTGAAGCCAGGAGTTCCTATCCACAGAGCAAGAGAGGCCAGTGGGCTATGGATGTCTTTGCCTGCTGTCTCACCATGTTACTCGATTACTGTAATTTAATTTCCTTTTCCCTCAGCTAGAATACAAGGCCAATGAAAGCAAGAATTTCTGTCTGAATTCTTTACTCCTGTAAATGCAGTACACAAATCAGGCAGTCAATATTGGTGGAATATGTGTCTAGTTATGTGAAGTTTCCAAAAGCCAATTTTCATATTTGATTGTGTTGCCTCTTGATTAGCTGAAAGAGAAGCTGCATGGCCAACATCACAAATTTTCAAGGAAAAATTAACAGGAAGCCTGAAGCAAGTTCCTGTGACGATGGCTCAGACACATAGTGAGAGAAACTACAAAAGACAGAAATGTGTCTCCATAAACTTCTCCTCACATGGAACAAATATCAGAAATTAGTTGCCAGTTTTAGTATTATGAGTTTATTATTATTTATTAGTATTTTAGTATTATGGGTTTCTGATCAGTTATAGCTGATTCCTAAATGTTTTGGTCTTAAGACACTCTTAAAATTTATTCAGGATTGCAAATAGTTTTATGTTTTATGTGGATTTTATCTGCATAACACTTACCATATCAGAAATGGAAACTTATAAGATTTAAAGCACTATTTCATTAATCTATTAAAAATAGCCATGGCTTATGCCTATAATCCCAGCAGCACAGGAGGCTGAGGCAGGAGGATCATAAGTTTAAAGTCAGCCTCAGCAATTTAGCAAGGCCCTAAGCAAGTTAGGAAGACCTTATCTCAAAATAAAAAATAAAAAGGGCTGGGGATGTGGCTCAGTGGTTGAGCACCTCTGGATTCAATACCCAGTACCTCCCACCCAGGAAATAGCATATTTTCATAAATAATCATGATGGTTTCCCAAACAAAGTAAATTAGTGAGTGAGTGGAATTGTTTTGCAATTTTTCTAATCTCCTTAATGTTTGACTTAGTGGAAGGCAGCTATATTCTTCCTGCAGAGGCTCAGTAATCAAGATTTTTGGGTACTGAGGGAAGGGTAGATCAATGGAAGGGAGTAGAGAATCTAGAAATAGGTACACATGAATCCAACCCAGTGATTTTTGACACAGGTGCAAAGATGGGTCAAGGAAGGAAGGATGACATTTTCAGCAAATATGTTGGAGCAGTTGGTCATTGGTGCTAAAAAATTAAACTTCAGTCTAAACCTCACACTTTCATATGTCCACACAAACACCTGCCAATAATGTCGACAGCAATTTCATTCACAGTAGCCAAACTCCAGAATCAGTCCAAATGTCTCCCAGTGGGTAGGTGAGTGAACATACTGTAGGGCCTCCAGATTATCTACTGTTAGGAAGAATGGGGAACAACTCAGATGGATCAAGAACTTACATGCAGACTGTAAAATTATGAGATTTTTAGGAAAAAAAATAAGAGATGATCTTAGGGACTTGGTTGAGGCCAACATTTCTTACACCTGATGTTAAACCACAATCCACATACGCAATACACTTTCTGTTAAAAAATTAATAAACTTGACCTCAACAGAGTTAAAAGATTTTGTTTTATGAAAGATTCTGTTAAACAGACAAAAAGGCTGGGAGGGAATTTTAGCAAATCACATGTCTGATAAAGGACTTCAGCTAGAATATTCAAAGAATGCCCAAACTTCATTAATTAAAAAAGAAACAATTCAATTACAAAATGGGCAAAAAGTATGCAGAGATATTTCATTAAAGAGAATAAGATGCCATCAGATGGCAAATAAATACATGAAAAATCGTCTGATATCATTGAGTATCGGCAAATCACAATCGGAAGCCACACGGATTTATTACTGTACAGGTGTGAGTATGGCTAAAATTAAAAAAAAACAAACAAGCAAATAAAAAACCCCAACACCACCAAATGCTGGCGAGATCCAAAGAAACTGGGTCACTTGCACATTGGTGAATGTGCAATGGTATGGTTGCTCTAGAAGACAACTGGATAGTCTTTATAAACTGAACACAGAACTAACAGCTATTGTACTCCTGAAGATTTTCCCCAGAGAAATGAAGGCACATTCACACAAAGACCTGTGCACACTGTTGACAGTAATTTTACACATAATAGCCAAAACCTAGAATCACACATAATGCTCTTCAGTGGGTGACTGGCTAAACACACCAGAATCCAGATCATGGAATGTTAGGGGGAAAAGGGAAGAAACTATAGATACATACGACTATAGATACATACAACGTGGATGGATCTCCACTTCAGTATTGAGAGAAGGAGAGAGAGAGTGTGAGAGAGAGAGAGAGCGGGTGCGCTTGAGTGGGTCCATAGCAAGAGGTTACACGGTTACATGCTGTACAATTTTATTTATGTGACACTTTTTAACCGTCAGAATTGTAGTAATGGAAGCTGATTGTTGGTTGCTTTAAGGACAGAGGGCAGGGTGCAAGAGGGAAGGTGTCACTGCTATAAAAGGGAAATAAGAAGAATCCTTGTGGAAGAGGAAATATTTTGTATGTCAAATGCATAAATGTCAATTTTCTTGTGACATTGCCCCATGAGTTTAAAGATGTTACTATTTGGAGAAACTGGGCCAAGGACACATGGGAGCTCTATATTATTTCCATCGCATTTGAAGTGACAAGAATCCCTCAAAGTTAAAAGTTAAATTATCTCAAAATCATAGTTCATACACATTTTAAATCTGTATAGTATATTCTACATATGTATTATCTGTGTGTGTGTGTGTGAGCGTGTGTGTGTATGTGATCTTTTCTTTGCCAACTAAAGATCATTTCATTGGGTTTGGAGAGGAAGTATCCAGAATGGCAGACAGCTAATTTAAAAATCAGTTTAACTTGATTTCTAAACATCTGAAGTCATCATGACTAATACTGTTTTAAGAGTTCAAGAAGACACTTTCATAATAATGAGAGGACTAGAGTTTATTGGGAAAGTAAAGAAGTCTCCTCTAAATATGGTTTGACAGGAAACAATTTAACCAATGTATTCTCACTATGCTAAAGATACAACAGCAGGCTCTTTGAGCTGTGTGTATCATAAGCCCTAAAGACCTGTTGCCAAAGTAAGCTGTCTACTTTCAACTGTGTTTTTATTTTCTTCGGAGACTTCTTTGGAAGTTTTTATTTGTAATGGTGGTAGGAAAGAATGCAAAGGAATACAGGATCTAAATAAAAGACTGAGAAATGGCATTTTGATCTATCCAGTGATCAGAGTTTTGTGACTTAACTGGGATCAACAACACAAATTTTTGGTATACTGGGTTTTGAACCATTATAAAGGGATAAATCTATTTGTTTACAATGATGTAACCTATTTTGAATTAATAGAAGCTTTTGTATAGCATTAATAGAAAGAGCAAAATGGATATTGTTATAATACTTTAAAATACGTAAGGGTAGCTATATAGAAGAGTGACAAGTTGGAGTAACCATGGAAACCTGTCTTGCAGCAGCTGGGCCTGTTGACATTCCTCTGGTAGAAGCCCATGGCCACCCTGCTTTACAGGCCTGGCTCAGAGGGCCTGTTCCTTGCCTGTCCTCCCCAAACCCTACGACATCTGGTAAAAATGAGTCCCTTCAGCATCTCAGTCTCTGCTGAGGGAGTTTGGGAGGGAATTAAGGAGGGAAGAATGGCTGGTTATTTTCCAAAGGGCCTTAGAAAGATTGGCAAGGGAAAAAAATATGATAGATATTTCAAGGGGTCCTTCAGTTAAACTACTGAATCTATCAACCTCTTGAGCAGGGACAGCTTGTTCTTATCTGACTCTGTAGATGACTAGACTAGAATTAATTGGAATGGCATTGTTTTTATAAAAATACCAACATCGCATGTTGGTATTTTTATCAAATATAAAAGGTTATTTATGCCAGCAACAATAATATGGATGTTAGTACATTATAAAAAGGATGCTTTCTCAGCAATTGCTGAGTCTAATTACTTCATTTTTCACATTCAGGAAACTTCTGAAAAGAGAATGATCTTACCCAAGTCCAAAAACTAATTAGTGGCAGAGCAAGCCCTGGACTCCAGGACTTTGACTTTGAGTCCATGGCTGTTAATTCTTTTTTTGGTACCAGGGATTGAACTCAGGGATGCTCGACCACTGAGCCACATCCCTCAGCCCTATTTTGTGTTTTATGTAGAGACAGGGTCTCACTGAGTTGCTTAGCACCTCACCATTGCTGAGGCTGGCTTTGAACTCGCGATTCTCCTGTCTCAGCCTCCCTAAGTGCTAGGATTACAGGCGTGTGCCACTGTGCCCGGCTCATGGCTGATAATTCTGCTACTTTGTTAACTAAGAGAACAGGTTTTAGTGGCAAACTGTCCTTTTCCTTCCCTCAGTAAATACAGTAGAAAGTTACTTAAGCCGTGGTTAAATACTCTGTTCGTGGCTGACATTTTGATTAAGCTAACGTATACTCCTGGTCCTGTCTAGTGTTCTTCTTTTTATGCAAGGCCAGAACGTACACACAATTCTAATTCCAAGATTCCCTTGTAGGTAGAAGTCGCTGGAAGATGCAGTATGATTTTGAGAGCTGGGCTACCTGGAGGGCCACTGCTGCCCCACCAGCACCTGGTGAGATACTCCTTTTGCTTAACCTCATGAGAGTGTCTTCTTTTATCTTCTACTGAACCCTAACCAACACAGGTTTACAAAGCAGAAAACTAAAAATATTGGAAAAGATACTAAAATACAGAGCTAGACACCTTAAGGGTCTTGAGGCCAGAAAGTAAAGTAGGAGTTGGGTTAAAACTAAGGGATGGGGGACTGGGGTTGTGGCTCAGTGGTAGAGTGCTTGCCTAGCATGAGTCACTGGGTTCGAGTCTCAGCACCACGTAAGAATAAATAAATAAAATAAAGATATTGCATCCATCTCCAACAAAAAAATTAAAACAATTAAAACCAAAAACAAAACAAAACAACAACAACAACAAAAAAAAACTAAAGGATGAATCTGCTTTGGGAGAGGAAATCTAGTTAGCCAAGGGCATAGGATTCTAAGTCCTGGAGGAAACCAGTGACCACTCCTGGGATACGATTACACTTTAGAATTGAACCTCCAACAAAAGCAAGGGCCAATATATCTCCACCCTTCCTTGCTGCCCACCCTGGAAACCACATTAAAAGGAATAAAGAAATCGAACTTCAGAACAGCTCTCAAGTAGGGCTTCTGTGTGCACAAATGATTTCCTGATTTGCTTGCTGATGCCTGAAATTCCTTTAACAGGGAGCAAATTACACATAATTAGAAATAAAAGTGTCAAAATGCAAATGCTGATTGAGTTGACTTGTGCAAAACTCATCAATAGCAAAAGGTAATTGGTTAATTAAATTAGAGTTAATGATAATTTGGAGACTCATTGTTTTGTGATGGAACTGATTAACACATGCAGAGGACCTACTATGAACCCGGCCCGCCTCTCGCTGGGACACACTCCGTGCCATCTGATCTCCTTACAACTGCAGTTCATGCAGTATGTTTATTCCCATTTCCCAGATATAGAGACTGAGATTCAAGGAGATTAAAAATCTTACCCCAAGTCATGAAGAGAAGGCTGGGTTCAGAAGGCTGGGTTCAAAAGGCTGGGTCAGGCCTCTTTGGCTTCACATAGGGAAAAAATGAAACAACTCTCATATAGTTTTCTCATGGGAAGACAGGCAGGAAGTTCTGTTTTCCATGATTTATGGCTTTTCTTCCTTTAAGATGGCTTACTTTTTCTTTCTTTCTTTCCTTTCCTCTTTTGAAAAGAGTTTATTGGACCCAAAGGATTCATTAATAACCACAAGAAAAAGCATTTGTATCCCAGCTTACAGTCCACCCGTGTCTCCTACCAGTCACATTTTCATGTATGTGGTCTCATGTATTTGACCCTCACAGTAGGAACAGACACCATTCTCATCTAGTCTTAAGAGGTAAACTGAGTCCAGAAAGTCACTGCTTTGCCCCAAATCACACACTAAGTGGAGATTCAGGATCCCCAAAGCAGGAACTCAATCCTTACTACAGTCTCTTTTATCTCTTATGAGATAGCACCAACCTGGAGACCCCAGAGGCAGAGTGAGACACACACAGGGCAAGAAAACAAGGTTCTGTTCAATGCTTTTCCCATTTCTCTGCCACCACCTCTGTCGCCATTCACACCTTGTGCAAATTGTTGACCTCAGCATTCAACCGTGAGGGCTGGTCATTTCGTCTTACTCATTTTAACTTTTCTAGCACCTGACATAATGCCTTTAGGCTTATGTCTGTGAATGAATGAGGACCTCCAAAATGTCAACTTTCAGAGCAGAATAAAAGTGGTAAATTTTTTACTCCATGTCTTCACTGATTCTTTTTTTCATTTTCACCAAACACATGGATTTCATATAGGATGATCAGCATAATACATCAGAAATACAGAATGAATTAGTATGTTTTTGGAACAACTTATTTTTACTGCTAGCAATATCAGACCAAATATTCTACTACTAATTCTAAAACTTGATAGAAGTACCTTCTCTGGAAGAGTATACAGGTTTAGGTTTTCTTCCTCACCCACTAAAATAAAACAAGTCACACTGGATTAGTAACTCTTCTGGAATAAACCAGATGACAGTAGTACCTGCCTTTGGAATCATGATAAATGAAGTTGCCCCACAGAGAAATTTGCTCTGGACCTGAAGTCCTATCACCAAATACTGACCAATGCAAACAGCCATTAAGAGTAACAATCCTGATTTATTTCTTTAATTTTCTCATGCAGACAGAGCATTTGTGGTCAAATGGTACCTTAATTGAATAAAAACATTCTGATTTTAAGTCTGTATTTTTCTGACCTTTGTATACGATGGAAGGCCATTGCAAATCTGATCTGGAAAATCTCCCAGGTTTGAATAGATGTTTGCATCGCAGAATACCCTGGCTTTTGTTCTGGGCCCTTAAGGTGGTGACTACCATATGAATGCATGTACATGTGTGTGTTGTGCGTGTGTGTATATATGTTTGTGTGTGTGTGCGCATGCATGTGTATTGTATATCTGTATATACATATGTGTGTATATATTTATATGTATATATATATATATATATATTTAGCTGCAGGAAACATCAGCGTTGAAAATACCCCAACTAGTTTTCAGGTCATTCCGTAGCTCCGGATCCATCAATGCTGAGAGTGTTGTTGACTCTGAGGCCTTACAGCTGTGGCCTACAGGATTTGCAGTGTGTGAAGGTCAGAAGGAAATAGAGCAGAAGTCTGATGACTCCAAGCCCTTCAAAAACACCTTTCTGCAAGGAAATTTGTTTTACTTGTCAATGGTCAATCATAACAAATTATGTTAATCTTTGGAGATGTTTCTTTCAATGAACTCTGCTGTGCATATATTGGATTTATTTAGGAATCAGTGAGTAGTACCTACAGAGATGGTGGCCTCTGTAGGGTCAGACAATTATAAGGGACAGGATTATAAGATGAAGATAGATTCAGAATTGGGACAACTATTGAACTTTCCGCTTCCTCTATTGGTTGCAGCGCTGTGCACGTGGCATTGGGTTAACCATTTCTCTGTCTTATCCACTATAGTGCTATCTTCTCGATGGTAGTTGCAAAACTTTGTTTACTTTTGCGAAATCAGAATGGTGCCTGTGTAATCTAGCACCGTTATCAAACCACTGTGTGGCACTTAGTAGATAGAAAATGGTTGTTGTTGGATTGAAGTGTTGGTAGTTAGTCTTAGGTGTTCTTTCTGGTTCATTTCATAAACATGGCACTGTATTTGGTGTAGTGTAAAGGAGCAGGATTTGAAGTCAGGATCTGACTCCCGATGGTCCACAGTGTTGTTACTTTTAACTACATATTTCTTCATTAAAATTCAAATAAACAAATAAGTAAGAGAGAGCAAAGGAGACACCAGAAAAATCTGTGAATGTGAAACATTACTTAAAACACTTGATGCACATTTTGTTCCGGGCCCTTAAGGTGGTGGCTACCATGTGAATGTATGTACGTGTGTGCGCGTGCGTGCGTGTGTGTTGGAACCAGCGGTTCCTTCAGCACCTGTGTGGACTGTGAAGGAAATGGGAAGCACCCATAGCTCCCACTGGATATGGAATCCACCTCAGTAAGGCAACTGGGGGCTGACTCCTGCCATACGGGCAGGTGAGTCATTTGGATTTCTATATTTTATCTAGACATAACCATGTTTAAAAACATTCTATAAGTTCATAATAAATGCTAAAACTTTGTCCTTCATACTGACATGCTTTCCAAAAATGTAGATTTGTAATCTCTTTTTATTGTAACTCTTGATGAGCCATGTTCTACATGAATTTGGTGGTAACATAGTAACAAATAATTAAGATGAAAAACCTAGTTATTGAAAGGTCATTTATGCTGTTAGTGTAAAGATAGACTTTTAAATATCTATTTTCCCATTCAAAAACTATGAAATTATATGACTAACATAACTCACTCTTCAAAACCCATGTAAGCATTGAGGATGTTCTTTTGGGCTTAGTTAATAAATAAGATTAATGTGTGGAGGGAAATTATCTTTTCTTGGATCACATAGTTTGACAATATTTTGTATAAATAGAAATTTAATTTCTTACTCAATGTTTGAACTTTGGCCCCTGTCTGGAACTTGTAACTACAAATTAAACAAAAAAAAGAGTCTTTAAATATGATATACTTGACATTAATTATTTTCCATTCTTGGGTACTGGTATGAAGATCATAAATTCATTTCTGAGATTCAGGAGACCACATTTGATAAATGAATGATTATTTAGAAAACAAAAACAGCATTGCCCGTCCAATGCTTCTAGCTAAGTAGGAGTCTATATAAAGAGAAAAAAGTCACCTTTCCTATACCATGCATGCAGAACAGAGTTTGGAGATTGTCAAATAACCTGACACTAATAATGTTCTTCTCGTTTTTTCTCCTGATATTTTTTTGTCTTTTGTACCATGACCACGGTAATGGAGAGTACACACTGTGCCAGAGCCTGGGGTCCTGGTCCTGGGTGCTCAATTACATGGGCAGGCCCTTGATGTCACACCACAGCTGTGGAAACCAGCTCAAGGCCAAAATACAGATTTCTGCCAATCATGATGGGAAAGAAATGGTGTTTTTTTGTTTTTTTTTTTCAAATACATTCTTCCACATTTGGACGGTTTATGTCTTTTAGTTTGAGAAATATGGAGATGGTTGATGGAAATTATCTTCTTTTTTGAAGGTGATTATTTAGCAAAATAAGAGTTGGCTTTTGCCTCCCTAGTCACCCCGATACCCACTGAGAAATGTTGAACTCTAGGATCCACCAAACTAAGCTGAACTCAGTTTCACTACACACTAGTGTCCTTGAGTGAGTAATTGAATTTATGGACTTGCAAAACAAAACAATGTATATCATGAGACTTTAATGCCACTAGCAGCAGTCAAAAGAATTGATTGGAAATATGGAAGTCCAACTCTCTAACGTCCTTATTTAAAACTTGTTCCTTTTTTCCAGGTTTTTCTATTAAAGTGCAATCATGTTTGGCTTTGGTTGCTCTCTCAATACTGTTTAGGTGACATGTGGAGGTGAGACTGTTGTACTAGCATGTTTATTGGAGCGATATTTACAATAGCCAGGAAATAGAAGCAACGGAGATGTCCATGGATGAATGAATAGATAAAGAAAATACAGTGCATAAACACAATGGAATATTACTTAGCCATAAAAAAGAATAAAATCAAATTATCTATGGTACAAGGATAGAACTGGAGGACTTTGTTACAGAATTTATACCAAGCATAGAAGGAAAAACATTGCATGTCCTCACTTATATGTGGAAGTTAAAAAATTGATTTCATCAAAGTGAAAATAATAGTGGGCACTAGAAGTCAAGAAAAGTTAGGAGGGAAAAGTGATAAAGGGTGGCTGGATGATGGGCACCAAAGTACAGCTAGACAGGAGCAACATGTACTAGGGATCTGCAGCAGAACAGAGTGGCTATCATTTAAAACCATTTACTATGTCCCTTATACAGAACTCTAAGAGGATTTTGAAGCTTCCCATCAAAAAGAAATGATAAATGTTGGAGATGGAAACTGGTTACCTTGATTTGATCATTTTCCATTGAATCTATGTATTAAATTCATCTCACTGTACCCACAAATATGTATGATTAAAACAACATTAGCAGCAGGAGCAATAACAACAAGATCAATGATAATAGAAAATACCAGTGATGAGAGGAAGTTGACCAGCTCTGGTAGAAGAGCTTCAATGGGGATGTGGATAATGAATTTATGTCCAGTGAAGACACAGATGCAAAGTCTTTAGCCAATAGGGCAATGAGAATTTAAATCACAGTGAGATAATGTCACTTAGTCATCAGAATGACTAGAATAAGACCATGACCACAGCAAATGCTGTCAAGGATCTGGACAAATTGGATCATTCATATATTGTTTGTGGATACTGGGGATGTAGCGCCCGGTGCTAAGAACACTTGCTTAGCATGCATGAAGCCCTGGATTCAATTCCTAGCACCGCAAAAATAGAAAAATCAGACCTTGCTAGTGGGAGTGGAAAATAGTACTGCCATTCAGGAAAATAATTTGAAAATTTCTTATGAAAATGAACAGCCAGGGTCTGGAGATGTGGCTCAGCGGTAAGTGCTTGCCCAGCATGTGTGAGCCACTGGGTTCAATTCTTGGCACCACATAAAAATGAATAAATAAAATAAAGGTATTTTGTCCATCTATAACTAAACAATTAAAAACAAATGAACATCCAACGACTGTACTTACAGGAGTAATTGCACTCCTGGGCTTTTATCTCATGAAAAGAGAAATTTATGAACCTGTATGAAAATGTCCATAATGCTTTATTTATTACATCCTCAATGTTAAAACAGCCTAGATGTCCTACAATGGATGAAGAACAAAACAAACTGGGACCTATCCAAACTATGGACTGCCACTCAACAGTGGAAAAGAATGGACCAGGGGTACGTGCGCCATCTGAATGGATCTCCGGAGAATCACGCTGGGTGAGAAAAGCTGACTCCTAAAGATTACATACTATTTCGTTCTGTTTACATAGCATTTTTGAAGTGACAAAATTTTAGAGATAAGGAAAGATTAGTGGATTCTAAGTATTAGGGGAGGGTTGAGTTGGTGTTACTTCGAGGGGCATCAAGAGGAGAATGATAGAATTGTTCTGTATCTTGACCAACTGTATCAATGCCAATCAATATTCACGGTATTTTCTTGTACTAAAGTTGTATAAAATGTTCCCAGTGGGGTAACTGGGTGTAGGATGCATGAGATCTTACCATATTATTTCTTATAACTGCATTTGAATGTACAATTATCTCAAAATAACATTTTTAATTAGAAATGTGTAAGACCCCTCTTTATTCCTTGGCCACCTTGAGAAGCTGTTAGGGCTTATCAACCAAGTAACACAGTTCAGTGTTGACCAGCTTGGATGTCAGACTTGGATCTACTGCAAGGCTTCCCTACTCTTGCTGATGTATGCTGCAGTAGGAAAAAGCAAGTCTGAGATGACCGAGCTCCAGCTCCATTTGGCTGCCCCAGGCTGAGAATATGACCCTATGTTTGGCAAAGATCTTGCTGAGGTTTTCCAGTTGGAAAGTCCTTACCTGGAAATCTTAACATGCCTTTAAGAGGATTTCTAAGGGATTCTATCACCTGAGTATGGGACATGCCAGTCACATAAATTACCAGTAGTAAGTAAATAATGTGCTTATCATATTTTACTTCAACCAATATTAATTGTCTGGTGAAACTGAATTGGGAGGGAAAGCATGAAACACCATGGTAAGCATCTCTTTGTTAATCACTGTAAACCCATAAATACTTCCTTCTCTGAATAAGGAATCAGAAAAAGAAATTTTGTTTACTATCGTAATAGTTGGAAATTATGCATTATGAGAAGGTGTCTACATTGTGCAAAAAATCCCAGCATCTGACCTCTTTGCTGATCAGGCTGCAACAAGCACTAAAGCCTGTTCTTCATTCACCATTTGCCACTTCATGATGGTGGCTGGGGATTGTCTTGGGCCCTAGGAGGCCAACGCTTTTGTTTGGACAAAGAGCACAGCACGGTAAGCCCGTCAGACCACAAACATAATTTATCAGAAAGAATGCCAGACTTGAACAACTAGTAGCTACTAAACATAAATATGAATTCAATGTTTTAACTGTTTTTGAAAATAGACAACAAAATAGTGTGTGATAATCATAAAGATCCCTTTTATGTAGAAAAATAACTATTACCTTTCCATATTGCTGTGAAAATGATCCATTTACATTTTAATATTTATGTTGTGGTTCCTTCAACACATTTTTAAGTGATTTATCTTGGTAATACATTAGATATAAATATTTAATTCTCTTCTAGCTCTAATACTATATTCAGGGACAAGAAAAATTTATGTGCATCTATATTTTTATGAAATTTATTGAAATTTTCAGAAGTCTACTAATGTTTCATGTAAGAGACACTCTCATGTTACACAAAGACTATTTCTACCTTCACCCATTTGCTTCTAGTTCTCCTTGTCCCAGTATTAGATTTATGAATTCAATATCAGCTAGCCTTGAAAAAGATACACCTATAAATATTATTAATCCATACATCAGGGATTCTAAATTCCTCATATATTCATCAAACAATCAATTATGAAGCCATTTCTGTGTGATCAGGAGAAAAAAGCTATTTAATCTATAATATATTTAATAAGTCACTCAAAAATAATTTAGAGGTCCCCAGAACATGAAAAAAGAAAAAGGCAATTGAGATAGATAAACTCCTCTTCCTCCATCGCCAAATATAACAATTTCGAATTTCAATAATAATGTTTAAGGTATATATGAAATACAACTTATTTCCTTCCAAATTAAAATCTTGCAAACAAGTTTATTATAAAGATTAACCTACTTCATAGGCCTAAATAACACCATTAAAGTAATAAAAGCATTTATTGAATTATCCCCCCAAAGCAAGAACAAAACAATAGTATTCTACCTCAAGACATTCACAAGTTTTAACAGAGCTATTGGCCTGGTCATCTTTGAAGTCTAATTTGCTTTTTTGAAGAGTTTATAGGCACAAAACGTTAAATGCTGCTGACATTTAGAAAGAAATTTAATGGTCAATAAGAAACAACAATAAAGATGTTGTTGAAGCTCGTTCCATTAAATGTGTATGATGATATTTTAGTGATTAAGTGCCTCATGGAACACAGACCGTTGTTTTCTTTTGAGCGGGTTGCCTATACTTCTTTTTCCTTGAAACTGGGATAAAGGGGGCCTGGTTAACCTTGGAGCTGAAGCCAATCCTTGCAGTATCTTTCCCATAAAGTTCAAATTGTTTTGTAAATACAGTTTTCCAGCTGCTCCAGTTTTCTGACCCATTAATCTGAAAGCCATCTTGTGTCTTCAATAAGCTCACAATTTCTCCTTAAATATAAATAATAATAGTACTTATCTCTTGGAGTTCCTGTGAGTATAAAATGAGTTAACTTATTTAAAGTGCCTAAAACCGTGCCAGGACCATAGCAGAAACGAAGCTGCCAGTTGCTCTTCTCATTACTGTCCAGTTAAATCTGAAAACCAAGGATATGCATATAATAAAGCTGCATTTTCCCCAAAGCACTGAATCTAAAACACTACCAGGGGGAAAAAATGTATTAAGTGACCTCTATCTCATCTTCATTCTAATCTCAAAGTACATGACTATTTATATAGTATTTGCTTTCATTTTAGTTTCCTGGAAAAGCTTGGAAATCAGAACAATCTATTTTCAATCTCGTCACTTCTGTTTACTAGTTGTGTGATTCTAAGTTAATATTCTAAGCTCCAGTTTATCTAGCCATAAAGAATGAACAATACTCTCTTCATGGGGTTGTTGGTGAAATCAAAGAAAATAATTTGTGTATACACTTAACATATAACGTGGCTCATCACAGATGTTTAGCAACTATTGCTTTTCCATTCCTATTTCCTTGTTTTCAAAAGTGGTGATCTGAAAATAATGATGACTTTGATAAGAGAGTACAATAGGCTAATTTTTAATCTGTTCTCAGTTGCTTAAAGTGAACGTAATCTTTCAGTGAAGAATCAATCATTCTGATTTTCCTATTAGTTCAGAGAGAACTTAGCGTACAATTTTGAGACTAAGAAAGAGTTGTGAGCTTTTTACTATTTGTTTTTACTTAGTGCAAACATGAAAGACTTGCCTTAAGTGTTTTCAGGAAATTTAATAATAAAGAACTTATTATTTTATTGAGAAATCCCTATTGATCATGTTTACCTGAGTCAGAGAAATGTCATATATAAAATAACTAACTACAAGTTTATCTGAGAAATCATTCCGAAGCTTAACTTTCTTTTTATGTATTCAAGGGAATACTTATGTATGCTTAAGAAACTCAGAAAAGTGTGAAAGAATGAAAGAGAGAGAGAAAAAAAGATCGGTCCAAATCTCACACGAGCCAGGCTTGTTGGCCCACATCTGTAATCCCAGCAGTTGAGAAGGCTGAGGCAGGAGGATTGTGACTTCAAATACAGCCTAAGCAACTTGGTAAGGCCCTGAGCAACTTAGCAAGACCCTGTCTCAAAATAAAAAAATAAAAAGGGATG
Source organism: Xerus rutilus (assembly GCA_028644305.1). Classification (NCBI taxonomy): domain Eukaryota; kingdom Metazoa; phylum Chordata; class Mammalia; order Rodentia; family Sciuridae; genus Xerus; species Xerus rutilus. Next base: position 7,682,057 of record CM053409.1, read on the forward strand.
GGTATGAGTCTCAGCTTAGTGGATAAGTACCACTGGGTTCAATCCCTGGTACTAAAATAATAAAAAATTTAAAAAATCTCACATGTAAAAAGAATCATTTTTTAATATATTTTCATTATTTCTATTTTCATGTAGAAAATGCAGTAAATTTCAAATATTCATAAACTTATTTCACATTGAAAAGACTATGAAGTGGAAAACATCACAAAGGTGCAGATTTTTGGAGTGAGCAGGTACATGAAGCATGAGGATGATCTAAGGTGTTGGGCTCCATTTCTTGGGTGAGTGATTGACAAAGGTACATCAAAGCCATCTCAGGCAACAGAGCCACCCAGCATCCTGGATGGGGTGAGCCAGGTACATGAAGTCACATTGAGGAACCTATCATGTCCTAGAGTTTAGGTCTACCAGCTCAGGGAAAGATGGCATATAGCCAAAGTTAGTCTTAAGTGCAGCTTAAATTGCCTGAAAGAGGAGAGGATCACCAGAATCTGCAGGACTTAGAAAAGAACAGCTCCTGGCCTCCCAGTGCTTATCAAACTCATATCCAATGCCCATACTTTCAGTGGAACTGCAGATACAATCTTCCGAACCATACTGTACATCATTCTGTATCTCTGATTCCTTCCCCCTCTTTTGTATATAGGACAAAAGTAATTTAAATAGAATTTTAATAGTAATTTAAATTCAGAATTTAAATATGCAGATGAAGCAGTTTTATTACATTGTACTTCCTTTACCTTTAAATATGTCTAAGCAGAATGGAGCTTACATTTAGAATTAAGGCTGACCCTATGGTATGTTATTAGATATTTGACTAAATAGATATCTATATCTATAGCTATATCTTTATCTCCTAGAAACTCCTCCTCCAAGTTTCATTGGAAGATTTCTTTAGAAAAAATATATTCTTCATTCTGCAATTTGGTGGGTCTTTTCTATTATAAATACTTCCATAGTTATTACAAGTTCAGAGGATGGTGCTGGGTTTTCTGGGTAATGGAGTATTCACCACCTTAGCAGGAGGCAGATCCCAATAGGAGAAAAATAAAACACATTACGAATTAAAGGGCTACAGTTGGCCTTAAAACGATAAATTCTAAAGTATTAATATAGATAGGAAGATTTGGAGGTACTCTGTCAGCTGCTGGACATTTTTTCCCACAATTTTCTTCTCTCATTTTTCTAGTAGAAACAAAAACTTGGCCAACCAGAAAGTGTTCTGAGTATGGGCCATTTGTCTGGATGGCTCATTGTAAAGGTTAATTTGAACTGTCAACTTGATTGGGTTGAGAGATGCCCATCATTCAGAGGCTTCTGGATATGATGAGGATGTGTCTAGGAATGATTGGCATGTGGGATAGCCAACTGAAGTGGAGATCTTCCTTAAGCATGGACAACACCGTCCAATAGGATGATGGCTTGGATGGAATAAAAGTTGGAAGAAGGAAGCAGCAGCATTGCAAGCTCAATTCTTCTTGAAGGGGTTCTTGACTGCTGCTGCCATTGCCTGAGGATATTCAACTCTCACTTCTTCACTCTTCCAAAGCAGACTCTGCCAGTGATTCTCCAGGGAGTTTCCAGAAGCCTTTGGTCTCGGACTAGGTTAGCACTGTTGATCCCTCTAGTTCTGAGGCTTCGGCCTCTTGGATTGCGCAGCTCTGTGGCCTGCACACTGCCATGTGGACTGTCCAGCTTCTGGTTGCATAAGCCAATCTAATAAATCCCCTTCTTTGAACCATACTTCCTGTTGATGCTGTTCCTTTAGAGCATTCTGAATAACACACTTATTAAGAAATATTTTCATTAAATATGGAAGAACTTTGTAATGAAACTCAGGACAGGAAAGGAATAGAGTGAAGGCAAGGTTTTATTTCATAAGGAATAAATTCAAAGTCATTAGCAATAGAAAAATACAAATTTAATTTAAGACTAAGGATCTTCTTTGGAAGAAATTAACCTCCATGGTGTCAAGCTGTATTTAATTTCAGATAGATTACAAAAATATCAGCCATGGCCTGAAGAGAGCACAGCACTATATTTCCCTCCCCCTCTCTCACCCAATCCAGAGATCATCCTAGGAGAGGAGAAGAGAGTTATGCACATTTGGCAAACATCTGAGATAGAAAATGCATTTGTGATACCCAAGTCAGCATTGGGGGACGAATGCTCACTCTCCTGTGCAAAACGGTGGCGCATCACAAGGAAGGAAGGAATGGGAAGAACTTCAGAGGTGGAATGTCAGAGGAGGAGGAAATGCAGAAGCTGCAGAATGAGTAAGGACATGTGGAATTAGCAGTCAGACCTCCACCTTTGTGGGACCCAAAAGAGGTTATTGGCTGAACTAGAGGCATTGCTTAGTTCTGCAGATTTATGATGCTAAGTTAATATTTTAGTTGAGAGCAGTTTCAATCTCCTCTGCCATTTAGTGTGTTATGATCTTGATAAAGAGAGGCAGATGGAATTTGGGACAGAGAAAAGGTATTTGGCCCTGGTTCACCCCTCCATGAAGACATGTGGGGAAAGAACAGGGGCATTCCTGCCTCCCAGATCAGCAAAGAAAGGCCCAAGTATAAACCTGGATCAGGACTGGGGCAACAGAAAACTCTCCCTGCCCCTAATTTCCTGATAATCTATGGGAGATAGTGAAATGGATCAGCAACTACTAATTATTAAACAAGTGGTTACAAAGTTAATTTTGGGAGAGAGGGGAAAGAAAATAAGTTTAAGGAGAGTAAATACATTGAGCTATAAACAAAATTATCCTGTCTTTATTAATAGATGAAGCTTTCAGAATGCCAGGGGCAAAGATCAGATACTGAAATGTAAACACATTTCCAAGCTATAAAGTTTGGTAGGGAGCTAAAGTGGAGGTAGCTAGAAGTTTCCCTTTTTAATTGCAACTCATATGGCAAAAGGTGGGTTGTTTTTGGAAACAATTTTATTTCAAGCATAGGACAAATATTGTATTTCTACTGACTTAACCAACTTTATAATCTAATGTTAATTTGCACATTAGAAATTTTAAAACAGCATCAAGTTCCTCATTTGGAGCAAAAAGCCGATTCTAGTTTTCTTGTGTGTGTCTATGTGCAAACTGTTCTTTGGAAAATGGCCACTTATAATTTCTTTACAGCAAACTCTCAGCTATTTTAGGATACACCAGAGACAGTTCAGTTGTAAGCCTAAGATTCTGAATGCTTTTTGTCCCATTAGGTGATGATTTCAAACTGCATTGGTGGTCCCTAAAGGGCACCAAAAGGACCCATTTTGAGTTCTGATTGAGTTTGGTTTTTAATATCGGTGTGAGTAGAATCCTCAAAGCCAGCTGCCTTTGAACATCCTCTGAACATCCTCTGGGATCCCATACGGGGCCATGTGTTCTATCAATTACAGGGTGTGTCTCAAGTTCCCATCTACAGAATTCAGACATCTATGCACAATGTTGTCTGACCTAAAAAGGAAAATAAACTTTGAAGAATGCTCCATCCCATTTGTGGCCAGTCATCAGAATCAGATGCTCCATCCCATTTGTGGCCAGTCATCAGGCCTTACCTACCTACACCTCAGGTTTTTTGCAAAACAAATTCCAACGTGGAAGTCACATTTTCACACCTAAGAGATCAGCTGGATGCACTTGTAAAAATCAATGTACTTTTAAGTCCAGTAGAAGGCTTACCAGTGTGACTCTTGATAATATAGCTCAGGAGCCTCAGTGCAATTACAGTCCAAATCTGATACTATGTATATTTGAGTTTCACTATGTGCAGGCCTACTTGGCTGTCTGGATTGGCAAAATTGAGGCAAAACTGGTAGGTACTGGTTTACTTTATTGCCATTTTTACATTAGTGGTTGTATATTTTTTAATACCTGCAATGAGAGCTTATGCTAGCACATGTGGTGCTTTTGTGCAAATTTTAAAAGACATCCCTTCTAGGTGGACTAATTATAAAAAGATGACATTCTTATCTCTTATTGGCATTTATGACACCCCCTTCTCTGATCTGTGGCATGGCTCGGCCATACTGGCTCTGCTGAGTTCATGTTCCTTTGAATCTGCAGTGTTTTCCTATATTTTATTGCTGTAGAAACTGCAACTGGGTGATTTTTGAATAACTCAAGGACATGACTATGTAGATGGTGTAACAGAGATTGAATAATAAGCGAGTTTTACATTGCTCTATGCGAGGCTATCCTGCCTTTCTGATCCATGAATTTAGTGTGACTTAAAGCCAGAAGTGAAATGAAGAGAATATTAAGATTCAATATTATTTTTAAAATGTCACAAAAATTATCTGCTCTCGTGACACTGAAGAGGTTTCCTGGGACATCACTGAAAAGCTTAATGGGATTAATTTAAATTCAGGTTCAATAAACATTTGTTGAACACTAGATGTAGCAAGTGCTCATTGGTAAGGGAGATAAAAGGACAGCTCAGACAAGCAAGACCCCTTCATCAAGCAAGTCCCGTGCAAGTGGAGACAGACTTAAAAGACTGATTTCCCTCATGGCAGATTTTATTTCCCAAAGATGGTCACAACCACGCCTTCTGCTGCAAAAGCTATTCCACAACATGAGCTTGTGGCCCTGTCTCTTGGAGATGTGAGCCACCTGATAAAAGCCAGCTACCCTAACTAAGGTGGTCGGTCATATAGAGAGAAGTCTGGCCTCATAGAGAGGCCTCCTGCAGTTGCTCTGATTGAGAGTTGCAGGACTGAGGTCACTGTAACTCGGGCACAGACACACTGAGGGAGTGACTTTACAGATGATTTTAATTCATCCTGAGTCCCATCCTTGTATTCCTCATAGCCTGACACAGAGTAAAGGAAAGCCGTCCCAACTGTGCCCTGTCCATTCCCACAGGACCCAAGAGTGTTGAAAATGGTTATTAGTTTATACCATTAACTTTGAGATTGGTTCTCAGCAATAGTAACAGACACATTCTCCTAAGATGTGTCTTCGGTTGTGTGAATCTGAGGAATAGTCAGGGTACGGACACATACAGATGTGTATTTATTTTTTTCCTCTTGAGGTTTATGTAGCACTTTCTGTAAAGTGGGAACAAAAAGAAGATGAATAAATCAATTTACCTAAAGGTTATATTTCCCAAGTGGTTTCTAACTTTAGAAATACTATAATTGTATTTTCTCAAATTGAACCAAAATATACATGAAGCGTTCTAAAGGAAAGAACACAGTATGTTTCAGGAAAAATGAGCATTTTTAAAAAAATCGCAAGACACTGTCTCCTTGATGTTTCAAACACTTTCAGGAGATGAGGAAGAGCTGTTATTACTTTCATTATATATTATTTGGTGCCTGACTTGTATTTGATCCAGGATAGGAAAACCTCTATTTCTACCCTCAGGGTGTACAATTTAAATCAGAGAGACATCATAAGTGTCTGTGACAGAACACAGAACATTCTGGTTTCTTTATGCTGATTTAGAAGTTTCCAAACAACCTAATCACTAAAATGTGAAGATATCAAGTGAAATGAGTAGCTATGACAGACCTCTCTCCAGAGTTTCAAGTCTTTATTTCAACAGGATGACTCTTTATTTTCAGTTCTTCATAAAGAAGCCAATTGCATGCTCCATAATAGTTATAAGAATTACGAGATGCTGGGTTCAGTGATGTGCAGAGAATAGTTTAAATGAATGTTGAAAAAGTCCCTCTTTGCATTCAGCTGTACGTATGTTAGGAAAAAATAAAAACACGATAAAATCTACTAATTAGATTCAAGGCCAAGCTGAATTAGTAATAAGGCTGAATCACACATTATGATAAGGAAATGTGGTTTTATTACTTTACAATGAAATAAAATAACTTCTGCAGTTAGAAAGCTATTTCCAAGTACAACTTTTTTTTTAACTAAATGGATAATTTATAACTTGCATCATTGATCAGCTGACCCTTCTGCATCTGCTGGGAACTCACATTTGCTGAGAATTCAACAAACATGCAGTAAATGACAAACTTGTGCCTACTTACTGGTCTAGGCGTGTGGAGAGTTCCAGTGAAAACAATCACATTGTCCTTGTGTCCAAGAGCTAAATTCTGATTGAAAAGTTAAGAATCAATTACTTAAGAATACAAAATAGTTTATAATTCTACTTTGTGCCATAGGAACTCTGAAAGAGGTACCCTGACTATAAGGAGGAAAGCAGACATAATTTGAATTTATGAGCAGGTGGAACTCTATTTGGACAATTAGATAGGAACTTTATTTTAGTTTTACTTCTATATCATAATGGATTGAGAAGAGCTATCTTTTGAGACATTAGAAAGGGTAAATGTTGGCTCAGACATCTAAATATTAAATGATGTAATTGAAGTTCCCTGAATTCATGAGATTTTCAGAAATTCAATGTTTAAAATAGTCATACAAATACATAGCCTATGCAATATGAATAGTATTAATGTTAAGTATCATCAGATATTGGTAACAGGGTTGATTTGCCTTACTAGTGAGTTTGGTTGAGTTTAGGGCTGTCCCTGGGACATGATAGAGGAGAAAAACTGTAGGCTTAGACTTAACCATGGAATTTGCATCCAAATGCTATTATTCTTTACTGGTTTTGTGGCTAAGAAAGCCATTTAAACCTCTGTAAATCAATTTGAGTTAATAAGAAATATCAATCACATAGTATAATGAGAAAATGTGTTCTTTTTTAACTTTAAGGTAAAATAAACAACTTTGGATTAGAATATGATTTTCAAGTATAAGTAAGAAGACCTCTCAGTTAAAGTTTTCCCATCTGATAAAAATACTGATAATAACCACCTCAGGGAATATTTGTTAAATATTAAATGATTAAAATAATGATTTAAATGATTTGAAGCAAATAAACAAATTTTAAGACAAAATTTGATATACAACTTTAGGATATCATTATGATCCTTTAATTTTTTTCCCTAGAGGCAGTGAGGAAAAAGGAGAAATCTTATTCTGAAATTAAGATTCCCTGCTGATGTTAATATCAAACCAATAGAGCAATGAGAGAGATTGGCCACTTGCTAATTCTCTTTCCGGAGAGCTCTGTGAAGATACCTGCACTTCCTTGCGAATGATGCTAAAAAATAATTCAACGTTTTTGAGTTGTTGTCTAAAAAAATGGACATTAAGTCACAATAAACTATCTGGTTGCCCAACATGATTCCTAGCCGCATAACTAAGGCGGTCTTTTCCTAAAGAACTAGTAAAGATTTTAGTTTTCCTACTGGTTGTCAGCAAGTATTGGAGGGAAAAAGCAAAACAATGTTGGAGGAGAAGGCCGGTCACTTCTTTGGGAGCATTTACAAAAACAAAGTGGCAGAGTTGTTTTCAGGGCCTCCGAGCCCACTGGGTCAAATAGTTTGCTTTGACCTATATCATTGTAATTGGCTTATGACTCTCTCTGGACTTCCGTTTGTACCCTTGGGATCCCCGAGAGGGGATACATCACAGTCTGGGGGCTGTTTTGTGTTTTTCCAAGTTGCCTTAAAGCTAATTCTGTGCAAAAGCAAAAGGAACTTCCCATGGTGGCCTTGGGCTTCCTGACCCATGTTTGCAACAGGATTTTACCCAGGGTCTTTCAAACATTACAAGGACTTTCAGGTTTTTCCTTGGGTCTTTCTTCTTCCTTGAGCTTGATCCTTGAAAAGTGACATTTGATGCTTTTTTTAGATACTCCCAATGCTGCAGCAGAAAGCTCAGTGCCTTTCATAACCTGGACCCACAGAGCCTCTTGGTGACCTCCCTTGTGGCTCTCTCACACCTGCTCAACCATTTCCGCACACAGAATGACCCTCTCTGTCCACCTAGCTGTGTTCTTGCTTCATGCTTGGCTCAGGCTGAGCTCTGGGCCAGGGATGCCTTTCCGTTCTCTTCCTCTTCTTTGCAGAGTCAATGTGGATCCCTCTTCTCCCCTCTAAAACTGCCTGTCCCCTTTACAAAGTGTGTTCACTTACACCCAGGCAGGGGTGGTTATGATTATGCCATAGAGCATTAGACAAGCTTCTGTTAGAGCGATTATCACAAAATTCATTAATTCATGTGCCAAGTTATCTGTTTTGCCCAATAGATTGTAAGCATCTTCAAGCCTGGACATTTTTCCCCTAAAATCCTATCTTTTCCTTTTGGGACTTTTTTTCAGGACTAGAGATGCACTAGATGCTTCCTAGATACCACATGACTTGTGTTTTGACATTTATACTGGTTTGTCAAAAGGAAAAATGTACACACTCTTGTATTAGCAAAAGACAAGGGGATCTGGGGTCAGATGCTTGAAGGACTGTGGGAATCTAAAACTGGAGAAGCTACAGGTGTTTTCACTGGACTGGGTCCATCCATTCACCTGAGGCAGTGGACCCTAGTGAGCAGGAGCATAGGGCTCTCTGCTTGACTGCCTGGGCTGGAATCCCAGCCAGTCACTTCCTTGCTGTGCAACCTTAGGTATGATATTTAAAATTCATTGTATCTCGGTTTCCTTGACTATAAAATGGAGTCTGTGTTCTTACCAGTTACTGGTGTGGTTATAGGATATAGAAATAACAAAACTTAGTGTTGAAAGACACCCTTCCTCATAGGGTTGTGATGGGGACTCTCATGGGTTAGTATACCCAAAGCCTGTGAACAGGCCTGCCACGCAAGTATCACGTGGAAGAGTCAGCTGCTCGGAATTCAGTGGAGATGTGGACCGTTCACTGATACAGATGTTGAGGTCCAATCTATGACAGGTAGTGTTTTAGGTAAAATGAACCAGTAAACAAAATATGATATATGCTATCAAGAATGTTAGAATAGGAAATGAGGAGAAGGGAGAGGGGTCGTCAGAGAAAACCATAAAGATAGCCTGGGAAAAATTGTTCTAGATAAGAGATCATCTAGTATTCAGACCCAGGCAGAAACATGGTGGGGAGCTGCAGGACTGGCTGTCCAGAGTGCCTTGGGCAGGGTGAGGGGGAGGACAGTGGTGAAAGATGAGGTCGCACCAGGGCCAAAAGCTGGGTCCTGAAAGGCATAGACCATCTCGTCTATCATCCTGGCTGGAGGGACATGATCTCTTAGGTTTAAGGCTCCCAACAGATCCAAGGACCAGCGGCAGGAACATGAGATTTGAGGCTATTGTGATAATTATTTCTTTCCTGCTCATTTAAAATAAAAGATGCCTAACAAACAAATATCACATTTGTATTTATTAATGTTTATTAAAATTTTCCTTCTTTTCTCACTTTAGACCATTCATCAGAACCTAATTTAGTAATGAAGCCCTCATTCTCTTTTTTTCTGGTCTTTTTTTAAAGAAAATATTGTTTTTTAGTTGTTGATGGACCTTTTTTTCTTTTTTTCTTTTTTCTTTATATGCGGTGCTGAGACTCAAACCCAGTGCCGCACGCATGCTAGGCAAGCGCTCTACCACTGAGCCACAACCCCAGCCCCTTTTTCTGGTCTTAATAATTAGTAATTTGCTGGATGATCTTACTTTCACACTGTCTCTGACATCTTACTATGGTTTTCTATGTGCAATTTAAGCAAGAAGCTAAATGCTAACAGTGTCTGTCGTCACATCACCACTGTCTTTGAACTTAACTCTGCATGCATGGTGGCTGATCATCAAATGCCAGGAATGTTCTGAATGCCTTAGGGTAACTTCATATTTTACTACAAACTAAGGTTGGAATAGCAATAGGTTCTTAATGCCATTTATATCTTTTCATTTTGCATTTTCCTTTGATAAGGTAACTTGTTTCTTTTTCTACCATAAAGCTACTGCCTTTGAATATCTTACTCACCCTTCTATTTAAAAAAAATTCTTATAGGTGCAGAGTAGTTATCCATAATAGTGGAATTCATTGTGCTATATTCATACATGCAGAGAGCATGATTTAATCAATTTATTTCCTGAAGTAACTCCCTCTTCCCTCCTCCCTTCCCTACCCATGAACTCCTTCTTCTACCTCACTTGTTTCCCTTCTATTTTTTCTTCTTTGTTCTTCCTGGTGCTTCAACTCTCTTTTTTCCCCCTCTTTCTGTTTCTGAACGTAACTGTGGATTACTGTCTCACTTTTTCTACAGGATACTTTTATAAGCTTTCCTCATTAGCAAATTTTCATTATTTGTATTCATTTTTTACTTTTGAATGCCTTAAAACTAGCTGACATGCTGGATAATTTCTTTTTTCTTTTTCTTTTTGGTGGTGCTGGGGATTGAACCCAGGGCCTTGTGCATGTGAAGCAAGCACTCTACCAGGTGAGCTATATCCCCAGCTCTAATGCTGGATAATTTCTTGACAAGTCTCAATATAAATATTCACAAGTAGATTTTTGTGTTCTCATGGCACATTGTTCAGTATCAACAAATATCAGATGATAGTTACTGTGGCAAAGTGCTGACCTTTCCAATGGCCAGTGACAAACAACTCTCGATGACCTTTGTGCATCACTATTTTTCTGGACTGCGAATTATGGTTCAATCATGAGAAATGTTTATTTTCCCACCCATGTGTGTATACAGTTATGCTACAACACTGCATTGCTATTTGTTTTTTAAACATCAACTGCTGAATAGAGACCAAAAGAAGGAAAAGAGCTGAATAGTTACTGTTTATACAGCTTCTGGAAAAGCTAACGAAAATAAAATATTTTTAAATATGAACATCAGGAAGAGTGAGCCCATTATATGGACAAGATGGACCATTCACAGATGATTAATTGTGGGGAAGTAGCTTTACTATAGCCTACTTTGCTAGGGTCACTGTCTAAGCAGAAATCAAAAGGGAGGCCTAGAAAGTTCTATTGACTTCATCCTTTATGGCCACCAACAGCAGAGTCTCAAGTAGCTATGCAGAAGGGGGCTGGTTTCACACTACCATGAACAGGAACTAAGGCAACTTAGATGCAGAAGCATTCCATCAGAGTCTCCTTGATCCCACAGAGAAGCATGCAAACCCCAGAGAAGTCCATGATGCTTGGGAAGGGGGATGAAGGCTAAAGATAGAAGAAGGAGCAGCTAACCGGGAACTCTCACTCACTGTGGTCAAGTTCACTCAGTTCTTTTTGGTTTTTTTTTGGTACTGGAGATTGAACTCAGGGGTACTCAACCACTGAGCCACATCCCCAGCCCTATTTTGTGTTTTATATAGAGACAGAGTCTCACTGAGTTGCTTAGTGCCTCGCCCTTGCTGAGGCTGGCTTTGAATTTGCGATTCTCCTGTCTCAGCCTCCCAAAGTGCTGGGATTACAGGCTTGCATCACTGCGCCCAGCTACTCAGTTCTTTATCTACAAAAAGTGGCGCTGCTCCCTTGCTCACATGGTTCCTTGAGAATCTCCTACATATCAGATACAACTTATTCTTTCTGCCCTTGAAGGAGGTACACTGTCTTAATTTTCTAATTCAAAACAACCCTTAGCCTGTGAGGAATTTGACAAAGGTGCTTCAATTACAAATGGTTTTATAAGGTCTCTGCTGTCTGGTGGAGGGTGATGAAGGTACCTGACATAGAGGTTGGGACCTGTGAGATGAATTGGTTAATAGTGATTGTCTTCATCTTCACAGCACAGACAGAACGTGCTGATGGCGTCTGGTGCCTTACTGCTGTTCCTGGTTTCCAGTTAAATTTCAAGAAGGTTGTTAGATGGCTTTGGGCAACATTTTTCACTAAAATATTCTATGTGTGTGTATGTGAGAGAGAGAGAAAGAGAGAGAGGGGCGGGGGGATTGATTGAGTTTGCTAAAACAACAAAAGCAAAAGCAAAACAAAATCTCCTAAGAAATAAGAGCCTGCTGTGGTGACATTTGCATGTGAGCAATGAGGAACATTTTCCCTGGATGAGAAAGGCAGACAATTTTACTTTACATCAGGGAATTTCATCTTTTCTATCTAGAATTACTGATCTGGGACTTTGAAGCAATTACTGTACACTTACAAGTATATTTTGTTAGCCTAAACTTCTTTCCTTCACTCCAGAGGCAAATCTCCAGCTTTCTGGGATTTGCATCCCCTGGTATCTTATAAGCTCAGTGGTTCCATAATGAATTACCCTATTTTATTTCCTCTCTCATTTATGGTCGTGTCCCTCACTGCAGCCAGAACACATCTAATGGACTAAGTCCTGTAGACTCCTTTACCATCTCTAAAAACTGTCCGTTCCTCCTTGTTGCCCATTTCCCCACTTACACCCTTCAAATATAGACAAGCATTTCTGAGTGACTTCATGTACCAGCCATGGAGGAGTTTCAGGGGCCACAGGGAGAAGCAGCTGAAGGCTGGATTCGTCCCATCTGAACAAGAAAACTCTGATCTTTCTCTTTCAGACTCCACCTTGTCCACAGAAGTCACTCTAAAATATAGATACATTATTCTCAAGCTTCAGATGTGCTCTTCATCATCTAAGAGATGAAATCTGTAGCTCTCCTCTCTTCTTCCTCCCGTTCCAAGCAGTTGTCCCCTCTCAGACCCGAACTTTCTTTATAGTGTCCATGTTCCTTTTTCATCTTCATTTAAGAGAAATTAAGTGCTTACTTTTCTCTGTATTTACTGTATTTTATTGATTATTGTTCTTTATTTCTCAATGCATTTTAATAGTTTCACTTAAAATTTAACTTAAAATCTTTTTTTGTTTTATAAGCTTTATTAATAAATGAAATATATTATTCCTTTTTCCATAAAGTGTTTTGTTATGTCTTGGAAAAAGAGAAGATAAAATATGCTTCCAAACCATCTCTCTTAAGAGTTATTTTTTTTAAATTTTATTTATTTATTTTTAAATGCATTTCAAGTCTCAGTACATATATAGAGCTCAATTTTCCATCTCTCTGGTTGCAAAAAAGATAGAGTCACACCATTTGTGTCTTCATACATGTACCTAGGTAGTGATGCCCATCTCATTCAACCCTTTTTTGCTACTCCCATTTCCCCTCCCCTCCCCCATTTCCCCCTCCACTTCCCCACCTTCCCCCTGTCCCATCCAAAGTTCCTCCATTTCTCCCATGCTCCCTACCCCCACTCCCTCTTCCTTATGTATCAGCATCCACTAATCAGAGAGAACATTTGGCCTTTGGTTTTTTTGGGATTGGCTTACTTCACTTAGCATGATGTTCTCCAATTCCATCCATTTACCTCAAATGCCATAATTTTATTCTTTTATTGCTGAATAATATTCTATTGTGTATATGTACCACAATTTCTTTATCCATTCATCTATTGAAGGGCATCTGGGTTGCTTCCACAGTTTAGCAATTGTGAATTGAGCTGCCATAAACATTGAAGTGGCTGTGTCACTGTAGTATGCTGTTTTAAGTCTTTAGGGTGTAGGCCCAGGAGTAGGATAGCTGGGTCAGATGGTGGTTCCATTCTAAGTTTATTAAGGAATCTCCATACTGCTTTCCAGATAGGTTGCACCAATCTGCAGTCCCACCAGCAATGTTTGAGTGTGCCTTTTCCCCACATCCTCACCAGCACTTATTGTTGCTTGTATTTTGGATAGCTGCCATTCTGACTGGGGTGAGATGAAATCTGAGAGTAATTTTGATTTGCATTTCTCTGATTGCTAGAGATGTTGAACATTTCTTCATGTATTTGTTTATTGATTGTATACCTTCTTCTGAGAAGTTTCTATCGAGCTCCTTAGCCCATTTATTTATTGGGTTGTTTGTTTCTTTGGTGGTATGTTTTTTGAGCTCTTTATATATCCTGGAGATCAGGGCTCTATCTGATAAGCATGTGGCAAAAATTTGCTCCCAGAATGTAGGCTCTCTGTTTACCTCATCGATTGTTTCTTTTGCTGAGAAGAAGCTTTTTAGTTTAAAGTCTTAAAATCTCAAGTCGGCATCACTACTTTTCTTTTGAAGGAAAGCTAGTTTGTATTTTCAAAAATTGGGAGCTCCGAGTCTCTTTCATCACACCTGTTTCTGTTTTCCAAGATTTTATCTCTACTTTGTTCTTAATCCCCAAGATAGAGCTTGATGTTGTAATTTTGCTGCTTTCTCCTCAGATTCACCACAGTTTTTCTTATCTTTTGTCTAAATCTGAATTCTGACTGGCCCGTGTTTGGGCACTCTCAGCGTCTTTTTACTGATTGATTGATTTTTATTATACAGACTTTTAAAAATTTAATTTATTTATTCTCCTTAGGTATACATGACAGCAGAATGCATTTTGATTCATTGTACACAGATGGAGCACAACTTTTCATTTCTCTGGTTGTACGTGATGTAGAATCACATCGTATATACAGTCATACATGAACCTAGGGCTATGATGTCCATCTTATTCCGCCATCTTTACTGTCCCCATGCCCCCTCCCTGCTCCAACCCCTGTGACCAAAGTTCCTCCATTCTTCCTGTGTCCCCTCCCCCATTATGGATCAGCATCTGCTTCTCAGAGAGAACATTGGGTCTTTGGTTTATTGCGATTGGCTTACTTCTCAGCATTTTTTTAGACCTGGGGCCTGGACTGAGGGACGCGTCTCCTTCCTCATCTGTCTGTGCACATGACCTTCCCGTCTGTTCCTTCCCTCATCCTCTCATCGTTGCAGCTGTGGTTCTGAAGAGTCACACCTTCCTGTGGGAGTTTTGCTCCAGTTCCCTGCATTGCATGGATCAGGGCTTCACTCCCCTCCAAGCCCCTTCATTGCTGAGATCAGCCCTGCTTGCCAGGATATTCCCAGAATCAGTTTGATCTTTTCCCTCTTGAGTTCATATTCTTCCTTGATATCAGTCCCTGGAGATTTCCCTCATGTTCTTATACACCAACTGTTCCTTTAAAAAGAATTATTTTGTCCTTTTCCAGGATTTCTAGATGTCTCATTGCTTGAGGGCTTTCAGATTATTTGGTGTAGAGTGTTGACATAAACAGAAGCTAAAATCTTCCCTCCTGTCTTCCTTCCTTCCATTTTCTTTTCATCTTTTTTAATGCCCAAACTTGATCTCTAAGTAGGTGATTTGCACGCGTGAAAGGAGTTGGCAAATACCCATAAACTTGAGCTTTTGGTTTGCCCTTTGGTCAAAGGAATTAATGGAGGTAGGTAACTTCGCTATTATGAATTTATCTTGACTGAAAAGGTCACAGCTTACTTTAACCACAAAAGTCCTATGATGTGAAGTTAATAATGTCTATGTATTTCAAAAAAATGTCTGTTTTTCCGATTGCTTCTTCCTCTTTCCCTTCCCCCCACATAAAGGCCTACCAGTTTCTGGTAAATCAATGCTAATTTTGCTGAAGAAGTGCATGAATAAATACACACCCAACATAAATGCACAAACACACACAACGAACTAATAGCAAGAAAGTTAACAAGATGAAGGTTTTTGTTTTGCTTTCTATCTCAGTATTAAAGTTCTAAATCATTCAGGCTATAGCTCTAACATAATAATACATAGGACATTGCATCCGATGTGATTCAGGTCAAGTATCACAAACCACAGTATTATATTTTCTTTATTAACTCATTTTTAAACTTCAGTCCTGCACAGTAATTTCCACTAATAGCTCTGACTCAAAGAGTGAAGTGGAAATAACTCATTGTGAGCTGGAGTAGTTCACTTATTAACTCCTGTCCTTTAACAGAATATTATATTTCAGATCATTAAAAAAAATCAGGAATTGTCTTGGACAAGTAAAAAAACCATGGATGTTTGTTAAATTTGATTATTCAATGAGATATGTATTAGAAAATAATTATTCTGATTATAACTAAAGAGGGACTCATGTTATGAAAACATGCTAAAGTGCTAAAACATGAGTGCTAAAGTTGAGACTGAAAATTCTCAAAAGCAGCATTTTGAGAACATTTAAGTGTAATCTCTACTCCTGATGCTTAATAATAAGAAAAAGCCAATATTTCAGAAAATCAAATGTGATTTTTTTTCTGCAATGATTTTCATTTCAGCAATTGTTACTTGCAAGATTGTTTGAAAAAGAAAGTTTTCTAAAGTTATTAATACCCAAAATGGGGCAGAAGGCAAAAATGTGGTAACAGAGTACGTTTGTTGTGGTTTGGATGTAAGGTGTCCCCCAAAAGCTCATGTGTGAGACAATGCACAAAGGTTCAGAGGAGAAATGAATGGGTTTTAAGAGACTTACCCCATCAGTGAATTAATCCCCTGCTAGGAATTAACTGATGGTAACTGGAGGCACGTGGGGTGTGGCTGGAGGCAGTGGTTCATTGGGGGCTTGGCTATGGGGTATATATTTTGTATCTGGAGAGTAGAGTCTCTGTCTCTGCTTTGCGATCATTATGTGAGCTGCTTCCCTCTGCCACACTCTTCCGCCATGATATTCAGCCTCACCTGGAGCCTCTTGAGAATGGAGCCAGCCTTCTATGGATTAAGGCCTCTGAGACTGTGAGCCTTCAAATAAATTTCCCTCCTCTAAAATTGTTATTGTCAGATCCTTTAGTCACAGCAGCGAAAAAGCTGACTAAAACAATGTCAAATGTGATTAAAATACATTTTAAATAAATATCCCCAAATAAAATATTTGTCCCCAATTTTTGTCCTTTAAAAAAATCTTTCATATTAATTAATGTGAGTAATTTTGTTGATTGCTGTGATGAAACAAAACTTCAGAGCACTTGTTTTTCGACCACTTGTTTGTTTACTAAGATATTATACCAGATGTTTCTGAGACAAAAGCACCACTCACAGTAACTCCTTCAACCCAGGACTTTGCTGTCCACAAAACTCTCTTCTATAGTGCTTTGGTTCTACATAAACCCTCATTAAGATGTTCTGGTTGGCCCGGCCACAGCCCCACCCTGCTCCAGCTAAGTCACCTCTATCCTTGTAGACAAGCTGTTGATAATGAACACTGAGTTGGAAAGATTTTTCAAAGTAATAAACGTGTGGAAGGAAACGCCCTGAAATCTTTAACTTGGGTCAGATGTGTCTACTGTCACCATCTAGGTTGGAGCATGGTGGGGGAAAGCAAGGACATAGACTGAGTACAGGTGGGACAATAGGTCCTGTGACAACCAGAGTGGGAATTTGGGAAGTGGGTGTTCTTGGGGTGGCTGTGTCTTGGCATTTTTTAAAATAGCATTTCATGTCCAAAGTGGTCAGTTGGATTTAGTAATTGTACTCATTTTCTCCTTACTGATGAATAGGTTTTCTGAACTGAGGTGGTCAGTGGACCATAAGTGGATTTATCAAGAGTTTCTGGATGAGTCAGGGTTTTTTCTCCCCTTTTTGTGGGAAAGGAAAGGTTTTACAAACAGAAAGTAGAAAAGCTCAAGGAGATATTCTAAACAAGGTACTGTCACGTCCTGTGTAGACAGGAGAGATGAAGGGACAGGAAGTAATACAGGGAAAGCCAAGTGCAGGGAGAAATTAATACTGAAGATGAAATATATAATGAAAGAAAAAAATTCATTAAAGATGAAAGAGTAGAGAAATGGCTCAGCAGTAAACATTTGAAAGTACATTGCTCTCGTTATTAGGCTGTTTCAGGATGAGAACATTCAAGTTCTGGGAAATAACAGTTCCGTGAGAGGGTGTTTACTAGTGGTATTTGCCTTATGGAATGTTTGAGAATTATTTTCCCTGAGAAAATCCTTATAGAATTTCAGTATTTGTGTTGGATCTGAGAGGTAGACTTTTATGAACTTCTATGTTTCTGCATTTTCCCCTGAAGCTAATACCATGAAAAGAGCATAAAGAATAGATTCCCTCTCTGTGAACATAAACTAGTGAGGCAATTCCTTGCTAATAACTCAATACAGTCCTTTAAGTATAAGAATAGTTTTTTGTTTTTTTGTTTTTAAATCTGAGACCTTCGATCTTTGGACTTTTGATCTCAGTGGGAATAAGATGTGGACTGTACCTTTATATTTAAGTCAGTAAGAGGTTATTGTTACTGAACATTCAGGAGTGGTTTGTTATATTGTTTAGGAAGGTGAGTCCCTTTAAACATAAGTTTTGATTGAAAGACCATTTGGGGAATTTGTAGTTTGTTAGAAAAGTCTGTTATCATCTTATTGTGCTTTACTATCTAATGATTGCTTCTTGATATTTCCAGGATCTTCTCAAATCCAGAAAAGTCTGCTGTATTAATTCCAGTGTTTCCTGTGGTGATGAAAGTTATTCTTCATGGTCAGGAGCAAGACCCTCCTGAAAGCATGTTTCCTTCTCCTGAGGGTCAACTGGCTCTGAGGGTCAATGCATGGTTTCCTGTGTGTGTGGTTCTGCATTGAAAAGGACTTTCCAGTTGGCTGAGGAGTCAGGAAATCTTCTTTAGGAAGCACTGTGCAACATGCCCAGATGCTAAGGTACAGTTCCCATTCAAGGGGAGTTCCTTGTCTAGAATTCCAACCAGAGAAAAAGACTAATAAGTCACCATGCTGCCATGTGAACAGAGGAAGTAGTCACTGCTCTGCTTGGGAACATGAGAGACTTCCCAAAGGAGGTGATGTTTGAACTCCATCTCAAGGTCCACAGTTTGTGCCTGGATTGTAGAGGGCAAGGAGCTCAGGAGTCTGGATCATTCATTTTCATAAAGGTAATGGGTGGGGTATATAGCCTTACATTTTGCCATTAAAAACTAGCTCTAGTAGACTGTAAAATAGGTATTGATAATGTAGGGAATGATTAGCAGCCTTTGCCATTATTCTACCTAAGTTCAAAGAGATGGAATCTAAGGCAGGTGCCACGAGAATGCAGGGACCCAGGGACCCTAGTGGACAGTAGGATGTGGGCAGTGGTATTAGAGAAAGAAAACCAGCATGACATGTAGTTTGGGGACACAAGTGAGTGGCAGTTTCCTGATTTAAACAGAGAATATGTATGTGGGGCAGGGGCAAATTTGAATAAGAATTTTTTTAATTTTTAATATGATGAGGAGGATTTTTCTGTTCTCATCTCTGTGAGTGAAAGAGAGCACACTTGAATGTCCTGGCCATTTCAAAGAGCTTGTTTTCAAGCAAATATTTTCACTTGATTTGCTCAAGAGAAGAAAAAAACATGACATTTGAGAAGGCATACAAAAACATAGGTGTTGCAATACTGTTGTTGATGTTTATGTGAAGTGCATTTCCAAGCACTCTTCCCTGGACCCTGTATGATTTAATGAAAATCTCTAATATAGTCTTTTTTTTTTTTTTGACCAGGGATTGAATCCTGAGGTGCTTAAACACTGAATCACATGCTCAGCCCCTTTTTTCTTTTTTACTTTGAGACAAGGCCTCACAAAGTTACTTAGGGCCTCACCAAATTGCTGAGGCTGGCTTTGAACTTGCAATCCTTCTGCCTCAGCCTCCCAAGCTGCTGGGATTGCAGGTGTGTGCCATGGTGCCCAGCCAATTACAGTCTAATATAGTGGGCTTTTTTTTTTTGGTACCAGGGATTGAACTCAGGGGTACACATCTCCAGCCCTATTTTGTATTTTATGTAGACACAGGGTCTCACTGACTTGCTGAGAGCCTCACTGTTGCTGAGGCTGGCTTTGAACTTGCGATTCTCCTGTCTCAGCCTCCCAAAATGCTGGGATTACAAGTGTGTGCCACCGTGCCCATCTCTAATATAGTCTTAATCACATTCTTATCACTATAATGATAAAATAGATTGAGTTCTATAAACCTTTATGCTTCTAGAACCTACTAAATTGCCTTTACATTGTAACTGGAACATAGTAGGGCTTTAAATATGTTTTTTTTTAAATGAAGTGCTCATGAAGTAATGGATGTACTAATCATGAATGATTTATTCAATTCCTTTAAAGGATATCCTCATTTCCCAATTTTAAAAATATTTACTTCAAAAAATAGCCCATACATAATGAGCACTGTGAAAGTTCTCAGGTGGTAGGAGGCTGAGGCAGGAGGATTGTGAGTTCAAAGCCAGTCTCAACAACTTAGCGAGGCCCTAAGCAACTCAGCAAGACTCTGTCTCTAATAAAAGATAAAAAAGGGCTGGGGATGTGACTCAGTGGTTAAACGCTCCTGGGTTCAATCCCTGGAATGGGGTGATGAGTAGTTCTCAGGTGGAACTTTCCAACTTGCTGCACCAAACAGCATGGAGTTATTTTGACACATCAGGCTATTTCCTTTACAGTGCTTTTTCAAATCTTAAAGTATTGTGATTATATCTTTGTTTTATGCATGCTTCCTTCTTTAAATGTAAGCTCCACCAGAGATGCTCACCTGTCTAATTTAGCTGTATATCCTCAGTGCAAAGGGTGGTGCTCATACTTATTGCTAAGAACTATGAATCTATCTAGATTCGAACAGGTAATGGATTCTTAAAACCAAGTTATATATCTCTATTATGAAAAAAAATAGTTTTTATTTGTGATAACAATAAATTGATGATGTAAAGTAGAATTTTTATAAGTAAAGCCTAATCAGTAATTTCCTGCGAATAACAAAAGAAATAGTATTTAGACACTTGTGGTGGCCTGGCACGGAACTAGATTTTTATTCTCATCTGATTTTTGGAATCATCTCAAAGGTTTCTAAAGTCAGCATCATCTTATATGTGAACCACCTGAGGCCTGGAATGGTTATACAACTTACTCAGCATCACATAGTTGAGTCAGGATTTGAATCAAAGTCTACGAAGTGCCGAGGCTGTGTCCTTCCCATGAAATCACCAAATGGCATTCTTTATTTTGTAATTAAATAGATTTTTTTTCAAAAACCCAAAGTATCACAAAATGTGAAGGCTTTTAAAAATTAAAAAATAATATGTAGTTCTAATGAAAAGTGAAAATAAAGATATTCTCATTTACCTCAGAACAGATGTATGAAATGATAATGTCTCCTGTCTGGTATTTGGCCAGGTGTCAGGATAAAATATATCCTAATTCTGTATTAATTATGACTTACAACAAACCACGAAGAGCAAAAGCAAGAACGGATGTTCGATAATATACTTGTCAATTATGAAAATAAGGAAAATATGACATTTTCTTCCTTCATATCACCATTATTGACCCCAGAATATTGTGAAGAATTATTCTCTTGAGATGCAAAGGGAGCAATAAAATGAAATGGTTTCCGTTTTGTTTTCTATGGAAACTTAACCTTCTGTTTTCTGTGTACACAGAGGAATAAATGTCACGTTGCCAGAATTATTCCAAAGATTTATATTATACTTCATAGTTCAAATAAAGACATCTCCCTGTAGGCCAGTTTGTATGATTTTTTTTTCCAGTGAGCATAAAAAAAAAAAGAAAAAGAAAACTGAACCTAAGGTCAAAATTACCTTTCTGAAGAATTTATGTAATAAAATGCTCCTTTTATATAAATCCTATAGAAATATCAATAAATAGGGCTTTTTTAAAAAAAAATGAATAAAATGACCTTAAATTTTATATTGAATAATAAAGTCATTAATAGCCAGAAGCTTCTAAAAAAGATGAAGAATAGAGGACCCTTTCTTTGTGGATCCAGACCATAAGGTTGAGCCATTATTATCAAGTCAGTGGTAGTCCAAGGGGATAAGCAAGCACATCAGTGAGTGAAATGGTAAATCCAGAAGGAGACAGAAGCAGTAATGAGAATTCAAACACAACAAAGATAGACATGGCACTGGGTGAGGTGATATGGCAGAAGGAGATGCTGGATGAAGAAAATATGTAAAACTGTGCCCTTGTTTCATACCATTGCCGAAAATATCTTCCAAGATTAATATTTAAATGCAACAATCATACAATAAATATTGTAAGAAAAAACCAGAAGGCTAAAAATACATCTTAAATTGAGGAAGATTTTCTTAAGACTAGAAATTCAGAAGTTACTCAAATGATAAGGAGATGATTGACAACATTTAAAAAATCTCTTGAAAGATGAAACATCAAAATCAAGAAAAAAATAGAGTGGGGAAAACATTTTGAAAATGGATGTCAAAGTATTAAAATTTATACAACATGATTTTAAGAATTCTCAAAGCATAAGAACCAATAAAAAAAATTGTCAAAGACCATGAAGGGTCATAGAGGAGCAATCGAAGTGGCTAAGAAACAGGTAACATGGTTAACTCCACTACTTCGTAGGGAAATGCAAATTAAATTAAGAGAGAGCTAGTCTTGAATGCTTATCAGACTGGAAACCATTTTAAGTTTCTAACACCCGTTGCTCACAATAATGTTGAACAAAGATCAAAATGTGAGAATTTCCTGGTGGGGGGAGCAATTTGGCTACATATT
The DNA here is from genome assembly GCA_028644305.1 of Xerus rutilus. Lineage (NCBI taxonomy): Eukaryota > Metazoa > Chordata > Mammalia > Rodentia > Sciuridae > Xerus > Xerus rutilus. Next base: position 7,704,183 of record CM053409.1, read on the forward strand.
ACAATAAAAATGTCTACACAACCTTTTGACCAAGAAGTGCTCTTTCAGGGAATCTATCCCGTAGAAATAGAAACAGCACAAACTAAGAATGAGCACTTTAGAAATGGATACTTTAGCCTCATTCATAGAGGCAAAATATGGAAAATGAAGCCAACTCTCAAACAAAGAAGGAAACAACATTTTGCACAAAAGCAAGGACAAATGTTTATGTGTATCCATATCTGTGTGAGGGTATTTGTGTTTGTATGTATTTGGACACATGTATGCAAATGTGTGTGTGCATATATATATGCACATACGTTTACATGAACACAGAAAAAAGCAAAGCAAAAAGGAAGACATGCATGACATTGTCTTACATGGGAGACATCATGTTTGAGGAAAGGGGTGTTAATAAGGCAGGGAGCAGCAAAAATAAAATGTCAATTAATTTTTTTAATCTAAAAAGTTTTGAATACCTCAGGATAATTGATGTGATCCAATTTAGGTAAAATTACACATGTTAAAAGTCACTTTGGGTAATCCCAGCACTTAGGGAGGCTGAGACAGGAGAATTGCGAGTTCAAAGCCAGCCTCAGCAAGGGCGAGGCACTAAGCAACTCAGTGAGACCCTGTCTCTACATAAAACACAAAATAGGGCTGGGGATGTGGCTCAGTGATCGAGTGTCCCTGAGTTCAATCCCTGGTACCAAAAAAAAAAAAAAAAAAAAAAAAGTCACTTTGGATTTTTCAAAGCAAAAACCAAACCAAATCCCCTCCTGTTTCAAGTGTTTGAAAGTCTCTTACAGCCGCTTTGTAACTGTGAGAAATGGTTTGAAAGTCTCTTACAGCCACTTCGTAACTGTGAGAAATGGTGAGTTACAGGGCCCTCACGTCTGTCTCTTCTGAAATTAGAGTGGTTATTCACTGTGTTTTCAAACATTTTAAGGAAAATTGGTTTGGTTCATATTAAAAAACGGGTGAACAAACTTCTTTAGTCAGTATTGAAAACATGGTGGGCAATTTATCTAATAATCAGTTATTATAATCACTACATAAATTTGAAATAATGGTAACGTGCGATGCTCTGTACTCAACTTGTTGGCAAAATCATGAAGGCAGTACGTGTTCTGATATCAATTTTCTGTCTCATTTAGAGAAACAATTTCACATACCTAAAATCCTTCTTGCGGATGTAGTGGGCTTGTCCTTTCTGATTGAATAAATCAGAGAGCACTATTTCTGATTAATCATATGATGTTAATGGATAGTTTCCCAAGGTCACCTGAGTGTGTCAGTTTCCAGAAGATAAGTGATCGTCTTTGTCTACTACTGCAGCCATTCTGGACCTAAAGCTCAGGCACGTCATACATGATTCATCTGAGTCCAGAGCCCAGAGCCCAGGCCAGGCTCTTTGCCCATGTCACTTGGGGCCTTCTCAGGCTTCATCCCTCACAAAGTGCACATCTGTGCATATTTGGAACATAATTTTCTCTCATTTCCTTATTTGAGTTTCTAACCCACTGAAAACCATAAAAAGCCAATTTGAAGGGAAGACAGGGGCTGCTACAGGAGCAGGAGCCCCACAGTTTAAGAGCACCTATTTATTCACATGTAAAATGGTGCCACAACAGTGTGCTTATAATGGGTTGGTTGTGAACACTGTGAATTACTGTTTGTCCAGTGCTTGGCTAGTGCTTGGCAGGACACTCAATAACCCTCAGCTATTATCATTAGAGACACAAACCATGATCAATATTGAACCAAATATATTCTCACAGAAAGATAGTGGTCAGAAGAACTCCTGAAAATAAGACGTGAAATGTTTAAAAACCACAGAAATCTGTAGTGGAACGGTAAATGTTACCTAAGCGGTCATAGGATTGTAACTAAGTGTAATAATGCATAAGACAACCAAAATACACTCAAGAATGTTGATTTGGGTTACTTTAAGAAAACTGCAAAGTGATGCAATTTGAAATGATTCCTTATAAGACATAATTTTTTTTAAAAAAACTTTATTGCTTAATTCTAAGTTATCAAAAACAAAAACAAGTTACCTAAAAGATTTCATGATTCATTATTGAGGGTGGTAGAAAACTCATTTGTGCACAATTCTTATAAATGCTATATTTTTACATAATTTTTTAATAGGACATGTCCTCAAATACAGAAATGGCAAAGTGTTTTGACTATGATATATTAAAATTAAAAACTTAAATCATGACTTCATTAGTATTGAGGTTTTAGTCTAGAACTTTCTCCCACATATCATAAAATCCTGAGAAATAGGCCTTATCATGCTCCATTTACAGAGGAGACAACAGAATCCCAGGGAAATTAAATCTATGTTGGTTTTCTATTATTATAAACCATTACAAATTTAGCAGTTTCAAACAACTCCCTGTAAATGTTTGTAGGCTAGAAGAAACAGTAGGCTAAAACCAAGACGTTAGACAGTATTATGAAATTTGATTATGGTGATGGCTTCACAATTCTGTGAATATATGGAAACTCTATGTAAATAAGCAAATTTTTTGGTACGTCCTTTATTGGACTCATATCCCAATAAAGCTGTTAAAAATCTACTAATGTTTTCAGTGGAACCACAAGAAGAAAGTTTCAAGCATTACATTTGTGAAAAACATAAAGCTTATTGTAAAATACTTCTGAATGCATTCTTTTGTTTATGCAGAGCACTGACATTCTCCTGGAAAGTATTTCTTTACAGACTTAAAAAAGTTGGACAGGCCAGCTCCCTCCCCTATGCACAGGCTGGACACTGCAGCTGAGACATCAAAAGACCTGGTCCACAGTGTCCCATCCACAGATGAGAATGGATCCAATAGGGACCATTTGTCTTCTGCCAAAGATACCTTTTTTTGGGTGGGGAGTACCAGGGAATGAACTCAGGGGCACTGGACCACTGAGCCACATCCCCAGCCCTATTGTATTTTATTTAGAGACAGAGTCTCATTGAGTTACTCAGTGCCTTGCTTCCCGCCCCCCACCCCCAGGCTAGCTCTGAACTTGCAATCCTCCTGCCTCAGCCTCCCGAGCCACTGGGATTAAAGGTGTGCGCCACTATGTCCAGCTTGCCAAAAATACTTTTGACCGGACCTGGAGGGTAAGATCTCTTTTCCCTGGGTGAAGGGCAAGGGGAAAAAAAAAGCCTGCAAATAACAGTGCCTGTATTTTGTTTCCATGCTTTTTCTTGTCTTTCTCTCTCTGAAATGGGAAAGATGAAAGAGAGAAGCTCCAGGTCTTCCACATTCCTGCTTACCAGCCTGTTGGGCAAGGTCCCCCCGCAGGCCCTTTCCTTTGTGCTGATGTTATTTACACTTGCTGGAGCTGGGTCTCATTTTTCAACAAAATTTCTCATCTCAGATACACCCTAGAGAAAGAAAAATATAGACACTTCGAAAGTTAAGTAAAAGTCTTAAATCTGACAGTAAAATATGAAAACAAGAGAATCCGTGATGAATTTCTAAATGATAAGTGTGGATAACAAGTTTGAGAATTCAGAGGAGCTTGGGCAATATGGAAAGGGCCCTGGAGGAAAAGTGGCAGGATTAGAGTCCACTCTTGAAAAGCAAAACTTTAAAATTTTCTTTAGGGTCGTCCATGCCACCTTGTTCATTTGGAGAGAGATCTGACAAAGATCCTCCAGAGAAAGACAAACATACTTCAAAGGGGAAAAGAAGCAACTCTCAGTTGTGATTGTAACAGGAATATTTTTTTGGAATGCTAATATCAAAGGGCATATAATGGATTTCTGTTATGCCAATAATGTCTCACTTACCTTTTTTTCCCTAGAGAACGTAACAAAAATGGTAAAGTCTGGCTTTTAGCAAAATCAGTAGAATTTTAATCTAACATTAATGGAATATTGTCAGAATCAAGTCAGGGCTGGATTCTGGTCCATGTTGTTGAAGCGTCTTATGTTTGTTTCTTTCTATTTTCCTTCTTTCCTCGCTCCCTCCCTCTGTCCCTCCCTTCCCCACCACTGTCTCTTTAACTTACTTTTTTCTTTCTTTTTCTTTTCTTCTCTTCCTTTTCATTTCCTTACTTTCCTTTCTAATTCATCTGCCCAAGTTCACTAACCCTGAATAACATATACAACTTCCAGTACATGTGTGGGGCTTTGATATCTCATTTTATTTTGATCACTGGTTTTGACTCATAAAATTAAGTTTCATAATGTGGAAAAAATCGACAAAATGCTTCTACAAGCTGCCTGGTTTTCCACAATTAGTTTCTTCAGAATTCCTTCTTATAGACATGTGCCCAAGGTAAAAATTTTCGTAAACTGAAATCCCACGGGTAAGATCATCATCTTGGATGCTTCAACAATGAACTTAGTAGTTCTACAAGGTTTTTCATCAAGATTTGTTGTTGTTGTTCTAACGAGGAAAAAAAATGAACATCAAATTACTAACAGTGGAAACATCTTCATAAGGCTTATCCAAAGACAGTATCATCAAAAAAAAAAAAAAAAAATCAGTGGGGTGCAGTGGTGCACGCCTGTAATCCCAGCACTCTGGGAGGCTGAGACAGGAGAATCACGTGTTCAAAGTCAGCCTCAGCAAGGGCAAGGGGCTAAGCAACTCAGTGAGACCCTGTCTCTACATAAAACACAAAATAAGGCTGGGGATGTGGCTCAGTGGTCGAGTGCCCCTGAGTTAAATACTCAGTACCAAAAAAAAAATTACCTTTGTTTTGTTCTGAAGGGATTCACACATAACTGAACAAAACAGTAGAATTTTAAAGAAGAAAAAGACCTCTGATGTTATTTAAACCCATAAACCTCCTCAACGCTGCCAACACACTGAGATTTGTCAAGTCAGGGACTTAGCTGAGCCCCTGTGGAACAAAGACTTCTTAATTCTTGAGGCAAAGAATTCCAGATGACCCCATATTCTTTTCCTTGACAAACAGCATCAAAAACTGCTTAATTCAAGGCATTTCAAAGTTTTTTTTTTCATGTCAGCTTTCTATCATCCAGCGCAATTGTCTATAATTGGTCAGAAGCTAGAAGTAGTTTATGTTTTTGCTCTTGATTTTGATATCTCCTAACATGTTTACATGCAAGGACAATATGAAAGTTTTGTAATGTATGATTCGCAATTATCTGAGTGAAAATCTTCCAGAACTGTAAAATTCAAGTGTAAAGGGAAATGTCTTAAAAAACATGAAATATAGAAGGCACAGTGTAAGACACATTTTAGATGATATAAGGAATGACAATATTTTAATGACAAACTTGGACAGTTTTTGTCCTAGACATTCCTGTATTTGGACCTCATATGGGTTCTCTTGAGTTTCCTTTCCTTGGCTCTTTTGGAAAGATGATCTGACAATATCTTTCAAACTTTAAAACATACATATTTTATTTTTAGACACAATGATTCCATCCTTGGAAATACATTTCACAAGATAAAATCACCCGTGTGCTCATTTGTCCATACACGCACACATGGGAACATATGTTATTGTATTATTATGTATTATTTTTATAGTAGCAAAAATTGGAACCAGAATTAACAGATAAACAAATATTAATAGAGAGATGCTTAATTCAGTATAACATAATTTGAAACATGATAAAACTTTTCATAAGGAATAAACCTCTAGAAAAAGACTCTTTAGAAAGAAATGAGAGCTTTTATAAAATGTGAACAATAAATCTAACAGTATTGATTTTGTGTATCACAGGAATAACATTCAGATATAATGTCTAATTTGCAATTAAAACATTTTCATCTGGATAATTATGTTTTGAAAGAAGACATATATATCATCTTCTTTTTTCACATTTGATTTATTTTTAATTGACTCATAAAATTTGTGCATATTTGTGGGGAACCATGTGATGTTTCAACCCATATGACTGAACATTGTGTAACGTTCTGATCAGGGTAAACACATCTACATCCTCAAATGTCTATCATTCAAAATTCTTTCTTCTAGCTTTTTTTGAGATGCATGGTGCATTCTTTCTCTGTGGTCCCCTTAGTGTGCAACAGAGCACCAGGACTCCTCTCTGCTAGTGACAACTTAGTCCCTGTGGATCGGCCTTTTTGGTTCCACCCTTCCCTCCATTCTGCCCGACCTCTGGGAACCACTATTCTACTCAACTCTAGCAGATCAACTTTGTTATATTCCACATATGAGTAGGATCCTGTGGCATTTTTCTTCCTGTGCCCAGTTACCCGGCTAAAGTGAGCACCATGACCTATATGGTGGGCAGTGGAGCCCTGAAGTGGCAGAGCTGTTGTGGGAGATGCCACTTGAGACAGGTGTATGAGGCACTTTGTAGGGTTTCCTTTGAACCTACCCTTATATCTCTCCTTCATGTCTTTAATATAATACCCCCAGCCAGATGTAGTCCATATGAATCCCTCCCTGTCATACAGGGTGAGGCAAATAATGGATAGGAGGAGAATTTTTTCCAAGAGTAGCATGACTTTCTTTTGGGTACAATGACAACTTGACAATTTTTTTTATTCCTTATTCACATCATTGCTAAGATTATTTTTTTCAGAGCATATTCAGATAGAGATTTGTTATTTTATTATTCCCTTTTCTTCTATAACATTTTTGGGAAATTTTTATAATTAATCTAAGAGCAATTTTATACCTAATTTCAAATTTCATTAATTTTATTACTTATTATGATTTTCCATGCAATTTCTTCACCATTCTGGAATGTCTTTACTTTGGTTCTTGTTTTTCTCTCTTGTTCTCACTCACACTTATCTCTTACGTAGAACACACACAATCCTGACACTCTTCTACTGTTTCCTGGAACTTTGTCTTTTATGTAAGAAAGAAGGGTTCTGATGACAAAAAGATTATTTTATTTTAAAGGCTACTTTTCCTTTCTTCTTGGAAGTGTGTAGATTTCATTCTAATCACCATTCAAAATAAAAAGTATCTAAATATATTTTAAACACAAGGCATAATTCTCTCAAGATTACAAAACCACAGGGCTACCTCATAAAAATGAGGAACTATTCTGTCCTTAAGGCATTTCCAAGTATAAAAGAAGACTAGGTAAAGACCCTCCTTCAGATATAAGAAACCAAGGATTTCAGTTTGTCTCTAGGGTTCTGTTTTGGTGGTCACAGGTTTTGCAGGCTATGCTATGGGCAGGCACTGTCCTAATTCATCTGCTTATTCTGATTGCCATGTCTCATTTCCATGCTATGATGTGCAGTTGAGAGAGAATATGACATCAGGTAGGAGTGTCCACACTCTGACACTCTAAGGAGAGACATAGATGAGATCACAGCAGGACTTCCTAGACACTTTGGTACAGTTGAGGATTTATACTGTGTAATAATGGAAAACCCCAGGAAAGATTTACCCAGGAAGGAGAGGACTTGATTTGTGATTTGCAAACAGTAGTCTGGCTGGTGATGGGGAGTAGTCATAGGGAGGGAAGGAGGGAAGAAGACCAATGGGGGAAGGAGGGTGAGTGTGGGAGAGTAAGAGACCGTGACCTGGGAGCAGAGAAGGAGTGAATGAGCCCTCAGCAGACGGAGTGGTATGTGGATACATTTTCAATGAATCGTTCTATTATTATTATCAGATTTATGTCATGCAACAAAAAAGTATCCTTTGTTAAGCCATGAAGCAAAATGGATTGAAAGTTGAAACATTTTTTTCCTAAACTCTGCAATAAAAAATTATTGTGTATTAAAAATAGTGATATAAGTGTAAAGGAGCTGGGCATATGGCTCAGTGGTAGAATTCTTGTCAACTAGCATGTACCAGGCTCTGGGTTTCATCCTCAGCACTGCAAAAAGGAAAAAAGGAAATCAAAGGGTGTTCATAGAGACTGGAAAAGAATTTGAATAAATTAGTAAGAAAAACAACCCAACGGATAAATGAAGAAAATGAAGCAGGGAAATGAAAATCAAAACTACAGGGAGATACTACATCACATTTATCTGTTTGGAAGAAACCAAAAGTTTTAATGTTAGTAGATACTGGCAAGGACATGGAGAACTCAAAGCATTTATACACATTTCCAGTAGGAATCAATATTGGTACAAACATGTTTGATAATGATATAGCATTAACAGCATTCTGTGATAAACAGAATTGCTGTACAAAATGACCAGCAATTCTACCCCTAGTTATATATACTCTAGAGCAGTTGTTTTCAAAGATGGTTCCTGGACCTGCAGCATCTGCATCTTTGGGAACTTGCTAGGCATGAAAATCTTGGGCTTTGTCCCAGAACTACTGCATTAGAAACATGGAAGTTGAAATCCAACAATTTTGATTTGACAAAATACCCCCATTCCCCTAGGAGACTCTGATAGGAGGAACAACTGCATGAGAGAAAATTTGCCTGTGGGGCAAGAGGCATGCAAAAATGTTCATAGCATCTTTGTTCATAATAGGAGCAAAACACTGAAAACAAACCATGTATTTATTAATAATAAATGGTAAGAAAAAATGTATATTCACAGAACAGAATACTTAATGGAAACGGATGAACCATAGCTAATTACAATAGGCATAAATCACAGAAATATAATTGTCCAACATAAGGCAGGAACATTTTAGGTAAACCTAGAATCACACATATTGCTAAAAAATAAAGAATATCTTACTGAAGGACATATATGTGGTACATTTAGTGAAATTATATGGAAAATATAAGGGAATGATGAACAAAATTCAGGGAAATGGTTCTTTATGAGAAAACAGGAAACTGCAGAATCCAGCACAGTCTTCCAACTGATAAGAGCATGCATGTCCTAAGCTAGGTGGGATGTGATACTCATGGTAGAATTGTGCTTTAAGTCCTACACAGGTTTTACAAGTATTTGTGTTCATTTTTTGCAGTATTTGTCAACAACTACAAATACAAGAAGTTAATACTATAAATTAAATTATAATCCAATAACAAAAAATAAGCAAATAAAAACCTTGAAGAAAATATAGCGGATGGTGTTCCCTAAGATATCCACACTGCCAGAAAGCAAATAAAAAAGTTCAAGAATAAAGCAACATTTGTATTTACATCTTTTCTCCTTTTTTCCCTCACCTTCCCTTTTCTTCTATGCACAGGTACAGTAATAAAAACGAAAATTTATTCTAAGTGCAAAGTCAAACTGTTTTTTAAAAATTGATCAGCTAGGAAAATGCAGAAAACAATGAAAAAAATAAACACAAAAATGCAGAAAATCAATCTTAAAATTTTTAAAAGTCCAAGGACTTTGATTCAATTAAAGATGGTAAACTCCAGCAAGGAGCTGGGCATGGGCATGTTCCCTGAGTTTTAATGAAGCAAGGAAGAGCTGCCATCTCTGCAAAAAGTGCAAGTGACAGAAAACAGACATGATGGGAACAACATGCTCTGTGCTTGGGTGACACCACAGAAATATTCGTCTCTTTGTCACAGACTCTGAATTGCTGTTTATGTAGGAAATAGGATTAAAATGCAGGCTGGCCATCTACTCCCTACATGTAAACTCATTTCAATTCAGGATGACTAATGATTACAATAAAATATTATTCTGTATATAAGCAGAGGAAATTTCTTTTCTTCCATAATTACATTTAGGCACTTAGAGATGGCAAGTTCCAATTATAAAAGGAAGAGTTTAACCATTGCTGTCTCATTTGGAAGTATGCTATCGTTTGAGGAGTGTTTTATTTTGGCAACCTCACAAATGAAGGCAGGTATGTGTACACTAAATGGAGACAAACGAATTCCACGTGTGATATTTCAGGGTACTTTTGAGACGTAAGTTATTGTGTTAACTGTATAATATGCTGTTTTCCCACAGAATAAGATAGTTATCTTCCCTGTGGGATACCAGTTAGGGACAATTGAAACTTGTACATTGCTCTGAATTATGCATTGAAAAATGTGTTTTTTAAAAAATATTGGGTAGGTATAACCCAAATGAATAAAAAATGTTATAAGGAAGCATCTAAACAATGATGTTTCAATTTTGACACTGCTAGAGTAGAACATTTGCTCCCCATGTAATTACTGTTGGTTTTTGCAGATGGAAACAGACCATGAGCAGCTTTTAAAAACACTTTAAATTTTTAATGAGTCTATTTACACAACTGAAATGCAAAGGAAGTTTAAGGGTCTGGACTATTTGGAACATTTGAGGGGGTTGATGAACTCCTCAATAAATTCTAGAAAGGCCACTGAACCTGTATCCTGCAGAAGTCTGTTATCAAGTGATTGGGCTTTTTTCTCGATGCTTTACTTTAATATGAAGTAGCTTCTCAAGCCAAGTGAGAAATAGCACTGATAATCTAACCACCCAATTAGCAAATATTAAAAATAATTTGTGTGAGATGATCGGAAGTGAATACTTTCATTTCTTACTGGCAATTACATAAACTGGTATAAACTTTATGAAAATCAATTTGGTAATAGAAAATAAGAGTGTTTGGAATATTTGTACCCTTAGATTTATTTATTGCACTTCTCAAATTTTATGCCAGGGAAACAACATCAATATATATTTTAAAAATTGAAGACAAAAAGAGGGCAGCAGAAACAAATGGAAAATTTAAAAATTGGGAAATGCTAAAGCAAATTATTGCACAGCTTATTTGTGATGAAATATAAAGCCACAAAAAGTTTGTAAAAATTACAAACTAATTCAGGAAAGTTTAAGCAATAAAAAGCACAAAAATTTAAACAATGCAATCATCATCCAATTAATTATTTTCCTCAAACAATATAAACAGGTAGAAACATGAAAACGATGTAAAAATAGTTGTCTCTAGATGATGGATATATATATATATATATATATATATATATGATTAGTTTTTCTACTTTTCTGCATTTTTCTAAGTTGTCTGTAAAGGGAATGTTACTCTTATAAATATATGGAGGCCTAGTTTAGAAGGAAAACCCCAAATCAACACCATATCAAGAAAGACTACTATTTTTCCAATTTCCATATGCTGCTTTGAATATAATATAATTTAAAAATGAACTGGTAAATATATTCAGGAGACATCTACTTAGAACAGCTTTCTTGTCTCTTGGATACAGACCTCTTTTTCCTGAAACTAGTTAGAATGCATTTGCTGGAAATTCAGAAATGGTCCATGATGGTTCTGTGGGTAACCTTCCAACAGATCCAGAGTACACTAGAAACTTAGGAGCGCCATGGGATGGAAATTTGTCTTTCAACTGACTAGTGAGTAATGTTTTAAGCATATCTACCCTCCCACTTCTCCACCCCCACTTCTTTCTTTCTTTTGCTCTGCTCTGGATCAAACCCAGGGCCTCACTCATGTTAAGCAAGCACCCTACCACTAAGCTACATCTCTGGTCCTATGGTTATATTTATGAAATGGATATTTGCTTTCATGTTCACAGAATGTTCACAGAATGTTCGCAGAATGTTCATAGAATGTTCTGGGATAGAGTTTGATATTAGATTTCCCCCACAGCTATGAATGGCAACTCACATGCAAAGTGAAGTAACTCTTCTGTTTTTCATTTAAATGGCATTAAGGATCATTTGAGTCAATGTGGTGGTCTACCAGTATCTATAGTTCTGGAAAACTGTGCTGCTGCTTTCTTCTTGTTCCAGTGACCCCTGTGTTGGCAGTCAAGTACCATCAGATGGATAAAATGTCTATACTTTTTGATGGGGAAGTAGGAGAAAAAAGGAATTGTTTTTTATGGAAGAGAAAGAAGAAAGTATTTTTGTAAGCACATTGCAGTAAAAGGTAAAATGCTTTCAAATTAGTATGTAATTTGGAGATACTTTTTCTTAGCTTGGGGCAGGAAACGTAAAGTTTAAATAATAGCTCAAGGGACAACACTTGAGGACCGTAAAAATGAAGGACCATAAAATGTGTTTGAACCAAATAGGATTTGACTCTAGAATGTTGTAAGTATAGACTGTTTTCAGTAAATAAATAGTTTTCTGAGTTAACTATGCATTTGGCATCATACTTTAAGTATTAATAATATTCAATTGAGGTTAATATTGAGAGGAAATTGAAAATCATGAGAACGTGTCAAATAGCTAGTGTTGGCAGAAACAAAGTAAGAATCATAGAGAATTATATTCTCCATGGAATTATAAAGAAATTGAATTGAGATTATATATCAGAAAGCAAAATAAAATCAAAGAGGACTTTTCTAAAGTTAATTCTAGAAATAATGTGATTTACATCAAGAGATTTATAGATTTCTACTTATGTTTAAATCTGAACCTAAGGAAATATTTGGGGCATTCTTTGTCTTTGTCTTTAATATCTTATCTTCTAAACTCTATTTTACTCAAATGTTCCTTAAAAGCAATTTTTATATAACCTTCTGCTGAATGGATTGACCTGAGGTACTATTTCAAAGACTTCTAAACTTCCCTGTATTGACTACCTGAAAATTTTTACTTTGTAGTGGCATTTTGTTTGAAAGTATGGCAAAATAGTCATTTTAGTTAGGTAAGGTTTTATTTTGTGAAAGGGTCTTGCTGAATTGCTTAGGGACTTACTAAGTTGCTGAGGCTGGGTTTGAACTCAAAATCCTCCTGCCTCAGCCTCCTAAGCCACTGGGATTACAGGCATGCACTACTGTGCCTGGCCTACATAAGTGTTTCTTAAAAGGTAAATACAGTTATCAATGTTTTGTGTGGATTGTTATCAACCTTTGTTACATGTTGTCAATCATTTAAACATGTTATTCACCATTTGTGTGAATTATTAAATCAAACAATTTCTTGTTTCCTCAATTTTAAAAATTGAAGTTTATGTGCAAATGCAGAGATCTTAACTTTACTGCTTGATGTTCTTTCTCAAAGTGCACATGTTCATTTAAGGCTATATATTTTCCTCTAAGAACAGCTTTGGCTTCATTCCACACATCTTGATTGTTGTATTTTTATGTTTAATTTCAAAGAATTTTCTAATGCCCACTGCAATCTCTTCTTTGATCCAAGATTACATGTGTGTTGCTTAGTTGATAAACATTTTAAGAATATTTAAATTATCTGTTTCTTGTTGATATCTAATTTAATTATCTGTAGCCAAAAAATATACTTTGTATGATTTCAGTCTTATGAAATTGTTGAGACTTGCTTTATGGTATACAAAATTACTTTTTTAGTGAATGTTACCTGTTTACTTCAAAATAATGACTATTCTCAGCTGGGCGCAGTGGCTCAAGCCTGTGATCCCAGCACTTAGGGAGGCTGAGACAGGGGAATCGCGAGTTAAAAGCCAGCCTCAGCAATGGCGAGATGCTAGGCAACTCAGTGAGACCCTGTCTCTACATAAAACACAAAATAGGGCTGGGGATGTGGCTCAGTGGTTGAGTGCCCCTGAGTTCAATCCCTGGTACTAAAAAAAAAAAAATAATGACTATTCCCTGGTTTCTTATCATGTTAAAACATGCGTTGTTTATTTATTATTCTATTCCCTTTCTGTAGCAATGATTTTGCAACATAATTTTCTATTTAAATAATACCTGTTAGTCTTTCCTCTAATATGGTTAATTGTTTTATTGCTAGTGATTTTAATTAAGCATTGACATGAGCTGAATCTTCTTGATATAATTTTACTTGTGTAGTTGTTGAAAGAATTTTCCACAAACTAGATTCTTTCTCTACACATTCTAAATTTGCATACATATTTCTGGTGCCAGGCCCCCTAGGCCACATTTCTATCTTGATCTATCTTCTAGTTCTTTAACTTTATATCACCTTTTCTGGTGAGCAGATGTAAGGGATAGTACACTTATTTATGAAGCCATTTATTAAAATGGCCAGTGGTCATTTTAGTACTTATGGAAATGATGAAAAGCACATGAATAACTCATTAAGCACATGAATAACTCATTAAACACAAAAGAATTCCAACTCAACTTTTATGAATCCTCAAAATGCTACTACTTAAAGTGAAGAAATATTTGAGAATGGAAATGTAGAGTAGAAAGAAAGTGGTTTTACAATAAAAGGATTTCATTTTTGTAAATTTTTCAAGCTCATGTAACCATTAAACACATTTCTAATGTCTCTATTTAGGCATTAGAATAGATTAATCTGAGTGAAAGCTGCAATGTTTAATTACTAATGGCTGAACAGTAAACCTGCCTCTAGGTAGAAGCCATCTAGAGCAGAAGATTCCTATCCTGTGGTAGATAAGTATGGCAGAATTGACTGGATTGTTCTGAGGCCTTGCCTCATTTGGCCAGCAGAAACAAAAGTTGGTGAAAATCCAACTAAAAGAAATGTGTATAATTGTTGACAACTTCTAGGGAAACTAAAAGGGCTTTCAGAGAAGGGACAAAATGACTTTTATATGCAGTTGAATATGTGTGAAATTTAACACTGAAATTGTAAAGTTGTAGCAGATCTTAGGGATGTGGAAACTTCAAAGAAGAGATAAAAGTCTGCAGAATAAATAGTTTGGAATTATTTGTACCCTCAAAGAGCATAAAAAGCACTATTTTGATGTAAACATGCTTCATGGCCATGGAAAGTACAATCAACAGAGCTGCTGGAATTTGATGTTGTCATTAAAAATTAAAAAAAAAAATATTTGCAAGTGTGTTCAGACTTCAGCAGTATTTGCTGCATTCCCATGGCACAGTGAGATGAAGCAAGGGTCAGATTCAGCTACATCAGGTTAGCGTAACACTGACATTTAAGTCAAGAGGTAATGGCATTCTTAGGCATCACTACAAGCCAGGGTGGCTATCAGAATGTTGAAGGAGTGAAGCTTTTGAGGGAAGAGGACCATAATGAGATGGTGTTAGAACTCAGCAAATAAAAGAGAACATCGGGTTCTGACAGGAGGGCAAAGGCAAGCAATAGGAAGCCAGGAATAAAATATGTCCTGGTGTGTGTGTGTGTGTGTGTGTGTGTGTGTGTGTGTGTATAAGAGAAGCAAATTAGAAGACCATTTAAAGAGATTTCTTGGCTCAGGTTGAAGACTAAGTTCTCTGACTTTTATTTGAGCAAAGATAAGATGACTGTGCCTAAATGAGTCAGATCAAAGCACAAAAACCCACATATATTTATGTTTCCATCTTTTTATCTACTTTTCACCAATTTTCAGCAAAGCTGCAAAACACAAACAAGAACCCATGTGTCTCATCAATCCCATCCATGGTGTTAACAGTGTAAATTGGTACGCAAATTTGGTATGTATCTGTCTTCTATCTGCCATCTATCTGGAAGAGCTTTAGAATAATATTAATTTTATTCAGTCTAGTAACTCCATGTCTAGATATCGGTACTATTAAAATTACTAGAAATGTTGATGATTTATAAAGATGCTTAGTGCATTGGTACTTTTAATACATTTTTTTTAAAGTTGGCAAATCTAATACAAATAATGAAAACTATGCAAAGCATAATTAATAAAAACAAGTATGAATATCACTTAAATAAAAAACAGAACAGGGCTAGTACCCAAAGAACCTCTTTCCTAATCACCTCAAAGGTAACCATCATGCTGAAGTTCATGTGCCACCTAAGCATGCACCCTTAAATATGGTTGTACTGGTTCTTAATTTTTATAGATAGAATCATTCTTTGTATACGTGTGTTTTACTTCTTCAATTTAATATTATGTCTGCAAAATTCATACACAAAGCTACAGATTCTGCAGATTGTCTTATTTGCTGTATAATATTATACTGTTTGAATCATGAATGTATACATGAATATATACATGAATGTACCACCACTTGTTTACTCATTTCACTGTTGATGGGTATATGTATTCTTTCCTTTTCCTTACTTTTTGTTTCCTCTTTCTTTTGATTCCTCCCTCTGTCCACTCCTGCTGTCCACTATTCCCTTCCTCTCATTTTCTTCCCTATCATTCTTTCCTTCCTTTTTACTTTCCATTTTGCTATTACACAAGAATCTGTCTGATGGATTTCTTTGGTTTCTGAAGGCCACTCTAGATACAGCAGCCCAGCCCAGAAGTCCTGAAGAATCAATGACCCCAAGAAACACTCCTTGACTGATGGCCCCTATGGTTTGGACTTTAAAGTCCTCCGAAGTCCCAGGTGTCAAAGGCTTGTACCCCAGCCAGTGGTGCTCTTTGTAGGTTGAGAAACTCTTAAGCATGGGGGCCTTGTGGGAGGAGGTTAGGTCATTGGGGATGTGCCAGCTGGAACCCCAGTCCCTTTACATTCTTCTCTCTCTGCTTCCGGTCATCATGAGGTGAGCAGCTTGCTCCACCATGCCCTCCTGCTGCTATGGTTCAGACATGAGGTGTCTTCCAGAAGCTCATGTGTGAGATGATGCATGGAAGTTCAGAGATGAAATGATTGGGTTATGAGAGCCTTACCTTTATCAGTATTTAATTCACAAATATGGATTGTCTGGCTGGTAACTGTAGGCAGATAGGGTATGGCTGGAAGAGGTGGGTCGCTGGGGTTTATATTTTGTCCTTTGGGGTTTATATTTTGTTCTTGGCAAATATAGTGCTTTCTCTCGCTCACTCCTTCCTGGCCATTTCCTGAGTGGCTTTTCTCTGCTACACCATTTGACCATGATATTCTGCCTCACCTTGAGCCCAGAGTTATGGAGTCAGCCATCTTTGGATTGAGGCCTCTGAAACCATAAGTTTCAAATAAACTCTTCCTCCACTGACACTGTTCATCTCAGGTCTTTTAGTCACAGTGATGAAAAAGTAAGCACCTGCTGTGATATTCTGCCTCTCCACAGACCTAAAAGGAATGGATCCAACTGAGCATGAATGGAAACCTCCAAAACTGTGAGCAAAATAAACCTTCCTTGTTTTAAATTGATTATCTCTGGTGTTTTGTTATAGTAAGGGAAAGCTTGCTAACATAGTTACTGGTGGAAATTCTTATGTTAATACTCTATGTCTTTTGTCCACTGGAATAACTCGGAGCCACTTGCCCTACAATGAATCTCAGAGTCTTCTAGTCAGATTAAAGGCCAGTGGCTTCTTTTGTGGCCATTGACTTGATAACAGCCACTTTATCTGTTGAATTTCCTTCCTTATTTCCAGTTTCCCTTTTCCTCATAGTGCTTCTGAAGTTCCACTCCAAAATAAACTACCTGCACTAGAATACTAATTACAGAATCTGCTTATGACAAAATCTCAGTTAATATATTTTGTTATAGAAGATAGAAGATTCTCAGAATGGAAAATTGAAATTATGTACTTAGTAGCCAAAAGGAAAAAAAGAAACCCATTGCTGCTGATAATCCTATGTTAAAACATCACATCTACTAATTGTGATAATTATGAAATTTTTCCCCCATAGTGAGTTCAAATAGAGAATAGGGGGGACGCATTGGCTTGAACACTATTTTAGCACTTGAGTGATATGGAGCAATATGATTAAGGACTGTGATGTTGACTGATTATTGTTATGTGCCATTAATGTCTTGAAGGAAGAAAACAACAGGTTCAAATAAGTTAATCAACTCAAGGCATGGCCTCCTCTGCAGCTAAAGAGTGGACTGTATTGAAGATCAGTGATTCCATCAGTGGTACAAGTAGGAAAAAAAGGTGAGTTCACAGTTTTGTCAACTTCTTATGTCAAGTAAGGGAGTGTAGACTTTGTAAATTGGCAGAGAAGGCATTAGCATACAGAAAAATTTAATTTTCTAGATGTTAACAACATTCTTTTGTCTGAAGACCATGTAAGGTCAGGGAAATGAATAGCAAAATAGCACTGTGAAAATTCAGCAAGAAACTGAGGGCTACAAAGAGATATGTGAGCTGATTTGAGATGCATCCTTTGGTACTAAGAAAGCCCCCAGATTTCTGCATCTCTAGACATAGTCTTAACTGCAATATTGTTGAGAGACCCTGAGGTAAAAATACCTGGCCTGGCTGCTTCCAGATTCCTGAAACTCAGAAATTGTGAGATAACAAATGGTTGGGAGAGTTTCAAGATGATGGAATCAAGAAGACCATTTTTCTTCCTGCTTTGTGGCATGAAACCAAGAAAGCAGACAGGCAACTTTTCAGCAAGGTGGGTGAAAAACAAGTGGAGTGGGAGAGTTTACTGGAATTTAAAACTGGACATTAAAACCAGTTTGGTACTAAGGAGGTTGGATATAATAAAATAAGGAAAAAACCTCCAGTGCCACAACCTCTGCACCCACATTTTTAGGACTGAGATGTGTCTGGGTTTGTAGAGTTTAGAGATCAAAGACACTGCCTTACTAAACTGAAAAGCACACTGCACAATATCCTTGTGTGAGAAAGAAGCTGAATCTCTCCCGGTAGCATGTGGAGGACAAAGGAAGGAACCATTTTGCAGCCATGGGGAAGGGACCAGCAGCTGAGGGAGCTGACTAGGACTTAATGATTCATGGACTTTTATATATACTCATATTTTTTCTCATTTCTAGCATTTTTGAATCAATTATTTATCATGGATAATTTTTTTGAGGACTAGGATGTTTGATTAGTATATTTCAGGTTTGTTTTGTGTTCTTTTATATTTATTTAAAATTTTTTTTACTTTATACAGTTTCTCTCACTTGTTTCCCTTGATTCTTTTTATTTTCTTTGCTAAAATCCAATCTCCATTTTTCTCTCTTTCACACTTTAATTTTTTATTT
Source organism: Xerus rutilus (assembly GCA_028644305.1). Lineage (NCBI taxonomy): Eukaryota > Metazoa > Chordata > Mammalia > Rodentia > Sciuridae > Xerus > Xerus rutilus. The sequence continues at coordinate 7,722,740 of CM053409.1, forward strand.
CTATCTTTTCTCCTCCTCCATCATAATCATCACATCCTCTATCACTTTGGTTCTCACCCTGTTAAGTATTCAAATTCGAAATTGTAAGCCCTTTTGCAAACTTACTGTTTTTCACTGTAGGCAATAACTGATAATATCATTTTTGTTTATTTGTAACAATGAACACTGTAGACATCACAGCAGGAACTATTTGGTTTTATGCTGTATATTGTTTGCATTGGTTGTGATTATTATTTATCTATCCTTAATGGTGAAGTACTGGGAAACTTCAGAGACACAATAAGTCCACAGAATAGAAACTCTGCTGTCTCAGATCCATACTGATAGATTGGTAGTCACAAAAACAACATAAAAAATTCAAGGGAGCAAATAGCTCCAAACAAACCAAGATACTTCAATAGCAGACTCCATCAATATTATAGTAGAAGAAATGTCAGAGAAGGAGTTTAGATTGTATATAGTTACACTGATCTGTGAAGTAAAGGACAGTATAAGAAATAAAATCAGAGAGAAAATACAGGGAGGGGAAGATCACTTCATTAAAGAGGCAGGGATTATGAAAAAAATCAAGCAGAGATCCTTGAAATGAATGAATCAATAAACCAAATAAAAAATTCAATGGAAAATATCACCAGAAGATAGATCACTGGAAGACAGAGTTTCAGGCAATGAAGACAAAATATATAATCTTGAAAACCAAGTTGACCATGGATAAAAGATGTTAAGAGTCCATGAGCAGAAAGCTAGCACCATGGACCCATAGCTGGAGTGACAGAGATGAATAATATGCACAGGCTGGTAACTATCGGTTGCCTCTCACCAGGTTTTATTTAGCTACTCTCATGACTTTGCATCCAATCCTGTGGCAAAAAGAACTTGCAATATGCACCCAATTTAGTCTTCTCTGAGGAGACCAACAAACCACTTGGCTTCAAGTTGATAGCATCAGACTCTTTCTGCCTTAAATGATCAACAATTGTCCTCACTGGGATTGATATTCTGCCTGTCTTCCGTTCTGCAATGATTTGGCCAGCACTGAAGTCACATGGTGTTTCTGATATATTATCACAGCATCACACGTAGTATCTCAGATCATACGATCCATTTTATAGCCAATGAGATACAACAATGGCACATGCTCAAGATGTTCTTTGGGTCTACCATCTAGTACAGTACTAAATGCTGCCAGTCTAATAGAATATTGTTTAGAATCAATGGTATTTATGTGATGTTTTTCCCCTGACAGATAAAAAAATCTGTGAGATTAAGAATCAAAAAGTAGAAACCTGAAGTGTCTTCTCTGTCATCTTGGTTTCTCAGTTAATTAGTTAATTACTATACTAGAAGTCTTATTTTCCAAGGAGAATATGCTTCTAAGCTTCCTCTAAAACTAAAAATAAAACCACTATTTGAAAGTTTTAGGATTTTCACTCCAGTGGACTCAAATTGGCAAAGAAAAAATTACTACACTATTACAATTATGTAATAATTGCATTATCATATGAATCATAACTATTGTAAAATTGATAATTATATGATAATTGCTTTATCATACAATTATAAATACTGTATGAACCATGAAGGGATATTGCTGCTATGTCCTACCTAATGTGGGCTCTAGTCATGGGATGTACTAGATTCCAAGTCACCTCTCAGTGCTTCCTGTTCTTAACTGTGGATGGGCAATTACAGCCACGATGATCTGACACAGGATACCCAGAGTGAGATTCCCTCTGAATGAATTATCCCACTGGACCATCAATTTAGACTGACAGATGTATTGATTGAGAACAAAGGGAAACTATAATGGGTAACAGAGGAGAGAGAAGATAAATATTGATTGTGATCTAAAGACTAATTGGAGCAGATGAGTCTGTGGCTTGTCCCATTAATCTCCCACATTGTAAGTTTTTCCCTTTTTAACTTTTAAAATCTGCTAAGCAGAATGGAGTGAACCTGACATGGGGCACAGGTAGAAATGAACAGAACTGACTCTCCCAGACAATGTTTTGCCCCTTTCATATCCCTGACATTGCACCATAAAAGAGCTTTATGACTTCCAATAGCCTTCCAATGGCTTGATATATATCAGAACTTGCTCTGCATGGTGGCCTGAAGCGCTGGAGAATTGAAGTCTCCTGAGGGATCTCTCAACCAGGGGTGATGAAAATAGGTGCATGAATATTTCAGCCTCTTCACCCCTTAAGTTGGTTGAGTTTGGGGCATGACTGTGTACTCAGCCTCCAATGTGGTCAAAGTCATTACCTATTAAGGGTAAGAATACCCCTTTCTTCCTGCTGAGGAGGATGTAAGCCACCTGAGAAATTAAAGTCTAGAATAATTAGTAAAAAACAAAAGACTAAGTCAGAAAGATAGTTTCACAAGTTGGAGGCCCTGATTGGTCCAGTCCACATGGGAGCTGGAGCTAGAAAATGGCTCCCATGGTTTATTTAAAGGGGTACATCAAAGGCAGGGAGAAGGCTTCAAGGGCAGAGTCTTGCTTCTTGGTGTCTTGTAGTCAGCTGGTTGATTGGCATCTTGGTAGGTCACACCCATCTCAGAGGGGCTGTGTGGCTACAGTATGTCACTCCATCTTTGGTGCTGTGTGGGATCTTTGGCAGAGCTGAGGGGAAAGTTCATCTGCACCAGGCGGTCTAACACCGTGGGGGTGCCACAGGCATTCCCAATGCCAGACCTCTCCCTTCACTGGCTGTGATGTTGGTAGTGCACACACAGCTCATGGATGGTTCTCTACATCTCCCCCATTTTTAATTTATAAATGCAGATGAGGGTAATTACTTCAAGTCACTGGATCCTTGATCTGGTGGTGTCACAATCTGTTATTAAAATATAAAAAGAATTAGTAGTAAACTTATCATTTTAATAACATACAATGTAGAATGTTTTAATATGTTTCCAAAATAGGAGCCAATCAATTTATAAAATATTTGATCAGCTAGAGATGCAAGGCCCATGAGATTGATCCTGCTTTTTTAAGTATCCTGGGTGCTCTGATGTATCCCCCTGAGGTTTAAGTTATTATTGTCATGCCAAACATCCCTTAGATTATCTTTCAATTTTTTCCAAATCTCATGGGAAAGTATACTATTTGGCTGCAGTAATACAGGCATACTTATACTTAGCATGGCATTTAAGCCTCTGTTTGATTTGAGAGCAGAAAGCTCATTATTTACATTTTGTAAAAACAGCTTTTGGAATATTTAACTTAGTCTTAAATTCTTACAAATACTTAATTACGTAGGACTTTAGAAACATTTTGAGCCAAATTATTAAGAAAATGGGCTTAGTTAGATTATATTTATTACAATTTACTGGATATCTATTATCCATCTTTCTTATTATTATATTTCCAATAATTAAAACATAAGAAGATTGAATATAGGTCCACAGGCTATAGCAGGAACCCTCCTTACAGTTCCTGGCCATAAAGTTGGGTATGGGGCCATTTGTAATATGGAGAAAATCTGAGGCTGCCATTAAATGCCAGGGATCTTTTTGAATACCATCCTCCCTGAACATTAGAATATTACCAATGAAATTTTCAGGGGTCATAGCATCATGAGAGAATGGATTATGTTCATAAATACAGTGAATATGGAAGCAGATAGAAGTCTAAAAGAATACATTAAGATATATAGGACCCAAATTATTATCAAATAAGCGATGACTGTCATAAATCCAAATATGAACAGTATTGATCATTCTAGTGTAACATCAATCAATTTGCCAGGCTTCAATTTGGTCTTCATTATATGGCTGTAAAGTAATACCCAAACAATAGGAAGTAATCTAAATCATATGGATTTTAGAGAATTAGAATGATTGTATATTCAATCTTATTTTTATATTCTAAAAATAGTTCTAGATAACTTAATTATATTTCCAACTTCTTAGATCTTTTACTTAATTAAGAATCCAAATTAAACATGAATATTTGCAAGTTCTTTTTAAGAAGTAAGCAAGACACATTTAGTGGCAGTACTTTCATATTAAGCCTTCTCTGTAGGAAGTGGTATCTTAATATGGCTGCCTTTTACCAATTTTTGAAGATCAACCCAAAATTTATTAATCACTACTAGAGATTTTATGTTGCACTGGAAAAACATTTGTACATTTTATTCATTTAGGAAAGATGCCAAATTCTATTGCAGAATGACTAGGACAGTAAAATATTGGTGGATTTTTGTCAAAATTACTGGCTTGTTAAGAGAAAGTTCCATTTGAATAATTATCCCATTTTAATAACTGTCCAGATATATAACTTTAAGTTCTAAGGACCAGTATGATTGGCTAGTTTAGGTCCTTTTTATGCTGTCCTTTCCTCAAAAACTACCTTTAAATAGCCAGTATGTTTATTATGGGACCAACATGTAGTCAGGTTCCTACTGTAGCCAGTATATGTAAATCTAGTCACATGGATGGGTGTAATACAAGTATCCATAAAACCATCCATCATATGAGTATCATTAGTAAATACTGGAATGGATTCTTCAGTCTACATTGTTAGATACATTGAAGGTGGATCTGGGAATGGATCTAGTTAAGTCTCTCCATGGATTTTACTTACCTGACAGCTCAATAGAGCTTGCATGGCTGTTAAACATTGTGGCTGAAGATTCAACTTCCTGTGTCAGGTTTATCAGCTGTCTCTACGGACAGGCTGATTTTTCTGGAAGTAGACAAATATAGACTCTATCCTTTGAAATATGATTTATCCTATTGCTCCATGTATTGCTCAGCAGCAGTGAGACTTTTAGTATTACAATTTAAAGAAATTTAAAAAAAATAATTTTATGAGATTTAGTGGGGACATGTAGGATTCTGTTTCCCCCCTTTTTATTATTTAAAATTGGAGGAAAAAGTTGATATAAGTCAGAGTATTATTAGGCTTACATTGTAGACAATGGCCTGGTATTGTGTTTAAACAATAAAAAATGACTCAAAAACATATTTATGTATAATTTTAAAATAATTTTATAAGTTTTTGAAAATATCAGTATGATCTAATATTTATAAAATATGTATATCTATATGTATAGAAAACAGTTATAAAGCTATGTATTAGATATTAACAGCAGTTATTTCTGGACTATAGAATTTTAAGAGATGATTATATATACTTTATAATTTTTGTAGCAATGGGTCTTTTGGTAAAAGTTAGGGAAGATGGCTTAATCTTGAAATTAATCTTATTTTCTCATTTGAATATCAGTCTATAAACTTTGGTATGTAATCTTTTGGGTCAATACAAATTAATTGACAAACCAAAGCAAGAAATGGATAAAATAAGAAAATCTTTAATCCCTTCTTGAGGAAAAGTATTAAAACATTTTTTATATCTTATAAAGTTACCCTTTAAATAAGCTAGTGTCTCTCAATTGTCTTTTAAAAATATAGCTAAGTTTACTTCTCAGTATAAAGAGTAACATGTAAGTTTCACAATATACTTATATAATTATAGAAGGTTAAATAATATAATTAGATTTTTAATTATTGGGTCATCACTCTATGAGCTGACAAGAGACCATTATATAAAACTTTAGTTTGGAGAGCATCATATTAATAAAAAATTATCTTAAACCTTATATTTTAAAGACTTACATATTTAGGAAACAGAGAAAATTGATATGCAAGGATCAGCAATAATTATCATAGTCACCTTGATGTTTTTAAATCAAGTGAATTTAGCTTTTAAAGAGAAGTTTTAAATTTGGAATTTAAGATGATAATTGAAAATAATTATTATTTAATCAAAAATGTATGAATCTTAATTTCTTTAAAATAAGCCCCTATTTAAAATAATAATGCTTACCAGGCATAAGAAATTAATTTGTTTTAATTTATACCAGCATATTAATATTTAATCTTAGGGAAAAGCCTTAAATGTTTTTGATTGTTCCATGTATTTATAACCAAGTTAATTACATATAAAGTTGTTCTCTACCTACTCAAACCTTCTATATCACTTGCTTAGACCTTCCTCTATATAACCATACAAAGACTTTTTTATCCAGAAAAAATCTTTTCCTTCATTTTATCAAAGCCTTCAATACATAAAGACCTTTTTACTCAGAAATGTTTTCTTTTTTCCTTCTAGAATTCTCCATTTTTTTCTTCCTCCTCTCTGTAGAAGCATTTCTTTCTTTCCTCCTAGAATTTTCCAATCTTTCCTCCCTCTCTGTAGAATCTTCTTTTTGGATACATTCTGGAACAATCTTTGTAAATCTTTGAATCTAGACACATTACTGTATATTAATAGGGAGAAATTATTTCAATTAAAGTGTAGTCAAAACTTTTGAATACTTTGTACATAGAATTATATCTGTCTACATCTTATGAAAACAAACAATATTTAGGAGTTAAGATTACTTAGGTAGCACTTTAACTTTATAAGTCAATAAGTATCTCCTGAAGTAAGTGTTTATATAATTAATTACATTTACCTTAAATTTGACATATTTATTTTTGACTGCAAAAGGCAGGGCATCAAATAAACGTAAATAACAATATGAGTTATATTTTTCCTAATGAAGAAAAATTGTTAGACATAAATAGACATTTATGTTAGTAATCCTAGGAATTGAAAACAATATAGATCATTTAACCAGCTGGAAAAATATGCATTAAGATTGAAGACATTGTTTATTTTCATCTAATTACCCAATTTGAGTTGAATCTTATTAAATCACATGATTTAAAAGTATTTGCACTCTTTTATCTATGTTAACTTTGACATCATGTAATGTAATTAAAATATACTTCTTGTACATACATATTTAGTTCTTGTGTATACATGTTTAGAAATCAGAAGAATAAAATTTGGGCAATTATGAGAATATTGTGAAATTAAACATTTCATATTGCTGGCTTTTATTCTCATAATTGTGAAATTTATCTTTAACAATATCCTTAGAAAGAAAAATAATGTATGAGAAAACATATGTAGAATAACTTTTATGAACGTAATAATTTTGCAGCTCTTCCTTAGGATGTAGCTGTAAAGAAAAGAAGTTCCTTGAAGAAACCTGTTGAGAGGATTAGGAAGTATAGTTTATTTAACTTAGCATTGGGAAAAATTAACATGGAGAGCTGTTGTCAAAGACACAGGAGTTCATTGGTTTGGATTTTGCCTGTAAAGATTTTGTTGTTGATATTGTTAGCAAGTACTTATCTCAAAATGTGAAAAAAAATTTTGCAGGTGGGTGTTTGCCTTTAGGGAAAACGCAGGCTGGGCAAAGCTGGTGGGAGGGGCTGGAAGGCCTCCCTGAGGGGTGGTGGGAGGGACTAAGAGGAAGCCCAGGAAAGTGCTTTGTTTGGGAAAGCTGGGAGGTGGGGCTAGGCAGAAGCCCCAGCAGGAGGAATCTGCCATATTGCTGCTGCCACATGGCTACAGTCATTTCCCTGTTCTCTCCATATGACCTGAAATTCTGCCTGCAGCCCTGGGGTGCCCACCTGGTGTGCTGTCCTGCCTTGAGTGTTTCCTGTGCTCACCCATCTGAAACTAGACTATCAGCAGCTCTGGTGGGATTCTGTTGGGCTGGGAGTGGCCATGCTTCTTCTGGGCATTGCCAGCTGGCAGCCATGTGGGCCATGACCCAGCACTGTTTGCCCCAGCCCTGTGAGCTGTTGCAGCCCTTAGAGCTTCCCTGGCAGTCCGCACCCCGCCTGACCCATGCTGGTGTTTGGTCTACAGTGAATAATTTTTGTCCAAAAGGTGGGCTTTAGCTAGTGAAGGACCAGTCATGGGACACGATAAATCTAGGTTGCATTTGCTCCCCAAGTTAGTTAGAGTCATCATCTTTTTTGCAGTGTTCTTAGGAAATAAAGACACTCATGGCAGGGGTGGCACCATGCAGGTTAGAGATCCTGCTGGACTCTGTGGTAGGGTAGTCTGTCTGTCTCAGCATTTTATTTATTTATTTATTTATTTATTTTATTATACTTTATTTTTTTTTCCCAAGAGTTGCATTTTCATACATGTTATCGAACATAACAGAAAAAAACAAATTTTCAGAAGCTGTACACACTATTCACTGAAAACATTTGTTGAGGCAAATAGAAAAAAAAAATTATTTTAAATTTCTGTGATTACTCAGCTGGGTTTTTTCTCTCTCAAGCTAGGCTGCTCTCTAGCAGTGTTCTGTAAGGATGCTGTGGGGGGCGGCTGTGGTGGGAAATTTACCTGCTCAGTTTAAATTGCCCCAAAGCTTCTGAAAATGGTAGAAAATGCATTCTTTCCTCCTAATTTCTATTTTAACAAGGATTTTAAGTGGATAGACTTTTTTCTGGAAGAGTTTTGCTGTGGTTTTATATCAGGGTATCAAAAATTCACTTTCAAGAATTTACTTTCCCACCTCCCTTCTCTCTCTCTCTCTCTCTCTCTCTCTCTCTCAAAGATTCCAATGCACCATTTACTATTTTGAGGTGGAGGATGGCTTACCTGAATTCCTACATACTCTGAATTTCTACCTTCTGAATTTAGGGTTGATAAGACCACACCTTCAAGCACCACTTAAGGGGAAATGGCCAGTGTCTCCTTTGGAGTATTCTTCTTCCTGCTGAGGAGGATGTAAGCCAGCTGAGAAATTAAAGTGCAGAATAATTAGTAAAGAACAAAAGACCAAGTCAGAAAGATAGTTTCAAAAGTTGGAGCCTCTGATGGGTCCAGTCCACATGGGAGCTGGAGCTAGACAAGAGAAAATGGCTCCCATTTAAAGGGGTACATCAAAGGCAGGGATAAAGTTTCAAGAGTGGAGTCTTGTTTCATGATGTCTTGCAGTCAGCTGGTTGATTGGCATCTCGGTGGGTCACACTCATCTCAGAGAGGTTGTGTGGCTACAGTATGTCACCCCATCTCTAGTGCTGTGTGGGACCTTTGGGAGAGCTGAGGGGAAGGCTCACCTGCATCAGGTGGTCTAACCCTGTGGGGATGCCATGGGTGTTCCTAATGCCAGACCTCTCCCCTCACTAGCTGCAATGCTGGTAATTCACACATAGCCCATGGATAGTTCTGTACAACCTATGGTGGTAAACTAGCTTGATAACACTTCCTTCACTGTTTACTGGCTACCTTCACATTTTATCTCAGACCCCCATAATCCTACTGTCATTTCCTTCTCTTTCTCCTTAACGAATGAACTCCACTTGGGTCTTGGAGTCACAGTCCACTGGGTCTTTGACTCTCCTTCACCAGTGCCAGCACCTTCAGCAATCAGATCAGTTTCTTCTCACCTTTTCCTTTGCAAGAGTTTCCAAAAGTACCAATGACAGGGAGTGGTCTCATGGAGCAATGGAAAGGACAGCATTTCATTCCTGAGGATAGTCAATGTCCTTAGAATTATCAGGACACACAGGGCCACTTGCGTCTAATTCATCAGCCTAAGACTGAGAGATGTTTTGTGAATAACACCTGTTGAGTACTTCACATGCTTGGAAATATTTCAAGGGCCTTCCGCATATTAGTTCATTTAATATTAGGCAATTTTATGAGGCAATTAAGTATCTATGAGGCAACCTGAGATACTGAAGTCCAAAGAAATTAAGTAGCTTGACCAAATTCCCAGTGTTTGGAAATCACCAAAATTTTTAAATCATTCTTATCAGTTGGTTTTCCTTCTTCAATGTCAAGGTAGTTGCTCCCTTTCTTGAAGGTAAACCCATGATCACAGCTTTTATTTTCTCTATTTTTACTCTTTTATATCTATCTCTTCTAATACACTGAGCCTTAAGGACTAGATGACCAAGATTATCAAACCTAGTATTCAAGAAGAGTAAGTAAGAGACCAGCGTGTGTCACTTGACTTTGCAACGCCCGATTCAGTTCTTCTGGTGGTTTCTCAGGTATATTCTTACAGCTGAGGTTGCTGGATAAGTGACCTGCTGAAAAGTGAGATTAAGTATGTTCATACCAATCAAAGGCCTTGTTGAATGAATTTGCCTCTTCCTGCTTCCATGTTTTTTACTCCATGTTAAAAATAGTTGTATTCTTTTAATTTTGTAAGACTTATAGTATCCATTTGACTTGAACTCTTTGACTACATACAGGTAAGCCCATATTGAAAATGGTCTAAAATTTATTATTGCTCTTTGCTCAAAGCAAAAGTAGAATGTGTGTGTGTGTGTGTGTGTGTGTGTGTGATTTAGTAAAAAAGAATAATTTGAAATTGGAAACCAATTTGCTGTTTATATGTAACACACTTGTTTAAAACAATGAATCTTTTAGAGCCATATATTTGAAATAATTATCTTAAACATAGACATTTAGCTAAGTTTTAAAATATGATGCACTTTAAAATTAAAATAGTATGTTGAAATGTGGCTGTGTGAAAAAAACCAAGTAGATAAGTAAATAAATAATGGCATTCCTATAATCAATTCTTTCTCCTTGAAGACAGAATGACTCTCGGAGTACTTATTAAATTTTCACCAAAGTTATGGGAAGATATTTTTGCTTTCTTATGGTCTTATGCACCTCTACTTTTTTATTAGTCAAAATGCTGTCATATTTCACATGGTGTGGTTGATATCTCATATATGATATCCTGAAAATTTGTGTGCTATTTAAATATTCATGATACATCAGTGAGGTGTGATAGAATTAAGACGATTCATTGGGAAACACGCTAGTTAGAAGGGAATATATTAAAGATTTAAGGTATTTAGCTGGATAACGACATCATTAGCTTCTTTTCCTGTGTTCCTCCTGAAAAGAGCCAGCAACTTGAGACTTGGCCCGACTGCTACTGACAAGCAAGCTTTCTGCAAGGATGAAAGCTTTGAAAATCATTACAAATAAAGCATCTTGTTTTCCATTAAGTTACATTCAAATATCCACGTACTGTACCCTGTAATTAAGTCAAATATCAATTTTAATCACTGCATCCTTAGTACATAATTTCTGTAATGCAATTGCAACAGCATAATATAGAGCAGCCTAAATGCCCTATTTAAATGGAATCTTAACCGTTGGAAATTGAAACAGAGAAAATCACCATACCTGCATTCAAGCAGTTAAGCTGAGAGATTTATATTTAGGAAAGTAAGAGAAGAGAGACCCATTTAGAGTATCCCTGTAAGTCTATGCTTATGTATTTGAAATAAGGATACCTACTATGCCTTGATTTTAGATAGCAGGTGAAGAAATTCCTTAAAGATAGAACTCCCACTCTATCTTGTTAAAAAAAAAAACAAACAAACTAATCCTAACATTAAGTTTGGATGCAGAAGTTAATATTTGGGGGAAAAAGTATTTTCCCTTTGCCAGTTTTCAAAGAAAGGAGTATGTACATTGAAAAACTTCATTATTTAAACTGTAACTTATAGATCTTCAATGAGAAGCAATTTCAAACATTACATTTAAATTCTATACAACATTTCACATAAATGTAGCCAGGGACTTGTACATCACTTTGCAATAGCTTGACCAGGTTTAAGTGTGGAGGAGAATACTTTAGGTAGCAATAGAAGTGGCAAAATAATTACTAGATGTCTCTATGTATATTTTCTACATATTGACACATCAGAATGTTAGAAAAAAATAATCTGGAAAGGCCCTGGATGTTGCTAGACTTTCTTGCTCCTCTCTAGTAAAGCTTCACTCTCTCACTTGCATTGTTCCAAGAAATGGAAATCATCTATAAGATGTCGTTACAGATCTGGTGTTGCTCTAGAGCCCTGATGGAATTTTTTTAAAAAAGACAAAGTTTTGCAAATCTGTGAATAATTCATCTATTTATGTTCCGCTGAAATATCCCAGGGCTCTGTGTATGAGCGCATGCGAAAGCTACCCCTTTTTCTTTGTGATAGAAGGGACATAGTTCTCTGGGCACATCTATCTTGTCCATGGTTAAGAATCCTTTCAGAATCCAACTTTGAAACTCCCATTTGGATTAGATTCATGTTCATGGTTTTTAAATTATTGATTACTTGAAGGCCAAAGCATCCCAATCTCTGTCATAGATGCATAATTTATCATGATATTTAAAAGCATGTGTATCTTAAAGGCTCTGGAACTTTAATTCGATTCCTAATGACAACACATTTTGAGCTTTTTATGTTTTCAAAGTCTTGGCAAAAAGACAGGGCTTTTTGGTGTTGTGGCCTCATGTGGGAGCTCAGTATCTTTTCATGTCCCCTTTCTTCTTTGAATTTTTATTACCCCCCCTCCCCAAGACTCTGTTAGATCACCAATTCTTTCTTTGGTCTTTGTATATTCTTAAGACTATTTCAGAGGTCCCTCCATGGTGCCCACATGTTTCCTTTGTATCTTTCTTGTGTATATTCTTCTTTTGTGAATTCTGCCCTTTTTGATTTATGCTGCTTGAGAAAACCCTTTCAGCCATTTACTTCCTATTTATTGTCTTATTTTTCTCTGGAGTGAGAGCCCAGTTAATTTATTGCTATCCTGAATTTTGTCTCTGATGCCTCTGATATTTGCTGCACCCCAGTGAAGAAAGGGATGGATAATGACAAACTTACTTTCACTGCTGCGACTTCAAAGCTAGGGATGATTCAAGGCTTCCTCTGCCCCAGTGCTCAAGTCCGCTGCCACCACAATGAGACCTCCACCTTCCTGCCTCCTTGCTCCTCACCCTGACAATGGCAGCTGGGCTCAGTTCAAACCCATAGAAATTCCAACTCACAGAGGGTCAGAAAAGAAAAAGGGGCCAAGGAGGGCAGGTGAGATGGAAGCAGTTACAGAAGCTCTTGCGAAGCCCGACCAGCAGACGAGGCTTAATGGAAAACTGTTGGATGAAACACGCTGTTTTCTCGTGTTGTAAATGCCCTTTCAGTGTCTGTCTCCATTGTTCTGTACTTTTCTTCTAAAGTGAGCCTTGAGTAATCTTTCTTAAGATGTAACCTTTCTTAGCTTCTTCATCCCTGGATTAGATCAGTTCATTATGAAGAATTTGCTATTTTCGGCATGTGATACAAATCTGAGTCCACGTTGAACCTCCCCTACTATTTTCCAGGAAACAGAGTGTGAGAAGACAACAGTCTCATAAAAAAGATAGCATTCACAGAAGTGCATGTGATACCAATTTAGACCTCCCTGCATACTTTTCTTAGATGGAATTAAATACATTTATTAAGAGGATTCCTTAGAGGACATATTCAGAAATGAAATTCAGGATTCAATTCAACACATCTGCACAGCATGTAGCCCACCTGCAACGGAACCCAGGGGTTAGTGAAGACAGCTCAGTACACGAGCAATTTGTACTTTACACTTTTTGCTAAAATTTTTATTTGTAGCTGCTTTATTTCTAAATATCTGATTTGATCCTCAGTGTGCCAAAACCCATCTAATGTCTGTCTTCTCCTCTGGCCACAGCGAAAGGTACCTATAGGCAGGATGTATCATTTCACTACCCTCTTAGAGTACCAACAGAGTTCACCCATCTGATATTCATTTCTTATATTGCTCTTCCTATGCCAAACCAAGGGATGGTTTCTCTATATTAGTTCAAAATTTCTTTAAGATGCATGCACATGGGCTATATTTTGCACCTTTGAATACGTGCCTGATACCTTCTGTTCCTCAGAATGGACAACAGCTGAGCTCTCAACTGCTGAACTAAAGGGCTCAGATGGCAGATTTTCTTTAGACTTTCTTGGCAAACTCCTAACCAGGCAAAATCGGCCACTCATTGATTTGATTCTCTCTGTGTCCTGCGCATTTGTCAACCACAGCCCCTAGAACACATTAGAACACCTGAAGTTTGCTTGATACAAAATAGATGTGCAATATTTTTTGACTGGCTGATTGACAGAGTGACTGGTTAGATGTCTAATCACTTGCAGTTTCCTCTTCAGGCTCACATGCTGGTAAGTTCATGTTCATCTACTTTTGTTTGTGCATTCTCTTGTCAATGTCCTGACTCTCTGAAAAGTTATTTAGGAGAAAAAGAGAAGGAAAGGAAAGAGAAAGCGACAATATTTTTCAAGAACCAGTGGAGCCAGGTGTTGTAGCAAGCACTTTAACATTCATTAGTTCATTTAACCTCACAATTACTCCAAAAGGCAGAAACTATTTGTATTTTTCTTTGACAATATAGAAAAGTGAGGCTCTGAAAGAGTCATGGACTTTCCCACACTTACACAATTAATGTGGAAACTGAATCTAGTTTCCACATGCAGTCCTTACTTGACTGAGATCTCAAGCTCATAAGCTTTGACCCTACCATTCCATCTTATCGAACCAGTGAATGCAGACTTATTTTTCAAAATCTTTGGGCTAAACTTCTTCCATGGAGCATCTACTACAAGTGACTAAATAATGGACAATTAACTAACCATTTCTTACTAAGTTCTCCAAAATTCATTTGTCTTGTCTTGTCTGTCTGAATAACTAGCTCAAAATTCAAGATGCAAGGTAAGCATCTTCTCCAGAAAACTCCCTCCTTCCAATATTTTACATCCAGGTGCAGCCAGCCCAGCAGAAGGATGAGGTTCCTGCTCTGGCACTGGCCACAGCTGGATGATGGTGCTTCCTGTGCTGTACAGCACCTGCTTATCTGGGTTTGAGTCTCTTGGTAGACGAGGACATGAAGACCAGTATATTATTTAACTGTGTATCCTAAATATACAGAAGATATGTCTTAGCATGCAGTCAACAGTCAATGGGTCATTCCATATATTTATAAATGAGGTTTTCAGGGCAGAAAATTAACTGAGAGGGAGAAAATAAAGCCTCCCCCCCTTTCTCTCTCTCTCTCCCCTCTTCCCCTCTGTTTCTGCTACTTGGGTAGAGGGTGAGATTACACCTATAAGTAAATTCCCCTTTGGAAATAGTTACTTAATGCTTTTTAAAAATATGCAGTAAAAACCACTTTGAGCTGAGCATGGTGATGCACACTTGTAATCCCAGTGGCTTGGGAGGCTGAGCCAGGAGGATTGTGAGTTCAAAGCCAGCTTCAGCAACTTAGTGAGACCCTAAGCACCTCAGTGAGACCTTGTCTCTAAATAAAATACAAAAAAGGGCTGGGAATATAGCTCAGTGGATAAGTGTCTCTGAGTTCAAGCCCCAATACCAAACAAACAAATTAATTAATTAATTAATTAATTAAAAAAAAAACACTTTGGGTGGCCCATAGTTGTCAAAATGCAACCCAAGGCCTCTTAAACTTTTAGCAATAATATCCTGAAGTTCCAGCAGATGGTAGTATTATTATGGAAAACTGGCATCTTTAGTTAAAATAAAACACTTCTCATAATTTTTTTTCTCTTTCCCTTGAGCAGGTTACAGGGAGAGGGAGCCCAATAACTCTTCTTTCTAGAAACTATAGGTTTGAACTAGAATTCTTTTTTAAGAAGTCACTGTCAGTTCATGAGGGTTGGCGTATAAGGATTATATCTCTTTCATGATGGATGGTGTATTTGTGTGTGTATATATATACAGTATATAATTTTATGTCATAAGAATATTTATAAATTATAAATACAATTATATATTATGATATATAGTTGTACACATTGTTTGTTACTTTTGATTACTTACATGTACAATATATATAATTTTATATATAAGATATGTGTGCAATTTTTTCCTCTCTTTTTATTAATCATTGGCTGAGAAGCAGTGGTCCTTCTCCCTGCATCCACAGCTATCAGCACTCCAATATTAGGTTAAAAGATACTTCAATAATTTATGAATGAATCACTATACCTTTCTGTGGGTAGATGTCACATGTGGCTGTATTTCCTTGGGATCAAATTCTGACAGAGGATGTGGGAGCCCTTTCCCCCTTGCCTTTGACCTACTTGGATGATATTCTGTAGAATTATTTTACAGCTGTTGACAGAAGGAGTGATTTCTTCTCAAAAAATTCCTTTGCGATTATAGAGTGTCTTTAGGAAATCATTTTTAACAATGATAAGAGAATTATTGTAATATAAATGTTAACAATAAAAAATATCTTAAAGAACACAGAAAACACTAAAAAAACAATTTATGAAAGCTGATTTATAATGCATTGCATAAAATAAAATTTGTTCTTATTAATTTAGTTCATAACTGCTTTTGAAATATCATGAAATACATGATTGACTCTCTTCCAAGTGAAAAATCATTCAGTAGAGTCACAATACAGTGGTTTCCAAAGGAATTTCCTTTAATGGCCTGCAGATGTTGTGCTCGTTGCCAGCAAAAAACAGAATTTAGTTTTTAGATACAAAACTTTACATGAAATTCATCCCCTGAGTAGATTAAGTATTTTTGCTATCATGAAAAAGAACATTTGGAAGAGAGTAAAAATGAATATTTAAAAAATTTATTGCTGAAAATGTTTGTTAAATATTTTAATGTTATTCCTAAAGCAATCTCTTAAATCAAAAGTCTAAAAAAATCAATTTCCTTTTGGAGAAAATGCTTTGAAGATAGAGGAAGAAAATCATGAGACCCCAAAATCCTATATTTGCTTATCAGCATCTTAAAATTTCAGATAAAATATATTTTTAAAAAAGTTTCTAAAAACGAAACATTCTGGGTTGGGTGTGGCTCAGTGGTAGAGCACTTGTCTAGCATGTGTGAGACCCAGGGTTTCATCCCTGAACTTGCAGGGAAAAAAATCTTGTCAAAGGCATGGAATATCTGTGACGTATTTCAAATGTGTAAGTCAGTATCTTACAAGTGGTCCTCTGTTGACACCATTCCCACCCGCTGGGGATTCGTGTTCAAGTGATATGTATGGGACTGGGGCAAATGGGACCTGAGGGACCACAGTGGCCGTCACATCCGCTGGAGTGCTATTCCCATAAGTTCTTTGGTCCTGCTCACCAAGACTTTGGTGACATAAAGGCAGTGGTTTGTAAGAGGCCAGAGAGCAATTGGCTTAAACCTTTATTGAAAGAATTCCATGACACAGAGGAGGTTCTCTAACAATTCTTTAATTGCTAAAACTGGCTCTATAAACGCAGGTGCCTAGGTCCCACCTCCAGGCTTCTAAATTAGCACAAGACTTGATCTCCCTCTTTCTGGACTCTCCCCCAATTTTGGGTGCTGAGTTCTAGTTCAGCTGAGTTATTTTTTTTTCCAGTATATAATTTGCTTTCTTGCTTCTGGGCCTTCTCCATATATAATGTCCCTTCTGCATGGAAAACTCATCTCTAACCCTCTCCCCACTCCTGCACAGTCTTTACCTGGGACTCTGAGGACAAGATGCCCAGATGTGGGCTTCAACAGGACTTGGACTTTCCCAGTCCCAACAGCTGCCACCGCCTCTTTGTTGACCCACTCTAGATGGTGAGCTTCCCAAGGTCAGAAACCAGTATGTGCTAGCTCTCCATGCTATTTCCGTGGCCAGCACAAGGCAAGACCTTCAAGAAGTGTCTATGGAATGAAGGATACAGATTTTCAAACACTCCTCATATTAAAAAACAACAAATAAAACCTGCTTTTTTCCCCCCCTTTCTTAAGGGTGCGTTCAGAAGAGGTAGCATTCTGATATTAGCATCTCTTCCATCAGCTGTCCAGTCATTTATCCCCTGAAATGAGGGTGTGGGTGAAATCTTGGGGATCTGAAGGAATATTTTTCCTTTTAAATGGATTGGGTGCCCTCATCATACCGAGTTTCCCCTTGGTATTTTAAGTGTCATGAGTTTTAGAATTAAGACATGATCTAAATGAAGTGCTAATTTTAGAAACTGGCTCAAATTTCAAAAAAAGAAGAAGGGAGTCAAGGGTGAAGTGAAGAGCACCCTCCTGCCCTGGTCTCCTGCTGCTCCCACCTCCCCATGCCGAGGCCCTTCCCCCTCATGCCCAACCCACCTACGGGGTCGGTTCTGCTCTTTTCTGGAACCAATCTTCCAATTTCAACATAGCAAGGGTTTAAATATTTGTTATTGAATTGTCAGAGAGACTCACCTTGAATCCAATTTTCTCTGGCATTACTCTGATATTTTGTTTCATTTCTAGAAAATGCACTTCTTGCCTTGATAGGAGAGCCCTCTCCCCACCTAAAGAGGATTCTGGAAACCAGATCCAGGGCAGTATCTTGGTAGCTCCTCTCAGACCAGGGCTGGCTCCTCTGCTGCTAGCTGGTCCATTCCTGTTCACGCTTTGGCAATCATAAATACGTCCTGCTCTTGAGATCTGTGAGCAGAGGCTCCCCAGCCCCTTCCCGACACTCTACCTGGGATATTCAACACAGCCCTGGTAGCTCTTTTACCTTCTCTTCAGATGCGAATTGTGGAATCCTTCAGATCATTGCTGACTACCACCAAGTTCAGAAGGTGTGTTCCCCTCTGTCCAGAACACACCGTGTGCACATCTGTCTTGCTCATAAACTCAAGCTACATTTGCACATGGGACAAGATGGAGACTAACAAGCAGTAGAATCATAAATATTGACATTGTAGTTATCTGACCTCCACCTCTCTCTCTAACATTAATAATTGATCCAATTTGCAACGATTGCTGCCTCTGTAATGATTCCCATGTCGCACAATGTCTCAAGAGTCCATTAACTCATGTATCATGAGATGGAATGGGAATAGTCACAACAACATAAATAGCAGTGACTTGGCTTGTCAAGAGTTATAGAACAGAATGGTGTTGACTTTCCATCAGCACAGCACCAAGACCTATGTACCACATGTTGCCACGCTCATGGCCTGTGGGTATCTGTATTCTGTGTCATATCTGTTCTTTGTGCACCAGTTAACAGATAAAAATGTGTTAAGCTGCTGGGTGCGGTGGCCCATGCCTGCAATTCCAGTGGCTCGGGAGTCTGAGGAAGGAGGATTGCGAGTTCAAAGGCAGCCTCAGCAAAGGTGGGGCACTACACAATTCAATTAGAGACCCTGTCTCTAAATAAAATATAAAATAGGGCTCGGGAACGTGGCTCAGCGGTCAAATGCTTGGAGTTCAATTCTCGGTGCCCTCCCCTCCAAAAAGTGGTAAGCTTAGAATTCAGCCCTGACTTGGAAAAACTATGAAATGTATATAATAAAATTGTTTAATATAAGGAAAATATTCCAGTTTATAAGAAAAGTAAGATTTTAAATGGTTTGTAAACACATTTTTAAAAAACTCTTTGGGACCTTAATTAAATATCCCTGATTAATGAAACAGAATTGAATCAGAAGTGTAAGCCAAACTTTTTCTCTAACAAACCAATGCTGTTGAAATTGTGTTAAAAACAATCCCACAAGATTTATGAGTAAATGATACTTCAGTGCCAGAAGTGGCTCTCTGATAACCTTGCTACAATGCTGATATTTTTTTTTCTTGGCAACAGCATTTTTCCCATCATGATGCAGATCACATTTTAAATATTGTAAATCACTGATTGGCTGTCATGGCCGTGACTTTTCACTGGGTATTCAGTGCTAGGCTGACTGGCTGTGAAGAAACAGTTCTGTCCATCTTTAATGCTAATTGCTATCTGAAGCTAGTTGGAAAAATTTGAATTAGGAGAGAGAACATCATTTTAATTCTGCAAAGAATTCCTAATTTTTCCTTCCTCTTTTGTCCCAAACTGATTTGGCTTAGTTTTTGCCAAATGTTACTATTTTGTGCCAAAGCAAGATAACTTGGCATTGAGTCCTTTATAGGACTCTATCCTCACCCAATTATTAATTTCTCTTCATTTAAATTAAATGTATTTTAATTGGCAACACAATTTATACATATGAATAGATGCCATGTGATGTTTCAATATATTGTTTGATATTTAAATCAGGTTAAATATATCTGTCTTCTCAAACATATATTATTTATTTATGGTGAAAACATTCAAAATCCTTTCTTCCAGCCAGGTATAGTAATAAAAGTATGGAACTTTTATGAGCCATTTTCTCATTCATATGAGGAATCCAAAACAGTTGATCTCATAGAAGTTGAGAGTAGAAGGTGGTTACCAATGGCTTGGGATATATTGGAAGTAGAATGGGGAGAGGTTGGATCCATGGGAACCAAGTTCCAGTTAGGGATACAAAGTTCTGATGTGTTCTTGCACAACAGGGGGATTCAATAACACATACTGTATATCTGAAAAGGCCATTGTTACTAGAGAGAGATGATATCTCCTTGTGAGGAACCCACTGTGGTTTTAATTTTAATTCCTGCATAATTAATGTTGTTGAGCTTTTTTTTCCCCACATAACTCTTATCTATTTGTATGTCTTCTGTTGAGAAATGTCTAAGTCTACAGCCCATTTTTAATTGGGTTATATGATTTTCTGCTATGGAAATTTTGAGTTCCTTATATATTCTGAATATTAACCCTGGCTAAATATGTAGTTTTCAGATATTTCTCCTGTTCGACAGGTTGCCCCTTTGCTTCCAGTGACTGTTTCCTCTTTAGTGCAGTTTGCTGAAATCCCATTTTCTATTTTTGCTTTTGCTTCCTGTGCTTTGGGCATGTTGTACACAAAATTTGTACCCATCCAATGTCCTGAATTTGGACTTCCTCCATCTTTTCTTCTAATAGTTCCATAGATTCAGGTCTTACACTTAAGTCTAACTTGCTTTGAGTTGATTTTGGAATTGGTAAGAAATATAGGTCTAGTTTCATTCTTTTGCACATGAGTATCCAATGTTCCCAGCACCATTTATTGAAAACGTGGTCCCTTTCCAATGTTTGTTCTTAGTCCCCTTGTCAGAGATCAGGTGTCTATAGAGGTGTGTTCCCTATGAGGCTCTGCACTCTGTCCAGTGCTCTGTATGTCTCTATTTATGCCAATGCCTCTGTGGTCATGAGTACAGCTTTGTAGCTTTGTAGTATATTTTGAAGTAGGCAGTGTAATTTCTCTCATGTTGTTCTTTTTGCTCAGGAAGACTTTGACTACTTAGGGTATTTTGTGGTTCTAAACAAATGTCAGGATTGCCTTTTCTAGTTCTGGGATGAGTATCATTATTATTTTTATTTTTATTTTATTATTTTTTAAATCTATTTATTGTTCTAAATATGTTCTTATTAGTTATGCATGACAGTAGAATGCATTTTGATTCATTGTACACAAATGGAGCACAAGTGTTCATTTCTCTGGTTGTACATGGTACAGTCACATCATATGTGCAGTCATATATGTACCTAGGGCAATGGTATCCATTTCATTTCACCATCTTTCCTACCCCCATGCCCCCACCCTTCCTCTCCCTCTCCTTTGCTTTATCTTAAGTTCCTCCATTCCTCCCATGCTCCTCTGCCCATTATGAATCATCATTCACTTAATAGAGAGATCATTTGGCCTTTGGTTTTTTGGGATTGACTTACTTCACTTAGCATGATATTTTGTAACTCCATCCATTTACCTGCAAATGCCATTATTTTATTCTCTTTTAATGCTGAGTAATATTTCATTGTGTGTGTGTGTGTATATATATATCTATATATATATGTACATACATATAGATATATATATATCACAGTTTCTTTATCCAGTCATCTATTGAAGAGAATCTAGGTTGGTTCCACAGTTTAGCTATCTTGAATTGAGCAGCTATGAACATTGAAGTGGCTGCATCACTATAATATGCTGTTTTTAATTCCTTTGAATATAGACCGAGGAGTGGTATAGCTGGGTCAAATGGTGGTTCTATTCCAAGTTTTTAAAGGAATGTCCATACTGCTTTCCAGAGTGGTTGCACCAAGTTGCAGTCCCCACCAGCAATGTAAGAGTGTGCCTTTCCCCCCACATCCTCACCAACACTTATTGTTGCTTGTATTTTTGGTAACTTCCATTCTGACTGGAATGAGATGAAAGAGTAGTTTTGATTTGCATTTCTCTAATTGCTAGGGATGTTGAGGATTTTTCATGTATTTATTGACCAATTATATATCTTCTTCTGAGAAGATATCTGTTCAGTTCCTTAGCCCATTTATTGATTGTGTTATTTGTTCTTTTTGGTGTTAAGTTTTTTGAGTTCTTTATATATCTTGGAGATTAGTGCTCAATTTGATGTGCATGTGGCAAAAATTTGCTCCCAAAATGTAAGCTCTCTCTTCATCTCGTTGATTGTTTTTTTTTTCTGAGAAGAAGCTTTTTAGTTTAAATCCATCCCATTTATTAATTCTTGATTTTATTTCTTGTGCTTTAAGAGTCTTGTTAAGGAAGTCGGAGCCTAATCTGACATGATGAAGGTTTGAGCCTACTTTTTTCTCTATTAGGCACAGAGTCTCTGGTCTAATTCCAAGATCCTCAATCCACTTTGAGTTGAGTTCTGTACATTGTGAGATCGGGGCTTAATTTTGTTTTGCTGCTTATGGATTTCCAGTTTTCCCAGCACCATTTGTTGAAGGCTATCTTTTCTCCATGCTGTTTTTGTTACTATAGCTTTGAAGTATACTTTAAGTTCTGGTATTGTGATACCACATGCTTGACTCTTCTTGCTAAGGCTTGTTTTGGCTATTCTGGGTCTCTTATTTTTCCAGATGAATTTAATGATTGCCTTTTCTACTTCTATGAGGAATGTAATTAGGATTTTGATTGGAAATGCATTAAATCTGTATAGTGATTTCAGTAGTATGGTCATTTTGACAACAATATTTATGCCTATCCAAGAACAAGGGAGATCTTTCCATCTTCTAAGGTCTTCTTCATTTCTTTAGTTTTCTGTAGTTTTTGTTGTAGAGATCTTTCACTTCTTTTGTTAGATTGATTTTTAAGTGTTTTTTTTTTTGAGGCTATTGTAAATGGAGTAGTTTTCCAAATTTGTCTTTCAGAGGATTTGTCACTGTACAGAAATGCATTTGATTTATGGGTGTTGATTTTATATCCTGATACTTTGCCAAATTCATTTATTATTCATTATTAGAAGTTTTCTGGTGGAATTTTTTGGATCATCCAAGCATAGAATCATGTCATCAGCAAATAGTGATAGTTTAAGTTCCTCTTTTTCTATTCATATTCCTTTAATTTCTTTCATCTGTCTAATTGCTCTGGCTAGAGTTTCAAGGACTATGTTAAATAGGAGTGGTGAGAGAGAGCATCCCTGTCTTATTCCAGTTTTTAAAGGGAATGCCTTCAATTTTTCTCCATTTAAAATGATGTTGGCCTTAGGTTTAACATAGATAGCTTTTATAATGTTGAGGTATGTTCCTACTATCCCTAGTTTTTCTAGTGTTTTAAACATGAAGGGTGTTATATTTTGTTGAATGTTTTTTCTGCATCTATTGAGATGATCATATGATTCTTATCCTTAAATCTATTGATGTGATGAATTGCATTTATTGATTTCTGTATTTTGAACTAACCTTGCAGCCCTGAGATGAACCCCACTTGATTGTGGTACACTATCTTTTAAATATGTTTCTGTATTTGATTTGCCAGAATTTTATTGAGAATTTTCGAATACATGTTCATTAGAGATATTGGTCTAAGGTTTTCTTTCTTTGATATGTCTTTGTCTGGTTTTGGAATCAGAGTGATATTGGCCTCATAGAATGAGTTTGGAAGTGTTTTCTCTTTTTCTATTTCATGGAATAATTTGAGGAGTGTTGGTATTAGTTCTTCTTTGAAGGTCTTGTAGAACTCAGCTGTGAATCCATCTGGTCCTGGGCTTTTCTTGGTTAGTAGACTTTTTATGGCATCTTCTATTTCATTGTTTTAAATTGATCTGTTTAACTTGTGTATATTGTCCTGGTTCTGTCTGGGTAAATCATGACTCTAGAAATTTTCAATGTCTTCAATATTTTCTATTCTATTGGAGTATAATTTTCAAAATTGTTTTTAATTATCTTCTGTATTTCAGTAGTGTCCATCGTGATATTTCCTTTTTCATCATAAATTTTAGTAATTTGAGTTTTCACTCTCCTCTTCATTTGTGTGGCTAATGTTTAATCAATTTTATTAATTTTTTTCAAAGATCAACTTTTTGTTTTGTTAATTTTTTTCAATCATTTCTTTTCTTTCAATTTCATTGATTTCAGCTCTGTTTGTAATTATTTCTTATCTTCTACTACTTTTGGTGTTGATTTGTTCTTCTTTATCTAGGACTTTGAGATGTTATGTTAGGTCAATTATTTGTTGATTTTTTCTTCTTTTAAAAAATTAACTCCATGCATCAAACTCTCCTCTTGTTACTGCCTTCATAGTGCCCCAGAGATTTTGATATATTGTATTAGTATTCTCATTTACCTCTAAGAACTTTTAATTTCCTCTCTGATGTCTTCTGCTATCCATTGTTCATTCAATAGCATATTATTTAGTCTCCAGGTGTTAGAGTAGCTTATACTTTTTATTTTATCATTGATTTTTAATTTCATTCCATTATGAGCTGATAGAATGCAGAGTAGTATCTCTATTTTTTTGTATTTGCTAAGAGTTGCTTTGTGGCATAATATATGGTCTATTTTAGAGAAGGATCCATGTACTGCTGAGAAGACAGTGTATTCACTCATTGATGAATGAAATATTCTATATATGTCTGTTAAGTCTAAATTATTGATTGTATTACTGAGTTCTATAGTTTTTTTGTTTAGTTTTTGTTTGGCAGATCTATCCAGTAATGAAAGAAGTGTGTTAAAGTCACCCAGTATTATTGTTTTGTGGTATAATACTCTTCAAATTTGACTTGATTTCTCCTTTGATTGGCTTTTCCTTCAGTGAAGTTTCTCCCTTTGCAATTTTCATTGTTGATTTTATTTCCTTCTCATGGAATATCTTGCCAAGATCACTGCTATTTTGACAGAGATTTCACTTGATCTGTCAATTGCTTTGTATGGCATGGATATTTTAGCAATATTGATTTTTCCTATCCATAAACATAAATATATTTCCAATTTTTGTGTATACCCTTCAATTTCTTTTATCAACTTAGAAAATATTTTCATTTTAATCTTTCACTTTTTCAATTATGTTTATTCCCAGATATTTTGTTCTTTCTTTTCATTTTTTGTTTAGTTTTGTTTTTGTTTCTATGTTTTAGTATTGGGGATTGAACCCTGAGTTGTTCTACCAAGTAGGCCATATCCCAAACCCCTCCACCCTTGTTTTTTTTTTTTGAGACAAGGTCTCACTAAGTTGATCAGGTGGGCTTCAACTCCAGCCTTAGCCTCCTGTGTCACTTGCAGATATGCATCATCATGCCTGGATATTTTAGTTTTCTTGTAACTCTTGGAAATGGGAGCTTTCTTGATTTCCATTTCAGGTAATTCACTATTGGCCTATGAAAATTTTGTATCCATCAACTTTACTGAATTTATAAATTCGTGTGTGTGTGTGTGTGTATGTATATGAGGGGATTCTTCAGAATCTTCTTTATATAAAGTTACATCATCTGCAAAAAATGACAATTTGGCTGTTTCTTTTCCAATTTAGATGTTCTTTATTTCTTTTTCTTACCTGATATTGCTGAGACTTCACATTAAATGAAAGTGGACATCCTTTTCTTATTCTAGATCTTGGAGAGAAAGCTTTCATCATTTCCCATTCAGTATGATGTTAGCTGTTGGCTTATTATACATGACTTTTATTATGTTGAGATTAGTTCCTTCTGTACCCAATTTGTTCAGTGTCTTTATCATGAAAGGATGTTGAATTTTATCAAGTGTCTTTTCTGCATCATTGAGATGATCATATGGTTTTTGTTCTTCATTCTGCTGATTTGGTGCATCACATTTACTGATTTACATATACTGAACCATCATTATATCCCTAGGGTAAGTTCCACTTGATAATGGTGAATAATATTTTTAATATTTTTAATGTGCCATTGTACTTAGTTGTCTAGTTTTCCTTCCTTCCTTCCTTCCTTCCTTCCTTCCTTCCTTCCTTCCTTCCTTCCTTCCTTTCTCCCATCCTTCCTCCCTCCCTCGCCCCCTCTTTTCCTTTCTTCCTTCCTTTTTCTTCTCTTTTCCTTTCTTCTCTTTCTCTTCCCCTTTTTTGGTACTGAAGATGGAACCCATGGGCACACTACTACTGAGCGACATCCCTGCCTTTTAATTTGTATTTTTTTTTTCATTTGAGACAGTGTCTCACTAATTTTCCCAAGCTGTTCTCAAACTTGCAATCCTCCTGTGTCAGCCTTTCATTGCAGTGGGATTACAGGATGTGCCACCTTGCCTAGACAATTGGCTAGCTTCTTGTTGAGGACTTTTGCACCTAGGTTTATCAACTATATTGGTTTTCTTTTTTCATTGTATCTATATCTAGTTTTGCTCTCAGGGAAATGCTGGCCTTGTAGAAAGAATTTGTAATAATTCCTTTCTCTTTAACATTTCAGGATTATTTGGAAAGAATTGATATTAACCATATAAATTCTTCATAGAGCTCAGTAGTGAAGGCTTCTCATTATAATACTTTTGTTCAATGGGAACATTTTTAGTGATTCAATCTTATTACGTTTTTGTCTATTTATGTTTTTTATATCTTTATGATTCCAGTTTTGGTAAAGTGTTTCCATTAAATTATTCACTTCTTCTAGGTTGTCAGTATGTTGGCATATAACTCTTCATAATATTCTCTAATGATCCTTTGGATTTCTGTAGTATCAGTTGTGTTGCCTCCCTATTCTCTGATGTTATTTAAGTCATCCCTCTTTTTCTTAGTCTGGCTAAGGCAAGTTTGTTTACTTTTTTGAAGAACATATTCTTGGCTTTATTGATATTTTGTATATTTTGTTGACCTTTTGGATATATAAATGTATATTTTATTTATTTGTGCTGTTGCCTGAAGATTATGTCTTTCCTTCTACTAATTTGGGGTTTGGTTTTTTTTTTCCAGTTTCTTGAGAGTCATGATAGGTTGTTTATTTGAAGTATTTCTACTTTTTTGATGTATGTGTTAATTGCTTTAAATCTCTCAGTACAGTTTTTGCTGTATCCCTTAGGTATTAGCATATTGTATCCATTTCCATTTATTTTATACAAATGCTTTATTTCTTTTTCTATTTCCTTGGTCCATTGATTTTTCAAGAATGATTTTTAAAATTTCCATGTATTTGTACAGTTTCTAAAGTTTTTCTTGTTATTGATTTCTAGTTTTCTTTTATTGTGATTAGAAAAGACATGATATATTTTTTTTCTTTTAAATTTTTTGAGACTTGTTTTGTGGCCTATCATCTGATCTGTCCTAAAGAATGCTTCACGCACTAATAAGAAAAATATGTATTCTGCAGCTTTTGGATGGAATGTCCTGTAGATGTCTGTTTGGTTCATTGATCTAGAGCACAATTTAACTTTGCTGTTTACTTGTTGACTTTCTGTCTAGCTGAGCTATTCATTGCTGAAACAGGGGGGTGTTAAAGTTCTCTATTATTAATATATTGGAATCTATTCTTTTAGATCTATTAGTATTTGCTTTATATGTTTTGGTGATCCAATATTGGGTGCATATATATTTAAAACTGTAATTTCATTTTATTAAATCAATCCCTTTGTCATCATATAAAGATCATTCTTGTCTCTTGTTACTGAATTTGATTTAAAGTCTGTTTTTGATATAACTATCATTATTTCTGTTTTCTTTGGGAATTCATTTGCACCTATTCCATTCCTTTAGTTTTAGCCTGTATATACCTTTTTGTTTGTACAAATGAAATGAGTTTCTTGTAAGCAACATATTGTTAGGTGTTATGGTTTAGATTGGAGGTATTCCCTAAAAGCTCATGTGTGAGACAATGCAAGAAGGTTTAGAGGAGAAATGATGAGTTATAGAGTCATAAACCAATTAGTGAATTAATCTCCTAATGAAGATTAACTGAGTGGTAAGTGAAGGTGGGCAAGGTCTGGCTAGAGGTGGTGGGCATTGAGGGGAAGGCTTTTGGGTCTATATTTTGTATCTGGATAGTGCACTCTCTCTCTCTACTTCTGATCATCATTTGAGTCAGTTCCTTCTGCCACACTCTTTCTGCCTTGTTCTGCTTCACTTCAAGCCTGGAGTAATACAGGCAGCCTTCTATGGACTGAGACCTCTGAAACTGAGCCCTGAATAAACTTTTCCTCCTATTAAATTGTTCTTGTCAGATCTTTTAGTCACAGCAGCAAAAAATTTGACTAAAACATTAGGTCTTATTTTTCTTCTCTTTAAGTCACTCTATCTCTTTTAATTGGAGAATTTAATACATTTACATTTAAGACAATTATTGATAAGTAAGCTGTTAGTATTGTAACATTTTTATAGTTTATTGTAATTCCTTTCTTTCTTTTCTTTCTTTCTTATAGTATTCCTTGACAGTTAGTGATTTACTCTAGTAATGTGTTTTACTTTCTTGACTATCATTTTTGGTTTTCCTGTTATATTGTTTTACTTTGTGATTACCTTGAATATCACAAAACACATCTTTCAATTATAACAAACTGTTTTGAAGTAATAGTAACTTAACATGATCATAAAGATAAGAAAAGAAACCATGAGAACATTTTTGGGGGGTAGAATACCAGGAATTGAACTCAAGGATACTCAACCATTGAGCCACATCCCCAGCCCTATTTTTTGTGTGTGTTCTATTTAGAGACAGAGTCTCACTGAGTTGCTTAACACCTTGCTTTTGCTTAGGCTGGCTTTAAACTCATGATCCTCCTGCCTCAGCCTCCCAAGTGGCTGTAATTACAGGTGTGCACAACTGCGCCAAGCCTGAGAATATTTTTATTAGATAAAATATACTGTTAAAAAACCAGTACACTTGAACTTCACTTTTTCACACATTTTGACTGCTTGCTGTCCTATTTTACATCTTTCTAGTTTACTTACCTCTTAATATATTAATGTTAATTATTATTTTTAATAATATTTGTCTTTATACTAAATATAGGAATGGTTTATAAACTATGTTTACAATATTACAGTATTCTGAATTTCTTTGCATAGTTACTTACATAGTTGCTTTTACCAATGAGTTTTGTATCTTTCCATCTTTTATAACTCATCACTTTTAGTTTCAAGAATTCTTATTAACATTTCTTTTAGGATAGGTCTAATGGAAACATTATCTCTCTCTTTCTCTCTCTCTCTCTCTCTCTCTCTCTCTCTCTCTCTCTCTTTCTCTTCCTCTGTTCTGGGGATGTCTTTATCTCACCTTTGTTTTGAAAGAGTAGCTTGGGCTGGGGCTGTATCTCAGCGGTAGAGCAGTTGCCTAGCATGGATGAAGCCTGTGTTCAGTCCCCAGCACCACTAAAGATAATAAATAAAGAAAGGATAGTAATTTTGATTGGCAGTATTTTTTTTTCTCTTCTGTGTTGTGAAAATCTTATAACACTCTCTCCAATCCTATAGGGGTTCCTAAAGGCTTTCTTCTGAGAAGTCTGTTGCTATCAGGAAAATTTAAATACCCTTGTGTGTATTATGTTTCTTTTCTCTTGCTGATTTAAGACTCTTTATATTTCACCTTTAAAGGCCTGATTATGTATGACTGATGAGCTTTGATCATCCTGTACCTGGATTTTTGCATCCTTCTCCAGTATGAGAAGTTTTCTGTTACTCTTCCTTTGCATAGGCTTCCTACCCACTTGGCACTCTCATGTTTCTCTTGAACAGTAGTAATATGAATATGTGCTCTCTTAACACCCCCTTTTAATGTTCCTTTAAACTCTCTTCCTTCCTCTTAAATCTGTTTTTTGCCTCCTCTATGTGTTTTCATATAACCTGTCTTTAGAAATGCATGTTTTTTTTCCTTCTGTTTGATTTATATTGTTATTGGCACTTTGGTCACATTTTTATTTCACTTAGTGTATTTTTCAGTTCAAAGATTTCTGTTTGGTTTTAAAAACTTGTTTCCATCTCTCCGTTAAGTTTCTCACGGTATAGAATAATTTCTCTGTGCTTTCATGAAGTTTGTTGAATTTTCTTGAAACATCTGTTTTAAATCCCCAAGCATGAGTTTGGCTGTACTAGCTATTATCTCATTGGTTTCTGATGACTCATTTTGAAATTTCAGTTTCTTGATAGCTCTTGATACATGGTGTGTGATGTTGCTGGGGAAGTGAAGAATTAAGCATTCATCCCAGTCTTTCTAATTTGGGTTTGTTTGTGCCTGCTTCTAACCCTATCCCCACCCAGAAATTCTGAATTTATTTCCTTCGAACCTGTAGTTATTTTGGCCATTTCAGCATTGGGCAGTACCCAAGTCCAGGTTGACTGGGAGTCTGCTATTGATGTTGTCACTGTTTTAACACTAGAGGACAATCCAAGTCCCAGGTTATTATAAATATGAGTCATTATGTTGTTCTACATGAACTGAGGAAGTGCCTAAAAGGGGTAATTCTGTACTCAAGCCTCTCCCTGGGGCTGTTGTAGGCCTAGATACATTATTCATAGTCACTGGCCTGTTGTCAGACATTACAGGCATAAAAAGTCCAGCATGGAAGTCCATACATGTGTCCACCAACACTGCAATTCAAGTTATAAGCCTATAGCTTACCATGACTAGCACATCACTAGCGTAGGGCCAATGTGTCATACTTTGAGACTACAGCTTGGCAAGACCTGCACAGCACTAGAGTAGGACCAAGGTCCACACTGCTATGGACTGCCTAGCTGAGGTGGACTTCTAGCCTAAGACTACTGCAACCAGCCACAAGAGATGGTGGGTAGCACAAAAGTCTGATACACTTGGACTTGTGTCTCAAAAATCCGCTGTGGCTCCTCCACACACTCCATCCATGTGACCTGCCTGGGGATAGGATATTGCACCTTCTTAGTTGCAGGTTTTATCAGTCCAGTGCTGAGTTGCCAGCCGAAGTCCTGTGCTAACTACCCTGTCCTATCCTCAGTGAGTGGAGTCTTCATCTACGCTGTCACCTGAGGTTGAGGTAGTGCTAGTGAAAGCAGTCCCTTGGTCACTAAGGCTGATGCTAGGCTGGGCCATGCCTGAGTCTCATAGCCATAAGACCTGCAGTCTCAGGGGTGCACCTGACCCATGCTGAAGCTGGTAGTAATGCAGGTCAAAACACAAGTCTATTCCACCAGGGTATAGGTCTCTGTCTGTGTGAGCCCGCCTGGGGATAAGTTTACTGCCTGAGTTTGGGGGACAGGTGGTAGAGATAGTTCTTTGATTGGCAAGGATCATGCTGAGCTAAGTCACATTTGAGTCTCATAGCTGCAAGCACCTGTTTAGTTTGGGCAGGGGTCCCCCAGTTCCACTTCAAAGCTGTCGATAATAAAGGCCACAACTTGAGCCTGTCCCACTGGTGTGCAGGTCTGTCCGTGATGATCCATTATGTCTAGAGGCTCTGTGAGCTTTGAGCTGTGAATGAGACTTTAGGTTTAGGTCTGACTGAAGCAGGCCTAGTACTGAGCTCCAGGACAAAGTCCTATGTTAACCTTTGCTCCCCAACAGGGGATGTTGCCTCCCCACTACAGCTGCCTGAGTTTGGGGGAAGAATGGTAGAGGCAGTATCTCTGCCACCTGCCTGATGCTGTTCAAACAGCTCTGGCTACAGGTATTGGTTGTCCTAGAGGTAGGGATCATGAGGCTCTGTTCAGCACCAGTTTTCACCATTACAGGGCTGGTGTTGTATCCAAGGCTTCGACTTAATTTTTTCTCTCTCCTTCCAGTGGGAGGAATCTCTCTCCATGCTGCTTGGAGTTTGGAGAGGGGTGTCAAAGGCAACTCTTACCTTCTCATCTTCCTCAATATGTCTTCTTTTTATTATGCCAAGCAAGGCACTACAGTCTCCCATTGAGCTTTCTTAGTCCTTGCATAGCAAATGTGTTGTTGGAATAGTGGTTTTAGATGGACTGAGTACAGAGAAACAGACTCTGCTCCAATAATTTTTAAGATAGAGTCAATGTCTTGAGGCAGATGAGGGTGAGGTAAACTCGTCTCTGCAGGCCTGTTAGATCTGGGAGACTGATGTAGATCATAATTTATACCTAAGCTGTAGCTAATATAAATTTACTAAAAGTGATTGCTGTATTTGGTGGGAGAAACTTATTTCCGAATTGGAAAAACATTTTCTTAAAATAACTTATGAAATAAAGTTCTCTTCAGATGTCTATTATTAATATTAATACCTATACATGTATACAGACTTATGAAGGTTTGAATTATGAAAACAACTTTTTCACTTCATATAAAGAATCTAGGCTTTCTAGATATTTCACAAAATTCTCTTTCTTTAAATACTTAAGCACATGTATTATTTCTGTCATCTGTTTGAACAAAAAAATGAATGGCTTTGTAAATTGAAGTATGCAAGGATAATTAATGAATTTCTTAATTTCTTAATTGTTCTTTCCTGCTGTGGACTCTGGCCAGTGATTTTTTATTTTGGGTAACAGTTAATTCAGTTAAATGAATTGGCTATTTTCAGCCAGCACAGACTTCTTGGCCTCCCTCTGTGTCTGAGGCATTGAGTCAGGGATGGGGATCAATCATCTGGTCAAGGAAAATTCCAAACTATCATTAGTGTCTAGAGTCACAGGAGACGTTTCCCCTTGATAATATCAGACTGAGAGGACAGAATTGCATTGCTGAATTATAACCTGCAGAAGTGCAAAAGAATAATCAATTACAAATTTATCCCTTTGCTAGATAATCTAAAACTTTACCATTTTGTAGAGAAACAGCCTATCCTGTAATTGTGTGTTCTATTTATACAGCTTCATTTTGAGACAAAAATATTCACTGACAGGAGGTTCAAAGTTCTGCATTTGGAAATTACCTGCATTGAGCCATGGATAAACTTGACTATAAATCCATAAACACCAGTAAGTTAGTTGATAGGGAGTCACAATTTTAACTGTCTACTTTTTTATGGTGATTTTACATTTTTTCATTATAAGATTATATTCTGTACTAGGCCACAAATTTATGACCATGGGCTAGAAGGATGAGAATTTAATGAGGTGTAAACCATACATACAAATTGCAACGTCAGTGTCAATGTCCTTGTGGCTTAAGAGACCTACATAACTGCATTATAAACAGGAACATAAAAGCATCTTGACACCATGCTTATAAATCAGCAACCCAAGGGCCTAAGAACTTCACAACCTGGAGCAGAGTCAGTTTCCATATTTTCTTTTTAAAAATTCAGAATGTGCTCTCTCGGCTTTCTGATCATCATGTGAGCTATTTCCTTTTGCCAGACTCTTCCTCCATGATGCTCAGCTTAACCTGCATCCTGGAGGAATGGACCTCGCTTTCTATGGACTAAGACCTCTGAAACCAATTACTGTCTCAGGATGATGTTGATCACAAGTACAGACTATGCACTGATCTTGAGATCCTGGAGTTCTTTGTGGTCAAGTTTTCTGAACACAATGAACTTTCAAGTTTGGGGCTTTAAGTGTATTTTCTTTGCATTAGTTGCCAACTGTATGCTTTCAATGTCACATTTACAAAGTGGTGTTTGATAAATGGGTTTTTGTAGATATCCTGATAACTAAGACATGTTGAATAAATGGAAATGCTTCTCTCATTGCACTGGTCTCTGTGGCCAAATTCAGTATTTCTCGTAGAAAACAGCAGATAGAAAACACCAATTACTATGCAAAATAGTCACTTTATATCACTGTTAAAATTAATTTCAACTAATAAGCTAACAAAATATCACATCAAAAATAAATAGATTCAATAAAAAACAAATTCAGAGTGTACCAGACTTATCCAGGACCGTTTTATTTGTAGTCATCCTACAAGTGAGTCTGGGGTGACTTCTGTGCTGAAATGAAACAAAGAATTCACATGGACTTTTGTTCTTTGTGTGTTTGCTCTGGAGCCAGATGTCAAAGGTTCAAGTCTCAGATCTGCTACTCAATGACTCGATCAACCCATAGCTTTATATAAGTTATTTTCATAAGCTTCAGTCTCCTTGTCTATAAAATGGGGAAAATAATGATAATGGTAATATAGCTATCTTTTCTTTTCTTTTCTTTTGGTACTGGGGATTGAACCCAAGGGCACTTGACCACTGAGCCACATCCTCAGCCCAGTTGTTTATTTTATTTAACGA
Organism: Xerus rutilus; assembly: GCA_028644305.1. NCBI lineage: Eukaryota > Metazoa > Chordata > Mammalia > Rodentia > Sciuridae > Xerus > Xerus rutilus. The sequence goes on from CM053409.1 coordinate 7,756,600, forward strand.
CAGTGTCTCACTGAGATGCTTAGCACCTTGCTTTGGCTGAGGCTAGCTTTGAACTGGCAATCCTCCTGCCCCAACCTCCTGAGCTGCTGGGAATAATAACTATCTCAAGGTTGCTTTTTTCTTTTAGAATAAAACCTGGCACACAGTAATTCTTTATTGTTTTACTTTATGTAGTAGCACTTGAAAACTTTGCCTAATTAATTAGAAATACAAACATATGTCTACTTCTGATTATTTCACATTGATTCAAAATGGTTATGATAATTTTTGAAACGTGGCTTTTTATACAGATTGATGAACATGAAGAGAAAAACCATCTTTGAAGACAAAATGTTAATATCAAAGTTAGCAGGATTCCTTTTAGAACGTTTTCTGTTGAGAATTGGAGCTGTCTTTTGTTAAAAGGAAAGAACATTCACATTCTTAGAGTTTACAATTAAGTTAAAAACTGAAAAGTACTTGACTGTCAAAAGTTTTGTTAAATGTCAAAGCTAGAATATTTATTAGTATTTGTTATATGGGAAAGGTTCCAAGTTTAATTTCCTCACCTGAGCGAATAGGCAGGAATTACACTTTAATTTGTTGTGGCAGTTGTCTGTGTTTTAGTACTTAGGAAACACATCTTCTATTTATACAGTAGAAATAAATGAAATTTAACCTAAAAATCTGAATATGCATTCCAGTGTTTTCCAAATACACCTGATTTTAAGCGTCATCCAAAATTTTCTGATAATTCAGATTTCTAAAGCTCATGTCAAACCTATCAAATCCCAAGCCCAAAGAGATTTTGAAATAAAAGTTTAAGTAATTCTTTTGATCAGACAATAACATAAAGAACTAATGTGCACAAACGTTTCTCAAATTTAACATGTCTTTTACTGTTTGTGATTAATGTAAGATAGCATAGACTTTCTAAGAGAGAGGCTTATGTTAATAATAATAATGCAACAGAGTCTGAACAGCAAGGGTTTATGTTTTATAAACAAAACTAAATACTATTATCTTAATTTCTTTTCATCATCTCACACCTATTCAAATTGGCTATATTTAAATTGGTAATTTCCTCAGAGTCCTGGAGCATTTTGATTCTCTGCGAGCCACAAATAAGAACTGCGAATCCTACGTAAAGAGAATCCTACGTAAAGAGAATCCTACGTAAAATCCTACCTTTGCGATTTCATTGGTGAAGGGCTTTTAAATATTGATTTTTTTTTCCTTTACCAAATGATTTAAACTATCTGCATGTTGGTGTCTGCCAAGCTATTGTGTGAAATTTTACCAGCTGGGAATTATCCCCTCATTCTCTGGTGTGATTAACACTTCCAGCTGTAGAATAATTAAAATGTCAATCAGCTCTGAAACAGAGCAAAACAGTTTCCCTTCTGATCCTTCCGTTGGCAGACTGAGTGACAGAGCACATCAGGTGTCTAGCTCTCCCCACAAGAAGACACATCCCGCCGCCTCTGTTTGCGTCCTCCTCCCATCCTCTCCCTTCACATACACAAACACCGCCCAGGGTTCAGTTCAAGTTTAGTTTTTTGACATGACATTGATCTTTCAACAATTTGTTTTATTGATTACCTTTAAGGAAAACAGGGAGGAACAATGAGGCCAGAAGGTGAAGGGGTTGCTGAATTTGTGTTTTCTGCATGATACATCTTCCTCAGACCATGTAAACATTCACTCCTATGAGTTTTGGAACTTCCTCCCTGAGCTGTCAGCACTGACCTGATATGACTCATGACCTCCCTAGCCAACCCCTACAAGAAATCATTCTGTCAGGCTTCTGGGCCTGTGAGAAAAACAAAAAAGTGATGGAAATCATATCCATAGAAAGTGGTTGACCATGAATGCTCCGTAGTGTTCTGATGTCTTCAGTCTTGTACCAACACAGTAGCTGGAAAATACTGTGTGAAGCAGACGTTTCAATTCATATGGTCTGAATTCTCCAGTCCCACCCATGCTTGTTGGTTCTCCTTTGTTAGAGACTGCTGCCTGGAGTCGGGACCAGCACTGTGCCTCTCTCTGGTTTTCCTGTTAGAGCTCTTTTAAACATAATTAATGAATATTGCAAGGACAGCCAAATGTATTTCCTTTCTACACTTTTATTTTTCTGTCTCTTTGACACACTAAAACTTCCTCTTCCAAGAGAGGAGTCAAGACTTCTATGATCTAGACCCTGTTTCATGGCAAACAGAATCATTTTATTGAATCTGAGAATCATTGTTCCTATAGACGAAGGAAGATTCTCTCTTTTTCTAATCAATATGTACTCCATGAGAAACAGTGATCAGGGGCTGGGATTGTGGCGCAGTGGTAGCGTGCTCGCCTAGCATGCGTGAGGCACTGGGTTCGATCCTCAGCACCACATAAAAATAAAATAAAGATATTCTGTCCACCTGCAACTAAAAAAATAAATAAATATTTAAAAAAAAAAAAAAGAAACAGTGATCATAGCACAAGGGCTGGTCCCCTGATCCCTTAAGAGTCACACTTAGAAAGGACATTTGGGACCCAATAAGGGAGATGAGGTAACGGCTTACTAAAGAAATGGGCATACTGAAATTCCTGCAAGTACAAGGTGTGCTATTTGAGCTTTTAAAAGCTGTAGTTAATTGTTGGAATTTTACTTTACACAGCAGATATTTGAATTCCAATGAATCCCAAATGCAATTCTCTGGGCTATTTTTGAAGACTATGGAACATCAGAAAGCAAAAAATATAAAGCCACCAAAAAAGAAAAGGCACCATTGCATCTAAACAGGTTCAAAACAAAAATAATCCATCCCAAGGCCTTGTGCATTTTCTGAGAACACAGTAACTGCAAATGGAGCCAGAGGGAAAAAGGAAAGGGCTTCTCTTAACGTTGAATAAAAGCTGTGTCTGACAAAAAGGGAAGGAAGATACCTGGATAAGCCATTAACAAATTCCTCGTATTTCTACAGCTGCACTCGATGAGCACTTTGGAAATTAAAGGATTGCCAGCTTTTCCACTTTGGGACAAAACACATTTGTGCTAAACAGCCTGTAAGTAAATGTAGTAAACATATTTTTACAGTGAATAGAATTGTTTTATATTTGGGGGACTGATTGTGAATTTCTATTGCTTCTTGATTAGCAAAACATTTGGCAGTTCTCGGAGTCTTTAGACATTAAAATGCCAAAACAGATTTTTATCCTCAGACTGAGCTCCTATATTTTTTTTCATCCCTCTGACAATTATCCTCGAAACATTTGAAAGCACTAAAATAAAACGTGTTTTGAAAACACTCTCTGAAACATTTTACCTGTGTGACTTCAATAAGCATGTAAATAAAAAGGTACTGGGGTTGTTGTCTAACTTCCTGAGGGCAGAGACAGGAACCCAGCATGCCCAAGGATTGCTGGAACTGTTGGTGGGCGTTTCCAAAGGCCTTGCCTCGGGCCAGGAAGAATGGTCTGCTGGACAGAACAGCTGGAGAAAGTAGATGTTTCTGAGCAGTGCTAGGGTCTCTCTCTCAGCAATAGCATCCCTGCTAATTTTTCTGAAATCAATACATTTCTAAAAAATTTAAGTCTTTGGCAATGATCTATCCATTTTTAAGAGTCATGCTTTTATGATTTTTTTTGAGTTCTTATATTGAAATTAACTCCCTTGGAAGGTTTCCTTTTAAATGATCATTTTGAGCACCTTGTACTTTTTATCAATTTTCTATAATCAAATATAATCGACATAATCAAATATAAACAATTATAATCAATACAAATTGATTATTCATCTTCTGATTATTATTTTTCAATCTATTTAGGTTAATTATGTACAGACTAATTTTTCAAACTGTCAGCTTTATACAAAACTTGAAAATTAAGAGAAAACCAGTAAGTAGAATAACTTATTTTTACACTGGCTCACATGATGAAGATTTGCGGTCTTCTATTTGCATGCATATGCTGTTCTGTATGTATTTGTGCATGTGTGTGTTTGTGTGTGTGCATGTGTATGATTCTAGGTGAAGGTATGTGGTTTTATCATTATCATTAAATTTTTAAATTAAAATACCATAGTCATATATTAGTTTGCTATTGTTTCTGTAACGAATTAAGACTGATCTAGTGGCTTAAAGTAATATGCATTATTTTACAGTCTGGGAGAAAGGTGCTTCACTGGGCTCTGATGAAAGTGTTGGTGGACTTGTGTTTCTCCTATAGGATTCCAGGGAGAAGCTGGAGGCTGTTAGAAGCCTGTTGTGCTCTCTGTGGCCCCGGCCGCCGTACCCCACACCCTGCCCTTTAGAGCAAGCCATTGTATCTCTCTGAGCCCTGTTTACATCTCATATCTCCTCTGATTCTGTCTCCTTCTGTGTTCCCTCTTTCAAGGATCCTTGTGATTAAATGGGTCCCATCGGGATCACCTCTGAATATCAACATCCTTAATTTAATATCCACAAAGTCACTTTTGCTAAGTAAAGGGGCATATCCTCAGCATCTGTATGTGGACCTATTGGTAGGGTGGGGAGGTTATCATTCTGACTACTAAAACCACAGACCTCTATCGTGGATACACAAAATTCACTAATAAAAAAATTGTTGGTACTTACCTCTCCCTTTGCAACTTTTCCCAGGAATTTTTGTCTTTCTTGGACTCCAGTGTTTTTGTCCAGATGGTTCATCTATCTGGTTAAAGTAACCACCCTTGAGTATTTTGCAATTTCAGCTAAGGCAACTTGCCCAACCTCTTCCCAACACACCCTCCTTATCAACTTTGAAACTCGCCTTACTCCTGCCCTACATGAGATGGGAACATTACTTCTAGCCTAAACTTCTTCAGTGTGCATATTATTCTCTTAATGCTGATTCAATTCCCCAACATTGAAACAAAAGCCCCACTCTCTTCTGGAGGTGCCATGTCCACCAGAGATCCCTGTGGTGAAGCGAATTCTTTTCTATTTCTCCTAGGCAAGGTGCAGGGGAGGAGGAGCAGGCACCTATCCCTCCAAGCCTGTCCCACACCCTGACTCCGCTGTGGCCATTTGACTGTCCTTCTCTCTTGAAGGTGATGATATCTGGTGGTCACTTCCTTCACCCTTGATGTGATCTTGTGCTTCAAGGACCTCACCTTCATATCCATCACCTTAAGTTTCATTTGATTTTTAAGATTTGCAGCCATTATTTCTCAGAGATTTATTATTCATACGGGCCATTTGACAAATCAGGTACACTTTCAACGCCCGTGGCCTCTGTGACGCTCTCGCATATCTTTCTTGAAATGTAAGAGCCTGGGGCCTTCGGACTCCTTGACAGGAGCCACATGGAAGCTGATGGGCTCCAGGCCTCCACTTGGTGATTCAGCCCTTCCTCTCTCCCACCTCTCATTTTCCTCTTTGCCTTTCCTGTCTCATCTGACTCTCTGTCTCACTTTCCCTGTCCTCTCAATCTTTCAGTCTCTTCTGTGAGTCCCTATTACTACTCCAGAGCATCCCTTCTCAAACTATCTGTGAGGCCAATTGCCAATTTTAATCTCTCAGCTTACTTTTTAACTGATAGTTCATTAAAATACAATAAACCCGACTTACTTGAGAATGAAAAATTTTTTTTTGGTACTAGGGATTGAACTCAGGGGCACACAACCACTGAGCCCCATCCCCAGCCCTATTTTGTGTTTTATGTAGAGACAGGGTCTCACTGAGTTGCTTAGTGCCTCGCCATTGCTGAGGCTAGCTTTGAACTCGTAAAGAGAATGACAAATTTTTAAAACCTATACTGAATATGAAACAACTTTTATAAGATTCATCAATTTACCTTGCAATCACTATAATAAAAACAAAGTAAGATAAAAGAATTTAAAAATCACACATTATACATTAAAATGCTTATGTGACTAATATAGTAGTTGTATGATATCCTGAAAAAAAGCAACTACCCATTTTAAATCCTTAAAGGTTAATTTTGAATACAGACGACATATCATAGCTATTTTTCTAATGGATTCATTTTCTTCTGAACATTTGCATAAGAGCTTTGGGGAGACATTGCATATCCTGACCCTACACCCGCTCCTTGTGAGCATAGCTGAAAACTGACGCACAGTTAACCAGGAAAATGCAGCGAAGTCAAAGCAATTGCTCAGAGGTGCTAAGGTCCTCATTAGTTTTGAGCAAATCAAAAGGGAGAATATTTTGTGTTGGCCTGAATGAGTCCCATAAACCATTTGACTAAGCCTTCTCTGAAACAAGGTCTAAGACTTCTCTGAAACAAGATTGGGAACAGAAGACATTCTTTCCCATGGGACTTTGATGAAGCCATGAACTCTATAGCTGTAAGGAAATGAACACTTCCAACAGCCTGAGGAAGGTGAAAAGTGGATTCTTCCCTGGTCAAGCCTCCCTCTGGGGATGGAGCCCAAACAACACTGATTTGAGCGTTGCAAAGCTTTAAGCAGAGGGCCCAGCAAAGCTGTGCCCGAGCTTCTGACCTACACAAACTGTGAGATAACCAATAGGTGTTGTTGGAAGCCACTTAGTTCATGGCAATAGGAAAGTAATACCGTCCTTTCCTTCCCTTGCCACATCTGCTTACCCATCAAGCTCTCCTCTTCTGCCTGTGTGGGATGTCTTACTCTTATCTTGCACTTTCGCACCGCCACCACTTGATCCAGAATTTCATTTGTTATCTTTTTTTAATCACTGAAATGGCCTTTTAAATGGTCCTCTGTCCTCTCCAGATTATCCACAAAATTCCTAGAAGCACTGATTGTGCCTATGTAGATGGAAGGGGCGAAGGCCTCTGTGGACATGGAGTACCTGATCTGGTGGTTTTGGTGGTGGAACACAAGTGGATAATGTCCAGGTCATGACTATTAGCACAGATGGCTTTGAGAAAAAGGGAAGGACACTGAAGACACATTAAGAAATTGTATGGCCTAGTCTGTCTTGGTAGACAACAGTGTAAAATAGAGTGATTATTTTAATATTATAATATAATGAACTGAGTACAAATTAAGTATTATTTTATTCCGTGTCTTAAGCTTTCCTTCATAGAAACATAGTGAAAGTGTTCCTTGGCCTTTCGAGAAGTTTTTTCAAATGCATTTTATATAATTCATTACAATCAACAAAAATCATGTATTTCAAAATCCATGCAAAAAAAAAAAAGTTTTGATAACACATAGGAAAAAACAGAGTGATGGTCAAGCCTGCTAACAACGGGTGACTCACTTAAGGTCTTTCAAACATGGGCTGTTTTCCAGTAGGAAAAAACCAAATGCTAGTGTTAATCAAACCAGCATGGAAGTTAATTAGAACACCAAGAACAAGCGGATGGGCTTAGCACCTTGGACCCATGAGTATCCTGTTTCTAAAGATGACCTCAAAAGATTGCATAACAACAAGCCCAGCACAAGTCAAAAGTAACTAATTAACTTTTCATTTTTCCCTTCGCAGTTTAGTCTTGCTCTTTAAAAATATTTCTCAACTGAGAAATCCCCATTAATTGCTGTGGATTGGTTGTTCAAATGAGGGTAATGACCCCTTTACTTGATTGTATATGCCCATCATTTAATTTATTTTTTATGTGTTCCTTAAAAGCAGCGCTCAAACATGAAGCAACTTTAGTTAATAGCCTCATTAAATTTGAATGTAGAAACAATTTTAGACATTGAAAAACTTACTTAATACCACATGGAAAATATTTTCTTATCTACCTTGCAAATAAGGAAGAGATTGTCCTGATCTCTCCCACAGACACTACTGGGAGTCACTTTACATCACCCCAAACCTCTGGAGGCTTGTAGTGGAAATTGTTGAGAGAGGGTGGTACAGCAGAGGCCTACTCCCAACCAGCTCTTTTGAGACTTTGGGTTCTATTTTCACCTTTTGTAGGTAAGCGATCTGCCCACTCATTCGTTACCCAGATCTAGCCTGATAAAATAGAAGGCAGAAGTCACCTTAGTCTTAGCCGTTGCTGGGAGAGGTTAGATTGTGTTCTGATGCTATGTTCTGCTTGTATTTTTTTTTTCTACAGTCAATCTACCGTGGTCCATCAATTCTATAAACTGACCTGAATAAACTTGGCTCTGCCTTTCCCACAGGTTTTTGTAGAGAATCCTGACGACTGACTCACTTAAACTTTCTCCTTTTGGTATTCCCTATGGTCCTAGGTGGTTTGGGAGCTTCGAAACCACATTGGCTATGTGGGTCACTTTTCCTTTCTAGCTCTAGAGGAAGGTGTCCTGTCAGGTATGAGAGGCCTCTGTGATTGCTGCACAGAAAAATGTCTCATTTGTGAATTGTGATTTCAACTAGTTAACACTTATCATTAAATTCATTACACTTCCCTCCATGTGCTTATAAACCACAAAATGATAATAACAAAAACAAGTATTTATTGAGTGCTAACAATGTGTAAACTCTTGAAGATACAGAAATCATAAACAGAGCTTCAGACCTTGAATGGCTGGTAAAGGAAATTGAGTGGAAACATAAAATGAAGTAAAACAATTATTTTTAATATATAAGTATTATTACAGAAATAGACCACAGGCTGCAGATCATTGGGATAATCTCTGTGATTCAGGAGGATAGCACAGGTCAAGTGGGGTGTTTTCTTAGACATAAACCCTTGTAAAAGGCAATGTATGCTGGTCCCCCCTGGAGCTTCTCTGGCTGGATTGGCACTCTCCTCCACCGTTAGCTGATCATGCTTCCAGTTCTTTCATAAGAGATTAGAGAGACCCTGCCGACCTGTGTACTTCTCCCTTGTGTGAAGTCATTACATTACATTTAAGCAGAAGAAGCAGAACACAAAATAAAGCCACATCCAAGTCATCTTGCCTGCCAATATTTGAATCCTGGTAAGATTCTGCACTTTTCTCATCTGGTCCCTTTTCCAGTTAAACCCCAGAGATGATACAGATGCTGAAACAACGGAGTGGGTCTGAAGAACTTAAGGAAGACCAAGACCAAGTACCCAACTGAGAACCCTGGCTCTGTGCGGGGTGGAGGACAGTAGTTGGCAGGCATGAAGAGCTCTGCCTGCACAATATGAAGACAGGCCAAGGGGAAGAGCTGTTGAGTTGTGTTCTGTTCTGATGTCACACTGGTCTGCAGGACAGGTGGATGTTCACTGCCCCAAGACCATGAAGGCTGAGGTGCTGGCTCCTGAGCAAACTGTCTTCTGCTTCTCTCCCCTAGTTCCTGTGACCTCTTCTTCCTGACTGTTAGATAATCAGAACAATGGAGGCACACAGTGCAATTGTCATAGCAGAGGGTATGTATCCTCTATTGTGGGAGAGGAAATAGGGCAAAGGAGAGAGAGGATCAAGCCCAGACTGTGGGCTGCACCCAAGAGTATGGACCACCCACTTTCACTCCAGCCAGGAGCAGCAACTGCTCTGCACTATGCACACCAGCTTCAGGATGGTACAGGATACACTCATGAGAAGAAGGGCTGGCAAGAGGACCCTGGCATTTGTGGGGCACAGTCAGGAAATAAGACAGTCGATAGAAAATGAGCAAATTAGACTAGATGAACCACACTTAATGAAATGAGCATGCCAAGGATTAACAGTGAAAATAGTATCATTTCAGACCTGATTAAAATGGTCAAGTGAAGAAGAAGTAAGCCATTATGAAGAAAAACAGGGCAAAGTGAGTATAAAAAGATGATAAGAAAGATGATTGTAACTTCAAAGGGAGTGAGAAAATCAAGTCAAGAAATTCTTTATAAAAAGAATTAGGAGGAACAAGGGGAAATAATTATAAAAAAAGCAGGAGATACTGGGTGGAGAGGGAATGGTTGAGGAAACCTTCATGCATAACTGCACAGGACTCAAACAAACAAAAGGAAACCGCACTGAGGAGATACCTAGAGTGTGAGGTAGGGTGAACAAGGAAGCACTCCCGTGTAGATACACTGGTGAAGTTTAAGAACACCTAGAGCATCAAGATGTTACAGACAGATCAGGATGTTACCAAGACAGAGCAGATCTTCACAAAGGGAACACACTTGATCCACCTCAGACGTAGCTGCAGTGACACAGGGAACAAGAAGGAGGTTGTCACCATAAAGGAAGAGAATTTGAGCATGCATTTTATTCTATTTTTATTATCAAATGTTTGTGATAAATTATAAAAAATAATAGAGCAAATATCACACATATACTATCATCTGGGTAATGAGATAATAAATCTTTTCATTTCTGTGCGAGTATTTTCTTGCCCACACCAAATCAAATTCCTTCCCAGTGTGCTGACCTTGATGGGCACCCTTCCAGACATTTCTTTGCATCTTGAGTTCTCCTGATAGGGATTAACTGAGTGGTAACTGAAGTGGTAGTGTGTAGCTGGAGGAGGTGGGACTTGGGGCATGGCTATTGGGTATATATTTGTATCTGGCAAGTGGAATCTCTCTCTTGGCTTTATGATCACCATGATGTGAGCTGCTTCCCTCTGCCACCCTCTCTTGCCATGATGTTCAAGGTGAGGCATCACCTTGAACCCTGAGGAATGGAGCCACCTTATATGAACTAAGAACTCTGAAACTGTGAGCCCTCAAATAAACTCTTCTTCATCTATAATTGTGCTGGTCAGGTCCTTTAGTCACAGCAGCAAAAAAGCTGACTAACACACCCATAGACCTGATTGAAGACCTTCTCTATTTGATTTCATTAATTTTTGTCTGATCAGAATGTAGAACTTGTAGCAGGTGTTGCCATGGAGATAAGTCCTGGTGGTGGGAGTTGCCAAAGTGATGGGACTTATTGTACATAGACATGACAATTCATCATCCCATCTTGTGCTCCAGCTAGCACTTTCCTTGTATCCTGCCTCTGCCATTTTGACATCCTTAAACTCCAACCTCAATAGCAATGACCCTACTTCTCAGTACCAATTTCTGTTTTAGTCAGCATTTTGTTTCTGTGACCAAAGCATCTGACAAGAACAACTTAGAGGAGGAAAAATTTATGTTGACTCACTGTTTCAGAGGTTCGGTCCATGGTTGGCTGACTCCATGCCTCTGGGCCTGAAGTGAGGCAGTCCAGAGCATCCTGGTGAAAGTGTGTGATGGAGTAAAGCAGCTCAGGACATGGAAATCAGGAAACAGAGAGAGCTCCAATCACCAGAGACAAAATAAACCCTGAAGGCACTCCTTCAGGGACCTACTTTTTCAAGACACACTGTACCTGCCTACAGTTATGGCCCAATGAATCCATATCATTGGATTAATTCACTGATTAGATTGTCTCTCCTAACCTAATTGCTTCACCTCTGAAAACTGTTGCATTGTCATACATAAGCTTTTGGAGAACACCTCATGTCTAAACCATACCAGGATATACTTGTGAGAAAAAGCGTAAATTGTGTTTTTCTATAATAATTGATGTTAATTTCAATATCATGATTATAAAAGCTTTGTCTGTTTTTCCAAAGATACTGCTAAGTTTTTATATTGAAATCTTCACATCACTAATTTAAAACGTATTGCCAAGACTAAGTTTTGACATTGTGATGTATTCAGGGGTTCTATTCTTGTTCCTTCAATAGCTTTACATATTTCCCTTAAGCAGTCATTATGACTGGCTCACTGGCTCATAATATAATATGTTGGCTGGTTCTGTATCTTTGACAAGAAGTCAGCTTCTACTACTTTTCCAGATATAGACGTTTTTCTAGAAGCTCCCACAACTTTCTAAAGCACTGCAATAATCTTATTTGCTCAATGTTGCTTCAAATTCTAGAAGCTTAGAGTAAATGGTGCCTCACAAAACTCTTCAACATTGCTTATTCCCAATTCTTTGATAAAATTTTTCTTTGCTATTAATTCAAAGCACTTTTTAATTTTGAAAGGATTATATGTTTACAAAATGCCGAAAAGAAATGTACAGAAAAGCCTCATGCACTCTTCTACAATATTAACATCTTACACAACAATGCTACAATATTAAAAACAAGAAATGGACCTGGATACTATTTATCTAGCTTATATAGAACAAAATATAAAATCTTGAAAATAAAGTTGACCACACAGTGAAGATGCTAAGAAATCATGAACAGAACATACAAGAATTATGGAATAGCATCAAAAGACCAAATCTAAGATTTATCAGTATAGAAGAAGGAACAGAGTTCCAAACCAAAGGAATGCACAATCTCTTCAGTGAAATAATATCAGAAAATTTCCCAAACATGAAGAATGAATTGGAAAATCAAATACAAGAGGCTTACAGGACACCAAATGTAGTAAATTACAACAGATCCACACCAAGGCACATTATAATGAAAATGTCCAGCATACAGAATAAGGATAGAATTTTTAAAGGCTGCAGGAGAGAGGAAGCAGATTACATATAGAGGGAGACAAATTCGGATCTCAGCAGATTTTTCAAACAAGACTCTCAAAGCCAGGAGATCCTGAAACAACATATATTGAGCTCTGAAGGAAAATGGATGCCAACCAAGAATCTTATATCCAGTAAAATTAAGCTTCATATTTGATGATGAAATAAACTCTTTCATGATAAACAAGTTAAGAGAATTTACAGCAAGAAAGCCTGCACTACAGAGCATTCTTGGCAAAATAGTCCATGAGAAGGAAATGAAAACCAACAACAAAAATCTGCAAAGAAAGGAACTACACTAAAGGAAAGGCCAATTAAAAGAGATATTAAGTCAAGTTAAAAACCAAAAATAAACCAAAATGACAGGGAATACAAATCATATTTCAATAATAACCCTGAATGTGAATGACATAAACTCAGCAATTAAAAGACATAGACTGACAGATTGGATTTTTAAAAACCCTACAATATGCTCCTTGGAGGTACTCATCTCACAGGAAAAGACATCCACAGACTGAAGGTGAAAGGGTGAGAAAACCATATGGCTGACATGGACCATGTAAACAAGCAGGAGTTTCCATCCTCATATAAGATAAAGTGGACTTCAAACCAAAGTTAGTGAAAAGTGATAAAGTGATAAAGGAGGACATTTCATATGGCTTAAGGAAATCATACATCAACAAAACATAACAATTTTAAATATCTATGCCCCCCAAAATGGGGCATCTATGTATATCAAACAAACCCTTCAAAACTACACAAATCAAATAGAACACAACACAATAATACTGAATGTCTTTAAGATACCCCTCTCACCACTGGATAGGTATTCCAAACATGAAATAAACAAAGAAACTATAGAACTCAATAAAACAATCAATAATTTATACTTAACAGACATATAGAATATCCCATTCATCAATGAGTGAATACACTTTTTTCTCAGCAGCACATAGATTCTACTCCAAAATAGACCACATGTTATACCACAAAGCAAGTCTTAGCAAATACAAAAAATAGAGATACTACCCTGCATTCTATCTGACCATAATGGCAAATTAGAAATTAATGATAAAATAAAAACTAGAAACTACTCCAAAACCTGGAGACTAAATAATATGCATGAGGAATAGAATAAATAGATCAAGGATGAGATAAAAAATTTTTAGATGTAAATGAGAACTCTGATACAACATATCCAAATCTCTGGGACACCATGAAGGCAGTGCTAAGAGGAAAGTTTATTGCATTAAATTTACTCATTAAAAGAAGTAAAAGGCAATAATCAAACAACCTAACACTACATCTAAGCCCTAGAGAAAGAGGTACAAATCAACACCAAAAGAAGTACAAGACAGGTAATAATTAAAATCAGGGCTGAAATCAATGAAATTGAAACAAAAGAAACAATTCAAGGGCTTGAGTTGTGGCTCAGTGGTTGAGCACTTGCCTCACATGTGTGAGGTTCTGGTTTCCATCCTCAGCACCACATAAAATAAATAAAGGTATTGTGTTCATCTACAACTAAGAAAATATTTTAAAAAATAATTCAAAAAAGTGACAAAACAGAAAGCTGGTTCTTTGAAAAAAATAAATAAAATTAACAAGCCCTTAGCCACCCTAATGAAAAGAAGGAGAGAGAAAACCCAAATTACTAAAATTTGTGATGAAAAATCAAATATCACAACAGACACTATTGAAATACAGAAGATAATTAGAAACTATTTTAAAAATGTATACTCCAGTAAAATAGAAAACCTTGAAGACACTAACAAATTTCTAGAGGCATATGACTTACCCAAACTGAACCAGGAGGCCATACGCAACTTAAACAGATCAATTTCAAGCAAGGAAGTAGAAGACGCCATCAAAAGCCTACCAACCAGAAAAAGCTTGGGACTAGATGGATTCTCAGCTGAATTCTACAAGACTTTCAAAGAAGAATAAATACCAATACTCTTCAAATTATTCCATGAAATAGAAAAGGAGGTAACCCTTCTAAACTCATTCTATGAGGCCAATATCACCCTGATTCCCAAACCAGACAGAAACATATCAAAGAAAGAAAATTTCACACCAATATCCCTGATGAACATAGATGCAAAATTCTCAATAAAATTTTGGCAGACTGCATACAAAAACATATTAAATAGTCTACCATGATCAAGTGGGGTTCATTCCAGGGATACAAGGTTGGCTCAATATACAGAAATCAATAAACATAATCCATCACATCAATAGACTTAAAGATAAGAATCTTGTGGTTATATCAGTTGATGCAAGGAAAGCATTTGACAAAATACAGCACCCTATTGATACCACTGCTTACCTGTGACGAGTTCTGCTTCCTTACATGCTGAAGTATAACATTAGAGAAGCACACCAGGGCAAACATTTAAGCAGGGTTTATTTGAAAAGGGGTAACATAGACTCATCCTGGGAGGGAGAAGGGGGCCATAGCTGGTATCCTGGTATCCCAAGAAATACACATATTTTACCTTTTTATATGTCCTTGGCTTTCTTTGTTCTCCTGCTCTCTTCCCCTTATCTCTCTCTTTCCTGTGTTTGTGACTCAGCCCAGGAGATGCTCAATGGGATGGCCAAAAAGGTGAGAAGCACGTGGATAGGGGGAAGCGCCCAGGTGGAGTGATTTGGGCAGGAAAGGGAGTGTAATTAACTACTCCCTATAGGGAGAGATAATCCCTGGGACAGGTTACCTTAGCAAAATGTTGGAGCAGGGGCAGGTTATCCTGATAAGGGTGGAGGAAGGGCTCTGAAGGAATTAGCATTTCAATACCTCTTCAACTTCCCAGACTCAAATTGGCCTCCTTGATCTGATCTGATTCTATCTACACTGACTGCCTGTCTAATTCTGGCTTCACCGTCATGCTCAAAACATTAGAAAAACTAGGGATAATAGGAACATACCTCAACATTGTAAAAGCTATCTATGGCAAGCCCAAGACCAACATCATTCTAAACGGAGAAAAATTGGAAGAATTCCCTCTAAAAATGTAACAAGTCAGGGATGTCCTCTTTCACCACTTCTATTCAACATACTCCTTGAAACTTTAGCTAGAGCTACCAGACAGATGAAAGAAATTAAAGAGATACAAATAGAAAAAGAATTCAAACTATTATTATTTGCCAATGACATAATTCTGTACTTAGAGGATACAAAAAATTCCACCAGAAAACTTCTAGAATTAATAAATGAATTCAGCAAAGTAGCAGGATATATAATCAATATCCATAAATCAAATGCATTTTTATACATCAGCGAAGGATCCTCTGAAAGAGAAAATAGGAAAACTCCCCCATCCACAATAGCCTCAAAAATAAATAAATAAATAAAATACTTGGGAATCACTTTAACAAGAGAGGTGAAAGATCTCTACAATGAAAACTACAGAACACTAAAGAAAGCAACTGAAGAAGACCTTAGAAGATGGAAAGATCTCCCTTGCTCTTGGATAGGGAGAATGAAGATTTGATGATTTGAAGTGTTGAATTTTGATGATGACCAGTTTGTCTATTTTTCTTTCCTTAGTAATCACTGGAGGAAAGAAATTCAAGAAAGAGAGTGTGATTCATTACAAAAACAGCTGTGCTACCGAGTGAAAAAATTCAAACAGGCCCAGCAATGGACAAACTCGGTCATCTTTGGAAAGAGAAGAAACTGTGGCAAGGATAGAGTAGAGATTAGATTTCAGTGAGATCGACTGGAATCATAGAAGATGAGACAAAGGAAGTAGCAATTTTAGGTTCTGGTCAAGATGTTTAAAGAGAGGTAAATAGTATCAATTTATAAGACCAAGGAATCAATTATCGACCTTCCTCTCCATCATTTTCCATTTCTTATCCCAATTTTGGTACAATAGTGAGGTCTGAAAGAATTAGACTCCAACAAACATTTTTATCTTCCTGTAAGGAAAATTTTTGTAAGATGAGGTCAGAAAGACCTGAGCATATTAATATGCTTCAGGAAGAAATCAAACAAAAGAGAGGCAGCAAATCAAAGAAAAAAGGGAAAATTGGTTGAGTGAAGCCCTGATCTGAAGATGATGGGTTTCCAGAGAATAAAGATGATGGAGTAGATCTGGCGCGAGGCAGGGTTGTTTTCTACTTCAAGTGTAACAGAGGAAAATTGAGAGGGGAAGGGAGCAGAACACTGCATGTGGCGGGGAAGGAGGTTCAGGAGGTTGATCGGTGGAATTGCTCTCATTTCTCCATGAGCTGGGGGCCAAGGCCTAGGGTGAGCTATAGGGTTAGGAGCTCAGAAACACACACTAAAGTCAGGAATGGTGACAAGGGCCCCCTTCTTTCTTGAAATGGAATCAACTTCTAGATGCTTTGTAAATGCCCATGGCTCAACTCCATGAACTGCCTTCCCTGTTGTAAAGCTTTCCTTCCAAGCAGAAAGCAATGGCAAGCAACTGAGTGCTAAGTGCATGTTTCAGCACCTCCCCAACAATTACTAAATGGATGGCCTTCCAAGTCACTTCACCAAAACATCTTGCCAGGCCAAGCCTGCTTGCCTTTAAAGATGGTGTGAGGGATAGCATTGTTCTCTGGCCTATCTCACTGGAGGGCTGGTCGCCTGCTAATTATGAACACCAGTGTAACACTCTTATTAAAGCTACTTCCAGGCAAAGAAGGTACACCTGTCAATTTGTTTTAAAAAATATTTATTTACTAATAAGATTCTTTCTAAAATATGTCTGATTACTCCATTATCTTCTTTAAGATGTAAACTCCACATCCTCCACATCCTAAGTGGGATGAAGGCATGATCTTATCATGGGCCTCAGACATTTGCAGGGCCTGACCCTCTGTGTACCCCTCAGTTCCATCCTGCAGCGAGTAGAACCTTACTCTCACAATCTCCTTAAACTTCACGCAGCCTGTTCTCTCTGCCTGCATCACTCACTTCATGCTAGGTCGGGGAACATCTTTGAGGGGTCACTGTTCTTCCCGCAGGACCTTATACAGAGTGCCAGGAACGTAATAGGAACCCAGAAAACATTTATTGAATGAAATTATGATTCTACTGAATTTGTGAATCTGTTTGGGGGATAGATCCAGTTTGGGTACCACCTTTTACTACTTATATGACCTTGAAAAATTCAACTTCTGCAACCCTGATTTTTCTTCGTCGTAAAACTGGAGTCAAGCATATCTACCTACCCCACTGTTGTCAGAAGTAAATAAAACAGTGTGTACGTGTCTAGCACAACAGAAAGCACAGAAATAGGACAAAATAAACAAGTAAAAATGGTTCACATTTATTAAGCGATTACTCTGTGCTTGGCATTGGGCTAAGCAGATGGGTATCATATTATTAGCACTTATTTTTATCATTATCTTCATGATGTTCAGAGGTACAGAGCACAAAGTCACCTGTTCTTCCTGCAGTCAGTGGATATTGAGACTGAGAATATTCTCAGTGATCATGAATGACATTTAGGTGAGCAGAGGGCATGCCCATTATTATTCTTCTATTCTGTGGCCTTTGTGTCCTGCCTGTGCACAGCAGGAAGAGAAGAGATCCATGTGGAGAAACCGGGACTGAGCTGGTCTGCTCCCACAGGATTTGCCCACAAAATATGCCCATTGAAAGCTACTACAGATATGGCCCTTTGTTCTTGAAGATTCCACCGGCCCCCGTGCAAAGTTCTGAGAAGGACAGCTGGAAGAAAAGAGGTTTACAAAATGGATAAGTTGTACTTCTGCATTAAAAACTGGAGAGATGAGAAACAAAAGGGTGTATGTGTGGGGGGGAGGGAGGTACTAAGTGTGGTAACATGACCTTGGCGTTTGACTCTGACTCTGAGCTGACCTTATTCTGCCACCTCAGTCAAAAATAATTTTTTCAATTAAGGTGTGTGTTCTTATCTGTCAACGAAACCTGCTAAGAATGACCTTCACAGGAGAGTCCTCAGGAAGAGCTAATAAATGATGGGCAAATGTGAGAGAAAGAAAAGTTACCAGGTGAATCTTGAATAACAAATCAGGACCTTTCTGTGCGAAGTCAAACTGGGAGGCATTTAATTTGGAATCTTCCTGTGTTTGGCTATTTGCCGGAGAATGGATCACAATAGATGTATATATAAAAGAAGAGCTGACAGTTGAGAAACTAAAATGAAAAGTAACGACATAAACAATGTTGGAGATGCCTTCGAGGAGTCAAGTCCTCAGGAAGTTGAGATCTCAATTTAGAACATTTCTTTCTCTCTAATTGTTGTTCTGTGTGCTGCTGCATATGATGAAATGGCCATAAACTTAGTGTGATAGGCTTGCAGAATAATTTAATTATAATTTAACATTTACTTTTATGCTATGCAATTACTTACATTGCTTTTTGCTGAAGACAATACATTTAAGCAGCTGCGCACAATGGAAAACTAGCTGACAGGGTCAATTCTAAAGTTATACTAAGGTTTATTTACATTCCTTTTTCACCCAGTGGACTTCACAAATTAAGCAGCATGAGACGAGAAGGGTTGAAAAAAAAAATTAGACAAGTAATCAGGAACACTTGGTTCGACTCTAAATTTAGCTCTTTCAATTTTGCAGATTTCTTAATCTTTAATGGGGTAAAACACAGTTTTCTTATTTGTAAATGTTGTCAATCGACGGTCTATATTTCTTTCATTCACTAACATTCTTTGAGAATGATTCATGCTAATGTGGCCTATAGGATCAAAAAAGCTGTGTCACTTATGAGATTGAATTGCTCCCCAAAGCAAAGTTGTCTGCCTATATTGGTGTCTACTTCATGGTGATGTGTAAGACTGAGTTTTGGTGCTGGACTTTTGCTCTGGACTCTTAAGTTTCTTCATGTTTTTTCCTCCTCCTGGAAGTCTGCATCACAAGTCATTTTCATGCAGGTGGTTTTACTGCAAAATATTTGTTCCCTTGTTACAACGCAAAAATGGCTGTTTGAAAACACCACTTAAAGTTTCTTTTTCATTAAATATCAATTTCAGCTTCTCTGTGACTTTAGTATTAAACATTCTATGTTCATTTTGGAATTAACAAGGACAACCTTTACTGTCAACACATCAATTTTGACTTGCATGATTTAGTATTTGGAGAGATTCTCACAGGTCAACAAGCTGTTAGAAGTTCCCAGAAAATGTCATAACTTAGAGGTCTTTAGTTTAGAGCTTGCAGGAGAGAGAATTTATTTAGCTTATGTATGTGTATTTTACAGTAGAAAAACAGTCACGTTTAAAACAGTTTACTAAGATAAACTTGATATAAAAATTTATCCATTTAAAATATACAATTCAATATTCTCAAATATCTTCTCATGGTTGTACAAGCCTTCACTGACATCTAATTGTAGGACATGTTCACCCCAACATCATCAGCCAGGCCAAAGCAATCAATCTCCATCTTCTCAAACCTGACTCACCCCTAAGCAATTGTTAATCTACTTTCTGTTTCTTTGGATTTGCTTATACTGGAAATTTTAAAAATGGAATCGTGATGATGTAGTCTTTTGTTATTTGATTCTTTTTTTTCACTAAGCAAAATATTATCAAGGATCTATCATGCCATAGCATATATTGGTACTGTTTCTTTTTGTTTCCAAATAATATTCATCATATAGACATTCTACATTTTATGTGTATTTCCATTAGTCGATTATTATTTGAGTTGTTTACAATTTGGGGCTATCAGGAAATGCCACTATGAGCATTTGTTTATAACTTTTTGTTTGGATTTGTATTTTTATTTCTCTTGGCTGTGTACCTAGGAGTACAACTGCTGTGTCACATGGTAACTCTGTGTTTAAAATGCTGAGGAACAGCCAGACTTTGTCAGAGTGGCTGTACCGTTTTACATTCCCACTAGAAGCATGTGATGGTTCCAACTTCTCCACAACCTGGCAAAACTGATTATTGTAGTTTTTGTTATAGCCATCTATGAGGGTGAAGTGGTATCTGTGTAGCTTCATCTGTATTTCCCTAATGATAATGATGTCGAACATCTTTTCATGTACACACTGGGAATTTGTACATCATCTTTGCAGAAATGTTTATTCAAATCCTTTTTCAATTTTCGTTTGGGTTTTCTTTTTGTTTTTGGATAGTAGAATTTCTTTATGTATTACATTTGTTATTTTCCAGTTACTTTTATTATCACTGGCTTAGTAACTGCGAAGTTTCATTTTCATTGTGTTTTTGATTTAACTGTGGTTATTGTCTATTGGAGAGAAACACCTATTCAAGTCCATTGCCAAGGTTTAGATTGTATTGTTTGGATTTTTGTTGTTGATTTGTAGGAACAATGTTATTCTGAACAATGTTATTCTGAACATTAAACCATTTTCAGATAAACAATTTGCAAAAAAAAATTCTTCTCATTCTGTAAGTTGTCTTTTCACTTTCTCGATAATTTCCATTGATGCACAAAATGTTTTCATTTTTATGAAGTCCAAATTTTTCTTATTGTTGTTTCTCCTTCTTTTTGTCTTTTGTCTAAGAATTCATTGTCAAGTCCAAGTGTAGAAAGATTTATTTCTGGTTTCTTCAGAAGGTTTTCTGGTTTAACTCTTATATTTAGATGAATGATGCTTTTTGAATTTATTTTTAATATTTTATGGGATATAAACCTAACACTTATTTTGCATGCAGAAATTCAATTGTTCAGTACCATATGCCAAAGAAACAACTCTCCTTAATGAAATAAATTGACATTCCTGACAAAAATCAATTGGAAATAGATATATGGGTTTATTTTGGGACCCACAATTCTATGCCATGGGATTCTATGTCTGTCTGTATGCCAGTACCTTGATGTTGGTTTACATGGACTACTTACATTATAGTATAGAGCATCTGCATTCTATATAAATTTGAGTTTCTGGTTTTCTATTTACACAAAAGAGACTGTTGGAATTTTTGTAGGGATTACTTTAATCTGTATATTTTTTTACTTAAATTTAAAAGAATTAAGTTTTCTTATCCATGCAAACAGAAAATCCTCCTGTTTAATTTATTTGAGCATTGTTTTGTAGTTTTCAGCATATAATTCTTTCAACTCCTTGTTGAAATTTGCTCATTGGTATTTTATTCTTTTAGAAGCTATTGTACAAGGAATTATTTTCCAGATTGTCCAGTTGTAGCATATAGAAACACTTATCTTTCATGTTAACCTGTATCCTGTGACTTTATAAAACTTATTAGCTCTAGTAGTTTCTGTTGATTTTTTTGGGGTGTATTTCCCTATATAAGAACAATTCATCTGTGAATACAGACAATTTTACATCTTCCTTTCCAATTGAAATGCCTTTTATTTCTTACCTAATTGCTCTGACTAGAACTTCCAGTACAGTAGTTGATAGCAGCTTCAAAAGCAGGCACCCTGTCTTCCTATTGGGCTTGGAGGCAGGGGACCTTGCAGTTTTTTAACAGTGTGTGATTTTAGCTGTAGACTTTTCTAGCTGTAGACTTTTTTTAGCTATAGAATTTTTGTTATGAAATTTCAACAAATGCCCCTATCATGTTGAGAGCACTTTATTCTATTACTAGGTATGTTATAATTTTTGTTTTAGCCATCACATATTTTTAAGAACTTAAAAGAAGAAAAAAAGTCAATTATTTACACAGATATTTACAATTCCTGTTGTTCTTCCTTGGTTCTGCAAGTGACCATTTTCCTCTCTTGGAAAAACACTCTTCAGCATGTCTTTCAAAGTAGATACGTTGGCAACAAATTCTCTTAGGTCTGTTCACCTCCATTCCTAAATAGTATTTTCTCTGAATATCTGAATATTGAACTCTGGGTTGATAGTTCTTTCTTCTCAGCACTTTAAAAATGCTATTCTGGTGGCCTTTGATCTCTGTGACGCCACTGTAACCATCATCCCCCATAGGTAATACGTCATTTCTCTTGAGCTGCTTTTACATTTTTTTGTCTTTAATATTCAAAAATTTGATTATAAAGCTTCCAGACATGGATTTCCTTAAATTTTAATTGGATTAGCTAACCTTTTTGTATCCGTAAGTACTTAATCAAATTTAGAAAGTTTTAGCCAGTATTTGCTTAAATTTTTCCTCTGCACATTATTTTCTCCTTTGCTTTGGGACTCTGACCACACAAATATTAAACCAGCTGATGTTGTCTGACAGATGCATAAGGCTTTGTTTAATGTTTTCAATTTTTTTTTTCTTTTTCTTGTTCCAAGTGCATAATTTCTATTAAAGGGTCTTCAATTTACCGACTTTTTCTGTCTCCTCTTCTTGACTACTAAATCCTTCTAGGAATTTCGTTTTGTTTTGTCTTAGTGTTTGCACAGTTTTGCTTTAAATTTTTTTTAATTTTGTTCTTGCAGAACTTTCTATATTTTCCCTCCTTTAAAGTTATTCACCTTTGCTTCTTGAAACTTGACTGTAATAGCTGTGTTGAAGTTTTTGTTATGAAATTCCAACATCTATATCATCTTGGGGTTAGCATCTGTTGATTTTCTATTATTTTGCAAGTTAATGAGTTTTTCCTGAGTTTTCATATGCTAGCTAGTTTCACATTGTATCTGGGACACTTTGTGTGTTATGTTTTATGACTCTGGGTCCTGTTTAATTTTTTGGCAATCCTTGAGGGTGTGTGTGTGTGTGTGTGTGTGTGCGTGCTCACACCCTGTTGATAGACCTGGGTAAGTTTAATGCTGAATGTCTCAAACCATTTACTACAGGCTATAATTCTAAGTTGGTTTATTTTCCAAAAAATTTGCCATTGCTGAACCCTGTCCCATATGTATGCCATCCAAGGGCCTCTCTGGGACATTCCTAAAGGTCAACCTATGCACTTAGGTTCTCAGAAGCTTAGGTATGCTGTTTGGGTCACGTTCTTCCTTGTGTAGTTCAGGGCGTGGCCCCACAATTCAGATGCAGTTTTATGGGATTACTTTCTTGCGCTGTTTCCTTCCTGACACTTTGTAACTCTCAAGGCCCTGATTTCTGCCCTTCTGTCCAGAACATTGGGGTCCGTGTTGCCCCACAGTTGTGCCTGCCTCCGCGGTCAAGACCCACAGCACTGCACATCCTTGGGGTCGTGGCTCCTCTTGTCAGAGAGCAGGGTCCCTCTCTCTCAAAGTGCCAGGGACTTGCCAGCTTCCACTGCTGCTTCCATTCTGCCACAAGTTGCGACAGGGATGGAGAGAATGGCAAAAAATAAGAAAATAGATGCAGTGAACTTCTCCACTCTCTCTGACTCCGGGTGCTCCTTTCCTGATGTTCAGACGGGAAAAAGAGTTTTTTCTGTGTCTGCCATGTTAAGTATGAAATTCTGGACTTGGTGCTGCTTTTCAGTCTGGGCCGGGAGACACTTGGTTTTTCGCTGTACTTGGAGCAGAGGGAGAGATGCGCACTTTGATCTCAACTGGAACTGGAGCTGAGATGCACACTGGCAAATTTTATTAATATGGACAATTACTTATTTCTGCCTGTTTCATTTGTTTGAGGCTTGTATGTTCTAAACCTCTCTAGAGAAACAGCACAAATTCTTTTTGGAAAAAAAAAAAAATCCCCTATAGAATAACATTCCAGACCCTCTTACTAGTGTCTGGTTTCATGATTTAATTACCTCAGGGCCATGAATTGCTTTTTTATATTATTTAACTAAGTTTTAAGTCATCTTCTTTAATTTTAACTCTGGAATATTATATGATTTTCCAAGTAGGTAAATAGAGGAATTGGAATTTTCAATGACTATACCTATTTTAATGAAAATATTGTGACTATATGCATATATTTAAAAGCAGTGACATAATAAAACTAAAGACAGAAAAATTTAAACAACTCTGTTCTATTAGAGAAACAGAGACAATCCTTACCCATTTGATATACATTCACATTCCCTGGAGTTTGCTGAATATATGCTTCAAAGTAACCTGTACATGTAGAATGTTAATTTTTAGGCAAATATTTCTGATTGACGTGACATGCATGCTAGATTTTTTTTCTCTAATCTTTTAGTCATACAACATATTATAAGTATTTTTTCACTTAATAATTACAGGTATATCAGTAAGTTTGTAGCATTAAATGCTAAGAAAGATCAAAGTAAGTTGAGGTTTAGCCTGTCAAATAAGTGCAAGAACACTGAATGAGATTTATTTTTTTATTTTTTAAATATTTTTTAGTTGCCAATGGACCTTTATTTTATTTATTTATATGCAGTACTGAGAATCAAACCCAGTGTCTCATAGGTGCTAGGCAAATGCTCTGCCACTGAGCCACAACTCTTTACTTTAAATCAGCCCCTGAATGAGATTTAAAGTAAAGGGTATGAACTCATCACTGCCAAACATGACATATTCTTGACCTTGTCTGAATTTAAGAAGCAAACATGATTTACAGCTATGCTAATAAAAAGAGAGTAAAGGTTTTTCAGAATCTGAAATTAAAACATAAAATAAACAAAAAGCAAAAAACAAAAGAAGGCCATGTTTCCCTAAGGTGAGTATCTTTGTGGTAGACTATAACGAAGCAGTAAAAGAATTGGCAATGCTTGTATACCCAGTGGACTATTTAAATATTACTGTGACTGAGAACAAAAGGCTTCAAAATTTCCCTAGCTTTCTGGTTTAAATCTATATGGGAATACAGATTTAGAGCTAAATGGAGCAGGATCACACAGAGAGCCTCTGGAGGCTACAAGGACTATGAATATTGATGGGATTCACTTCTGTGTTGTGCTCTGAACAAATGACAACCCAGGAGTAAACAACTATTTCCTTGGAGATGCAAATAGATTCCATAGGCTGTGAACTGAGACTCACTCCCGCTCAGATCTTATTCAAAGCAAACAGTGTCTTTAGAAGGGCGCACATATCCTAACAATTAGGCTGGATGCAAACCAGAAAAGAAACAGAATTACTTCCAACTCAGTGTAACCATAAACGAGACGGTTTTCTTCCTCACCAAGTTGGTTAGAGATGACATTATTTTTTTGTTTCACACTTGTAGAAATGGATGAGTTCATTCCAGGAAAGTTGCTTTTGAGAATTTATCAAGATTTTCCTGGATCTGAATTCTACAAGTGCTACCTTTCAGAGAGAGACAGTGTGTTCTGGAAGATTCTTAGGAATGCTGTTTTTACTCATGTTGTAAATCTCTCTGGAGTCTGGAGAGGTTCTTCAGTGATGGTCCAGATACATGCTGTCACTGGCGCTTAAGGAACATGTGCGTAAAAAGAGCAGGTCAAATTAAGTTACTCAAGAGACAGACAAAAGCAGTAAATTTGTGTATTGTTTCATTTCCATGGGGATGGGAAATAGTCCCAAAGTCTATTTTGGAACACTTTTTTGAGTTCTCTGAGGACAGAGGCCAACTATTCTTTTTTTGTGTTTCTAGGACCCAAGCTGAGCCCTAAAGACAGAGGTAAATCAAGAGTCCCTACACAGTAAGTGCCATGGTGGCAGGCTATCAAGGTGCCTCAGATATCAGGGAAATGCTGTAGGAGGGGAAAAGCCCTATTTCTTCTTAAGACCACTGCATTTCCTTAAGAGGGACTGCTATATTCTTAGGGGAGGCAGTGAAACCTCAATGAATCTGCACAAATGATAATAGATGGCTCTCAGATTGCCTTTTTTGAAGCATGGATTTATTTTACAGTAGAGGGCTTTTGTGTCTTTGTACAGTATAAACTTGCTGAAGAACAAAGGAACAGAAGACTGAAGAGCAAGATAGAACAGGAGTTGAAGCTGTACCATTAATAGCCTGATCTGTTTACCATCTGTTGCCATCACAGGTGCTTGGTACACCTTGAATACCACACTTAGTTGCCCATTTTGATGCAGAATGTTCTAAGTTAACAGTGGTGGCAAAAGTTAATATATTTTCTCTGTCCACACATTTAGGGCTTCAGCACTAGATTTCACAGATTCTGTTGGACTGTGTCAATCTCATTAAAATGTCCTGAAGCATTTCTCTATACCTCCTGTCAAAACTGGAGCTGTTTCAGCTTCGCCTGGTTTTCCCATGCCACCACGCCTGGTAGCTCAGCCTTGCAGAGATGCTGTCAAACATGCCTATGTTCTCACATTCTCAATGCCTTTCCAAGATGCAGCCCTCCTGATGTGCTGAGGATAGAGTCAGCTCTTTGTATCTTTACACACTTGCAGCTGGCTAACCGGACTATGGGACTATTTTCATTACAGATGTAAATCCTCTACATCATCCATTTTCTATTTACTTTTATCAACTCACTACTGTTCTCCTTCACTATATTAGTCAGGTTTCTGTCACTGTGACCAAAACACTGCATGAGACAAACTTAGAGAAGGAAAAGTTTATTTTGGCTCATGTTTTCAGAGGTTCAGTCTGTGGTTAGCCAGTTTCATTGCTCTGGACCTAAGGTGAAATGGAGCATCAGGGTCAAAGAGTCAGGTGGACCAAAGCTACTCAGCTCATGGCAGCCATAGAGCAGAGGGAGAGGGAGCAAAAGGGGCCTTGAGGAATATGAACCCTCCCAGGGCATGCTTCAGTGACGTATCTCTTCTAGCCATGTCTCACCTGCTCAAGTTACTACTTAGTTTATTCAAACTAGAATGGACAATTACATTACAGCTTTTATAGTCCAATAATTTCACCTCTAATTATTCTTGCATTAATACAAGAGCTTTTGAGGATCACCTCATATCCAAACTATAACATTCCATCCACAGCCCACCAAAGCCCATGCCCACCTCATAATGTAAAATGCATTTGTCCCCATAGTCTTAACAGTACCAGCATTGCTGAAAATTCCAACCTGAGACTCAAAGCAAACTCTTACCAGAGAACTCCTGTAAAAACCAAAAGCAAGTTACATATATCCAATAAACAGTAGCCCAGAGTAAACATTCCACTCCCAAAGGGAGGAATAGGGCATAAAAAGAAGGGACAGGATCAAAGCAAGACATAAGCCCAGCTAGGCAACTATTTCCTGTAGCTCCACCTTCAACATCTGGAGTTCATGGTGTCATGGAGTTCTCTCCAAAGGGCTTGTGTAGTTCCATTCCACCTCTCTGGCCTTGCTGGTTTTAGTTCATAGTTTGGCTTTATTTGCAGTCAGTGGCTTTCTTGGTAGATATTCCACGTTACTGGCATCTCTTAATTCCTGGGGTCTCTATTCCAGCTTTGGCTCCTCCTCACAGCTTCACACATCAACCTCTCTGGGGCAACCCAAAGGAATTCTGACCATGATACATTTTGCTAGTGCCTTCCTTTAAAATATTGATGGAAGCCTCATGACCCCCAAACTCTAGCATCCTGAATTTCTGCAGAACTAGCTCCACATGGATGATGCCAAGGTCTGTTGTCAACTCATGTAGTAGTTGGGCCCACTGGGAGGACAGCTGTAGTGGTCACTGAGTGACTGGGTGACTGAGCATGGTGGAACAATTTCCTATGCTTCCTTGTGTGAGCAGAATGCCCCCATGGTCTCAAAAGAATTTTTACTTTCACCACCTCGAGGTTGTGATAGGTGTGGTCTTGCTGATTCATGAGATTCCCTCATGCCTCCTTTTTTAGTGCCTCTGTGAAAAGTACTTAGCATCTCTTTAGTGACTATAATCTCTTTAACAACCACAACTTCTTTGGCACCAGGTCTACTTTTCTGGGAAAACTATGTTTTGAAAATTCTTCTGCTTTGCTATCTGCTTCTGATTCTCACAGTAAACCCAACTAAAAGCTAATAGCAATATCCATGTCACTAACTAAATGCTCTGATGTCTGGAATTTTCTCCATCAGATTAATTAGTTCATCACATTTAAATTTAGCCTCACACCAAATCTCAGAACACAGGCAAAATATAGACAAGTTTTCTCCTAGAATGTGATACAAATGGCCTCTAGTCCAATTTTCAACAGCATTTCCAGTCCCCTCTGAAACCTCATGAGCATAGTCCTTACGGCCTGCATTCCTCTTCTCCACATTCATATCTTCTGAGTCTCCACCAGAATTGCCCATTAAGCTCTGCTTACAACATTCTAAAGCTTCTCCTGCCTACACTTCTGAACTTTACCAAAATTTTTTCAAGCCAGTTCCCAAAGCTTCTGAACCACATGATCAGGTTACTCACAACAACTATCTTACTTCTCTGTACCAATTTATGTTAGTTTTTTTTCTTTTGTTACTATGAACAGAATACCTGACAAGTCCAATTTAGAGGAGAACAAGCTTATTTTGGGCTCGCAGTATCAGAGGCTCATTCCAGGGTTGGCTGGTTCCATCATGGCTGGGGAGTGGCAGAGGAAAGTTACGATGCTCATGGTGGTCAGGAAGCAGGGGTGGGGGAACAAAAGGGGCTGAAGAGAAGATGCAGCCTTCCAGGGCACACCCCAGTGACCCACTCCACCCCAGCCATGCTTCACGGCAGGTTAGTTACCACCCAGTCAGTCCATTCAAATTAGGTTGGAGTGATTAGGTTACAGCTCTCAAAATCCAATTGTTTCACATATGATTTTATCTGCAATAAGACAGAAACGTTTGGTGGTCAACTCAACTCCAAACTATAACACTGGCCTATTCCTAAAATTTCAAGGGTGCTGTTTGAGAATTTTGTGATCATTGTTAGGCTCATCCTCATCCTCATCCTCAGTCACCTCACTGGTCTTTCCTGGCCTGCTCTCCTTATCTGAACACTGGATCTTCCCTCAGGAATTTACCATTTTTGCAGTTTTCTTAGTAGAGGAAGTTGTCATTCTCTCAAACTGTATTTATATGTTGGTCTGTGTTTTTAATTTATTGCCAGAGGTTGCTATTGGTCTTGATTATTCATTTTCATCTACTGTAATAGAATGCTCAGTTTTAGGCTGAGTCAGAGTTATCTCAAGTAAAGATATTTTCCAGAATTCCTTATATAATTGGGTAGTATAAGGCAAAGTGGCTAAGGGGATATCCACCAGAACAGTGTCTGTAATTTCCTAAATGATCTTTAATGTGGGGGGAGAAGCCCTCTTCTCATTCCTCCTTCTTAGTAGATAGAAGGTGGATGAGATGGTGCAGCTGGAGAGCAGTGACTTGGGAGTAGAGGCTATAGGTGGCACAGCAACCAGAAGGCACAGTCCTGGTCTCTGATATGGTGAACACTCTGACTCCTTTGAACTGCTTATTTTGGGCTCCTATTTAAGAAAGAAAAAAACATCTGTCTTGTTACTGGATTCTTTGTCACCACAAAACCTAATGACATGTGATCCAGTCAGTGCACTTCTTAGTGTTGCTTTGACTCTATTGGTAAAATCACTGGTGCTTTGAGACTCATGCCATTCAGCTAAATCATCTTCTACCACTCCAGTTCCTGGTGTCTCTTGACCTCACTCATTCACTCGAACTCTTTGAAGACCTTAGCAGCTGCTGTCCAGGTTTTTCTCTATCCAGTGTTCTGGTAGGATGACTTCCATATCCATGTAGACAATATATTTACCACACTGTTTTTTTAGTTTCTTGTCTTCTATTTCCTGCAACCTCTTCCATTTGTATTTATCAGGACAGGTAAGCCACGTGAGAGTAATGATACCTTCATCTCAATGGTTTATAATAGCAAAGGTTTTGGGTGTTGCTAATATTATAAGGCGTTCATGAGTTATCTTCACTCCAGTGCTCATGCTGATGTAACATCCTATCTCTAATTCTTTGCAATTCTCGAATTGCAACACTATTGCTTTGGTGTGAAAGATAAAAATAGACACGGTAAACCATGTAGTGGGTCTTATAGCTTTTGATCTAAAGTCACACACATCCTTTATACTCAATTTCACTGGCTAAATAAATTCTAGTGGCCAACTGAAATATCAATAGGGTGAGAGGTGGCCAATTTTAATTAGGAATAATATATGTAGTATACCAGACTAATATCTATTTCCATGCACAAAATACATATATTCAAGAAATATTTATAGCTTGATCAATTGTAATATAGAATTTTTATTTTTAAAATGATTTAATTTATTTTGAATACATGTCGGTTATCCAGTTCAATCTTTTATTAAATTTTGAAACTATTTCTAGATCATCCTAGTAAGTGTCTGCTAACATTTTTCAAAAACTTCTTAGCAAGGGGCTTACTATCTCACATTAATATTTCATTAATATTTATTAATCACTATTCCTATTCATTTCATTTGATATTTAATTTTAGATACAAACAACTATTTCAATGGCACTTTGGAAGGATGGGGGCAAATGTGTGATTCCATTTAATCTGTGTGATTTAATTTGGAAATCTCTGTACATTTTGAATATGTTAGCCCTTATTTGTAAGAAATTATATTTTGTCTCCCCATAACCTACTTCTTTGGGTTCTTAACTAGTATTAGAGATGAAGAAGACCAGACTAGTGATGGGAATTTGAGACATTGAAGAGAACCTGCCCCTCTAAGGATCATTCTACTCTGTTTGAGCCAACACTCTAGTCCAGTAAATCAATCTCTGATCCTGCCAGGAGTCCATGCACTCTCCATTGTGGAAATGCATTTCAATTAAAAGCAAGACAAAATCACACTAATGAACTAACCAAACATATCTGCGTGGTATTTCTGCCCTAGGAATTCCCAGAAGATGACCACAATGTTAGACTATCATAGCTTAAAAATGACTCCTTCTCTTTCAACCTTTTTGTATCACTGCTTATTTATGTCTTTCCTCAAAAAATTGATAGAAGATGGGTGCCATGCCTGTAATTCCAGTGGCCCCCAGAGGCTGAGATAGCAGGATTGTGAGTTCAACAGCCTCACAACAGCGAAGACCTAAGCAACTCAGTGGGACCCTGGCTCTAAATAAATACAAAAAAGGGCTGGGGATGTGGCTCAGTGGTTGAGTGCCCCTGAGTTCAATCCCTGGTACCCTCCTCCCCTGCCCCCAAAATAAATAAATAATAGAAAAGAAATAAAATTTTGAGAACAAAATAGTCAGGAACTAAGCAGTGTCTTGTATATATCTTAGATTCTTGATTTTTGAGTTTCATAATAGCATGGCCAGCAACAGTGGGATTGTGCATATGACATGAAAAATTCCATCACAGTGGAGCTGTGCTCATAGGAAAAGTAATGGACAGCTCTCATGCACATAGTGTCTACCTGTGTATGACTGTTGATGAAGCTTTTTTTTTCTTTAGTCAGAGAATCTAAAGTAGCATCAACATTATGGAAGCATTTGAGAACTCCCTTTTGCTAAGACCAACAATGAGCCCTGTTTTTACAATATCACTCAGGCACCCACAGATCTATTACTTCTGTTGTCTTACTTGGTAAAGAACTCTGAAGACATTGTTGTTTCCTTTTTCTAACATTCAGTTGTATATTGTCTCCTCTGCTTGTTTCAAGTGCTTAGCTTGCTTTAGAGAATGCACCTTCCAGTTCTAGGAGCTCACAGTCTTGTACTCAATGCTTGACTCTGGAATCAATTACTAGTCATCGATTTCTGAACTCTGTCTTCCCATGTTAAACACTGTAAGATTTCCTTATTCTTCAGTTCTGGAATTTATGATATTTCTCACTATATTTCAAACAATAGTAATCATTGATTCCATAAATCATCTCTGCTGATTTTGTCTCCTGGGGTGTAATTAGTCAGAACCCAGGATCTTGAATTCACTTATAAACAGTTTAATGCTCTTGTGTTATTTTGATGTTTTATTTCTGTTTGTTAATCAGATTCTTATTTAAGCCCTGAAGCCTTTGACTCCTGAATTGGGAATGGAGCAATAACAATTAACTGGAAGGTCATTTTGCTTTTCAGGACTTCAAGTCACCATAATAATAATTAAAGCATTTGTGTGTTGTACGTGTCTGAGGACCACATATCAACTGTTTGCCTGCCAGATGCTCATTTTTTCCTCTTAATGACTAGGGCTGACATTCCATTTACAGAAGAGGAAGCTGTTACCGCAAGAAATGGCAATGAGTTATTGAGGATCTCACAACTTATAAGATGAAGTATCAGTATTCAAACCTGTATTTACATCAGAATGTTACCCTGGCTTGTTTATTTTACTTAATTTGAAATTCTATCCCTCATTAATCCAATGGACCAGACCGGTTTTGGTTTTTATGGGCATTCTTAATGGAGAGGCTAGGAGTAAAATAAGTAGTGCTTATTCTCCATCACCTATGGATCTACCTGGATTCTATGGACATATGTTACAGCACACTATTAATAGAAACCTAATACTACATTACCTTCTGTGAGCATCGAGGCCGTGTTAATTTCCCCTTTCCCCAGCTAAACATACCTGGACATTCCCCCGATGCTGTTATGTGTCTTCAGACTCATTCGCAACTGTTTTCAGATTTCAACATCTTTCCATGAACTTGTGGGGATCCCTCACCTCAGCTTTTAAACTGTCCCTTCTTTTAGTTCTTCCTATGTTCTTCACTGAAATACCCAAGACTTCCCTGACCAGTCATGCTTTAGATGCCTTCTCTCTCTATGATTTATCCTTATTAGCATGATTTATAATCAATTTTCTTTAATTGAAATATCTTGCCTCTGAGTATATTTGATAATTGCAATAATCCTTCCTATCCCCTGTAGGTTTGGAAATCAGTTGTTTTTAAATATAAAATACATATGAGACCAGACCTACAGTTCCTTTCCTTGGTTAATGTGTCAAGATATGTTTCTCTAAGTAGCTTTCTCCCACTTTCACCAATATTTCTTTTCAGTAGTAATTAAATCTAGAGTGGCTATAACTTTTGTTACTTCCATTGCCTCACTGGACATAAAAAAATCAGCAAGATAACAGCATTTGCTTTGCTTGGATCAATATAAGATTTCCAGCCAAATCTGAATTTGTGAAATTTCCCAATTCTAGGTGGCTGTCTTTGTTATTAAAAACAATCTGATATGGGCACCATACTTCATTGGGGCAATCTTCGTCGTAGTCAGTAGCACTCAAACTATTCTTAATGAAGTAAATATGATTTTTAAAGTCAGTAGATTAGTAGACGAGTTTTAATATCAAATTCCTCTTGCCATTCCACCATCTTTCAGAGGTAACAAGTCTTCTGAGTCTTTTTATGTCATGAAATGGCATCAAATGGAATAATGTGAAAGAAGTATTTTTAAAAATAATCTAGAAGTTAATCTAATGGCAATGATAAGAGTCTCTTGCGTTTTTCTCCCTTTTTGATATCCTTACCTAAATGACTGTCTACTAAGCTAAAAACGGCTTCAGGCAGGCATTTGCTTTTGTTTTGTTTGGGCTTTGTATCAAACACTAGCTTTAAGGAATATTCTAGAACTTTGTTATGTTACCGGAAGTCCTTAGTTGAAATATGTTGGTGTGCATTTTTATGTGTAACTATTTAAAATACCTGCTGGTATCATAGAGTAATTGTCATGACAAAGCTGTTTCCTTAGGATTCAATTACATGGAGAGCTCTGTAGTTCTGTGAAATCACAACATTCTTTCAAATATTTATATAAAAGTAGCTAACTTGTGAGCTTATATGCCTTGGCATCAGACAGACCTGTGTTTGAATTTGGGCTCTGAAAGTACTGGATATGTGATCTTAGGTAAGTAGTTATTTTAACTCTCTGAGGCTCAATTAAAATATCTAACAAAGTAGTGATAAAAGTCTTCAGTTGACTATGAGGAATAAGTGAGATACTGTGATATATTGTATATGTAAAGTTCTTTATCACCTATTAATTGCTATAATTGTCCTTTAAAAACATGCCAACATACACCATTGCATAATTAGGGGTCCTTGAAAAGGTGTACAATGGTGTGCATAACTCCAGAGGGGGCCATTTCCAGAGCATCCTTTGTAAATGATATTCTCTGTGAGAATTGGCTTTGACTTCCGTCCAGTATGTTGTGTTCAGACTCCCCTAACTCACAAATGTACAGTCACAAAGATACAGCTAGGTGATGGGAAAACAGGCACATAGGGCACAACAAATCACATCATTCAATTTAAATAAATAGAGAATCACACTAAAGAAAATCTAGAAGCAAGACCCTTTGATTTCATACGCAACTCCTTAGTCTCCTTTTGGGGAAGGCTCATCTCTAGATAGAGACCTTATAAAAAGCTGTTCCCAGTAGGGTGTGTGGGTGGGGTGGAGCGCAATTTTCGTGCCACTGCACGAGGGATAAACTCTGCATCACTTCTACTCCTACTCATGAATTTTCAGCAAAATGCTGTGTGGAGCACAACTCTACCTTAATTCAAAGTAATAAAAGAAGACTCACTTTCTCTCAAAATGGCTATCACAAAAGATCTACAATGACATCCTCTCTTGGCTTATTGGTACATTCAGTGAAATACGACTCTGGCACTTAAAATATTTGAACAGCAATTTAAATCTTTACTGCAGTCATTGAAGAAATTGCCAAGAGGGATTGCTTTCATACAGTGTAACTTCTTCATTTTTTTTTCTTTATATCTTTCTCTTTCAACATCTCAAAGCTATGGTCGGGTGGGGATAGAGGAAATGTTCTTCCCATCCCATTTGTTTGAGGCATCAGATTTTTATAGGAATTGGCTTTATTTACAGGTAGAATAAGGAAGAGAAGTGCTGTAAGACAGGGACTGTTTTAAAAAATCTCATTTGCATAGTCCACATAGTTGGTGGGCTAAGGTGGTACATTCCCTTTTTATCCAGTACAAGTTAAAGTTAGCAGTCTTGTATTACAAATTACTTTTCTCCTCAAAGTCTTGTAAAACATACCACAAACTAAAGTTTAAATAAAACAAACTGCTGCACTTCTTTTTGACTCCTAACCCTAAAAGCTCAGGAAAAATATATACACTTTGGGATAGGGAGCAGATAATTAATGGTTGCCTGTAATTCTGAAGCTGAGCAGGTTCAATCTGGGTAATTACACCAAATCAGGCAGAAACACTATTATCAACTGTTAAATGCTATTGTACCCGTAGGCTTTTTACCTTTGTTTTTTCCACTTGAGATAAGACATGACACCTTAATTGAATATATCCTTAAGTTGATGACAAATTTTAAAATATACGAAAGTACTTTCCCCCTACTGAGTTCTCAAGAACAGTTCTAAAAGTAGCTGAGACCAATCTCCCTAGTCTACAGATAATAATATATTTTACCTGATCTTTCTAAATTCTTTTCTGGAGGGCACCAACTTCCTCTATATTTATAATTCATATTTTAGACTTTGAAAAGTGCTTTCAAACTTTTACTTCTTTTATTCATATTCATTCACCGTTCTGAACTAGATCCTAGTCTGAGAAAAGGGTTCAACAAAGCTGAAAGGCAGAACATACCAGAATTAGCAAGTATATGAGAAATTGTTTTGCCCCAAACCCATCTGTAGCTGTGGACATTGAAACTTATCAAATTTAGTTTTCTTTTTTTTCCCTTATTTTTTTTTTTAATCATCCATCTTGCTTGTAGCCTATCAAGAGCTAATACCTGATTTCCATCAATTAACATACTTTTTTAAAGGTTTGGGATTCACAGCTCAATCTGATAGTAATTTTTTTTTTTTTTTTTTGGTACCAGAGATTGAACTTAGGGGCACTTGACCACTGAACCACATCCCCAGCCCTGTTTTGTGTTTTATGTAGAGACAGGGTCTCACTGAGTTGCTTAGCACCTTGCCGTTGCTGAGGCTGGCTTTGAACACGTGATTCTCCTGTCTCAGCCTCCCTAAGTGCTGGGATTACAGGCTTGTGCCACTGCGCCCGGCTTCTTTTTTTTTTTTTTTTGGTACCAGGGATTGAACTCAGGGGCACTCGACCCCTGAGCCAGGTCCCCAGCCCTATTTTGTGTTTTATGTAGAGACAGGGTCTCACTGAGTTGCTTTAGCGCCTCGCCATTGCTGAGGCTGGCTTTGAACTTGCGATTCTCCTGTCTCAGCCTCCCTAAGTGCTGGGATTACAGGCTTGAGC